>CM056388.1:10511424-10606424 GCA_029718625.1 Synaphobranchus kaupii | reverse complement strand
CAAACAGCTGCTGAGAGAAGGGATGGCATGCCACTGTTGCTGTGGGATTCATCGAGAGAGAGACTGCAGTAGGAACCCACTGTGACGCCTCATCCACAATGCAGAGGGAGATCTGCTGAAGCCTCAGTGCAGTTAAATGGATGCCTGCAAATGACATGGCAGAATCCGCCAAGAGGGCTAATGACCAGCTCCAGAGCTGTAGTATAGTGGAGTGATTCGCCAAAATTATAGAGGGTCCCCTCCCAGCAGAGACGGTATGAGAGAAGCATTCTGTAGACACACAGTTACCCCCTGAAAAACATGCAGATAATCTGCATCATCTCGGGAAGGAGTGCATTGAGTGAGGAGTGGAGAATGAGGGCAGCCGGAGCTGGTGGGAAAAGCAGGTCATTCCTGCAGGAGACGCTGCAGTGGGAACATTGGGTGCTTTGTGAGCGCAGTCGGAACATTCTGTGTGCGTTCAGGTTCACTTGCAGGCAGACCTTAACTTTCATGGTTGATGGAGAAAAATGTTTTCTGCGTTCTGGGGTGCATTTATAAAACCTATTTATATTCCGCTTGTCCTCTCTAAACATTTGGGACGTGTACTTGCCTGACTCCCTGTAAACTGTGTGGATTAACTCCAGAGTTATTCTATATTTTACACTGCAAAAATGTTTTTTTAGTTCTGTTGAATTCCCTTCATGAATCACCAGACTGATGCAGAGGACCAGAACTGACCAGTTTAGTTTAAAAAAAAAAAAAATCTCCTTTTACTGGAATATCACAGTTCAAGGGTACATTCAAAATATTTACGTTGTTTTTTTGCTTTGGTATTAAACTCCTTCACCCCGGATTCTTCTGCCCTCTGGTGTTAGAAGGTAGGAACTGCAACCTTTTTTCTTTTTGAATGGACAGAGAAAGCTGCACGGCAAGCAGGAGGAAGACGAGGGTCCGGAGGAAGACACAGAGGAGAAATGCACCATTTGTCTGTCCATCCTAGAAGAGGGAGAGGATGTCAGGTACTCAGCACCTACAGCCTCACAAATCCAATTACACATGTAGTTTTGATGAATAACTGTATTGCTCTGTGTGTGTGTGTGTGTGTGTGTGTGTGTGTGTGTGTGTGTGTGTGTGTGTGTGTGTGTGTGTGTGTGTGTGCGCGATTTTCTTGCTTTTTGTTGCGCCTTAACATTTTTAAGCATTTTAAATATGTCACGTACATATATTTTCTGTGGGCTGTGTAAACGCTTAGCCTGTTGTCTGTTTCAATGTAAAGTGAACCTCTGTACTGGAAGATTTATTTTAAAAAATAAGCCTAGAAATGACTGCTTTAAATTGAGGTCTGTGCACTTTGCTATTTCTGCTCTGTGTGTGCGCGTGTATAGGGGAAGGGATTTGTCTGCCCTCTGGTGTTGAAATTGGTAAACTACAAATTTTTAAATTGATTTCTATTTTTGTTCAGCTTTATTATCAGTGTATTTGTCTGTCAGTTTGCAGTTCATTATGTATTAACTTTAATCTGAGAAACATTTGCCGGAGGGTACAGTTAATAATGACGATACAAATTATAATCATGCCCTTTGGTACCGTCAGCATTCATTTTACTCTCCAGGAAACATTTCTCCATCTATAGTTGTGGGCAAAGGGAGGTGGGAGAAGCCCTTTATTTACTGAGTTACATATGGCGTTCACCAAAATGGCATTAAATCATATTAAAAACAACATTCAAAACCGCCTCAGAGGCAGAGGCAAACGGTGTCAGTACAGTGCCTTAGTGAACCCGCTGTTATTACATCTCTCTGCTGTACACGCTGTATCCTGGGCGTTCAGTACAGTGTCTTAGTGAACCCGCTGTTATTACATCTCTCTGCTGTACACGCTGTATCCTGGGCGTTCAGTACAGTGTCTTAGTGAAGCTGATATTACATCTCTCTGCTGTACACGCTGTATCCTGGGCGTTCAGTACAGTGTCTTAGTGAACCCGCTGTTATTTCATCTCTCTGCTGTACACGCTGTATCCTGGGCGTTCAGTACAGTGTCTTAGTGAACCCGCTGTTATTACATCTCTCTACTGTACACGCTGTATCCTGGGCGTTCAGTACAGTGTCTTAGTGAACCCGCTGTTATTACATCTCTCTGCTGTACACGCTGTATCCTGGGCGTTCAGTACAGTGTCTTAGTGAACCCGCTGTTATTACATCTCTCTGCTGTACACGCTGTATCCTGGGCGTTCAGTACAGTGTCTTAGTGAACCCGCTGTTATTACATCTCTCTGCTGTACACGCTGTATCCTGGGCGTTCAGTACAGTGTCTTAGTGAACCCGCTGTTATTACATCTCTCTGCTGTACACGCTGTATCCTGGGCGTTCAGTACAGTGTCTTAGTGAAGCTGTTATTACATCTCTCTACTGTACACGCTGTATCCTGGGCGTTCAGTACAGTGTCTTAGTGAACCCGCTGTTATTACATCTCTCTGCTGTACACGCTGTATCTTGGGCGTTCAGTACAGTGTCTTAGTGAACCCGCTGTTATTACATCTCTCTACTGTACACGCTGTATCCTGGGCGTTCAGTACAGTGTCTTAGTGAAGCTGTTATTACATCTCTCTACTGTACACGCTGTATCCTGGGCGTTCAGTACAGTGTCTTAGTGAACCCGCTGTTATTACATCTCTCTGCTGTACACGCTGTATCCTGGGCATTCAGTACAGTGTCTTAGTGAACCCGCTGTTATTACATCTCTCTGCTGTACACGCTGTATCCTGGGCGTTCAGTACAGTGTCTTAGTGAAGCTGTTATTACATCTCTCTGCTGTACACGCTGTATCCTGGGCGTTCAGTACAGTGTCTTAGTGAAGCTGTTATTACATCTCTCTGCTGTACACGCTGTATCCTGGGCGTTCAGTACAGTGTCTTAGTGAAGCTGTTATTACATCTCTGCTGTACACGCTGTATCCTGGGCGTTCAGTACAGTGTCTTAGTGAACCCGCTGTTATTACATCTCTCTGCTGTACACGCTGTATCCTGGGCGTTCAGTACAGTGTCTTAGTGAACCCGCTGTTATTACATCTCTCTGCTGTACACGCTGTATCCTGGGCGTTCAGTACAGTGTCTTAGTGAACCCGCTGTTATTACATCTCTCTGCTGTACACGCTGTATCCTGGGCGTTCAGTACAGTGTCTTAGTGAAGCTGTTATTACATCTCTCTGCTGTACACGCTGTATCCTGGGCGTTCAGTACAGTGTCTTAGTGAAGCTGTTATTACATCTCTCTGCTGTACACGCTGTATCCTGGGCATTCAGTACAGTGTCTTAGTGAAGCTGTTATTACATCTCTCTGCTGTACACGCTGTATCCTGGGCATTCAGTACAGTGTCTTAGTGAAGCTGTTATTACATCTCTCTGCTGTACACGCTGTATCCTGGGCATTCAGTACAGTGTCTTAGTGAAGCTGTTATTACATCTCTCTGCTGTACACGCTGTATCCTGGGCGTTCAGTACAGTGTCTTAGTTAACCTGTTATTACATCTCTCTGCTGTACACGCTGTATCCTGGGCGTTCAGGCTGCTCGTTTAATCCCACATCCCACAGCGTCTCACCGTTTCCTCTCTTCCTTCCCAGACGCCTCCCTTGTATGCATCTCTTCCACCAGCTGTGTGTGGATCAGTGGCTCCTCACCAACAAGAAATGCCCCATTTGCAGAGTGGACATCGAGGCACAGCTGTCTGCGGAGAGTTGATGGCGTTTTCTTTTGTTTTATTTTTGATTTATCGGTTTGTCAGTCCTTCAGTCAACCAAAGATGGCATGATTCACCTGTGCAGATTCAAAATGAAAAAGAAAAAAACAAACAAACAAAAAAAAAGACAAAACTGAGCATTCAACCTTAGCGAGCTAGCTGTCTTAGTACCAGTACTGCTAGAAATGGCATCATCGGAAAAGAGTTTAGTTTTTTTAAATATAATTGTATTTATAAAGCTCTTTATTTTAATTTTTAGTTGTTTTCTTTGGTGTCATTTTACTTAGTATTTTTTGTTTTGCATGGTTCCTTGTAATGCATTTCTTTGCACACATAATGAACTGGGCTTGGTGTGGACTACCAACGTGCAGGCAAGGATCGCTGCTCTAGTAAAGAAGCATTAAAAAAAAAAAATATACAATAATGCCCTGTTTTACTGGAGTAGAATGTCAACTTCCATTTTAGATTAGTTTATGTACAGATAATGTGATCATCTAGATGAAATGAAGATTTTAAGAAATATATTAAGAAATCAAGACATTCCTTAATTGGGGAAAAAACGGATAGAAGAGCTGCTGTGTGAGTCATTATTTGTACATCGTCATGCAGTATCCATCAAACGGGAACAAACTTAAAATATGCATCGCCACACAATATGCACACCCCCTACTTTACCAGTGTCATCCTGCTTCTTCAGTTGGATAGACATTTTACACGCTTCATCTAATGTATTTCAGAAGAGAGAAAAAAAAATGAATGTCAATTTTCTGTGTTGATTGTTTCTTTTTTGTTGTTGTTGAATTATTGGAATTGAGAGTGAGATTTTGTATGGGGCAGGGGAGTGATATGGGGCCTTCAGTAGAGCCTTGTGTTTGGGACGCTGCGGGGGTGATCTCAGGCCTGCAACCCTCGCCGGCCTTGTGCCAATCTGCAATCTGTGAAAATTTTGACTGGAAACTGAGTGCGACCTGCTTTGTTATTTTTTTTTTTTTAAATTGTTTTCCTCTGCGTGTTTTTGTTCAGACAACTCGGAGGGGGGCGGGGGGGGATGACCCACTGGACTGTCAGGGGGTCATCAGTTATTTCTACAACAATCACTGTCACTTCGTGTCTCCTCTTCCTCTCTGTACCCACGCAGCGAGTGTACCTGCTGTCGTCACGAACTTAACACTAATATTTTCTCAACTAGCTAACTTGCATATACTTGCACATCCAAAGGCGAGCGATATGAGACGGGAGTCCTGTGAATATGAAAGCGTGTTCCGCCGATGTGTGTCTGCTCTGGATTTGCTGAATTTTTAAAAGATAACGGTCGTTTTGAATGGAGTGTTGGTATGCAGTACTTATGGCTGGAATCCGTGCATTCATACTTAATGGGCCCAGGATGCTTTCCAAGGGCTTTCTATTAGTTTAAAAGATATTAATAAAGTTAGGTAACTCTTCCCTGTGTCCAGAGTTTCTCTCTCTGTCGTGGCTTTTCACTGTTTAACCCTGTTTAAAAAAAAAAAGAAAGTATTTTAAAAGATGTTTGCAGTCAAACCAAACAAGACTGATTAGAGGCGTCTTATATTACAAAAATAAATAAATTAATTATAAGCTAATTTGACCTGTCATGATATTTATCACTAATCCAATAGAATAAATCTTTGTTTTTTTATTTTTCACATAAGGGCATGTAATTGAAATCACACTGGTGCAAAGTTATAAATATCAAAATATGCCCAGGTTAAAATATTTTTCAAGAGTATTCGAAAAATGCATCATAAATCCATGCAATTCTTAAACCGCACAGTGTAATATTATCCAGTATATCTGTTCGATATGAAAATGGACCTATTGTGCGAAATGTGTGTGTGTCTGTGTGTGTTTAACATGAACCCACGCAGTCAGGGAGACGGTATGTTTCACAAATGATGCCAGTATCAGAGTGAAAATAGAGATTACAGACACCAGTAAATCGTTCCAATAATACACAATAGGACAAAGCAGATCTGAAAATAACTTGTTTTTATTTAGCCCCTGTGCATTTCTGTTCCAAGATGCTTTGTCCAAGATGTCCCCTTGCAGGTGTCACAGGAGAGCAGTTTGACCGTGAGATTCAGACTGCTTACTGGAGCTGCAATGTGAGTGGGAGGACTTTTTAAAGGGGTGACCCAGAAGCGGGAGCAGTCCGGCAGCATTTGTCTACAGTGCAAAGAGCCGGAATGAGGGCTGGAAGGTAGGTCACCGCAGTGCGGCTCAAGTCGAGCAGTGCAGCTTTATGTAATTTACCTCTTCTGTGTACCTGCTGGAGCGCTCGTGTTATCAGGGGCCCTGGCTACATTATGCAGGCTACCACTTTCCAGCTGTCATTGGAAAGTTTTGTTCCAGTTTGGATGGATGGATGGATGGATGGATGGATGGATGGATGGATGGATGGATGGATGGATGGATGGATGGATGGATGGATGGATGGATGGATGGATGGATGGATGGATGGATGGATGGATGGATGGATGGATGGATGGATGGATGGATGGATGGATGGATGGATGGATGGATGGATACTTTATTCATCTCCATGGGGAAATTCAGGTGTCAGAGATGAGCCATTTTAAAACAGCGGTTGGACTGATCTCGTTCTGTGGTGTACATAAAACATTCTAAAACATTGTGGTTCTAAAACATTTATCACACCAGAAAAGTCAACATGGTGGCCCTTGAGATCAAGAATGTTGCTTCCTTGGTGCGCAACCTACCATGTGCAATCAGATTGATCACCTAGAACATCTACATCCAGAAAAGCAGTCATTCTGCAACTCGCTGTATTGGCCTCACACATTTTAACCAGGTAGATTACCTTCCTCGGGCGGAGCTAGATGAGAAGAACAATGGAGGAACAAGGCCTGGAAACCAAACGATATTGACCTAACGTTGAACTAAGGCGCATCAGCATACTGGTGGCTAAAAAAGGGTCACCTCACATTTTAATCTTGGATATGATACAATTCAATGTAATAAGAGACGATTCTGCAAGCAAGATTTTACTGAAATTTTATTTCATAGGCACCACACCTGCTGGAGTGTCCAAGTACCGGTCCAATTTTAACAATCAAACTGCAGAGTAAATTATTTAATACGCGTATATTTTGAAAGCATTCACGTATACATGTTACATAATACAAGGAATAATTACAAGGAATAATTGTTTTTCTGAATATGGACCAGCCATATCGACTAAAGGCACTTTTGATAATATATTGTACACTAACTGTACTTCAGTGTGTTTTATTTTGCCTTTCATTTCAGTATTTATAGCAATGGTATATCTGGTGTGTGCAAGGATCCAGTGAATCTCCAGTCATTCCTTTCTATTTTAGACGAGTCATGCTGAGGTCTCAGGATAGCACGGCGATTTCTAGCAGAGCTTTTTTATGGGCTTTTCTTAAAACAAATAATGCACAAAAACATTTTGAGCTTTTTTTTTTTTTTTTTAAAGCTCAGCATGACCTAAATTCCAGCTCAAAATAAGCTTCGGTTGAGGTTGCTTCCTGGAAATTTTATTCATTGGCCCCATTTGTCACAAATGAATATTCTGCATTTGGGAAACATCTTAGGTTGTGAAGTACCGGTCTTTAGGGCCTACTGTGCATCGCTCTAACTAGCTGAAAAGAGCTGGGGTTCGAGTAATGCACACTAAGTAAGACCCCACAGTAGGTCATTTCCCTACAGTTTAAAAATGAATTCCAGAAATAATTCCAGGGATCCGGTCCTGGTGATGTGACGGAAAGCAGTTTTCTCTCACTGTGCGTGTGCCAGTTGCAGTCCTCAATGTGCCTTTGTTTTATAGTGGGAATGGAAGACAAGTGTGAAATCTCTCAAACTAATACTGGGCAGAATCATTAAGCCGACTCCCTGCAGCAGCTGGGCTAGTGATCATTGCCTGTACTGTGGCGATGAATCAAAGGACCGGAGGGACTCTCACACGCTGCTTTAGCTGAGCAGCGTCGGGAGGGGGCTGCCATTCCTTCTTTTTCTACGCGTCGAGGTAAATTACATTACAACAGCTGAGCAACAGGAAATAATCAAGGATTCCGATTACGGTACAAAATCGGAAGATTGCAAATGGCCACTTTGTTTGTCCAAGATGACTATTCATTTCCCCCCACACACGCAGTTTCACTTGGTCTGACAGAAATTACCCAGAAGTCTTGCTCAAAGTGCTTTGGTCTTCTCTGTTGCTGACTTGAAATAATATTTTCCCTGCAAAGACTCCAGCTGGACACACTAAATCTCCCGGTCTTCTGTCACTCTCTCAGCAGCGATTAAATGAGCCGAACAAACGCAACGTGGTTAATCCAGAACGGGGGCTACAGAACGAACACCAGAGACTTTGTTGATAATAAATCATGAACACATTAGATAATTCATTCATCATAAATCGTGACATGGTAACATAGGAAATATAGCTATAATTTGAAAATAATATTTCCATGTAAACATCGGTTTTCTCTTTGCAGTACTCTTCAGTGACTAGCACTTAACCGCATTCACCCTTTGCCAATTTCCTGGGTCAACAGGTCCTGAAAGGTGAATCCATTTTAGGTTTTACTGATAAAGTGCATATTAAACACACCCCCCACCCTACCCCTTCATCCTCATACTGAATTTATTAACTTGCAGTGATTTTGCCAGTGAAGACTTTAGTACAGTTGCCTTAAAACTAGGGATGTGACTCCGATATAATCGTGAATCCCGACTAGACTTACTCCGTACTATTAATGTTTTTTTTTGCCATGAAAGGTATTCCTGAATAGGTATAATTGTCTGCCCAGCAGTCAAAATTAAGACATTAAGCTTTGCCAGTGCAGAATTACTCATGTACGCAGCAGCATTTTAGCTGACTGGAATATCATAATATTTGTGGTAATGCTTGCTTTTTCATATAGGCAATACCATGTATGCAAATGTCTCACTGAAAAAAAAACATCACACATTTTAAACATTTAGCCTAAAAACTGGAATTCTGTGATCAAGAAGGCAATCACCTTTCATTTCAATTTGGAGATGTATCATTTAAAAATTGAAAAAAAAAAGAAACATTGTGCAACAAGGATGATAATAAAATGGATATGATAAAAAAAAAAGAGGAAGCTACAATATAATTATAATAAATTGTCTTGTTCAGTGCTCAGAGGGATTGTATAGCTGTTACTAGGTCTGGAGGAGAACCTCCAGTCAGCCACGTTGGTCCCAAACTACAAAGCCAGGCCTTTCCACGACACAATGGGAGCAGAACAGCAGGGAGCACCAGCACTCTGGTGCATTGTGGGAGATAAAGACTCTCTTTCTCCCACTCTCTGTGGCTTTGCGATTGGCAGCTCTCAGTGTCTCAATGGTACCCAGGTATCTCCAGGTGGGCCGGCTGCGGGTCTAGATCTTGGTGACGTAGTTGTTGGGGAACAGGCCTTGCTTCCCTCGGAGTCTCCCCGTCCACCATCCTGAGGCGTCTGACCAGGTGAGAGAGACAAGGTGAGATGAGGTGAGACACCCAGTGTGTGAGGGGGGGGGGGGGGGGGGGCTTCACCATCTTCCCCTTCACGAGCACAATTTCACCGGGAGATTCTTTACACACAGTCATACATTTCAGCGCTGTGCTAAATTAAAAGGTCACAACACTTCTCTCTCTCTCTCACCTTCCTTGACGATGTCGATGACGTCATCCGCGTTGAAGCTAAGCTCGTCTGTGTCCTGGGCGTCGTAGGCGTACAGGGCCTTGCACTGGGGCACCTGCGGTTTGGGCTTTGGAGCGGGCTTTGGCCGGCCTCCTCCTGGGGCGGGCCTGCTAACCGTCTGCCTGCGGACTCTGGGGGACAGCGGTTTGAACCCGTTTTAATAAGAATGTAACCGAATAAAAACTGGCTAATACAATTCACTGACGGTGCCAGTGTACTGACAGCCTGCACATTTGTACAGCCCTCCAGGAGTCAAAGATCGAGGAGCCTTGATCCAATCCACGAAAGAAATGCTGATTTTTTTCAGCACGCACACCACAAGATGGCACTGCACCCCAACAAAACAGAAATAACCATGTCCAGGAGTAGATCGAATTTTGCACAAGAACAAAGGCAAGTTAGTCTGTTGGACCCATTTAAGTACCTTAAAATCATCTTTCTTGACCGGCATGAGATCTATTCTCCACATGAACTCAAAGAAACTATGAAGCCACCCAAACGAGTAGTAGGTTATTTACAGTTGTTTTCCAGGTAATATCAAATATCAGACTTTTGTAGGGAAGAAAATAAAATAAATTCATAAAATGAATAAATAAACAGCCGAGTTTTGCTTAAATTCATGGTGTCTGATACTGTTATTTATGGAATATTCAGACTGCACATAAGCCCTGGGGTCTACCTGGAAGTGTGTTATGGACATTGTGAGGCACAAAGACCCTAAAATACTGAAACTCTTCTCTGTCTTGAGAGACTGAAAGTATTTAGCTGGGTGTTAAAGTTGTCAACTCAGTTTATTCATAAAAAAAGAAAATCTAACCAGAGGTACTATGAGAGTAAGTTAAGAGAGGCACAGTATCCACAGCAACATGCCAGCGACCACCACGACTCCATGCCAACCCAGCTGCACTTCAACCATAACCAAGCCACACTTCAACTACAACCCAGCCGCACTCAAACCACAACCGAGTGGCACTTCAACCACAACCAAGCCACACTTCAACCACAATCCAGCCGCACTCCAACCACAACCCAGCTGCACTCCAACCACAATCGAGTGGCACTTGAACCAGAACCAAGCCACGCGCAGAGACTCACGTTCCTCCGCCAGTAGAGGGCAGTCTGTTACTATAAAGGAACACAGCAGCCACGTTATGTTTATGAATATAACACATGGCTAGTGATTGTGATGTGTTTGTATACTTTTCGCGCGTGTGATTATGACCATGTATGTGCTGTACCTGTGTGTGTAGAGCAGTGCTACTGACTGTGTGTGATTATGAGCGTGTGTGTGAATGTGAGCGTGTGTGTGATTATGAGCGTGTGTGTGAATGTGAGTGTGTGATTATGAGCGTGTATGTGCTGTACCTGTGTGTGTACAGCAGTGCTACTGACAGTGTGTGTGTGTGTGTGTGTGTGTGATTATGAGCGTGTGTGTGAATGTGAGCGTGTGTCTGATTATGAGCGTGTATGTGCTGTACCTGTGTGTGTACAGCAGTGCTACTGACAGTGTGTGTGTGTGATTATGAGCGTGTATGTGCTATACCTGTGTGTGTGTGTGTGTGTGTGTGTGTGTGATTATGAGCGTGTATGTGCTGTACCTGTATTGCAGTGCTACTGATCATGTGTGTGATTATGACCGTGCGTGTGATTATGACTGCTGTGTGTGTGTGATTATGACCGTGTATGTGTGATTATGACCGTGTATGTGCTGTACCTGTATAGCAGTGCTATTGACAGTGTGTGATTATGACCGTGTATGTGCTGTACCTGTATAGCAGTGCTATTGACAGTGTGTGATTATGACCGTGTATGTGCTGTACCTGTATAGCAGTGCTATTGACAGTGTGTGATTATGACCGTGTATGTGCTGTACCTGTATAGCAGTGCTATTGACAGTGTGTGATTATGACCGTGTATGTGCTGTACCTGTATAGCAGTGCTATTGACAGTGTGTGATTATGACCGTGTATGTGCTGTACCTGTATAGCAGTGCTATTGACAGTGTGTGATTATGACCGTGTATGTGCTGTACCTGTATAGCAGTGCTATTGACAGTGTGTGATTATGACCGTGTATGTGCTGTACCTGTATAGCAGTGCTATTGACAGTGTGTGATTATGACCGTGTATGTGCTGTACCTGTATAGCAGTGCTATTGACAGTGTGTGATTATGACCGTGTATGTGCTGTACCTGTATAGCAGTGCTATTGACATTGTGTGATTATGACCGTGTATGTGTGATTATGACCGTGCATGTGATTATGGCCGTGTGTGTGCTGTACCTGTATCAGTGCGGTATCTCTGCTGGTTCAGCACTCACCCGGCAGCGCCCTGCTCAGGGACCCTGAGGCAGTCGAGGTTGGGCTGTGCTTTGGAGTTTCTTCCCTTAAACTGGCTGATGTTAACAGCTGGTAGCTGGAAGGGGCGGTTCATGCTGCCTGATGCAGGCCTGTGATTGGTCTGCTGGTGAGAGGAGGCGTTCCTGTAGTTGGCAGCCTTATCAGTATACTTCATTCCCCCATTTTGATGGCCAACTTTTTGGAGAAAACAAAAAGTTATTACAGAAGTCAAGTTAAAACTAAACAAATCCCACTTTTCAGTATCTCTTATAATGCTACAAATAATTTCAATAAAGAAACCAAGTTTTTTTTTAAATGGCGGCTATAAAAAACATTCTTGTGCTTCTTCCTTTAAATGTGATATCGATTAGATAATGTAATAAAAAAGGCATGATAACATTAGTAACAGTTCAGTTACGTTAGAATTAGTTAGGGTTAACAGATCATTAATATATAGATCACTGGATGTGAACTGAAAACACCGTGAGATACAAAAAGCCAGGTGAAATAGCCTTAAGTGACCTGACAAGACTTTGTGACTCTCACCTGGAGGTCCAGGGGCAGCCCGGATTGGGAAGTTCTGTTGGGTTCCGGAGGTCCTGGAATGGCTCAGTGCAAAGTTCCTTTTAGAGGGACCTGGGCAGGAGAAGAATGTAAAGCTTTATGAAACTTTCATAAAGTTATGAAACATACTCCAAAAGTGTACTGCATCCTGAGATTAAGTGAGAGAGAGAGAGAGGGAGAGGGCGAGGGAGAAGGAGGAACATTGCAGAATTAAAGAGAGCCCAATCGCTCGTTTATGAGCAGTACCAGCTGTTGGGACTCACGTGTGTTCTTGGGCAGGCCAGGCCCAATGCTGACCTGCAGCGTCTTGTTGGACGGCTGTAACACGGCCTGGTGACCCTGGCCCTGGAGAAACGTCACCTGCCGCGTGCCAGCGGCGCTCCAGGGGCCCCAGCTCTCCTTCTTCAGCTTCACTTCAAGGCTGAGGAAGAGGAGGAGAGGGAGAGAAAGTAATGATGCAGTGGCAGGTGCTTTAGTGTGGAATAAATCTCTGGTGAATCTGAACGGAGCCCGACTCACGTGGTGCTGAACTTGAGGGGCAGTTTCCTCTGGGTCTTCTCCTCAAACCTGCGGGCGAGCAGGCTGACTAACTCCGTCTTGAAGATGCACTCCAGCAGGCTGTCGTACTCCTGCTCATGGAGGATCAGGAAGTCATCCTGCATGGTGCTGTGGGACAGAGCCACAGGGGGATAAGGAGGTTAGAGAGATCTGAGGCGAGGGGAGAGTGGGCGTGGCTGTGACTAGACAAGCTCCTCCCCTGATACCACACCTGAGTGACAGGCCCAGAATCTTCTCAACCTCGATCCTTCTCTTCAAAACCTCTGTCACCTGACCTCGCTCCGGGCCCTGCTTCACTTTCTCCCGTCCAATGAGGTACACCCACTTTGGCGTCAGAATGAGGTCCCTTTTAATACCCTGGACACACAAGAGGAGAGAGACGGTGAGTGAGTGTGTGTGAGAAGTGACTTGTGTTCTTCCTCTAATCACACTGGATTCCAGACAAACAGGAGCAGATATGTCAGTCAGGGGAAAAGAGGAGCAGACAAATGAACAGAATGAAACCTGTTTTCATTGGTCTGTCAGGAAAGAGGGTGTTGATCAAACTGCCATTTTGTTTCCTTGCTCTGATGTAAGCTGTGCTGCAAGGATAGGACCTAAAGATCCTCAAAACGCTGATTCACACCTACAGTGAATAATCTCACTGCCGGAGGAAAGCACATTTCGGGTAAGGGATGGCTCAGGATTCCTGAAAACAAACAAAAAAAAAAGAATAACTGAATAAAGAGAGTGCTGAGGTCTGCACCTTGAATCGGCGGTCGTATTTGGTGACTTTGTCGGCGAAGTCGATTTTTTCCCTCTTGGCCAGGAACTTGCGCAGCTCGGGCCGGTCGTCCATGCCCAGGTAATCCCCCACAAAGTTCCTGTTGATACTGTGCCTCCGCCTCTCCTTCCTGTTCAGCACTAGATCAGAGGCTGGAGGGACAAACGGACATGCGGTGAGAGAGGGGAGGAAACACACAGACGCACACACACGTACACACACACAGATGACGAGGCAGACACTGAGAAATAGAGAGACAGAGAGGGTAAGAGACTAACATACAGTCAGATGGACATGCAGTGAGTCAAAGAAAGACAAGGAGAGATGCTAACAAATAAGGAGCTACACAGAGACACTGAGAGGGAAGGAGAGACATAAATCATAAATTAAAGGAGAACTGGAGAAGAGAGACAGAGTGTGTGTGTGTGTGTGTGTGCGTTTGTGCATGTGTGCGCGCGTGTGTGTGTGTGTGTGCATAAGTGTGTGCGTGTGTGTTTGTGCGCATGTGTGAGTGTGTGTGTGTGCGTGTGTGAGTGAGTGCATGCGTGTGTGTGTGCGAGTGAGTGAGTGAGTGCGTGCGTACTGAAACATTCGGTCTACAGTACCTTCCTCCCTCATCTGCACATACTTCTTCCGAGCTGCATACTTGCGCCACACCCTCTGGATGGCCCTGGCATAGCCATCAAACTTGCGCTCCCTCGTCTCCTCCAGGAGGAAGAGCTGTGGACAGGGGGACACTCCGTTACACCGGCGCACGCTTACAGGGGTCATTTACACCCGAGTGCTTCACTACATACACAGCTAAAAGCTTTAAGTTGATTAGTGCTAGCAGTGCTTTAAATCAATTTTTTCTTGTGAACTAATTGTAAGTCGCTCTGGATAAGAGCATCAGCTAAATGTCTAAAATGTAAATGTAACTAGAATCTATGAACGCAGGGGTACGGGGAGACATTAAGGCCCTATGTCACTGCATACAGATGATATAGACCATTTCTGTACAACTATGTGAACTATGTGAATGCGTGTAGGCTGAATACCCTACACTCCATTAAGATCTAACTATTTTTCCTGTCAGAGTGGAAAAAATACAGACAGATATGCCTTTTCTTTCTTTTCGATCACAGCTTTCTTTCAAAAAAGGACATTTTACTTTAAAAATGTAGGAAGCCATTGAATAAGAAAAATAAACATTTCAGAGCCAGCAAGGTCTTTTCCTATGACACACTTCCCAGTTAAGAAGCTGACCATTCAAAGAATTAAAACATGAAACGGGTAGCCACCATCTGCCCTAAAGCACTACGGCCTTCCCAAATCCTAAATCCCCATTCCCATATCCGTAATCCCGAGTGCCAAGTCTCAGATTTCCAGGTCCGCTACCCCCTCCCCTGTCTCCTGTCGTCACAGCCAGTTTACCATTCTTATTCTTCAAGACTAAACATCCTGGTGGGTGGCAGAGCTCGCTCAGAGAGCTGGCACAGACCCGTGGGAGCCCGGGCATTGCTCTGCCAGCTGGTGAGAGAGGCCCTGATTCAGCCCTGTCTCTGCTGGAGTAGGCAGAACACTTTCACATACAGTATAAACCAACCCAACCGTGGATAATCCTGTCAGTGATAACCACAGGTGTGTGACATCCGACAGTGAGTGACGCTGCTTGTTCATTGTCAAGCAATTCATGGCCAGTGGGTCTACAGAGTTGAAATGGCACAACGTACCCAATGTTTCTTGCATCCAGAAATTATTATATGAAAAAGATATAAACAACAGTGTCGGTGCCTTATTGACAAAATCCGTGGCCCCTCCCACGTTTGATATTTGAATGAAGGTTGTGTTTTTCGTTCGCAAAAATTTCATAAGCAGGCTCCACCCAGTGTGACACTGGAGAGGGAGGGGCTTGGCAGTTGGCCCCCTGTGATCACACGACCGCAATGGCTTGTTCAGGAGTTTGTCTGCATGTGTGTGTGTGAGAAAAAGTCAACAAGTGAGCTCACATGCACACTGCAAGCTGAGCCGTTGCAAAACTGTGAGAACTGCAATCACTATGGAAAAAGGTTCAACACCATCCAACCCCACACCACCATCTCTACCCACAGTATATATTCAAATTCCCCTCATCTGGCCAGACCTACGCCATGTGAATGCATTACTTAGCAATAACATTTGGAGGCAGAAAGGGATTTGAGCAGAGACACTGATACTATAATCAGTATTGTTGCATATTACCAATAGGTATTTAATAACATCAGTGAAGGCTGTGGGGGTTCTGTGGGGGTTCTCCAGGATATGTGTGGGTCTCGGGGGTGTTCTTACAGACTCGGGGGCTTTGATGAAGACTTTGGTGCGTCCCAGCTGGAACTGATCCTGGTCCATGTTGACCGCTCGCAGGAGGTGAAGGACTCCCTGTTTCTCGTCCCCGCGCCACGCTGGCCACGTCTCCTTCGTCAAGATGGCGTACCTGACAGGGAGGGAGGGAGGGAGAGAGGCTTTAACGGGACGGCGTGCGCTCGGTGAGTAGCCCTCAATAAACCGAGGCTGTTCGAGGAATGAGAAACTGCAAGCTGCACGAGTGTGTGTGTGTGTGTGTGTGTGTGTGTTTGTTCTGCGCTGTCCTCTGTGTGTGACCCTCTCTGAGCGATATGGTGCGCGCGGCTCAGAGCGTCTCTATGCGCGGGCCCCTCCTCCAGATGTCGACCCCCCGTGCGCACGCCGGTTCTACGTGCTCACATGACTGAGAGATTATGGGAGAGGGGCGGAGTCGGAGCCAGGGCTTTACAGACTGTGCCGCATAAGAAACTGGGCGGGAAAGGTTGGTGTTGGCGGAGGTTATGGGTGGCGTGATGGTGCCCCCCCCCCCCCCCCCCCCTCCCCTGCATTCCTGCAGCGGTCCCGCGCGGCGGGTCAAAGGCGCAGCCCGTTCGCTCGGGGCACGCCAACGCAAACACTAACAAAAGTGAGCGCTTCCTGACCGCCCGCCAACGCCGACCTCGTCCTATCCCCCTGAGCACCGACTTAACCCCGCGGAGCCCACCGTCGCTCTTTCTTACTGATACTTACTATTTATACTCCCTCTGTACCCCTCAGTCTCCCCCCTCTCTCCGCCTCTCACTCTCTCCACCTCTCCCTCTCTCCGCCTCTCCCTCTCTCTCCGCTGCCGCTATAGCCATGTGCTCTATCATACCATCTTAGACGCAGGAGGTGGGTCATTCCAAGGTCAGTGACATTGGTATGGTATGTGTAGCTATGGAAACGGCAGCGCTCAGGATACAGCTGGGGTTTGAGTTTTCATTTCGCGAGCCAGGCCCCCGCTCAGAGAAACAGCCAGAGCTTGGGGTCCTTCTCCAGGCAAATTCTTCTACTTGTGTTCTGCCTTCTACCCTAACCGCTCCCGTGTGTACCAAAGTAATGACTTCTCAACAACTCATAATATCCATAATATTGTATTCACTAATATTTATAATTTGTTTCAATTGTTATTGCTCATTTCTGATCTTTTCAACCACATTACGTTTTTCCAAAAACCTAATGCTATATTAAGCGAGTGAGTAAACGGAGAGGGAGATGGAGAGATACCGTTTGGCGGTTGCAGGTACAGTACCTGTTGAGAAACTTCCGGAACAGTCTTCTGTAGGCGTAGCCGGCGCGGCGCACGCGGATGTTCTCCTTTAGGCCCAAGTACTCCACCTGATGTTTGACTCTGCAGAGCGACCGAGTGCAGAGATGAGGGCCAGGAACACACACACACACACACATCGCTTCCAACATTGGCCGTCACACATACCCGCTACTGCATGTGAGTGTGCAACAACTAAACATCAAAGACATTAAACGTGTACTCATACCAGAAACAAAACCATTAAAAACATACAATGCAGCAACTCAGATTGCTCAGGCCACGATGAAGTTAGTTACAGGAAGGGGGGCGATTCTCAATTCAATTGCCCCAAGAAAAGAGTGGTTCTAAGAGGAATTAAAATCACAGAACCCCAGGGGTTATTCTTTTAACCATATACATTTTCTCCTGAAGCATATTTCAAACAGTAATTGCATACATATTTACAATTATTGTTGTGAGGTGAACTCATGATAACTCTTTCAGAGAACAGCCCCATGTGTTCTTTCAGTCTGAAGAATCTGGCTTTTCAGCGTGTCTACTCCGCATCCTGCAAGACTGAGTGTGCACGTGTTCGCTAAGAAAACATCAGTCCCAGCTCTAAACCTGAGCTCCTGCTTACTGCCACACACAACAGGAAGGCCAGTAGTCCCAGAACAATGCAGTACACCCAATCAGTACATTCTGTACCCAATGGCTTTCTCAAAGGAAGACATTGTGTGCGTGTGTGCATGTGTGTATGTATGTGGGTGCGTGCCTATGTGTGTGTGTGTGTGTGTGTGTGTGCATGCATGCATGTATGTGTGTGTGAGAGAGAGACAGAGAGGGAGTGTATCTGTATCCCTGAACTAGATGTTCAAAGCTGCAAGCCTCCCTCACCACTTTCTTGTGAGCCTTCATGTATGATGGGGGCGAGGACCAGTCCTAAAACATAACCCTAAAACATCAGGCGCCGTAAGGGGCTTTGAGCCTCACCAACCATTCTGATGAGTGATGTCACAATGGAAACCACGGTGATGTCAGTTGATGGGCTTAACTCACCGGCCCTCCTCCCAGTCCTTGGGCTTCTTGGTCTCGTTGGGTTTGATGCAGCGGATGTAGTGGGGGGTGCACTTCATCAAGGTCCCCACAAGGTCGTTGGCTTGTTTCTGAGAGAGAGAGAGAGAGAGAGAGAGAGAAGAAGGAGAGAAAAGGTCCTTAGGCATTCTAACTGAAATGTGGTCAACCAGAAGTTGGACAGTGGCTCAGTCAGTAAACAATCCTGTTGTTCCTCAAAATTTTAGAAAAATCTTTGCTAAAAAAATAAAACGAAAAAATAAAACAGAAGTACGGCGGTCAGCCCACACTCCCGTCTGGAAGATTGATCAGTCATGATGACCAGGACCCGGATCAGAACTCAGCGAAATAGAACAGAACAGGACTTGTGAGCCCACCAGCTATTTTTCCTAATGCACGGGTGGGGGAGGGGGGGAGGGGGGGGGGGATCACACAGCTTGATCTCCAGCTCAATGAACCTTGATTTTGCTGCCTGCCGTAGTGGGTCTCCCTTTCTTGTCGGCGTTGATGTTCTCTGGGAACAAGGCCCGGATGAAAGATCTATAAAACAGAACCAATGAGACAGAGAAAATGTAAGGTTTATGCCAGAGTTGGAGTTTGAATAGAGAAAAAAGTCTGAAATATTATAAAACTGCTCAAATTCCACAGACTCTTAAAGTGTGATCAGATCCGATACTTTCAATATGAACATGTGTGATTATCACCACAGTGTCCCACAGAAGAATTTCCCTTGCAGTCACTATATAACAATGGCCAGCTGCGGGTGGTGTAGTTGGCTTAGAATACAATAAGACTATAAAAAAATATTTTTCAATGGTAAATGTGGAAGCAAATTTAACAAGAGCGGGGGTGTGGGAGCGTTTCACCTCCAGTCCTATGATCATCTGACAGTATATTTATGTGTGTGTGTGTGTGTGTGTGTGTGTTTGTGTCTGTATGTAAATGCCCACATGCATCTTCTCTGTCTGCGTGTAGTGACTGACTGACTGTGACTGACTGACTTACTTACTTAGTATGTGTCTGATTGTGCTTTTCTGAATGAATGAGACTCACTGGACCTTTTAGCAAGCTCTGATATATAGGGGAAATATAAAGGGGAGCCACATACAGTCCACCCCTATGGAGTGGATCTGCCTAATCGGAGTGAATCACTGAAGGGAGCCAGGGCTTTATGGAGCAAGACAGCCAGGGTCCCCTACTGCCCTCAGGGGGCAGAAAGCATAGCAGAAGGGCCAAGCCTTAGGCCTTTCCCAAAGTCAGAGCACAGGAAAGGGGTAGGGGTCTGTTGTGTGGATTTTACAGTTTGGGTCCATTTGTCAAGGAGCCACTTATTAACCTAAAGCCGTCTTCTTACAGGGTCATGTGCAGATGCAATATTCCTCTACAGCCAGGATATGATGTGACTTACATGTCGCTGCTCTGCATCAGCTCGATGAGGTCGGTGAACAGAACATCCCGGTTCCTCTCGCAGAACCCTTCAGAGTCGTACGATACCTGGGGACAGGTGCGCAGGTTTGAGTGACAGGGCGAGCGCCGCGACACACTGGACCTATCCAGGCTCGTGGGCCCGTTCCGGGAGCACCGAACGGGCGTGTCCCGGCGAAACCCGAGGACGGCCGTAGCTTTACTCTGTAATTCCACACCCAGTCCAACACAAACCCCATCTCTAACCCAACCGTTTTCACCATCGCTTAAAGATGTTACGAGGTGAATGGCACCCCAATAACCCCTTAAATAAGAAAGAGGGGCACCCAATAACCCCTTAAATAAGAAAGAGGGGCACCTTCCCGGCGTAGTGGTGGATGATGAATCCCTGGTTCCAGCTGTTAAAGTGCTCGTGGGAGTTGATCTGCATTCTCAGTTTCTGCAGCATGGTCTGGTCTGCCCCCTCCCCCACTGCGTGCATGGTGGCGCACACGTCATCCAGGATGCACATGATACCGGGAGGATTCTGGGGAGGGGGGAACACTTAAAGAGCTCAGCTTCCTCATAGTCCTGTATCACAATTGGTGATGGAAATGATCATCGTCGTCACCATCACTAATATTTTAGTCCTTGTGAACTTCTAGAACCTAAGCTATTTTAAGCATGAATCCATATCTGGCTATCCAAATAATAAACAGTTTGCTGGGTTTAATGGTGAACAAATAAAAATAAATAGCATATTATACACTGCCTGTCCAAAAAAAAAGTTGCACACTCTAATATTTCATTGGACCGCCTTTAGCTTTGATCACGGCGCGCATTCACCGTGGCATTGTTTCGACAACCTTATGCAACGTCACAACATTTATTTCCGTCCAGAGTTGCATTCATTTTTGGCCGAGATCTTGTATTCACGACAGGAGAGTCGAACCACTCCGTAAAGTCTTCTCCAGCACATTCCAAAGACTTTCAATGGGGTTAAGGTCAGGACTCTGGTGGCCAATTCATGTGTGAAAATGATTCCTCATGCTCCCTGAACCACTCTTTCACAATTTGAGCCTGATGAATCTTGGCATTGTCCTCCTGGAATGCCTATTGATGGGATAACCTGGTCATTCAGTACATTCAGGTACTCAGCTGACTTAATTTTATTGCTGCATAACGTTGCTGAGCCTAGACCTGACCAATTGAAGCAACCCCAGATCATAACACTGCCTCCAGAGGCTTCTACAGTGGGCACTATGCATGATGACTTTTTTTTGGCCAGGCAGTGTATATTGTATTTAAAATAGGTTACTCTGATACCACCTATATGAAGGTCAAGCGTCACTAGGGATCCATGCGTTATCGTTTGTGAGCCACTGATCTGCTGACATGTATGCATGCGATGAATTACACGGCTGGATAAAGTAGGTGAGAGAGTGAACAGACGTAAGATGTTTAGAGGAGGGCACATGTAGTGGAAAGTGTGTAAACTACCGCCTACCTTGCTCTCAATGAGGTCACACACAATCTTGTTGTTGAAGTACTCAATAGGGGTCCATCGGATGCCTTCCTGCACATACTCTTCCTGGGGGGGGAGAAGACACAGGAAGTCACACGCACAAGAGGAAGACCTGCAGCCGAGGCATTCTGGGTAGCAGGAGGAACAGCACGGGAGTACCTTGCCATGGTTTCTATGATGAATGAAATGCATCGGCGGAGGCCGCAGTGTGATGAAGGTAAATGTGTGATCACGTGTGTTACCTGCTCAGCTTTCAGGGTGAGCTCTATGAATATCTGCTGCAGTTTTTCATTCACAAAGTTGATGCAGAACTGCTCAAAGCCATTTTTCTGCCAAGAAAAGTGACATCAGAAATAGTTTGATTCAACATATGTAATTTAATTATTCTTGATACAAAATATTGCTTTTATTCCTCTCTTATTTTCTTTTATTGTTATGTTTTACTGGGGAAACGAGACTGAATAGTGTTAATACAAATGTTCCGAAACTACCATAGAATGTGTTCTGATTGGGAGAAAAAAAAAGAAGAAAAAAAGGTACTTCATTATACTGTACGCTAACATATGGTAAATGGAGCACCAAATCTGCATTTATAAACAGTGCTAAAGACACCATTAGTTAAACTCATAATCACAGCCTACTAAACAAACCGTAATCAGATTAGAGAAGTTCATTAAGGCTTATCTCTCTGAATCTGAAAATGGGATTGATGTGAAACGTTTAAATAAATCTGTTTACGCATATGTTCTTGTACAATTTGAAAGGTTTTTAAACTGAAAAGTCAGTTCCATCAAAGCAGATAGCAATTCTGTCGCAGTATCTGATACACATAGTATATACAAATTATAAATGTACAACTTTGACATATTCTGATATGCATTAATAACGATATATTTCATTGTAATTTTTTTGTTCTTTCCATCAAGTGAGATTTGCAAAAAAGAATACTGTATTGCATAAAAAATACACTTACTTGGAAAATTTCAAAACCATAAATATCCAAAACCCCTATATTCCATTCCTGATGGGCCTTCACCATGGCTTTGTTGATAGACTGAAAAAAGGAATATATTATATGACATATTTTTTTAAACTTTCATGCTCTCAATCTTTTATCATAGCCCAATCATTTATGTAATATTGTAGCGTGTTGTATTGTTCAGCTCAGGATTGACAGCTGGAGGCCGTTCTTGTATCCCTATGTGAAACGTTTAGTGTGGTCTAATCCATAAGTGGACCGCTAATTCGTTTGTTTTTTTTAGTTTTAGTTTTAGTTTTATTTAATTGTCAGGGACCATGCACAACACTGTTGGATTTAGCTATAAAGCTAATTTTCATTCGCAGTCCCTGGGCAGGAAATACACAATAAAAGAGTGCCATGCACACACAATACAGTACAATACAATATAATATACACAATATAAAAAACATACAATATACAAACAATACAGTATGATACAGTAAAATACATATAATGTTTTGGATAGCAATAGCGGTGCTGTTTAGTCAGCACGTTTATGGCAGTGGTGCTCTAAATGTGTGGAGTTGCTATGGTGGAGGCATTAATGGTTACATGTCTGCCTCGTTTTCAACCAGGTCTCCATTTGAGCTCTAAAGCTCATGAAGGTTGTCCACGAAATTAGCTGAGACGGAGTAATTGGTGGAAATCAAAGCCTGCCTATACATTAGCGCCCCAGAAACGCGGTTCCACCCTGTTCTAAATGAAGTACAACAAGCCTGTAATTGAATGAGATGAACTCCTGTAATCGCAGTCTAGTCCATCTATTTAGTCTATAGGTTTCCTCCACTGTGCATTAACCCTGCAAAACGAGACTTGAGAGTCCCCATGCAAGATGGACACCATCAGTCCACCAAGACGTTTGTGACGGCTGCTACTTTGGCTCTCAGTGTCCTTGCTTCATTAAAGAAAATTAACTTCTTTATTACCTTCATCTTCTGCAACAGAAATAGCAATAAAAGCCCCGTAATGTCTGTGTGCTTCTGTAAGTGGGCGCTGGTTATAATGTGCAATTTTAAACAGGACTGCTACTGAGAACGGCTCCTCTGTCTTGATAAGGATTGAGAATGAAAATTGCCATAGCCCCCGAAATAATAAGCTGGTGGGTGGGCAGAGGAAGAGGGAGAACAGGTCTCGTTACCTCCACCAAGAAGTCAAAAACGTGTGCATGCAGGGCCTTGGCGAGCGCGTCGCGGGTGTAGCACGCCTGCTCCACGTTCAGGGTCACGTCGATGGACTCGGACTTCCCGCCCCACTTGCTGTCCATCTTCCGACTGGTCAGCTTCCCCTTCAGACCCGACTGATCTATCCCGAGCAGGAAGGCCGGGAACGCCAGGACTGCAGGGTGAGGAGAACAGTCACGACTCGCACTGGAAGCCAAACCCAGTACACTAAGAGTATACGTGAATGGCAAGGTTCTGCTTTTCAATTCAGTTCTTTTATTTGTATATCAATTGTTACAGAGACACTGTCACAAAGACCGTTTACACAGGAAACAGAAAGGAAAACTGGGCAAAAACCAGGCCTGAACCCCCAAAAAGCAAGCACTATTAAATTTAATTCTGTCAATTCAATAGAACTTTATTTATCCCACATGGGGTCATTTAAAGAGCAAAAACATTATGCTGATACAAAAAACCAAGAACAGAGCAAGCCAACATTCAGGAGTAGTGGCAGACACATACATCAGTACAGACAACACCACACATGTCATATAGCGGCTAATCGACAGAACAGAAGGGAGCTATTGGGTCACAACAGACACATCTGCACAGAACAGTGTGTTTCTGTATCCTGGCAACACAAGACATTCAATGTCATCATTCTAGCTAGGAGGGGGGGTGTGTGGAAATGGGCAGAGGGGAAAACAGGAAATACTAAATTCCTCTGCATAATTTTAGGTTGTGATGTTATGCATTTGTGCCCAGGCCCTGAAATCGTGCTTCATTTTTCCCTTGTAATTCAACGTGGCAAGGAACACGTTTGGCCACAGCCCTGCACTAACACAATGAAAGCGTGGAAGCACGCTCCAGCCAGGAGGCTGAAATACGTTCTCTCTCCTGCCTCAGTCAGAGAAACCGGGACAGAGGGCCTGGAAAGGAAAGACAAAAAGCGGTAAAAAGGGCAGGTGACGTACACTCCTCGCTCTCCACCGCTGCGTAGTTCCCCGCCTCCTTGAAGCTGATGTTGCCCAGGTGCAGCACACCTGCCACGATCTGCAGAACCAGGGCGCGGTCCTCCGGTTTGATCCCAATCACACTCATAGCATGCTGGGGGAAAACCATACTCAACTGCAGCTTCCACACACCTACAGCTGTCCACTGCTGCTAATAGCTACTAACGCTTAAAATCACTTTAAATCGCAAAAATTACTTTCATATAAGTTATATAAGCAAGGGTAAATTCTCTGCTAACCATGCCAAGTACACAAGAGCTCAAAGATCTTTAAAAGGCTTATAAATGGATTTATAAATGCTTGATTTGTTCAACAAACACTTTAACGTGGTTAATTTTCTCACAGAACCATCATAGGTTACTTGTGCATCAATTGGAAGTCATTTGTAAAACCACAATAGCAAAAAAAAAAACAGGATGTGGGGGAGAGGAGAGAAGGGAGAGGGAAGAATAAGAGAGAAATTCTCGCCCATTTCTACAGAGAAGAGCTTTACTTCTTTACTATTATGAATTTCCCTCCATTTTTTGCTTGAGAGGAAATCCTTTTCAGGTCATTGTCATTGTGCTCCTCAAGGCAGCTACACAAAGACCACCATGCAACAGGAAGGCTCACCATTGTCTCCTGAAAATCACTCTTGTCATTAATGTCATCGACTTTGTAGGACTCCGACTGATTAAGGTAACTGTAGTAATCTAAATCGGTGATTCCGAGACTACTCTTCTGGTCTCCGCTGGCTCCTTCTATCAACTGCAAACACAAAAGTAAATGACACAAGGATGGTTAGCACCGTGCTCCGGCCTAATTTTAGACCGAAACTCCTACAATGGCTCTTCAATTGCTTATTTGCAGAAATAGCCTGAAGCAAGATGTCCTAACATTAAAAACATCCCTGCAGTCGCCAGAAAAGGCAATTGGGACGTGGCTAAATCACTGTTATTTCAGAGGCCGTGTGCTATATTCTGTATTCAGTCTTTAAATGCCAATAAAATTGTATTACGGGAAATTAAACCTTCTTTACCATGGCCACAGACCTCAGGCGGTCCACTTTGAGGCACAATAAAAACAAACAGCTTTAAGGAACGAAGTTTAATTTATAGTTCTTAATGTCCAAAAGAAGAAAAAAAAGAAAGTGAAGAACGTATGGGCCACATTTCCCACACTTTCTCCAGTACACAGATGTGCATACAGAGGGGCACATTAGCCAAAGAAGACGCTCGCATGTGGACTCTTGGCCCAGTTCCTCGCCTGATAGAATATATGGAAGCTCCTCTCTCCAGGATTTCTCATGACGACCCGCGATTTTTCCAGCAGGAAGTTGGAGATTCTCCCGCCGTCTGGCTCTCCGCCGGAGCTGAACTGGATCTCAAAGTACTTCCCCTGCAGGGCGAGAGCGGAGCTTTGGAATCGGCACAGGGGAGCGCTAAACCAAAAAGCAGGCCTTTCGGGGAGAGAGGAGAAAAGCGGCACATTGCTGCTGCGGTCTCACACCTGTACCCCCGTTTCATACACTGCAAAAACCAAAAAAATAAGTCAATCAACGAGCATTTTAATCTTATATTTAGACTTTTTTTTTTTGCTAAATAAGACACAGAGATTGCCAATGGGGTGAGAGTTTTACTCATTTCAAGATTTGCCAGCGGGGTAAGATAATTTCACTTGTCAAAAATAACTTAAAACAAGCTAATATTTTCCACTTTCGAGAAAAAAAATAAGATTTTAAGTCTCATTACAAGACTAAAACACTTATCAAGACAGACATTTTTTTGCAGTGTAAGTCTGCTGTGAACTGGCCTCATAAGAGCGTGTACGTCCGTTCTAGTTCTACTATGTTCGTCTCATTTCAAGAGATTCACACTGAGTATGACAATATCTGGCGTAAGCGTGCTTTCTTCTCTGAAGCTTTCCATGCTAACATATTTGCATGCCTTGCCTGGGGGACAACGGGACTATGCTCCGCATTAGAACAGCGAGGACAGCCTTGCTGTGTGTGAGGGCGCTGCAGTAGAAGGCCACAGTGTTCCTGCTCACGCCGTGGCCTCCATGGTTTGGAGTGGCCCGGCGGTGTAATAAACAGTGGCGCTCTTCCTCGCTCTGTGGTCGGCCTATCCTCGTTCGGGCCCCTACAGAGCCCGAGCGCAATCTTGCGTCCCCGCCGCTCCCGTACAACAGTACACGCTCGGGGGCCAGTGGCGCCAGCCAAAAAACAGAGCGGAGAGAGAAATTACTGCACACGTCTTTAAAAAAAAGAACCCGCCATTACTCAGAGTCTCTCTCCCAGTATGAGCTGAACTTACTTTGGCCTCCTCTAGTTCTGGATTGGCACAGAGTGGTTTTGTGTCTAGCTAAGAGGATAGGACAGTACCAATCCAATGGTAGCCCCCCCCCCCCCTCTTTTCCACAGTAGGAGAAAAGACAGAGTGCTTACGAATCTGCTGGAGTTGTTATTCCTCACAGTCTTGGCGTTCCCGAAGGCCTCCAGCAGAGGATTGGACTGAAGGATGATGTCTTTGACCTGCTGTGAGGGCAGAGGCGACAGGTGAGTTCAGGACATTGGACTGCGATGCACCGCACACACACACGCCTGTAGCGAGCGGAACCTTCGGCAAACGCACGTGCTGTGAGGAGGGCATCGTCTGCAGACGTACCTACCGACGGGACTGTTCAAATCAGAACCCTGATGAAGAGGCAGATATGTCTGTTCACCTATCACTCAAAACAAAAGTGGAGCTGTGGCATTTCTTAGCCTTGGTCTGCTTAAAAAAAAGACAGGAGGCACTTTGCCTGCAGTTGTATGGGTTCATCTCCTCACCAAAGCGGTACAGTAGAAGTTCAGTCTGGTTGTGTAGCTGTTCTTTTTTGTAGTCTGTGTTGAGAGACTTGAATGGGGTGCCCGTGGACCTCAATCCCGCTGTGTATGAGGATGTGTGCTGTTTATGCCCGTGACCAAGTGCTCATTTTCACAAAGAGGGAGTTTAGTCCAGTTACCTGGACTTTGGGTCCTCCGCCGGACACTCTGGAGATGTAACCCATGATGTATTTCGCTGCCACGGTCTTCCCAGCTCCACTTTCACCACTGAAGGGACAGAAGAACCCCATTCCAAAGTGAACATCAGCAGGGCTATATGGGAAGTGGAGATTGCCGTTTTCTTTAATAGCCTTGATACTGGACAATATTTATGGGACCTTATAGGGTCTGGCTAAAAACGAGGACAGGATTGTGCTGTGCGTGTTGAAAAACAAGCATAACTTCTTCTGGATCTAATTGGCAGTGCCACCAGTGATGCCACAGCTGGATATATCAGCTGGATAAACAACGACAACCAACATTCTGCTCCACAGCAACACTGTCCTGAAACTTCCTGATTTACCACATTTCATTATTTTTAGCTGGTATCCTGCCTGCGGGCATCAGTCTTCTGGTGCGTATTCCCCTTACTTTAGGTGAGCCTATAAATGTGCGAGCTCTGCTACAGAAACGCATCTTGGTAGAAAAGTTGTAGATATGTCATGATAATGACATCAATGCTCAGCTGTTTCTCCTATACCCATCACTCCCCCTCCCCCCCCCTGCTCCTTTAAGTTGAGCAGGATCTAATGAATCCACATATGGTATGTGCATTGGCTGCAGATCACAGCGAATGTCACGTTTTTATTTCATTTTTAGAGGGTAGCTATGTTGGTGATGGCTCTTTGAAATTGAACAGCTGCACCCTTAAAAAAAGCCTGAGGACACCAGTTGATTCCATCTTATGGAAGAATCTTATCTTCTCGTTAAAGAACTGCACGATGGTTTGTGATATCTAATGCATTAAACAGCAGATAAGAACATCTCCATAACTGCGCAGGCACGCCATCACTGTTACACCCAAAAAACAGACCCCGGCCCTTACACGCCCATAGTGGTCTAGCATTGTCTCCCTGTCAATTTCCTACAGTGTTGATGTAAACTGGTTCTGAACATTTGTGCTTGGTTTCCAGTATTTACTCTGGCTCCCAGCCATTGTTAGCTCAGCAGACTTCAAAAAGCTCTGGTGTTCTGGTGTACATGCAGTTAGCTTTTCTTCTATGTCAGGGCTTGAGGTAATGGGTCCTATTTTTATACTCAATTGGGGGGAGTTCCCCATTTCCATTGTACTTACACTGCAGACAGAAGGCAAACACATTGCTAACTTCCTCTTGGATTTATTGGCCAAACATGGACAGAAAGAAAGAGAGAGGTCCATGAGTGTACTCTAATCCTCAGACATAGCCATCAGTCATAGCCATGTTATTCCCGTTCAGTGATGCCTGCAAATGGCTAATGGGGAACTAGATAATAGGCAGATGTGCGTTCTACAGATTTAAATTGCCTTTACGGATATCTGACACAAACCGATTAAATTTTCAATGTTTAATTTAGCAGAATATGATACTGCTATCCACTGTGTGGTGCAGCTTCACCGTCTGAGTATTTTGCTATATTAAGGCACTCAGGGTTCCTGTTGGGGGTGCAGTGATGATCAGGGCTTTGTATAAGCACATGAGCATCCCCTAGAGAATGTGATGTCAGTCTGAATAAGTCCTTGGGCCACTGGGCCAGGGACCTATGGTAACCCATAAGGGGTTGAGGACCATGGGTTGACTGAGGGCCATGGTTTGAATAAGGGCCATAGGTTGAATGAGGGCCGTAGGTTGAATGAGGCCGTGGGTTGAAATTTGAAACCCATCCGTCCACAAGATCAAGTGTCATGTGACTCATAGCTTGGACTGATATCAACCTGTGTGCACATTTTGGCTTTGAGAGGTTTCACCTCCTTAGAGCCAGAACAAGACTGTGATTAAGCCCCTAGCCTTGGTCTTTTATCTCAGTGACTTCATAACTCTTGTCACTTGTCTGGAGGTGAAAGTTGTGATTTTAAACTTGTAATAGACTGACCTCCTTTACACTAGCAAAATAATGCTGGCTCGATCGTGAAACCCATGTGTGGAAGTGTGGTTAATTATGATTCATTCTGCAAGCTGTCTGTTACTGCCATGTTACGTAATATTTTTCATCTGTGAGCGTGTTCTAAGAGAAAAATGTTGCTTGCTTCAGCTTTATATGTAATTCATACGAACACAAAAAAACAACAACTTGAGGTTCCAGAGGAAATTGCTATTCTTTATACAAAACAATGATGAAAGAGACCTGAAAAAAAGTCTTACAAACATGGAAAATTAACCGCACAAAGTTAAAATAGATGAATGTCAGATGCAGAATCACCACCTACCCAGCCAGCCAGCCGTCTATGACCTGAACAAGGATTGGGAAACATAAGCCATTGGCAAACTCGTGCAGGAAAATCACATTTAAGACTGAACTACTGCCTTCCACTCTACACAAGCGAAGATGGAGGACAGCAATGGCAACAGCAATGCCCTGCAGCTACATGAATAAGCTTAACATGGCAAACATGCTCTTAAACAGGCATTACCGGCAACCAGAATGTACCGCCTAAACACATGGACCCGAGCGCTGTGGTGACTCTAATTGTCATCTGACAAAACAGCCTGTTATTGAACTGTCCGTCTATGCGTGTGGGACTGCCCAAGATAACCATATTTTATACAACGTTTTCAGAACAGTAATGTGTTATTATCATTCAAACATTTCTGCTCTGCGCCTATTTCAGGTGGCCTTCCCCCCAAAAAGGAGAAAGGTTACGAAAACACATTTGTCAGAAACGGACAACGCCAGTGTTGCCTAGCGATCGCAAGTCCTTCATTTTGCCGTGAGTTATACGCTTTTTATAGTGGGGCGGGAAACGGCTCATGCAGTGAGATGTCGACCACAATGCCTGTACAGCAATTTCACAGGTGGTTTTGTTTGCTAATCTGGTCGTTCGCTACCATGCTTCCGTTTCTTTAATGTGGGCGAGTGTCCAGGCAGGCAGCTGCTGGCTGTGCAAATAGGCTAACAGGGAAAAGTGCAGGGGCTGGAGTCAATAACCATGAGGTAAGAGCTACGGTCACTAGCCTCAGGTGACCTCTTACATAGTGAGACAATGAGCACTTGCTTAACAGACGGTCTAATGCAGGGCTACTTACATAGCGTAGCTTTTTTTTGAGGTCGCCCGTTTATACAGCTGGATAGTTTACTGAAGACATTCTGGTTATGAAGCTTGCTGAATGGGGAGAAAGTAAACCGGCACCTGGGAATTTCCAGCCCACAAACATGTGACACGACTTTATCCCTGAGCTTGCATTCAATCAAAGAACCTCTTATCCCAGAAAAAGAAGAATGGAAGAAACCAGAATTCCTGAAACTTACGGAATAGCACCGGGTGACCAAAAGTGCCATGATACAGAGGCTTCAATAGACGTAAAAACGCTCTCATCTCCAATCGTGCTTCTGTCACATATGCGCAATGTGAAATCCATTGAGTGAGTGAGAGCAGGAAACTGCATAATGCACACTTTTACAATGAAAAAAGTATCAGAGAGAACCATGTGGGTGGACATTATGTTTTATGAAAGTAGCCAGAGCACAACTGAAGAGTTGATTAGTCCCAGACTGGTTTTTTTCTCAATGCCCGACAGTGCATGAAACAGACTTCTAAAGCCAACAACTACTGAGCCCAGGGCTATATTTTAGAACCTAAAATGTATATTTGGACTGAATTATTTCCCCTCCCTGTCAGGAAGAAGGATATATCATTATTATATTAGAGAAACACTACAGATGTTCACAGAAGCATAGAAGTCCTGAGCGGACTTCAGGCGGAACCTGTTGGGAATGTTCCTCTCCCCGTTCAGCCTTGCTGTTATAATAATATATTATAATAATAGCACACTCACATACAAGGTAATCATCCATCCTGTTAGGCACAGAGCATCATTATGATCTAACTACTCCCTTGCACATACGTTCACCTCATACCAATGCTACTATCATCATCCTCTGTCAAACTAAACGCCGGAACAACGCAATGTTTTGTTTGGCACACCCTTAAAAAATAGAAACATTTTCCCCTCCAAAATACCTGATGATCACACACTGGTTCTCACGGTCGATCATCATGTTTCTGTACATGTTGTCAGCGAGGGCGTAGATATGGGGCGGGTTCTCATACTGGGCCTGTGACCAATCAGAGAACAGAGGAAATTTACTTCAGGTGAGGAATGGGTACACTTGCTGAATTTATTCAATTAACTCAAAATCTACAGTGGCTTTTAATTCATGTTCTGGGGCAGAGTTTTTTTTACTCACCGCACCCTGGTACAGCTCCACTTCCTTGTCCCCAAAGTATGGCATCTGCTTAAATGGGTTGACGGAGATGAGCACAGGGCCGATGTATGTCTGCATGTGCGCGCAGCAGGGGTCAAGGGTCACAACAGTAATATTTCCCCAGTAATGCTTCATAGCTAGATATTTTCTACAACAGCTTGAACAAAGTCCACTGATCATTTCACTTTCGTGAAAATCTGGGCTTAAATCCCTCATTCATAAAGCAGCCCAGTTTTAATGTGAGCTTAAACAAAAAATAGAATCTACATTTACGACATCAGCCAAACTGCATTTGGGCCAGGGACCTAAAGATTTAGGTTTTTTTAAAGATATTATAAGTGCAATACAAAACTTTTTTTCTTCAGCTGCTTTTTAAATACGTTTAGGTTCCATAATATATTGATAGATTTTTGAGCCTCAAATGCTGGATGTAAATAAAAGAAAAATTAATACTTTTTTAATATTGACATCCGAGTACAGTATCCTTCTGTGTCAGCATTCGATATTATTATTTTTTTACTGGGTGTACTTTTTGTGGCTTTCTAAGGAGGTGCTTTCTTGTGGTTTGTGAGAGTGTGTGTTGTGTGTGTGTGTGTGTGTGTCTTTGGCTTCCTATCTCAAATCTGTAGCGGATGAATAAAGCATGTATTGAGGGGGGCTCACAGTGACCCCAGGCCAATGTGGTACTGGCTGGCACACTCTGGCGCTGTTGCTATTTTCACCACAAGTGGAGGATTCATTGAGGGTTTAAAATATCTTATAATTGCAAAACATCTATATTACTATTAAGTAGCATGTACATTTTTTTTAAAAGACTCAATTTCTTAGAGATTAAGAGTGATACATATTCTGTAGCAACCATATAAAAGCAATGGCAGCAGACCTATAAACAGTCCGTTCCCATCAGTGCACCTGCTCAATAACTACTGTGGGTACTTCTCATATTTACTGTCACTTTGCTTTGAAATTAACACTATCCAGAGGAAAGATAAAACAAATCTGAAGACCAGGCAACGCATAGTGGCACAGTCCTAAATCTGGGTTTCTAGTTGAAATACCAGGTATAGCACTGCTCCTGTACCCTTTAGAAAACTACTTGACTTGAATTACTTGAGCAAATATCCAGCCTGCTTTCGTTGTGACATAAATTCAAAAGGCATGTAAATTCCACTAGAAGAAACAATCTGTGAAAGCACTTGAACGGTGTAATATCCAATACTAGTGCTTTCTCTATCCTGGCCCTGGCAGTGAGTTGTGGATCACGGGTCATGTGGAAGAGAATTAGAAAACAACACACTCCCTATCCAGGGAGAAGTGAGAGGTGCCTCGCATCGCCATTCTTCAAAGCAGCCGAATGTGGAGGATACAAAGATGTAGTCGTCCATGTATCTCTTCTTGAGATTCTCCACAATGGCGTCCTCGTTGATCTTTGCCAGCAGACCATGTCGTCCACGCCGCTCTGTTTGACATTGTGGCTCAGCCAGTGGTACCGGTAGTGCCCCCTGCTCCCCTGTGAACACACACACACACACACACACACACACACACACACACACACACACACACACAAGCACACGCACATACACACACACACACGCAACCACACAGAGTGAGATAATGTCAGTCAGTTATATACTGTATATTCAGACTAAGACTAGCTGCCCTTGACACACAGACTGAAATTAATTGACACTTTCATCAAAAACAAAAGAGGCACTATGTAGCAATTTACCAATGATGTGGCAGATTTTTACATCTGAAAGGCTCTTTTTTTCTCTCGATCCTACAGCCCACTGAACAACCCATTTTCCACATAGATTTGTTTTCATTTGACCAAATGAAGGTTTCATTTTGCTCGCACAGATATGAAGTGTTTTCCTCTGTAAAGACTCACTCTGTACAAGGACAGAGAGATAGCACTGTTAGTGCTTAGCCCTGTCTGACATTGCTTTCCGTCTCAGTCCCTGCTTTCGTTGAGTTTGTGCCTCCAAAAAGCTGAGGTCAATTCATCACGAGCTGTGAGTCAATGTCATCTGGCTGATTCTGGTGGGGATCGCAGTGTGCCGTGAGGAATGAGTCTCTTTCTCCTGGACGGCGGACCAACCAAAGACCCTGTACCGCTCTGTAACATTAGTCAACAGGGAAAAGAACCCAAATATGTTTAACTATTCCCTGCCTGTACATTCAGAAGAAAGAGGCAGCTAACCAAGCTCCTGTAAAAATGCTAGAAGACAAGGACAGGAATTTCACAGCAGACTGAAGGCAAGGAACTCACAAGCCTAGTCAGTGTAATGCGCCAACTTAAAAAGAACTTTAATACCACAAGCAAAGCAGAGGGCGAACAGATTGATTTTAGTGTACGAGGCACCACAATCCAACCAAAACCATGGCTTACGGTACAGTACAGGGAAGGTACTGATATTGTTCTATTGGGGGGGAAAAAAACAGAAATACTGGAAACATAAATGTACTTGATACGAGACAGCATGCAGCGGGATGGGCCGCAATTTCTCACACCTATGCAACAAATACCGTTCTCTTTCTCCGGATTCAGTCAGTATGGCGAACTGAGAGGGATGGGACACCTTTTTGAGTGTTTGCACGCTTTTCTCAGCAGGCTTGTACGCACGTCACTAACTACTGCCTGATTGAGTTGCCAGACGGTGTCAATTATAATGTTTTACAGCATGTCTTTAAAAAGGGCGAAGGGGAGCGAAGCCCGCCCCTTCCTCTCCGACTCGCTAATTGGGTGATAAGCCAAACGAGTGCGGTAAAGCCGAAAGACCTAATAAACACCACCACCACGCCAACTGCTGCGTCTGCACAGTAAAATGTCCGGTGTTAATTAAACTGTAACAGAGTTTATACGAGTCCGACAGGGACCACGTGTACACTGAAAGAGTTCATTGTGACACTGAACATTTGACCGTGTGTGAAAGGGGCTTACTGCAGACTCCACAGATTGCTGCTCCACACCCTCAGTCTCACCAATGTGTGAGAACTGTGACAGCCTAATGGCTCCAGGTCCTTTTTACACACACACCCAGGCAAAGCACAGGGTGTGTGTGGGATGGGGATGGGGATGGGGAGGGGGAGAGGGAGGGTAGAAGACACGTAGTAACTGGGGTCCCGTGAACCCCCGAGGGGGTTAAGGCAGCAGGACAAGGATCCATTCAGACCCTACTATCTAAATCTATGCTGACCTCATCTCATCTATTCCCATTGTCTCCACTGGTATTGTTCATCAACATCGTAATGTGAGGGTGAATGTGTGGCCCATTAAGATATCTCAGAGAAAGCAAGTTAAAAATCCCCTCATACAAATACGTAGTTCCATTAACATATCGATCAATGTACTCTGTGTACGCTAATGGGGACTCGGATTTCTCCAGCACTGCCGTAACAATACCACAGATATTCCCACAGCAGGCTAAACTCAATTTACGACTTCCGGAAAAATCTCAGGGCTCATACAGCCTGTGGAATTCATACCGAATGGCCGTGCCTTGGGCGCCTCTATGACCTAGCTGAAATGAAAGTTAGACATGCGTTTAGCCAAGTCCTGGACACAAGTACAGAATGTTTCAGAATGCTATTTTGTCATCTTTCTGGGGTCACTGAAGAAGGATAGTGTCCCATTTTAGCACAGGGAGGGGGCTGTGGACAGAAAACGTGGTGCTGGTGGGGGATTCGATTTAAGCAGAGGGGAGAAGGTCCAGGGTTCACTGTAATGTGGTTTTCCCCTCGTATCACAAATCTCCCTAATGTCAGACATATAATCAAGTGTTTTATGGTTTCTTACAGAACACATCATAAGTAAAGAACGCTTCTGGGAGGGGAGGTTTTGTCACGGGTTCCGTGTGAACACATCCTCACGCTGGCAAACATCACCTGTCGAATGGAGTGCAAACTGCAGCGTTCTTGTGCTTTCCAAGTACGTGCATCTCCAGCTAACCCCCAGCTGAGTGAAGACCAGCTGGAGACTGCACTGAAGCCAGAGTAAGTCTGCAATAATAAGAGCTAAGAGCCCACGGCCTCATTGGAGGACAGCTCAGCTCAAATAACGACAATAACACGACCACCGAGAGCAGAGACCTCATACTGAGCCTGACCATCCATATTAAATACAGAGAGAGGCTAGTGCTACTGAGGATGACCTAGTTATTGTTTTGTGCTTCACAGCAACAACTAGTCAAAAATAATTTTTAGTTTTAGTTTTATTGTTGTGTTTTTTCTGGCAAGCCTGCAAGTTTCAAATGTCCAAACGAGTCAACTTCACATTTGCTCTGTCGGCAATCCCCGTAGGTTCAAGCTGTGCCTAGTATTTAACCTTGGAACATGCCCTGTTGTTGAAAAATGTCCCCCCGCCCCCACCCCCCCTGTTCATGAAATCGCATGTGCATGTAAGCCCTGAATATAACCTCTAAGGTATGGTGCAATAGCATCAAGCGCTCATGTGATCCATCTGGCCTGAAAACAAACAAACAATCAACAACGAAAACCAGATCAATTAATTTCCCTCCCAGGTTGGTAGCAAAACAGCATTTGCTGAATTCCTGCACCATGGATGCATAGGCCAGCCTCTCCTACATGCAAATACCATTCCCATATATGGGAAGCCCAAAGCTGACTGAGGGTACAGGAAATGGCTAGGTTTGATTCACTGTAACAGGCCGCACTTTTCCCGCTCTTTTCTCTTCTATTTTCATTACCTTTTCCCCCTTTGTGCGGAAGCCACACCTAATTTCACACACTTAATTTCCTATGTAGACGTCCAGGTCTTTTATCCTTTTCATTGCATTAACATGTTGTGACTGTGAGAACAAACCCACCCAGTGAAAGTGCAGCCAACAGCATAGAACCTACATCCACTATTCAGACACACAGAGCTTTTACTATTCTTAATAATGTGGCCCATTAAATGGGTTTTATGGAGAATTAAACAGTCTGGATCCAGCTGGCTTCTTCACTGTCCTGAGTGTGTGTGTGTGTGTGTGTGTGTGTGTGTGTGTGTGTATTTGTACATGTGAGTGCACAGGCTTGACTGCAAGGTGCCTGCGTACATATGTGTGCAGGTGTATGTGCTTGCATGTGCACGTGTGTGTGTGTGTGTGTGTACGGTTCATTCATGAAGGGAAAATGATTTAATAAATGATTAGTATATTAACAAAGACTAAAGAGTCTGGGCCTCCCTCAGCTATGCGGTATCCTAGCCAACACCTTGTGGTTTGGCTGAGAATCCAGTCAGGGCTCCAGTGCGTCATTAGCAAACTGAGACTGGACTCATTAATGAAGTGTAGATCAACGCCGTGTCTCTCAAAACAAAGGAAGCCGTCTAATCCACGCCATGCCCGTCTCTGGTGTTCTCTGCCATTTCTTTGAGGACTGGAACAGGGAAGTGCCATTTCAGCCCTCAACTGAGTACTGGAATTAAACTTCTTATTAATAGCATAAGGAATTCTTATTAATAGCATAAGGAATTCTGCACTGAAAATGAAGGAGCATAACGCCAGCAAAAGCAGTTTGAGGACTTTGCAGAAGCTTTTTAAACATACACATACAGAGCCTTTCATTTAAACCCTGAAACATTTTTCACTTAAACCTTTCATAATCTTGAAGCTGGGAAAGGGAAAACACAAACCTCCCAGTGGAGTTTTATAATGACTGTGGTGCCAGTCCTGAGTCAGCAGATTTCCAAACCACATCAGTGGTAGAGTATCACTAGGCCCAATGCTGACAAATTATAAACTACCAACATAACAAGGACAGGCTTAATATAACCAGCAAAATACCGAAAAACCTGATAACTGCAGCATCATCACTCTGCAGGGATATTCAGATAGAGGCGTGGCCTATAGATCACAGATTCAGAAGCTGTTGTCAAATTCAAGAGCTGTAGACGGCACAGCATGGATGGAAACCTCTAGCCTAAATTGACCATAAACTTCCAGCAGCTGACCGTCAATAAGTTTTTTTAATATGCACAAAACGCCTAAAAACTAGCCAGTAAGCTCCATACTATTGACCAGCCTTATACTATAGCTCTAATTCCACTGGTGACCAGTGATTGACCTGAATCCCACATCACCCGGCACAACTGCCGCAGTTCACTACTCCTCACAATGAAACAGACATTTTTTGTGTAAACAAATACCACTGGAAAATATGAGTAATCAACTCTTTTACTGCTATGCAACATTTTTTGTTTTTATTGCTAAGCACATTTCCTGTGAAACCTTTCAAAATCTTTCACATTGGTTTTACTTAATGTGAAAAATGTATAAAATATTATATTTCTGTACCTCTAAAATCTACCTTAGCTGTAGCCCAAAACCCGACTGTTTTTGAATGTCATCAACTAGGTTTCACATCTTAAAAAAGTGTTATTTTGTTAGATGCCAATTTATGAAATTCCCAGTGAATATCTGAGCATTTCTCTGTAAACAGAAGTCATTTTAAAGGAACTGAATGCTTCCTAAAAACAGGCTTGTGTGGTTTAATCAAGGTTCACTACAATAAAATACAATGTTGATACCCTCCCCACGCCCCATTTGTGACCACACAGCTGTGCCTGCTGATTTAACAAGAGTCTGCTTCCAGGGAGAAAGTCAATTGCCAGTAAATGACTATTTCTCATAAGATTACACAGGCTATTGATGAGGTCATAACCCCCCAAGCAGTCCGATCTACATGCAGTGTGAGCCCATGTGCACATTTGGGTGTCCAAAGACCAACCCCACAAAGAGTCCATTTTAAGAACGATCCTCCTTACAGCCATATGCAACAAACCTAATCCATGCCTCTGTTTAAAATCATGAGGGGTTTCTAACATGTTTTGTTCATCACACATGAACGTTGCTGTACGGAACTTCCAGTACCAGGTTATTTACATCCACACCACTAGGTCTATTGGAACTGGAGAGAGTGGGAACTACTTATAAAACTACTACATAGAACTTGCCTTGATACCATCCCTGCATCTAGGCCTACTCCCCCTGAATAAATAGAGGCGAGTTTCCCCCTCATCATTGTAAAGTGCTTTGAGTATCTAGAAAGGCGCTATATAAATGCCATGCATTATTATTATTATAAATGCCTTTTGCGGCTCGCTGCAGGGGATAAACAGAAGAAACTGGTGGGAGGCAGGGCAGCTTGGCTTCGGTGTCTGTGCTGGCAGGACTGAGACAGGCTGAGAAGAGGACAGCGCAGGAGGAGACGGTGGGCAGCAGTCGACTATAGAGGAACTTTCTACCTCATCCAAAATGAGACACCTGTTGCTTAGCTGGAGATGCTGTGACAGAGGGGGGGCGGTAGGAGCACCCGTTTACCACCACAGACTACAGTCCAGGGTTCCGATACCCATGGCGTGGAGCAAGCCAGGGACTTAGGCCTTACATCCAACGGAGCCCAAGGGTCTGCCGTCTGGGTTGGGGCAACACAAGGCCCAGGATCCAGTGCAGAGGTGTCTAGTCTTGCAGTGGTAGTGGGAGGAATGACCGCCGGGGAGTCCAGGAGCTGTTAATCTTCCCTTATCTGACGGAGGGCAGATATTGCGCCTTCCAACTAGGCGACCCTTTGGCTCAACTGGACACAGCTCAGACAACCCGAAGAAGAGGTGAGTGGTGACCGTCCAGGCCGTGGAGACGCCACTAGGCGATTTTCAACAATAGCCCTTCCCACGGGCAGCTGTACAGACACGGACGCTTCAGAACAGAAGGTGGTGTCTTCGTTTTGCTTGAAATTTCTCCCTCTGCGAGGAAGAAGGTTGTTTTTATAAATCTCTTTTTAAATCAGTTAACCGCCTTCGAGTCCAAATAAAAGCCCAAATGAAAGGCGTCCGTAATGTTTGAAAGGCGATACAGCATACGGCGGCGTTTGAGTCCCAGGTGAGGCACGTATAAAAGGGATCTTCTAGGATGGGAAGATGACCAGACACTACAGGGCAGGGAGCAAAAGTCACAAAGTATATCAGCCCTGCTAGTGTTTTCCCAGTGTCTCTGCTGAAGCTGTGCGGGTCTCTCACTCCAGTCGAAGGTAATATTACAGCAGCTCAGTGCATCCTTCTCATGGGTTTTTGGCCAAATGCCAGTTCCTGCGAAGTCAGAAGGCCGCTTTCTTGATTTACTGTGGGATAGGTTTCTGTAGGTCAGACATACTGTTAATTGATGTGCTTGACGTCAATAGAACCTTGTCTGTCCCAGACCAGTTTAAGGGCTGTCATGGTTTAATGGGGACAGTGGATACTATGAATAGAATGGTACACATAAAAAAAAAACATTTGGTTCGCCACACACCGTTCGGTTTGCATGTGTTCGGTTTGGTTCAGATTGCTTGCTTTTAAAATCCTGTTTTGCGTGTAGCTATGTTTCGCACTAAATAGGCACTCACAACTTTGTGCTATTTAAAAACGTTGTCATGCAAAGGTGATATTGGCCATTTCTATTTGATGTCATTGAAAATAAGGAATGTACTGATCAGTTAATGCGGGACGCTTTCAGTGGAAATATTTGCACAGGTGAAGTGGCGAGTCCAGCTCATAGCTGAACCACCAGTCAGTTGGTCATTCGTGAAATGGCAAACCAGATTTGAGGACCCGTGACAACGAAACCGTGAACTGAACCAAATTGTTTGAGCTGTTGCAACCCCAGCGGATACCGTTAGAGAAATTGGCAGACCGAGACCACAGGGCAGGAAGTTGTGTAGCAGACCCTCAAAGACAACGTGGAAAAGCCATCAACTAGAAGGGACACTGTTGGGAGAGTGTAATGTTAGCCTTGATCTTGTTTTAGCAACAAAACACACCCAGTATATTTACTGAAAAACAGGCTCAAGGCACTGTACGGCTCATTATTAGGTGTCTATAGGGAGTCCTGCAGGAGCCATTTTCTCACACTTGCTGTGTAAACTGGCCCATTTGGGAGCCAGAAATTAATTGCTACTGATGGGAACAGGAGCCATTTTCTGCCTTCTCAAGGGGTTATGAGGTGACTTGGGGCATGCAGGCAGCATTCAGTCATATGATTTAATGGCAGGAAGCCAACAAACACAATGGATTCTAGGTTTGTTAACGCAGGTACCCGTAGGTAACCTTAATATCATTAAAAAACAATGCGATATTTGCATTCATAGAATGATTTTTGACTAATTTTTGGTATTCTTCTGCATTACATTTAAGGCATCCCAAAATGTTTGTTTCACTTCATGTTTCCCTCCCAAAAATATAACATGGTCAGGGTGTCAGTGACTAACAACATCCTGCTTAACTGGAATCAGAGGCCAGCTGATGTCGCCAAGAGGTGCAACTGACCAGCTGAATATGTGAGCCAGGTAAGACGAAGATTCAAAGTACAGTACTGAGTTCCAGTTTTCTGATTTGGACACAAGCCTCAATGAGGTGTGAATGTCAAACAAAATCATTTTCAGAACATTTACCCGAGCAAAGGCAAACGGAAACTGAAAAACAACGGCTCAGGGTGAAATAGATTCTACAGCTTCCACCGGGGGGGGAAATCAGCAGGTCAAATGTTTTCTCAATATGAAAATGCACATACGACATGCTCTGCATGAATGACCTTCAGGCTAAGTGGTGGGATGTGCTTTGTTTTATCAGGTGCCGTTACCCAGGGATACTTGGGAGCCCTGAGGGACAGGAATGGAGAGATTCTCCAGGCATGTACTAGTCTGTACCTAGTCCCTACATCCACCCTCAGGAAGTGACGGGAAGGGTATGCTCAAAACAAATGCGGCAACAGTGAATGTGTGCTCTCATACGAATCTGAGCCCCTTTAATCTAACACGGATTTCACGTGGAAAATTCAAAAGGCCCGTAAGGCGTATGTTTGTACACAGTTTTAAAAATCCATACAAATAAAAACAATTAGCAGTTTAAATGAACGCCCTGCAATGCAGTGCTCTGACACATAAAAGAACACAGATCTTCAGAAAGTGGACACCATCTCTTTGTATCATTGATGAGTGGCTGCTCCTCATTGGCCGGGATCATGAATAATTTATTCGCTTGAAGGGCTGCCTGCTGCAGGGACGCATTCTCCCCCACACTGGGATTTCACAGCCGGTCTGTTTTCACGATAGCAGTACTAACACAGGCCTGTGTCAGCTTGTGTTCAGGACTGCTGGGGAAATGGAGCAGCCATTAATGGGTCAAACATTCACAATTATTTGACAAGGGCCCAGTTTATAAATGGAAAAATCTATCAATGCTGACATTAAATATGAGTTTGTTTTTTAGGCTTATGTGTTACTTGTTTTTTGTAACAGCCTACTGCTGTCTGTGAGGTTATCAAAGTTTGATCAAAAACTTTTCACAGGACTGGCACCATTCTCCTCCTCCTTCTCCTCAGTTTAAGTGAAAACCATTAGAACCGGGGAACGCGCAGTGCAGTGAAACTGTAAAACCGTTTGCTTTCTCTATAGAGCCTTTGTCCGCAGTGAAAGGTCCCGACTCTATTCAGAGTCGTGCGGCCAGGCCTTAGGATGGCGGAAAGACAGCTCACATGCGAGTGAGTAAACGAGGACAGGCTCCGAGCTCTGAGTGAGCAAGGGCAGTCACAGTGCCTGACTCTGAGCTGGCTGACCGACAGCCCGCAAAACAACGCTGTGGAGATAAAAACACGGCTCTCTGCACGTCACCTCTCCGCTCCACAGCCAGAATCAGGCCTTGTTTTTCCAAGCGACCTATCAGATTATAGTTCTAAAAATATGTAGAATGGTATCGCTTGTGTGAGCCCTGAACAGACCAAAATAGCACAAAGATTAAAACAGAAACACGGGTCCTCCCATTTGATATTCATAGGCGAGACTGTAAATAAACATAAAGATTTGCATAAATAAAGAAAGATTTGCATTGAGGAGTATCTTAAAGTCAACCCTCCGTTGTTGTAGTTCAATTAAAACCTTCGACCCCAAAGCAAGGGGAAAAGCCTTACACGCTGTACTGTACTGGCAACACCAGAGTCCGGAACAAACGCTAAAAAAGCACCAACCGCCTAAAAGGTTTGTACATATAAACACTACCAATTAGTCCAGTGCACAAACAAAAGCGTTTTACCAAGACAGTAATCGCCATGTAATGTTTGCCAGAGGAATGCTAACTAAATATAAAAACAGAGGAGGATTTAAAGTGAATTAAATTCAGCAAATGGACCCTGAGAAATGACCCTTTACTACAAAGAATATGCTGAGTGGGCATATGGAGACATGCCAGGGACAGAACAGTAATGTAGCACACATCCAATTAAACAAAAGCCAATGTAAGCCCTTCACGGGAAAAATGTAACTGTAATTGTTAAACCAACATTGGAAGTGGAAAATCTGTGGGAAAAAAAAAACATTTTATCAAACTATAATTAAGCTTATATTTTTGTAAAGCTACAAATCTGTCGTTTCTAGATATGTAATTGGACCGTCTTTATTTTTTTATACCAAATTCTCTCCCAATTTTTTCCTAATCAAGGAAAATGGTTTTCGAAAACCTGCTAGGTATTTTTAGAGGAATTTGAAAACAGTGTTTGTGACCCTGTATGTGACCAAAAAACTAGTTTTCATTGATTTGTGATTGGATCTAAAAGTAGAAAATCTATCAGAGAGAGGAAAGAAGTACTATTAAATATGACAGTTTGTTTCAAATGTACTTTTCAAGGGGTTTTTAATGCAAGTGAAATGTGTGACCACTGTGGATCTTACTCATTTTTAAATAAAACGCTCAGCTTCAAGTACTTAAAGTTTAAGTACTTGTAAAAACCATGTACATATCGACAGGAAGTATAATAATCCATCCCTTACTAATTGTCTTGAAGTAATATTTAGTAAGTGGTGTCTCTTCATTCAGGATACACAGCTTTATTGAGAATCGACGATCTTCATCATTTCAAAAGCTGTACATGCTGTCTAGCGGATTAACCTCAATCTCCCAAGATGAGGCTCAGAGCAGGAGCGTTTCTAGCATTTCTTAAGATCAGAGACAGAGGTCTGGGGGTAGCTTCCACTGGGAGATAATATTCGGAATGTCATGTGGTAATAATTCAGGGGAGCTGAGATGACCGTGGCTCCCCTGTATTTTGCAGTGAAAACCTTCAATGTCAAAAAGATTTGGGGACGAACAAGAATGATTCCAGGGCGTCAGCTACGCCTCAGAGTGGTTCAGAGTGGTGCTCACTGGACTCATGGTCAAGCTACTCTCTTCACTGCAGTAGCCTGGAGCCGTGGACCCAAGAGGGCACCTTCACATTTGGGGCGATTTCAGATAACCTGTGACATGACAAGCATGCCGCGCTAACATTCTTAGAATCTGGGCGGGACTGTTCGATGTCAAAAATCAAAATGTCATCGCAAATGTCCGGTATGTTTTCAGACGGAGCAGCTTAACGTTTCAAGCAGAAGTACATGTTTGTGTACGCAAGCAATTTGCTGCGGAGCAAAGGTCTGCATGCCAAGGGCTCGCATCGCACGTGAACACGCGTCAATTCCTTGTATCGTCCGCAAAGCAGTATAACACTGCACAACAGTGTGCTCAGAAACTGATAATGGCTACCGCCATCCTGTACACGGACTGCACTGCCACTGCCGCTAAAAAGCTGGAGCTGGATCACATGTGGGAATCTGTCCAATCAGTGCCAAGCACCCAGCAAGTGCACTGTATCCCAGTACTTGATTTTGAAGATACTTCAGCATCTGGCTATCCACAGTATCCTGGAACGAACAGTGCCTGCTGTCTTGATGCATAATGCAACACGGTGTCTCCTGTTTCTATACACATAACTGCTCTGAAGCTCCAGCTGCTGATCAAATCACTCTACAAGCTGCTTGTCATGTGACTGTCACGTTCACAACAGGCAGGTCTGAAAGAATTTGTGTTCAACGTTGAAATGGAAGGATATGAGATCAAACTCATGACAGCTAAGGATACCAGAAAAAATGCTTTTGTGTTCCCACAGGCAGAGGACAGAAGCTGGGTAGACTGAGGACTGAAGCTGGGCAAGTTATGTCTATCCTCTCCATGCCTCTATGGACACTAGAGGAAGATGCGTTTTTCTTAAAGGAGTACAAAATGCTGTTTAATTAAAATACAAATTAAATTACAATCACATGTGATTAGTATTTTCAATATGTCCATGCCATCTCTGATACTTGTGCAACTTCTCCGTTACATTTACGGATGTGACTCCATTACCAGACCATATGCTAAATTGTTAGTAAAATCGTGATCAATTGTACTCGAAGAACAGCATGTTATTGAGATTTTACTGACAGTCAAAAACTGAAACGTAAACCAAAATTATGGAAAAGGTGTGGGGAAATGGTGGCGAATATACAAACAACAAAATATAAATGGATTGTAATCATGAAAAATAGAAATTTAAGTTAACATATATCACTGTTAAATCCTGTGTCAGTCTGATGTAGTATATGTAGGGTTCTTCTACCTTGCACAGATAAACCACAGCAACTCAAAAGGCTATCACTCCCAGTAAATGCAGAGATGAAAACACAAGGTCAGCACACCCTAAATCGCTGTTGTAACAACCCCGCCATCATAACACCATCCAGTTACCTAAATCAAAGAAACTGTTATCAAAACATCACCCCATGTTAATTCAGTTTAATACTGGCCAGTTAAGTGCATCGGAGAAATGCTGATTCATACACCCATTAGACAACCTCAGGGAAATTCCTTTGAATTGCGGTCCAGAGAACTGAATCGGCAGAATGCCATTTCATTTCGAAACCCTTAAGACAACTCCATTCCATATACATTCAGATTTATAACGTCAGAAGGGAATTGAAGGGAATTTCATAAGGAAAACCTGGATACGGAGGATCGATGAGTAAGGGCACATAGTATTTTGAGGTCCAAACTTAACGCATTCCTGTATTCCCAAAAGTGCCCCGGTCTGTTTGCATAAAAGAGGCGCTGAATTCCTGCGTTTGTCGGAATATCGCTGGTGCTGCGGTGTGTTGTAGAAAGTGAAGTGCTGATTTTTGGAGAGAGGATTTGTTACTACACATTCACCTCCCCAAATGACCCGCTTATGCAAACCATATGCTATCGTGCTGACCCACTGTGAAACATCTGGTAGAAAGAAAGTCTATCACTGATGCTCCTGTCCGCTGCTCTATATGGCAATCTATACGGTCAATTATATGGATTTTTCATACACATAAAACCCAACTACTGGAGTGATCATAGTGTTCCTAAATATGTACCAAGAAAACTGAAAATTTTAGTTTTGCCTCAGTGTCTGTTAGTCCATCAAGCCTGGGTACCATGGCAGAGAGACTCAGTAATCCTATAAATCTCATTCTGCGAAGGAAATCTCACTGTGGAATAAAGACATCTCAATTTTCCACAGGTTTATTTTTTCACACAAGCTGTGATGCGCTCTTTATTTAGAATTACAGTACAGCTTAATGGGCAGGGAAGTGAAGGTTGTGGGCTCAATTTGTAGCTGTGACGCTGCTGTTGTACCCTTGAGCTAAAGGTACTTAACCAAAACTGTTCCAGCAAAATATCCAGCTGTATAAATAGATTGTATGTAAAAAAAAAAGTGTAAGTTTCTCTGGATAAGAACATCTGCTAAATACCATAATGAAGAACTTTCAGCCTATGAGTTACAACCTGCAAACTGAAAACATTGTGCTAATTAAAAACATCAATTAGTACTTTGTCAAGGAGACTCACCCAGAACTCCAGTCAAAGTATACATATTCAACAGAACTCCAACTGACCCAGTAGAGTTTGCAAAATTATTTACACCACACCTGTCAAAAGATCCAAAAGTTAAAGCCCTTTGAGTGTACTGCATGGAAAGCACTGTATAAATAAACCTATTATTACTAAGTGCAGTGATAGGGACACTGTGCTGTAGGAGATGCTATCTTCCAGAAAGGATGTAAAAAACTGATCCCAACTGACTGTGGTCATACCATCTCATCACAATTGGGGATCCCCCAGTGTCCTGGACAAATTCCCATCTGGCTTTTTCAATCCGGCCATCTAATGTTTAAGTTTAAGTGCTTTAAGAAATCCCTTCCTCTCCTACTTGACTAATAGTGGTGTCGTGAGTTATGCGGTATAGTGTGAACATCAACTCCAGTAGGTTCTGTGCATTGGAGAGCTCTGAGGTGCAGGAAAGGCACTACCCCACCAGGGATATTTCTCAAAAATTCTCACCAGGAGGTGCCATTTTGGTGGATTTTTGTAATCTGAGGAAACCAGCCTCCACCCAGTCGGACAGACCAGTCAAATTAACCATTTGCTCTCTTTCTTTCTTTCTTTTTCTTTCTTTCTTTCTTTCTTTCTCTCTCTCTCTGTCTGTCTCTCTCCCTCTCTCTCCCTCTCTCTCACACACACACACACACACACACACACACACACCTCAGTTGTGCCATCCCTCACTCTCATGTCTACAAAGTTATTTCTACGCATTGTTTACCATGTATTTTATACAACACATTTTCTTTGTTTTAAAGTTTTACATTTGAATCCCCTTTTATTACCTTATTTCTTATGGCCAAAAGGTGCAGATGAGGGAGTGAAATGTTGGATAAAAGCAGAGCTTATTTTAAGACAGTACATGTTGCCACTCCCTAACGTAATTCTGTTCCTAGCAGAAGCACTATGTTATATTTATGGGGCATGAATGGATGTTTATAAAACAAATAAAACACACATGTTTTAGTAGGTACGGGAAGTGTCAGGGGACAGAAATGTCTGTAGTAGATCATGCAACACCAGGGTCAGTTGATTCAGTGATGGAAACTGTGCCACTTGACATAAAATTTGAAGGCTGTCTGTCATCCATCACATCCTTTGTTCAACTCCAGTATAAAATAGAAGGCATCTCTACCCATTCGCAGTAGGCTAAACCTACCACAGACACGACTTGGATATCCTGCTGCAGAGGTATCCTTAAAGAAACACCAGACAATAATAGACGTATGATTGCATAATGATAATACGTAAACTGTGTCTAAAATGCAGACATCTGCCATTTAAAAGACTATTTATCTACAGTAGTGACGCTGTGAGCGAGAGCGGCGCAGTGCTGCGTATGAGTGGAATCATCACAAAAACAAAAGTCGAGGTTCTGGAACTCGAGCGTGCAACGTGCAAATAAATCAGCCGGCTGCATCACCAGCTACAGAAACACAGCCTGTAAAACTACCAGTTAGTATAATAACTAGTGGGCCTAGGCTACTCTATTCCTAAATCATCTACTTTTTGTTAAAGCAATAACAAGTAACTACCAACACATATTGAGATGGGAGCCCATAGTTCACATTCCTTGCGGAAACAGCCCATGATAACACAAAATTAATATAGTAGCCTGCATTATAGGCTACTGTCGGTACTGTCTTTATTTACGCGAAAATGACAGCCCCTACAGAATGTATGTGCTGTGGGTTTGTCAGAGGTGGGCTAGCCTACCATGGATATACCTTGTTTCCCTCATTAAAATGTTGTTATGTTCAGATGAGTATCTATCCACAATACATTAGCCTACATTAAATAAATGAAGGAACAATTTATCCACTCACCATTATTTTCTACTCAACAGTTACAGTATGATGTGCCTGTTGTATAATTCCGTTTTGCGCAGGTATTTTCTTTTGTTTTTTAAATGTTACAGGTCCGTTGCGATTTTTATCTGAACGGGGTGATATAGAAATTAAAAAAAACATAAGAAAAGTGAAGTCCTAGCTGTTCAAAACAGATCGATTCAGATTCTTCTCACAGCCAAGCGTTCCCCCTGTCCATGGCTATTGCAGAAAGATAAAACGGCAGCTAACATCTGCACACACACAAGACAGAAGGAAAACTGTACAGCACTCACTAAAGTTGAACTGGTCGCTCTGAACCTACGACGCATAGCCTACTAAACAAGCGATCCATAAATGGAGAATTCGTCTTTTGCTCTCCACCAATGGCAGCCATACTTCATTGCGTCACTCCAACGGGAATCCTACCAGATTACTTCATTCCTGCTGGTGGGAATGAATGGGGGGGGGGGGGTCGGGGGGGATGGCAAGTATAATACTTCTGGGTAATGTAGTATTCAAAAATGGTTCCACTATAACAGTTAAAGATATATGCAAGATCCTGCAATCTTTGTGCACTTTGCAATGTGTCATTTATATTAAGGTGTGCATCTTCAGTGACGTAGGTAAAACACGTCAAACTCTTCGGTACAGCCTTTGATACAATCCCTGTCATTTCAGGACACACCCCTCTAGCTAGAACAGCTGTGCTTATGGTTGCTACGGTAACAGCGTCACCAGCAGCAGCAGCAGCCGAGGTTCAGACGACTGCTCGAAAAGCACATTGTACGGAAATTAAAACAATAAGAATATTGTCACGGTTTTGTATGATAAGTAACTGCAACGAAATATTCACGTTTACCTGCACGCTCGTTTTTTTTTGGTGAGTTATGTTGCAGGCGTGAATGGCCGATTAGTTCAGTGAAACAACGTTCTTTTTGTATATGGAATTCGGTTGCGTGGAATATTAGCAAAGTGTGTTTTCACATGGCGACACCGTCTGATGGTGAGTTGAGTTTTGCTTTGCTTCTTTCGCACTTTGCATTTTCTCTAGCACAGTACAATTCAAGTATTACTATTAGCCTAATAGACATTTTCAGTTTTTTGAAGGCTGAATACTGCAAAGGTATTAGAGAGAGAGAGAGACCAGTTTTAGCATGCTGAATAACACATTGATAGAGTGCAAATCTTCTGAAACCTTGCTGCTCTTGAAGTCATCTCAGCATACTCTTGTCAACAGAGACCTTTTATCACGAAGAAAATGTCAAGAGCAAGGCCAGGTTTTCCATCTCTGCCGCCTTTAGAAAGGTAGGCTATGCATTATCCTGCGCTCATACCACTATCATTCATTGTATGGTAGTACAGGAGCGTTCACATCGTGTGCACACTTTATTTCTTCTGATATTTACCTATTGGCCCTGCGTTTACCTGAAAGGCTGGACATGTTGTCATTTTTTATACAGAAAAAGGAAGTGGACTTTTACATGCACAGATGAATGATAATGAAGTATTTGCCCACCTTTCAGGGTGGAAAGGATGTTTTTTGAAACAGTGCTCTATTCTGTATGGCTATAATGTTATAATTTTTTGGATTCTTACATTTTCTCTCCCCTCCCACCCCTCCTTGTTTGCTCTATCTTATACCCTCCATAAGGAGTTTGAGCTCCTTCCTTCTGGCCGCTGATTTAGGATGACCCATACGAAACAAGGCATGCCAGAGACTCTTTTTTCCTTTGGCCATAAACATACTGAATCACTTGACATAATCATGAAGTGGGGGGTGTTTTACAAAACAAGATTACTCCGTTAGATGGATAACTGTACTGAGTAAAATCCGGAACAGCTCTTTTTACTTCAGTCCATGTTCCAGATGTGGGAGGGTTCCGGGTTTTACTCGGTGCAGTTATCCAGCTAACTCAGTAATCCTGCTTTGTGAAATACCCCCCTGGTTTTTCTTGACACTGGCACTTTACATACACCACTTTATCTTGAATTTGGTGGCAGTGATTCCCTTCAGCCTTGATTATTTGTTTTATCCTTGTATTTATTTTTTTGTGGTGTCTTTTTTTACATGTTGTTTTATGTGTTGTATGTTCATCCTTGCTGTAAACAAAAATTCCCTCGGGGCAATAAAGTGTAAGTCTAAGTGACATATAACTCCTCAGGAAGTTCGAGGCATCCCCAACCGCACCGCCTACTGCCTCCGCTGCCCCTCCCTCCTGCTGCCTCCGCCTTGAAGCCCCCGGATGCTGAACACTAGCGCCGCCCTGGTGGACACAGGCTGTCGGAGCAGCAGGGAGATTGTGAGCGGTGTAAAGAGATTGCAGGACACGGATCGGAGTGGCGAGCAACTCCTCAAGCTAATGTTGGAGGAGCACATCTGCAGTGTGACCTCACTGGTCCAGAGGCTGAGCAGAGATATTCAGGGAAGGTTCTCATTCGCTCCCAGCTTGTCGTTCGCCCCCCTCGTCCTAAATCCCACACTCCTTTGAACTCTCAGCCTCATGCTGTCATTTACCTCTCCCAAATTATATGTCAGTTTGGGAGTATATTTGATGGTTTCCAAAATCCTCATGGACAACTATCTTTTATGTCAGTAATGCTAAGTTGAAGGAATGCATTTTGGGTTCTGGTTCTGGCTTTCAGAATTGTACTCTTAACCGAATTGTAGTCTCACGCTGACCCTGACCCTTCTCATGTTGATGGATTGCTGCCTGGAAACCGATTTTACCTTCTGAGAACTGCTGGCACTTGTGTGCTTAATGCACTCATGAATTAATTAAAGAATGAGTGTCCCACTTGAGTCACTCAGCCAGTAATGGTGCTCAGCACAAGCTCAGTCCTCAGCCCTCGGGTACGTCAAGACTGTCATCAAATCGTAAATTTTAAAGCTCTACAAACTAATGAGTCTTCTAGCTCCCGAATATCAGGAGGATTCAGGAGAATGCAAAACAGCAAGGCGTATCATTAACATTAATAAACATCACATTAATAAACATCTTCACAGATATAACTAAAGGGGGTTTTGAACCTCACCCAAAATTCCAGAGGTAAAATATATGCGGTAGTTGATCATGAAGAACCTGAAAACCCCTGAAAATACAATTGCATAAGGAAGAGGACACAGGAAAACTGGAAAAGCAAGTTGACAATTTCATGAAGTTAATTGGTTGGTTTTGGATAGCTGAAAATGTACCACAAATTGTTGCACAACTTAATGTGAGGCATGGCCCTGAGGTTACATGCACACAACGATAAATGCACATGTAAATGTGTTGACGTGACGTTTTACACGTCAGATAAAAGAAATGTCTCTCTGTTTCGGCGCAGGTTTTGCAGGAGCAACTGCGATCCCGGGGTGAGGTGACCTATGGCACGCAATCTGCCCTGCAGAGAATGGAGCTGCAGCAGCTTGCTATCCTGGGAGATCAATCTGCCCTGCAGAGAATGGAGCTGCAGCAGCTTGCTATCCTGGGAGATCAATCTGCCCTGCAGAGAATGGAGCTGCAGCAGCTTGCTATCCTGTGAGATCAATCTGCCCTGCAGAGAATGGAGCTGCAGCAGCTTGCTATCCTGGGAGATCTCCGTGGAAGGGTTGCCAGGTCAGGCTGTGAAATCCCCTTCATATCCTGTGGACCTTACAGTATTTACTTGGACTTCAATCCTTATTTTTTTATGTATGGGGTATTCTGGGTGACATTCGACCAACAGCATACAAACAATGTGTATCATGTCCCTATTCCACACCGAGTCTTTATTGCATGTATTTAACAGTTCTCTGGCTCACTGAGGTTTGCAGATAGTGTGTGTCCAGAAAAATACCCAAACCTTATATTTATGCTCCCGTCCACTTGCACTGCATTCTGGGACATTTTATACAGGCTCCAAACCCTGTGCTTAGCTAGGCAAAGATTTGTGCTTTCTTACAAACATCTGTGTTTATCAGACTGCTTCCTCCTCATCCTACGGGTCTACATTCCTCCCTATAATGTCCTGTGCCATTCTGTGCTCAGCTTTTCAATTAATTCCGGACACTCCGGAATTTACCTTGTGCATATCAGCCCGACAGGGCCCACCAGCTAAAATAACCACAAAGTAATCGTTAATAATTTGAAGGGAAAATAAACACGCCGATTAGGTCTGCAGTTCTGTGTCTTTGTTGTGTGTTAATTTATGCTGTGCTCTCACATGATGGAATCAACCATGACAAAAGGGGAAGGAGAGAAGCAGGAAGAGACAGCCTGTCCTTTGTTGGAACCATGACGCGCACCCCCACAGCTTCACCCAGTTTTCCTTTAGTTTGAAGGGCATTTACTCATTATGGGGTCATCGTGGAATGCCGACCCAAATTATCCATTGTGTCCCCATGAAGGGGATTGCAGTAGATGCATGTAGGTAGCACAGATAATTCCCACAGAATTATAATAATAGTGTGGAGCAGTATTGGTAGGTAGATCTAGTAATGGTGTTGCATGGTGGGACGTTACCGCTGTGAGAAACCGGAAGGGTTTCAGGTTCAAGTTTGAGAGACGGGACACGTAGTAAAGCATTTTTATCTTGGTTTGACAGTGGAAAACTTGTGTGGAAACCACTCTTAAGAACAGTTGATTCCCAGTCTTGATGTTACTCCGCACAGTTGACTTTATGAGTTTGTATTTTGCTTAATGTACATGCAAATGAAACAACTGTGTGTCTATGTTTTGCCGTTTGCAACTACTATGTGTGAACAATAGCACTTGGCCTGTAAACTGAAGAAGAGCTCCACTCTGGTAGACAGAACAAGTGTGCAGGGTGGCAGGGTGTCCTATAGCTTTAGCTTATAGCAGGATAGCTGTGTGTCTGTGGGGGGGAGACAGGGACATAGCCTGACTGCTGACTTCATCTGGGTTTAACCTGCCTGACAACTTTAACAGTTTAAAATGGGCACTGCATGGCAGCAATACTCTTTATCAATTTTTTCTGACGTAAAACCCACACGATTAAAAACTACATTTTTCGCTACAATGTTTGTAAAAATGTATAGGATTTCACCAGAGTCATTTACGAGTTATTAGAGGTATGCTTTTTAAACAAACTATTTCTCTGAGTAGTGGCGTTAGTATAAAACAATACTATTTCCCAATTTTTTGTCGTGTACAATGTAGCTTCTTAAATGTATAAATTTATATAGCTTTCTTTCCTCATCTTTATCAAATGTGTGAATCATTTTTGAGGGCGATGTATGTTGTGTTGTGCAAACAGGAACAGCCTACAAACTAAGATTCATTTTAGAATGTCTGCCAGTAAATCAAGTGGGAAGAGAAGAGAGGGAAGACTATACAAAGCAGCATTACTGCACTGATACTCCAGAGCATAACCACCAATTTATGCAATTTATTCCAATTTTATGTCCACGTAAATATTTACGTATTTGAGGTGTGCAGTTGATGAACATCAATAGACTTTATATACTTTGTGTGTACAGCTTATCGTTTCTAGTGTATTCATTTATCTAAGACTTATATGTAAAACATGTTTCTTTGCTCTTGTGGGTATCTGCTCGTATCTCTGTTTAATTTATTTTCTTGTGCTTTCATTTCTGGTGTTCTTCATAATTATTTTCCTGGCAGATAAAAAAATGTAACAGATTAATTGAAAGTCCAGATCATCTCTGTTTTTCTGGTACTCTTACAAGCGATACTATAACATGCATTTGAATGGATCTCTATGGGAATTGGGGGGTGGGACTAGATTTAGCTGTAAATTATGCTGGAACAGTATGGAATACATGGTTGGTAAAATGGCTGTAAGTCAACAAGGGTCTGAGGTATCAAACAAGCCTTAAACAATCACTCTGCTGCCAGATATGCAGTAGATATGAATGTATCACTTTAAGGGTGGTTTCTCCTGACAAATTTTCCTATTGAACTCTATGGAAAAATAAGTCAGGAGAAGAAACCCTTCAAGTTATTCATCCATATCTACTGCATATCTGGCAACAGAGTGATGGTTTAAAGCTTGTTTGATACGTCAGACCCTTGATGACTTACAGCCATTTAGCCAACCATGTGTTCCATACTGTTCCAGCATAATTTACAGCTAAATCTAGTCCCACCCCCCAATTCCCATAGAGATCCATTCAAATGCAGAGATGTTATAGTATTGCTTGTAAGAGTACCAGAAAATAAGATATCAAGAGTCTTTTGATGTTGTTGGGTCACAGACATCAGGAAGTCATGGCATGCAAAGGATATGTGACCAAATATTAAAAATTATTACTTTATTCTATATATAAATGCAGGGGGGCCAATAATTGTGGCCAATGTGGTTTTGTTAAAAATAATTATTTCTTGATGAGGGATTTTTTTTTCTTATAATAAATTAACGTCAATTAAAGGTTGGATTCTTCTTGTTTTTTCAGTGTGAGATTAAGCTAATTCACCAAACGGTGAATTTTTTATAACCCTTTTTGCTCATCTTTACAGGGGGGGGCCAATAATTTTGTCCTCAACTGTATATATATATATACACACACTGTATACATTTTTTTTTTTTTTTTGTGATTTTGAACTTTGATGAATATTTAGATTCAATATTTGCTTTTGTAATGTCTAATTCCTTTTAAACTGCTTGGTGGTTGAATTCTTATGGGTAACTTATACTGTTTCATAGTTCTTGACTCTGTTTATTTTCAACCGTCTGGTTTTGCTTTTGGATGCATCTTGCTCATGTATTGAGCAATGAAGGTCAGTCAGTCAGCCATGCCAGTCAGGATAACCGGGAAGGCCGGCAGGCTGTCATGGTCAGCCCTGGTCCCTGAATGTGTGTTCAAAGGAAGGCCAATGATATAGCTGCTCTCCCTCTGGCAGAGCGCCAATGACAAGGCTGTCCAGGATAAGTACGCCAGCTCGCAGGAAAACTGGACAAGCTTCAGGAGACGCACTGGGAGTAGGAGGAGTCGCTGAGAGGGAGAGACTCTGAGCAGATGCTCAAAGCCACAATCAGCAGGGTAGAGCAGAGACTATGGGATGGAGTGCAGGACTTAAGGACAGAGACAAACACCGGTGGGTCATAAAGAATCCTCAGGATCTGGAGTCTTAATGTATGCATGTGTGCAGGAAGATTTTCCTGTAATAAAATAGCAACTGTACCAGTAAACAACCAACTTAAAGCAGTATAGGATTTCATTGGCTGTCACTTCCCACTGCCATTTCCTGCACTTCTGATGGGTAATTTTATTTATTGGCAGTGCTACTTTTATTGGCAGTGCTACTTACTATGTCGCTAAGCTTTACTGGAATTACAAATTAATTGGTCAGGTGTTCATGATTAAAAATGTTGCACGTACATTATTTGATTAAATATCCAACACGGTTTACCACATGAAATTGCAAATATTTTATGTACACCCAGTGAACATGAAGAATACCACCCATCAACTTTTGCTACAATATAATCAAACTGGTAAAAAATAAAATAAAATGATTTTTTGGTTGGCTGCACTGTACAAGTTTCCAATCTAAACAAAGCTTTTATTACACTGTTGCAAGGACCCCAAATGGTTCTTAAAACCTTATGTTGTGCTTGTAAATCCATCTCTTTTTTTCTATGCTAGGATTCGCCATCATCCATGAGAGCCTGGCTTCCCTGAGGAAAGTGCTGGAGGCCAAGATTAAGCTCGGCCACGAACAGCTGGAGGAGCAGATTCGACAGACCCAGAAACAAGGCAGCAGGGTTGAGCAGAGTGAGTGAATGAGGTAACAACCCAGAAACCACCATTACCCCCCCCCTACTGGCAGGAGACTGCACAGTCACCCTTCACAACCTTCTCTTACAAAAACAAGTCCTGTAAAAATCTCCTCACCGAAATTCCTATTTTCAGGAATTTTTTATTTGTTTTTTAAATTATGGAAGAGTTCAGTTATGAAATTGTATGTGCGTACAGCTTGGTAACAACCTCCAGTGTGTCTATAGACTAAAAATGGACATGCACTGTTTTTGCATGACATTGGCGATACAATAAAACCTGAAATTCTGAAATTTCTTGTGTTCAGCATGCACACATTGTAATATATATCCATTATAACCTTATTGCTTTGCTTGTATGCAATTGTATGCATATATTGTAGGATATATTGTAAAATTATATTTAGAGTAAAATACGTTCTACAATGTCTGCATAAAATGGATGGAAATTGCATTTCAAAACTGCTTTTCTTTTTTTATTTCACAGAAAAAATAAATAGCAAGGCCTAGGCTGTGGATTTGGCCAGTACTTTTTCTTTTTACAAAATGCTATAACTGTGCTTTTTACTGAAAGGTAGGTTCAATTCTCACTGGGGTTGTTGTACCATCTAGCTATTATAGTGAATATCTATAAATGGATTGTATGTTAAATGTAACCTGTGGACGTTGCTAAATGCCTAAATGTGCATGTAATTCGCCAAAGGGTTTCATCTTAAACAGGTTTTACAGAAATCTTGTCCTCAGCTTGTTTTTTGTTTGTTTATCAGATCAGCAGAAATCAGGTGCTTGGTTGAGACTGGAGTATGGTGTTTCTACAGTTGTGAATGTACAGAATGAGATGGCAAAGCACAGTACAGAGTGTAGCAGGTGATTCATGGGGTAATATTATGTGTGAATAAGATACATGACGTTTGAGGACGTTTTTTAATTTATTTTCAGAGAAGTGTTGTGTGTCCATTAATATCTTGTGACAGTTGGACAAGGTTACCTTTGTAAACAAAATCTATCTTGACTCGTGACGGCAAATTCAAGTTTCAGAAATGTCATTTTTCATCCTTCTCGTTACTGCAGCCTACATATGCATATTATATGGGACTAAAGTCACAGACCTACCACAACTGAGTCAATATTATTTTGTGATAGTTTTTGTCATCGTATAATGAATGTGCTAATATAATTTGTATTTAATGCTTAGCTTGACTGACAGCTATTGCTTGTTGTGTTATATCCAACTCATACGGCATACGTTTTTGTTTTGCTTGTTGAATTGCAAGAATGCCTATCTGCCAAGCCATTAGGCCCTTTGGTGATGGAAAAAAAAGTGTATGTGTATGTGGACATACTGTCTCAGTGTTAGATACTTTCTGTACAGCAAACCATGCTTGACAATTGTGGTAAATTGCTGTTTGTCAGTCTACAAATAGGATGGCCAGTCCTGGTCCTGGAGACAGTGTCTGCTGGTGTTGTTTCCATCCCTAAATATTTAATTGACTGGTTAATTGCTGAGGAGCGAGAAAAACCAGCAGGCCCTGCGACTTAGGTCCAGTGTTGGCCCTACATTTTGTGGTGTATTTGTGGTGTGATGTATGTTTACTTAACGGATTAACTGTATGCCTCGCTTCAGATGGTTGTCACTAAATGCAATTTTGGATGCAAAGTATTCAGAATAAAGAGTTTTTGCTCTACAAATGTCCTTTATTTAACCCTGACACCAGATGGCGCCAAATACCCATTAATTTGACAATGTGCTTGTAAATCCATTTGACATTCATTTGACAAAAAATTGTATGTTTTGAAATGGCGATACAATTAAGTTACGCTACAAATAATAATGTGTATGTATGTATTCATTTTTAATAATTAAGTGATTAGAATATAAATATTATAATTACAGAAATACTAGATGAATAAAACTGCTCATTCGCAGTTTGATAAAGCAGGAAATTATATTTGTCTTCATTGCGATTCCGTAGTTGGAGTCCCTCCCCCCGTAGACATTTTTATGTGGCCCTGCCCCCATTTAAACATGGCCGCAGTGTCTACGGTTCTAGCAGCATCGTAGGATATAATCGGGTTTAAACTCTTCTAATCGTGAATGCAGTACTGAAAGATAGGGTGTCAGAACCGAGTCTTTCGGTCCGATCTGGTCTCGGATTTGATATGTGTATCTAACTCCAAACTCACGGAAAAGTTGGAGTGAGATTAGGCAGACGCGGAAAACTTAATTCACAACAACGTAACGGAGGCAGTCTAACGTGAACGGACGTTAACAGTGGAGCGTGCTCCCTCCCAATAAGAGCATAACATTAGCGAGTTCAGTGTTCAAGTTCAGTGTTGCTAACGGGATAACTTCACAGCAGAGCGTTTCGGGTGTCTTTCTATTGCTTAAAGGTAACACGATCGACAGGGGTTAAAAATCTTCAAATTATGGACCAAACTTTAAACTTTATTTCTACTGGCTAGCATGGAGCTGCTTGGCTCAACAACAATTTAGTGCTAGTTTTTGTATTATTATTTTTATTTTTAGTACAGGACATTATTATTCCTAACGTAAGTTAGACTGTCAGTACTTGGGCTGGTTCTAGTCTTGCTCTCATTTCAAATTTGACTAGCTAGCAAACGGACCTGCTAATTTAGCCACTCTCGGTGCAAAATGTTTTCTGTCAAACCTTTGAAACCGACATTTAAGTCCTACCTTCCTCCTTTACAGGTAAGTGTCTGGGTCACTAGCCATCTAACTTATAATCATTAGCAATGATAAAAACTGCGTATTGTTAACAGTAATGAGAACACTTTGCTTAGTTTTGTTGAACAAGTTCTCACTGGCTAAACATAGATAACGAGCCGGTTTAGCTCGCTTGGTACATAATTTCAGGTTACGGAGAACCTATGGGGGAAACCATATATAAAAATATATATATGGGGGAAACACCCTTTTCCCTCCAGATTGTTTGCAAAATGGCCAATCAATTTAACAGTGTTTAGTTATTGGTTAGCCAGATTGAATATCTGAATATTTTTATTTGTACATGAGTCAGTACTGTTCTCTTGGAGTTCTGAATTGCTTTGCATTTTTTGATTAATAATTAGAAACTGAGGTGCAAATGTTGTCATTCTCAATATGCATGTTTCAAGCTGTATTGATATGATGTTAATCTGATGACTGTCTATTTTGGAAACAGACTGACTTGAAGAAGAGTCCCCAGCCCACAAAGAAATTAGAAGCAAAGTTACTCCCAGGTAGGCTGCACTGTTCACCTCTTGTTGAAGGATAATGTTTAAATTAATTATATTCTCCATTGTGTAAACGTTAAACACCATTACCAGACTTATGTTTTTAACACCTGCATTGGGTAACTTCGTTTACTAAGCACAGATTTGATTAAGATGTATGTAATCGGCTATGTCCTTGGCTTGTTCTATGAAGGCAATATCAGCCACATCAGTCTGGATACAGATTATTACAGTTCATTATAGAACATGGTGGTTGCAATGTTCTATTTGGAAATTATGAATTATAACTGAGATTATGGGTTGGGTGTAGGCCTAATGCTTTTGTAAACTAGGCACAGTGGTTTAGCATACATTGTTTACTGCTACTTTAGCAATCAGTGCCCATCGGTTTTCTTACTGAATTCTGTCATCTCAAATTAATCTCGCTTAGAGGCACAGATTCTCTGTGTTTTTTGAAGCCCCCTGAGTTCCTGTCAGTCACCATGGTTATCCTGTCCGGGGCCTCCTTTTCATTACTATTGCTCACTGTGCATAATTGGGCGAACAATGCCTCAGTGCAAGAAAGACTTTCTTCCAGAGGTGATCTCTTCTTTCTATGAAAGGATTAAAATGCAAATGCATGTCGGGAGAGGGGGGAATATGCTGTTTTAGGGACACGGCACAAGAAATGCACGACTGCTGTTTATGGAACTACCTAGTTGAGACATTATGTTGCACTCTGCCTGGCATCATGTGCTGATTTTATGCACAGATATACTATTTCATCATTTTGCGGTAGTGGTTGTTTTTGACTGTGTGTAGTGTATGTGGAAATATTTATTTTGTGACCTGTTGGCAAAGCAGGGTAATTTTCATTTGGTTCAGATCTGATTATGTGAATAAAACGCTCTTGCCTTTGGCCATATCAGTCTCACTTCCTCTCTGATTTATTTTTACTTCTCTCTCGTAACTCTGAAATTGAACTCTAATTCGATCAGGAAATTGAGAATTTATACATCCCAACAAACCTCATGTGTCTTAAAGGATTGTTTGGCTCTGAATCTGGAGCTAAATTGATCTGGAGCTGCTTTTCTTGGCTTTTCCTATTGTGATTGTGTCTAGATTAGCGTTATAATTAAAAATAGACAAGCTGTAGCTTTAAAAAAAGCTGTAGCTGCTATCGCAAAAAAAAAAATAGACGCTGTAGCCTGAGTATGAGATGTTGCTTTTCATCAGTGTGACCAATAGGCTACATTTATAGGCCAAAAGATCACCCGATACAGAAACAATCGCCTCATGGAATGGTTAATCAAGTCCGTATCACACCATTGGAATGGGTAAGGGTTTATACCCCCACCACACAGGTAGCTTAGTTTGTCAGAATAACCCCATTCAAAGGGACACGATAGGCTAGATCATAAATTTGTGTTTTCTGCAGCACATGTAGGCATATAGCTACTACTAGCCTAATAATAACGCTTTTCTGCACCACAAGTAGCCTACTGTAACATAGCTACATTCAGCAACCTGGCATATAGTACGTGCCCACGTTTTCTTCCGTTCATGTGCGCATTATTGTGTCCCTGTTGCGTGGCACAACATTTAAATGAGGACATCAAATAATTTTTTTAGGACGCTTATGTAGGAGTGTACTGGAGGTGTAAATACGCTTATGTAGGAGTGTACTGGAGGCGTACATGTGACCTCATTGCGTGTCCCACAACATGAACTGAAGTATGGCTGATATGTGCCCTTTGTTGTTTCCTCCTTATTTACCGGGTGATGTAAGATGTAGGCCTGTGATAGGATATCGGCCTATTAGTAGGCCTAATAGTTTTTGCTCTAGGCCTCTGAAAACTTGTCTGTAATAATGTTGGATAAGATTGAGGGCCCTGCAGCATTTCCTCCTTATGCCATCTGATATGAATAAATATTGTTTTTTGATTTGCTTAAAAACTGCAATTTCCTTTTGGCTGCATGTCAGGGGTCTAAAACTGTGAGACCTAACAGTGTGGACTGTTCTAGTATCCTCACACTGCCAACTTATTTATAAAAAATTTAAAAATTTAAAAAAAGAAAGAAAAAGTGGTGTGCGTATACCTCATTGTTTTCGTGAGAATTTTCCTCAACTTTTGTTGATTAAGCAACATTTGGGTGCTGAAGTGAGGCTGCATCTGTTGGGTCTGCTTTCAAATCCCAGCAAGTGAGTTTTCTGTCTTGTTAAACTGGTTTCCTGCAGCTCCAACATGCCAGAGATCAGGATCCAAATCAAGATCTAATTCCAGACAAATTGCAACGGCAGAAGTTTGGGATCAGTGGAAATGTTGACTCTTAACAGCGTGTTTTCATCAAATACACAAGTCACAGTTTCATCAAGCGAGTCTTTGTTTTCACGCTACGGACTTACAGCATTACATAGTGTGCCAACATATTAAATTGTGGCAAAAATACAGGTTGTTCCGGAGTCTTGCTGAGATGCTACTCGGTTGTGTTTTGTTAGCATGCGTGTGTACCTTAATGTTTTATTTAGATGTAGGGCCTACATATTGGGGCCCAGAGCCTGTTGCAGGTCTTAAAATGAGCACTAGCTTTGCCACCAAATTTGGGAATCATGGCCCTGCTACAGTACCTTTGCAGCTCCTCCATTGTTTAGTTGCGCTGGCTGCTTTTCAAAAAAAATATTTGAAGCCTGGTTTTCGTCTAATTAGCTGTACAGAGTGGAACAGATTGCTTATCATCTATAACCCTATTGTACCGTTGCAAATGTGCTCATTGTTCATGGAGGTGCAAAAGAGCATAGTTCTCTCCGTTACGCAAACGGAATGGAGAAGGGTTTCGACTTTCAGAACAGGTCTGTGAAGTTGGCACGCTGTCGCTTCCCAACAAATTCCAAAAAATGACCTTGGCGTGTGGACAAACGGTGAGTTCGCAACTTCGTACGGTGGGATCTCCGAAGCGGTTTGCAATTGCGTTTCTGTCCTTGTAATTCGTCAGGGCGAGATAAGCCTTCCCTGTTTCCAAAATAGAAAAGGAGCCTCGCGCGGACAGTTTTTAGTTTACCGGCGAAACAGAAACGCCACCCCTCAGAAACGCGTTGCTTTGCTCCACTGCGATGAAGAACCGTAAACAAGGCGCTACTTTTAGAGCTGAGCGCTAGGCTGCAGGGCTGATCGTCCTTGTGGTGTACTACAGACTGCTAAATTGTTGACTGGGGAGCAATGCCCTGTCATTACATGCCTGGGTGGCGGGTGGCTGCCAGAGTGTTGGTTTGTTTGTGTCAGTGTCATTTATAAAGTCCTGCTGAGAGAAACAGGAGCGGGCTGTGTGTGCGTGTGATTGAGTGTGCACTGGGGGAGGGAGGTGGCGGTAATGTGTGTGCCACTGGGGGATTTTGTCAGCAGTCTGTTTTCCTGAAGGATTGCTCTGGTGAGCAGGTGTCGGCGCTGGCCAAGGCTCTGTGTGATTAAAAGGTGTTGCTGTGTTTACACCAAGCTTTAAGGGAGGCATTTGGCTGTTTTTCTAGTTTTGTAACATGAAAATTATATTTCTTAATCTATTTTTGACCAGGTTGGCTTCAGTCATTGGCTAATTTGCATTCCATACATTTGTTTGCTTGAACAAATTATCTTTTGTTATTGTAATGCTCACACCTCCCTTAAAGATCCTTACACACAAGATATGGAGGTCTTTACATAATATCATTCTGAAGTTTTTTTAAAATATATAAACTAGTTCAGCCCAGTGCAGGTCCTTATATTGTCTTCATTTCCACATTTAAAAAAAAAACAAACCTCCTGGAGGAAGTTTCCACTTACAGTAAATTCCCAGTTCTGCTTCCCTGCCCTGCCCAGTTGCGTGTCATCAGTAAGCCCAGCTTTCCAAAGGCTATGAGGGGTCAGAGGTTAAAGGTTGCACGAAGGTTGCTTTGGCATTGGTTGGGGTTGGGGTTGGGGTTGGGGTGGGGGTGGGGGTGGGGGGCGGGGTGACATCTATTCAATTCTTTTATCTTCCCTCAGACAGGCACAGCTTGCCTGTAAATGTCGGTTGTGTAGCACCTGTCCTGCTCAGTGCAGACTGAGCGTTTGAGCGAATGGGGGAAAACAGGGCACTAACCCGAACGTTCTGCCATCAGTGCGGCTGAAAGGGCACTCTACAGTCTCTGTGCTGCCAAAGTTTAGAGTTTCCACCCTCCTATCTGGTCTCAATGTGTCTGCGAGGGTCTTTATCCACATCTCTGTGGTATTCAACCATTAAGACGTCTTGACTCCTGTTCCACATTAATTCTACAGACTGGAGAAGGTGTCTTGTTTGTGTCGCTGTGTTTCTGCGCTGTTGATTGGTTGAGCTGCCTGACTGCAGATGTAATGGTGCTGTTCTGACAGTGGAGAGGCAGGGACATGCCTAATTTGGAGTAAGCGCGCTTAAAGGTGCGCTGGTATGTAGTGACACGTCTTGCAGCTTCAGACCCAAGTTTATTTTCCTTAAACCATGTGGCTGCCAGGACCTTTTCATCTGTTGCTTATTGGGTGATAAACTTTGACTGTAGTGTTCTCTCACCGTGGTATTACTACAAAGATAGTGATCAACTCCATCCAGCTGCTAGCTCTGTTCCATACTGTGCAAACCGAGCGTAAGCTGTTTAGACAGGTTGCCAATCTATACATATGCAGTGAACGTATTCACATTTGGACCAGGGGGATTAAGAACAATCGAGGTTCTGTTCTGTCTGGGTTTTTACACCATCTTATACTTGGGTAGTCCTGTGTGGCAGTGCTTTCCAGAGGAACTGTGAACGGCACTCGAGTGTTCTTTTGTTGGGGGGCGGGGTTGGGGTGGGTGGGGCCCGACAGCCTGACTTGCGTTTCATTTAAATTGAAGCCACACTCCCGGTCCTGTTCCGACTCGCTCCCTTACCCAAACGGGCTGTCAACCCACCCGTCCCCTTCTCGCTCCACGCTCGTCCCGATTCCCCTGGATGAGTCGCCCTGCCCTGCCCCAGAAGGCCTGGCTCCACCCCCCACCCCTCAGATGTTTTTTGCATACCGTTACGGTAGGAAAAAAACCCTACTGCACAGTGGAGTAAACAAGCCTGTAATATATTTAATATACATCTCTGTTTTCATGTGCTGTAGCAGACAGGAGCACTACAGGGCTGCACTGGGGACACAATCCATTCAGAAAGAAGGGTTCTTGAGAAAGGGGTTCAGGGAAAAGAACCGGAGGGCTCTCTCTAATATGAATTACATTCGCTTAATTTGAGTGGCATGCTTTAAATGTGCCAGCCTCTCTGCTGGAATCCTGTGCATGGCACAGAGAGGTGTGTTCAAGATGTGCTGATTTTTATCAGTGGGTGGCACTGAATAGTCAGACCGTATAGTTGCGTGTGTGTGTGTGCGCATGCGTGTGTGTGTGTGTGCGTGTTTGTTTGAGTTTACGTGATTTGTTTTTGGTCATTGTCCTGAACTGCACTTACGGTGCCAGGAGACTTCTGGTGGGTTAAAGTAATCTTTGAAAGTTTACAAGTATGTATTCCATTGAAATCCTCTCGGCTTAAATTATTAGGCACTTGGCAGTTTAAGAACATTTAAAATAAATAAATAAATACTAAAAATAAGAAATTAGGCCTTGCTTCCCCAACCCCCCCCCGCCCAGATGACTCTCTTCCAGCGACGCATCCTTGCGAATGTTCTCACTGGAGTGGTACATTCTGTTCCCCTTGTTTTCCTTGTTTTGTTTTTGCACAGCAGACTTGAAGTAAAGCGAAGTGAGAAGTGTGTCAGTGCAGCGCAGGAATAGTGAAACCGCCTCGGTTGGGTAACGTGGCCTTTGCAGCCGGTGATATTGCAGAGCATGCAGACCCATTCACACTGAGAGGGAAGGAGCCCGGCCCAAGAAGCGCCTGCTTTGTGCTGGAGTTGTGTGTGGTGTTGGTGGCGTTGTGTCGGCGGACTCGGCGCGCGCTGGTCGGTTGTGTGTGCATCGCTCTGACAGAAAGGTGTAGGTTCATTGAGTGCAGACTTTGCTCTCTGGCCTTCCAGGTAAACGGCAGCATGCTGTTAGGTTAGGCCCAGCGTGTGTTCTGCTCCCAGGGCTAAGAGCAGGTCTGCTTATCTGGGACTAATGAGCTTCATATGCACAGAGGCCATAAAGGGAAATGTTTTCACCCTCCGGGCTGCTGTGCTTCTGTAGTGTAGTCCTCCTCATGTCAAGCTGTTTGCTGTTGCTCCCAATGTGAGCCTACAGCTTTCTCACCACTTAGCCTACATTTACTACACTATCGGTACACTATCCTCTTGCACTTTCATGAAATCGACTGTGATATTGAGCAGTCCTGCAGATCGTCTCTGCTGAAAACCCAGTTGGTGGAATTGTGCTGGTTCTTATTTTTAAAATCTTAATTGGGGGCCCCATTCGGCCTTCATGAGGCTGCAGTTATGCACAGGTCTGTTTTAAGTTTACATACAGGGGTGATGCAGTGAGCCTGTGGCACTTCCTAGCAGCCTTTTACACTGGGGACACATGGACTTGAGAGATGAGGGCTGGCCCTGCCCTTCACTTCAGACAGTCAAACTGAATTCCTGTATGGACCCCCCCCCCCCCCCAATCACTCGCTCTATGTTTCTTCCTGTTTATACAGCGGAAAATGAATGAAATTGGATGAAATGTCAGCCAGATTCTTAGCCTCGTTAAGTCCGCCGCTTCCCTTCCTTTGAAGTGTGTGTTCTTTTGATTTCTGCACAAAAAATAAATTAAATTCCATCGTATCAGTTTTTAAGACTGAGACCTTTTGAGAAGACTGAGATGGAATCCCTTGAGATTCCGTTGCTGAGTCTCGTCACCTGGTCCAGATGTCTCTGTAGGTCTTGGGTGTAATGTTCCTGTGTAAAGCCACCTTTTTTTTTTCCCAAGAAGAGCTGCCGTTATCCCTGGTCTTAAGCAATAGGCCTCAGTGTTTCTCTGGACTGCGGCCGACGGTAGACTGTGACCCGTGTACTCTGCTGAGGGAATCTGTCCACAAAATATGGTGACTCATGTGCCTCTAGTTTAATGCCTCTGAGGCTCTTGGCAGCAAAGCCAGAATGGTCTTTTTTTTTTTAAATATCAAAAGTGCCTTTTCTAGGGTGAGGAAAGAAACCCTTAAATGGCGTGAAATCCATGGTTTGCTGTCTGAAAAGAGCGGCCTTTGGGTTAGGGAGCGCTCCGTGTTTAGACCTGAGTCGCCTCTTGGCGCAAAGACAGTCGTGCAACGGAAAGGGGAGCCTAATAACCCCTACATAATAAGTAGGTTTGCTAACAGAGACGCGTGTTGTAACCTTGAGGTGCATTCCCAAGTTCACTACGCTACTTTTTTTCATTTTTTTTTCAACTTTCACTACTGTCCCCTGAAAAAGCTGAAGGAATGCAGGGATCACTCTTTCCCCATGGCGAGTAACCGGAATCACTCTTTCCCCATGGCGAGTAACCGGATTCCCAGAGCAGAAGAGAACCTGAAAGAACAGCCTTGAAGATGGTAATCTGAGCGAAGGAGGTGCTCCAACTGACTGTTTTGGTTTCTGATACCTTTCATACTGCCCTCCAGCATTCAACCCCCCCTACCCCCCCCCCCCCCCCCCCCCCACCCACGTCCCTTCCCCAGCTTGTGTTATTGAGTACATCGTTGCTGGTCGTATCACTGTTTTGAAGAAAGGTTGTCACTTCATTTTCCTTTTAAATAACCTGGCCCTTTCTGGGCAGTTGTTCTCTTGGCTTTTTTTTTTGATCTCCCAGATGTACCCTGTGGTGTTATATAGGATGACGCAGCAAAACGTGTTTCAGTGTGTGCAAAAGTGGCGGCAGTGTCTACCCGGAAGCCTCACCTCTGGGCCAGTTCCAAATGTTCTAACTTTTACTCCACGTGTCCCGACTTCTGCTCTGTTTGCGAAACTCGCTTGCGTCACACATCAGATGCCCCGTTTGTCACTGCAGGAGAGATTGTGGTGAACGAAGCGAACTTCGTCCGGAAGTGCATCGGTGCGGACAGCAGCAAGGACGATCTGTGGGGGAAGCTCGTCTGCACCAACTTTAAGATCTCCTTCATCACCCATGATGCATTGCCCCTGCAGGTACATGCAGATTTGCTGAGCCTTTATGTGTAGAGCTGTGACAACGTCTGACATTCACCACATTTTGTTTTTATACAAGTAGCAGTACCGTATAGAGCTTCCTCTGTCCTGACTCCACTGTCATGGGGTTAAGAGATCACTTGGATAAATCTGTGTGGAAGTTTTTTTCAATGCTTCCATTGTTTGTACCCTTTCCAGCAACTTGTTTTTGTACCGTTATCTTGTTTGTAGGAAAGGAAGAATGCCCAGAGATATTCGGTCCATCCCTGATTAGTCTGCTGTTATCCATTTCTAAACATTGGCAGATACTTCATATAGCTATCCTCTCTGACTCATCTGGACTATAAAAACCTCTTTTTCCACTAGACTCATTTTTTGGCGAGGTTAAGTGTCTGTCTGTCTGTATGTATGTATGCGCGTGTGTGTGTGTCTGTCTGTGTGTTTGTGTGTGCAAAAGTGTGATCTACTCTACGTGCATGTTTGTCTTGAGTGTGTGTGTGTGTGTATGTAGATGTGTGCGTGCATGCGTGTGTGTTTCTGTGTGTGTGTGTGTGTGTGTGTGTGTGTGTGTAGATGCGTGCGTGCGTGTGTTTCTGTGTGTGTGCGAGCCCTGTGATTACTGTGTGTCTGTCAGGTTGTGTATTAGTCAGCAGGTGATGGGTTTGCTGCTGGAAAAGCTGAACCTGGTCTCCGTGCTCACTCCTTTTCCACATGATGCTCAAATCAATGATTCACACGTTTCCAGAGACACCTTGTGCTTCACGCAGTGCTGTGTGTCTGCATGTTACAGGTCTCCAGCTTACATTTCCATGGAGAAAAAAAATCAATTTACCCACAGTGGAGCAGTAGAAGGATAGAACCTGTTTTGTATATATGATGCAATCAGTCTGTTTATTCAGATTTGTACCATAATTGATATGTAACTGTTCTATTTGAGACTGCAGCGGGCCCGATCCAAGACTGCTTTCTTCCTCTGTCATCCAGCATCCACTGTAAATAATGCCTGTCTTAATAAGTGTTTTTGTCTTGTGATGAGACTTAAAATCTTTTCTTTTTTTTTCCTCAAAAGTAGAAAATATTAGCTTATTTTAAGTTACTTTTTACTTGACAAGTGGAATTATCTTACCCCACTGGCAAATCTTGAAATTAGTAAATATATCTCATCCCTCTGGCAGATAGATATAGATACAGATATACTGGCCAAATCAAACAAACAAACATAAATAGGATTCTAAAGTCTAAATATGAGATTAAAATGCTTGTTAAGATTAGTTTTTTTTGCAGTGTAGAATTAATCAATTTTATTTAATTTTTTGCGACGCACACCGCTGCACTACCCTGCTGCCTCTCCTGCTCAGGGCGGAGCTCATTGTGTTTTGGTTCCTTCTCAGAACTTCCAGTACAGAACCCGGCTGCTTGGAGAGCACGATGTTCCCCTGGCCTGCGTGGAACAGGTGGTCACAGGTGAGAGTGACGGGCTACGGTGTCCCGTGCTACGCGGCGTTGTGTCCCGTGCTACTGTGTCCCGTGCTACGCCGTGTTGTGTCCCGTGCTACTGTGTCCCGTGCTACGCGGCGTTGTGTAACGTGCTACTGTGTCCCGTGCTATGCGGCGTTGTGTAACGTGCTACTGTGTCCCGTGCTACTGTGTCCCGTGCTACGCGGCGTTGTGTAACGTGCTACTGTGTCCCGTGCTACGCGGCGTTGTGTAACGTGCTACTGTGTCCCGTGCTACTGTGTCCCGTGCTACGCCGCGTTGTGTCCCGTGCTACTGTGTCCCGTGCTACGCGGCGTTGTGTAACGTGCATCGGGTCGTGTGTACCAATTCATTAAAAACGAAAAAGACAAAAACTTATTGAGTTGGTTTCTGGACCAAGAAACGTCAGAGGTTTTTGCTATCACCATTTCCACTGGTGAGTACAAGGCCCGTCTAAAGCACTTTAGAGCATTTGCAGCCTTTTCCTGACGAACCGCGTTCGATAACTCACTGTCAGGAGGGTTTTACTTTATTATGTGTATAATGTGTTAAAGCTGCAGTAGGCAAGTTTGAAAATATACAAGGCAAACAGACATCCACTCCTCCCTCCTATCTCTCTCCTAAGCCCCTCCCACCAATAATTATCCAGTGCACGCGTGGAGACGGGCAGACAGGGAGGGGCTTATTCTTCAGGGAGGATAGTTCCCTGATTGGTAGCTACATACACCTACACATACACATAGCCCTGATTGGTTGGTTTTTGGAAGACCGGCATGAGGTTTTTTGACAGCCTAGTACAGAGCCCAGGACACTCACAGAAACCAGTTTTTTCTCAGAACACTTGATTTATTGATAGCTGCTGGAATGTAATGAGAAAATTTAGTAATTTAGCCAAAATTGTAATGAAAAAATCTTGCCTACTGCACCTTTAATGGACACACAGCACTGCGGTCTGAGAGCTGTGTGTAGAATGTGCGAATGGACACACAGCACTGCGGTCTGAGAGCTGTGTGTAGAATGTGCGAATGGACACACAGCACTGCGGTCTGAGAGCTGTGTGTAGAATGTGCGAATGGACACACAGCACTGCGGTCTGAGAGCTGTGTGTAGAATGTGCGAATGGACACACAGCACTGCGGTCTGAGAGCTGTGTGTAGAATGTGCGAATGGACACACAGCACTGCGGTCTGAGAGCTGTGTGTAGAATGTGCGAATGGACACACAGCACTGCGGTCTGAGAGCTGTGTGTAGAATGTGCGAATGGACACGCAGCTCTGACGCTAAGCTGTAGCATAAATCTGTCAGTGCTGCTGAGCTCCTGTGAGGCTGCCATTCCTTCAGTCCAGATATACTGCAGCACGGGCTCCTGACGGGCCAGAGAGAGGCGTTTGACGGCCTTATTTTTTTTATAGCACGCAATATTTTTAGCCTGTCAAAAGCGTCGCTCCCTCCCACCAATCTGACCCCCGTAAAATTTGTGTTGGATCCTGTCAGTGTTCCGTCTCCTCACAGGAAGGCTTTGTTCTTTGCTCTTTAAATCATGGCTTTATGATTTCCCCACCCCTGCCAGATCCCTCAGTATCAAGGAGTGCTTGTTTTCCCACAATGCCTTAATGCCTTTCTCACGCCCGCTCCCTCCCTGCTGCGTGCGTCCGTATATCCCAGCGGCGCTAGGAGAAGGTCCCTCAGTTCGTCTGATTATAACCGTCAGGGATATGGTCAAACGGGACACTTGCCCGTGACCTGGAAGCCAGGTCAAGATGAGTCTTTATTAAATAGGCCCTGGCCCTAGCCCTGTTGGGCTGTGTTAATGGAGAGGGAGTTTCTTTATGTGGCTGGTTGGTGGTGTTTTCAAATGGCATTACAGGTCAGAAAGTAGGGAGATGCTTGTTTTTAGATGAAGATTTGGTGTTTGTTGGATTGGATGTCATTCTGGCCCCTCCCCGTCCAACGCTGATCTTCACAGGGAGGGTGTAACCCTTGATTTGACCATACGGCACAAGGCCTTGCCATCGCCTCTGTGTGCTTCCTGGTTTTTTTTTTTGCGCAGTGTAAGTGCGATCCAGAGGCATCCCTGCTTGTCACCTAGACCAGTGTAGCATGCCTTCCGCGCAAAACGGACCACTTTCGCACTACATATTTTAAAATGGCGTCACGTTTGTAGCCTTCTTCATCTCCTCTCGCCGTACAACTTCACGTCGTCTCCATGGCTGCCATGGTGAGATTTGTCTGCTCTTACCTGGGGGGTTTGTGTCCCGGCAGGCCTGGATTGCGCTCATTAGCCGCCCAGATTGACGCGCGGTCCTGCCCGACGGGAAATTAAGCTGCGTGATTGTGGTGTGGAAGTACAATGCAACAATTGTAGATCTTCGTCGCAGTGCTCGCGAACACGGTGCAGTCTGCCACAGTTTCTCTCCGTTGCTTCATGTCTTGTGGGTAAAGATAAAGTCGCCTTTGAATTTTACTGCCAGTCTGATGGAACGCGAGACAAACGCAATAAGCCGGAGGGCTGTGTTTCAGGAATTTTATAGTTCCCCGAATGAGCGGGCGGTTCCTGTGTTTGGGTGTTTATGGCTATTGTGCGGAGGCGAGGACAGTAATAGCATTGCGAAAGTGTCTCTCACGAGTGTGACAAGGGGAGAAAACGGATGCAGGAAAGTTAATGTTATGGGTTTACTAAAGTGCACCGGAGCCCCAAAGATACGCCCCCTCACTACTTTCATTTCCCTGTGGCTCATGTGTTATAGCTGCATGAAACGGGCCCTTTGCTCAGCATCGTTAACTACGGTGACTTGCAGCGTATTCTTTCTGTTCTCAAAACTGCCAAATGCTGAGAATTTCAAAATGTGTTCATCCCCAGGGATCAGTGGCTGTGTGTTCGATACATGTCCTTATTTTGCACACATCCGAATGGGAGACGGAGGTGGTGTCTCGACTGGTTTTCGATTTCGAGTGCAGCCGCTCCGCTTACCATAGTCTCGTTACCGTAGAGCCATCGTCGCAGTTTAACACTAGTGATGAATTGGTGTAAAAGATGGAGGTGGAGCCTTAAATAAAGCTGGGAGGAGATGAGGAGATGCACGCAGCTGTCACTCTGAACCAACGCTCAATCACCTCAAAGAAGAATACTCTCACACAGTAAAATGTAACGGTAACAGGTGTAAGTATGACTACCTGTAGCAGGTGTAAGTATGACTGTACCTAAGAGCTGATGTAAATGTCTTCCCTCCCTGTGCCCCCCCCCCCCCCCCGCCCCCCCCCCTCCCTAGTGAACGACGCTAAGGGGAAGCAGAAGGTGCTGGGCTCCAACCAGAAGCTGAAGTTCAATCCCTCCGAGCTCATTGTCTACTGCAAGGACTTCCGCATCATCAGGTTCCGCTTCGACGAGGCCGGGCCTGAAAGCGCCAAAAAGGTGTGTGTGACGGGCGCTCTGGTGGAGCTTGCGCCGTGCGTAACGCCATATTCTCAGCCAGAGAAAGGGATCCTGCTCAAAGCCCCCTCCCCAGCTAGCTTTATATGAAAGTGGATTAAACTATAAGAGGATTTGCATTCCACACTGGAATTCCACCTGCAGTATGTTGGACTTGCGGTATTTTTGCAATCATTGTCAAAGACCGATTGGATTTTGGTTTATACTCCTTTAGAGTACTTGATCTGAAGAGGAAACTTGGATTCCATTAGTACAAGATGGCCATGTCGAAGTGTTGGAATTCAAGGTTAATAATTCCTGAAGAGCTCTTCTCTTACTTGATTACTCATTACTGTGTTTTCCCTGGTGCTAGTCATACATTAATCTGCACCATCACATGCTGTACTGCTGTTAGCCAAGCGCAGGCTCCAAAGCGCTAATCTTGTTTATTCAGACATTAGGCGTATTAGACAGAATATTTTCTCCCTCTGTTGTCAATCGAGTGGAAACGGTGTGGAGTAAAGCTCAGAGAGCTTACCAGTGGCCCTCTGGCTCTCCTCTCTTCCCCTCTCCTCTCCCTTCCTACTTTCCTCTCCTCTCTCTCTCCCCCTCTCCTCTCGCTCCTGTCCCGTCACATGACGGGAGGTCAGAGTTCACCTGCTGGCCGGCGGCGCTTTGATCCTCCTTTCCCATCTGGTGGGCGGCGTGCCTGAAATAAGGAAGGAAGTACTCCCGCATGCGAGGGAGAAACCGGCGGAGGAGGAGAGCCGTTTACCTGAGCCAGACCGCCGTTCCCCCCCCTGCCGTTACACACGGGGGTGCGTGTTTCTCCAAACATAATGAGCCCTTTTAAAAAGGGCTGTATTTTCCTCAATGAAAGAATTACAGTTTAAAGTCATTTAGACCCATTAAGGCATGCAGTGGGTACTGTGTTTGCCTCTGAAGCAGCTCAGCGTTTCCCAGCGCTTGTCCTGGGGCGCCTGTGTTTGTTTTGCCTTTTCTTCCAACTGAGCTCTTTAAGTTTGCTTGTTTAGCAAGTTACACGGATGACTCTCCAGATGCCAAATAGAGATGAGCGTTCTGCGAGCGGCTCGTCGGGCCTAGTCGGATTGGAGCTCGGTGAGATAAGGCAGCGGGACGTGCGGGGTTACTGTGAGGGCGAGGATTTCGGAAAAGGCCGCTGTGATGTGTTTGAGTGGGATTGTGCTGTCATTCCGGGCGTGTTTAGTTTAGTGCGGGATTAAAGGGGATGGCCATTACTCATTGCTCTGCCCATGGCTTTGGCTGTTTGTAGGGAAAACTGCAAGTTATGATGACTCATAGAGCACGGAGCCGTCGTCATGACGCAGAACAGCGGCCAACAACTGTGGTTGCTAAGGGAAACGGTGGGACAGGGTTTAAAATGGACATTCCACATTTTGAACGTGACTCATTTTTTTGTTCTGGCAGTGGGTTTGTTACTGTCCAGGGTTACTTTACAGTTCAAGTATTAAGAATGAAGGAATGTAGTGAAACTACTGAGGAAGTACGGCCTGTTACTTATCTTAACGCGCAATTGTTTTCTGAGTTGGTAAGGAAGGAATTCACACTGATTTAAAAAAAAATAATAATAATAAAAAATGAGATGTGCAAGGTTTATTGCAGTGGGTCTGGAATGGGCAGTGTGGTCTGAAGCGTTTGGAGCTGCTAAACTCGTGCTGAGGTGCATGTCAAACTGAGTGTAGCTGTGGTGGAACTAAGAGGACAGAAAGCGTAGACATATTAATATGCAGATCATAGTACTTCCTGATCCTTCAGCACAGACAGGCGTTCTGTCTCAGCAGCGCGGGTTCCTGCCCTGTAATCTCAGTCGTTCAGACTGTGTGTCTGTGTGTGTGTGTGTGTGTGAGCATTTAGCTGAGGTGCCTGGTGTCTGTGGTGTGCATCACATATGAGCTGTGCAAGTCACGTACCTCAAGCACCCCTAACCCCCCCTACAGCACAGATCTGAGCTTGAACTCCCCTATACCAGTGCTACACCTTACCTTTTACCGCCCAAAGCAAAGACGAGTATGTGCATGCCAGCTCTCCAGGCTGGAGTCTTAAGTAATGAACATTTAGCAGTGTTATATAATGGAAGTGGGGCAGGTGTGTTTAGGGAGCGAATAACAGCGGAGGGCTCTTACCAGGCCCTCTGAGTTCTGACTGTTTAGTAAGCTGTGGGGAAAGGGTATAGCTGCTGGAAGCAACTGGGCGTAGCTCTTTCTCTCTCCCCCTGTCGCTGTCTTCCTCCCTCTCAAATGCTACATGGTGTAATTATGGAGCAGGACCGAGGCTCCTGTGTGTGTGTTTTTCTTTGTGACAGCTGGTATGGAGCCGGTCTGTAATGGCTTGTTATTCAGGGGGAAATTGTAGAGCCAGGAGTTGCCGTGGTACACAATGCAGAACAGGATCTTCAAAGCTCTCGGTTCACGTCTCTCTCTGTTCCTCTTTTTAATGGACAGCATTGTGGAGCGCCATAACACTACTACTCAGAGTTCCTCACTTCAGGCTCTGAACGTCTGTCCCTGTAATAATAATAGCTGAAACACAGGCTGAGGTTTCTTGCAGCCGTTTGTGTGTGTGTGTGTGTGTGTGTGTGTGTGTGTGGGTGTGGGGTGTGTGGTGTGTGTGGTGTGTGTGGTGTGTGTGGTGTGTGTGGTGTGTGTGGTGTGTGTGGTGTGTGTGTCACACGCTAGGTTTAAAGTAGAAGTCTTAAATGCCATGGTTTTCGTTTTTAGTGCCTGATGACTCAGAATGTTTGGAAAAAGACCAGACCACGTTTTAAGATTGGGAAATCGCCCAAAATATTTACTGTTCATTTCAAAACGACGGGCCGTATTTCCATTTACGCGATTTCAGATGCGTGCTTCTGGGGCCAAATGGAATGATGGAGATCCATGTCCAACGAGTGTTCGCCGTTATTTTTCATCGACAAACTGAGGTTTGACGGTTGATGAAGACCAGTTGACTTTCGTCCGCCTCTGGACGGGGTTCCCGCCCGTAGGGCTGAAGAGCCGACGTGCAGCTGTTCCTCACTTTACCGCTGGATAAATTCTGTTCCCTTAATGGCCGATTTCGTAGCAGAGGTGGTGGACTCCTCCTATCAAAGGCCCAGCTTGACTTCTTGTTGTTGAGCGTTTCCAATGGGGGCCAAAACCTTGTGCCAAGCAAAACTTGGCCGGTCCAAAAGGAACAAGTAGACGGGGCTCAGAAGCAGGTGAGCAGGGATCCGCGAGGGTCCTTACGGACGGAGCGACGGGCCAGAGCGCAGCTTCCCGATCGATGGAGCGCATCTCCTGGCTGTGGAGACGGAGGAAAATGGCTCCCGCAGTCATGATTGAGCTCGATTCTGTTGCAGCTGTGCGATTACCTCACCCTCACCGTGTTACTGCAGGCTTTGGGGCGCTCTTGTGCTGCGGGGGAGTTTCTGTGGTTTGATTCCCCTTTTTTGAAACGAGCTCTGTTTTTAAAGGTTTGCCTCGCCATCGCCCACTACTGCCGGCCGGCCGACCCGCAGCTCCTGTTTGGGTTCGAGTACATCGGGAAGCGGTACTACGGATCTTCAGGTATTCCTCGCTGTTCATCTCAGTGCCAGCGTTTGACACACCCCGCACCACATCACCCGCCAACCGACCTGTTTGTACTATCAGTAGCCTCTCATTAACAAGTCTGGGCGTGTGCAATGCATTCTGGGAATACAAGGAATTCTGCATGGGAAACGGTAACAATGTGATACTTAAATATTTACACCCTCTCATTAGACATGTTTTTTTTCTCGCATGGAACATGTTTTCACATTTGTCAGGCAAAAGTATTGCAGAATGAAGTTTTATACCATGAATGTAGAGAAGTGCAGGTATAAGATGGGGCACTGCTCTGTGCCTATAGGTGACCGGGTCAATGGCGTGGACTGTGGAGGCGGCCTAGAAACGCCCTTGTTTGACCGTCCCTCTGAATGGGACCGGGAGATAAAGAGGACGAGGGCGTCGGAGTGGAGGGTGTGCTCCATCAACGAGGGCTACGCCGTCTCTCAAAGGTAGGGGGGGGCGCTACATAAGCTAAGAGGGTTGGGGCGAGGAAACTAAGTATTCCCACGTTTCAACTTGTTTGTGAAATTTGAATGCCATTAGGTGTGGATTATGATCGCAGCTCCGAGATGGATTTTCCTCATTCAGTCCTGACTACTGTGGTTTTGCGTAATAGTGTGGAGCCTGTGTGGAGGCATGTACAAACAGTCACTGCTTAGAGCAGTTCAACTGCCTCTGAAATCACACCTGGGGCCCCATCTTACACCCGGCGCTTAGCGGCGCTAACCCAAACGCAAGTGTCTTTGCTATCTTGCACCTGGTGCAGGATTTATTATAGCCCCTAGCGTTCACGTCGGTTAAATACCAAGTGATGTTGCGCCCATAGCAGGTGAACTGGGCGTGTTGGTCTTAAAATGAGGTGTGGCCAGGATTATTTTTGGCGTATTGCTATCTTGAGCCAGCAGAAAGCGCTTGCGTCATGTCACAGTTGTTTACATGTTACACACAGAGGCGCGCACAAGCATGACTAAAAATATCAAGATTACAATGTGAAATATTATTATTGTGTAGGCTATATCAAAAAATGCTTAATAATAAAAGGGTCCATAGGTCAAAGACCACATACCTGTCCCTCAGCGAAGGGGAATGGCGCATTAAATAGCTTTCAGCCCACTCCATCAACATCCAGTTGATGTGCGATGGTACGTGTAAGGTTACATGTATAGACTATTCGCAATTGTCCTGGATCAAGCTATGAATTTGCCTATATTTGCCAGTAGTTCCTGTAATCTTCTGGGGGGACAATCTTCTGTTACGGGACAATGGCTATCCATTAAAAACTTTGCAGATAACACCTATATCAAGCCTAATGCGAGAATTGTCATTTACACCTAAAAACTCGTGCACTGCAATAGACGGACATTTGAGTACTGAAAATGCACTTCAGATGTCATTAGGCTACAATACTGCTCTCTAGGCCTACAGCCTGTAAGTAAATAGAATGGTTTTGATTGAAAAACCTTGTCCAGGGAATATTGCATTTATTGTTTTTCAAATAGCCGAGGCTACAGTGGATTCGCTGTGCATAAGGTTTTTTCGATAGCCTACGGTTAAAAAACAGATAAATGTCACGTTATCTGAATTTGAACCTTATTCTTCGTCCTTCATATTTTTTTAATTACAGTGACAAGGTTTCCATACTCTCAGCTTATTAAAACCCCGCTGATTTCACCTGTTATTCCATAACTGAACAAAACGATTTTAAAGAGAACTAAGCATCTAATTAAAAACAAAAACAATTTGCAGCACGTTACACAATTAATTCACAATTAATTTCAATGCCATTCTCTGCATGTGTGCTTTAACTTCATGCAGGAGCAGGTCTGTTTCCCCTGCTGTAAATCACACTTTTCTTCCTGGGAAAGTGGATTGTTTTAAAGCATTACGCTACCAGTAAAACAGGTTTGTCACATTTCCATAAGCAGGACATTATAAAACAAGGGAAAATATACGCGAACCTATGGGTTGCCAACCTGACAGCTTTATTGAATTTATTGTCATCATTAAGGCGAAATAACGTTATTTATTTTAATAATCAAAATTAGAATGCAGGTAATGAACTTCGGATGAAGCTTGAACTTCGACAACTCCATGAGAACATCCTCATGGAATTGATGCTTGACAATGCTTCATTGCATAATCAAACAAAATTTGTTAAACAAGCAGGCTAATTTGGCATTTTCTAAGGTGAGACAGAAGCCATTGGATAGCTTATTCTCAGCTGTTGCAGTTGCTTTTAACGAAATTTAACTGCATATATTTAGTAAAATAGCAGCACTGTCTGGAATTACCGGGAACGGGAATGGTTAGTCCGAATAATATTGATCATAGGCCTACTATTGATCCATGTAGCCTATTCCTTGATCGCACTAAACACGCACAAGCATGTCTGTTTCGCCATCATATAAGCACTCTGCCAAGGTGGAAAAGCCGGCTTTTAAGGGGAATGGGATATGACATTTTGATTGGTTTATTGCATGTCACGCCCAAGACACACCTATAATTAATGAAGAGACTAGGTTCAGCCCATTTGCACGTTGGGCCGTGCTTAGCGCTCAAAAAACACGCCGTCAAAATGGCAAAAGTGGACTTGGACACGCCCTAAATGCACTTTACGCCATGCGTTAAGACAAAGCACTAAGATCGCCAGGATAGAGCCCCTGCAGTGCTGGAAGTCTACTGCATCTGATCTTTTCATGTGAACTGTAGAGTTTTACAGCATGCTTTGAATTGTAATACTCAGCACTAATGTGCATCTGAGACCACAGCCTGGGGCAGCACTGATTAAGGAACTGGGCTTGTAACCAAAAGGTTGTAAGTTTGAATCCCAGGTTGTACACCCTTGAGCAAGGTACATCACCTGAATTGCTTCAGTGTACTGTATATACAGCTGTATAAATGGGTACTATGTTAAAAAAAAGTCACTCTGGATAAGAGCGTCTGCTAAATATCTGTAATTTAAAAGAATATTTTTACCATGTTGTGTGTCTGCATGGACCAAAATAGTGCTCTCATACACAGATATCTTCTGTCAGCTTGAAAAGAACTGTACTCTGCGCACAGTATGTTCTGCTGTCATATTGAACCCACTCACTACACGCCATGCTAAGTGACTTATGTACACAGGTGGGAGCCAGACAGAGGAAAGAGCTGAGAAGCATATGAGCTGATGATGTTTTTGCTCTTCCACAGTCTCCCTGAGTACTTTGTGGTGCCCGTGTCCCTGGCCGATCAGGACCTGAAGCAGTACTCTCGTTTCTTCGTGACACAGCGTGTTCCAGTGAGTGTTCAGTCCGTGTTTAGTCACCCTTCCGTTAACACGGATAAAATAAAAAGATTAAAATTTAAAAAACCGTGTTCAGTCAACACTGAAAACCCAAAGTGGCTTTTATCGTCGGTGTCCACACACCCACATACAAAGCTCCTGTTGAAATATTAATTCTGTGCGAGTTAAAATGCTGTCTGCTCTCAGATGGCTAACGCAAGTCCGGTTTGCTGCCTTCCCTTCCAGCTGTGGTGCTGGAACCACCCCAATGGTAGCGCCCTGGTCCGAATGGCCAACATCAAGGACCCGGCCCAGCAGAGGAAACTGGACCAGAGGTGAGGTTCTGAGGTCCAGAAGTCCAGAGCTCTCCCAGGTTTTATATGAAAGCCTTGGTGCTCGGCTCCCTTCATGTTTATTAATGCTGTTACTTAATGAGTCACTGTTGCCCTCTGTTCTCTCACCCTCTTACATCATTTAATGCGGTTACTTCATGAATCAAGCTTGTGTTTACCAGAGGCACCCAGGCCTCATTCCAGTCATTTGTTTTTAGTCTAAATGTGAAATGTGTGATTAGTTTGTTTATGGAAAGCGGTTTGTTGCGTCGGCCCGGCGAGCAGGCAGTGCTCTCTCAAGCTGTTCCATCAAAAACAAAAACAGTGAAAGGAACTGGACACGGCACAGTAAAACGGCCTGTAGAAGAGTGTGGACAGATGCAGGAAAACGGGCACTGAGTTGATGACTTAACCATAGATGTGACATATCATGTAATGTACGTAATTGTAATTTGGAATTCTTAAATGGAACAATTTGGCAGCCATCTTACCTGAGTACAGCTATAATAGGAACCTATGGCAAAGTGTCATGTACTTTCTAACCCACTGTGATGTCATAATCGGGTCTCAGAAGCCAGATAGCTGATGATTGGCTCATAGATATAAAACCATGGTTACTGGCCGCCATCTTACCTGGGTATGGTCTCAAAAATTGTGCAACTAACTATGACGTATGTCACATCTATGGTTCTATATCTATGGACTTAACCCTCTTCCTCATGGTAGGATCTGTAATGGCATCACTAAAAGCCACCCCAAACGCAGCGAAGCTCTGAAGTCCGCCCTGGACAAGACCCTTCCCAACATTCAGGACATCCAGGCAGCCTTCGTCAGACTGCGGCAAGTCTGTGTGATCGGTGAGCCTGGCCTCCTGCGTAAAGGATGCATTTTACTTTGCCTTTAATGTCTCTAGTGTTGCGTTCTTATCAACTTAGCGAGTTGAGAAGTTTATCAATCTGATTTCAAGAAAAATAGTGACACACGTCCAAGTGACACACCCCTTTTTTCATGGGGCGGAAGTGGATGACGTCATCACTTCCACTTTCCCATTGACTTGAAGTAAATGAGTTTCAACACCTCCCACTATGAGAGTAGCACCACGCCCCCTCCCTGATAAACTTGGCATAGCCATTATTCACCTACATTAGGTCCAGTATACAGATCACTTCATAGCGCATATTTTATTATTGCTATGGAGTGCGATTTGAATGTTGGAATTCACTTCTGAAGCATGTTTAGTATATAGTGTGAGCCTTTTGATTTCCCGCGTGTTTGGAATGGGACTCGCACGCTGACACTGCGCTCATTTGACTGCAGAGCCCTTTGAAGAGTCAGAGGAGAGGTGGCTAACGTCCATCGAGAGCTCGCGATGGCTGGAGTATGTCAGGTATGAGCTAATATTTGCACAGCCCAGCGGCGGCGGTGGTAAGTTAGCGCGCTCGAGCGCGTGCTGGCTCCGAGCACGTGGACTCCCTTAAATCTCAGAGTTTGAAAGGCAGCTGAATCTGAGAGAGTGTTTTCTTTGGCCGCTTCTCATACGGTCTGCTGTTTGTGTTCTTAGCTGTGGGTTTCCACGTTTAGAGTCGGTAGGGACGCAGTAGGTACGTCGGGGGGGGGGGGGTCTCTGGTTCTCTGTACACACACAGAGCATGATGGGCTTAGAGCCCCACCACGGCAGCGTGACTTGTGTGATCGAATGCCATCTCTTCCTGTGCTGGTCTCTCCAGGGCCTTCCTGAAGCACTCTGCAGAGGTGGTGTACATGCTGGAAGGAAAATGTTCGTCCGTCATTCTGCAAGGTGATGCCCGCACGCTAACTTTTACAGTGAAAAACTCTTAACCTCTTAACCTCATAAGTCTCGTCATTGTTACAATACAAATGATTGTTGTGAGGTAAGGTTAATATTACACTTGGTGCTTGTAACTGGGCCCCTGTGCCTTCTTGGTGATGCCACATTTTCGTATTCCTGAGAGTAACACTCATGTCCTTCACTACTGTTTTGCCGCTCTGGATCCAGCTCGGTGACATCTTGAATCTGTTCTGTGATGGTGCTTTATAGTGTTGTGGTTTGAGGGGTCCATGCCCAGCACTGTGCTGACCCCCCCCCCCCCCCCCTCTCTCTCTGAATGTTGTGCAGAGGATGAGGACCGGGACCTGAGCTGTGTGGTCTCCTCCCTGGTGCAGCTGATGCTGGACCCACATTTCCGCAGCCTGACCGGCTTCCAGAGCCTGGTGCAGAAGGAGTGGGTGATGGCGGGCCATCGCTTCATGGACAGGTGTAACCACTTGAAGAAGAACGACCGAGAGGAGGTCAGGGTTGTTGCGTTGGTGCATCTGTATAGGCTCCTGTATATCAGTCAGTGCTATAGAATATCAGGACTGCATCTGCATTTAAGTCCCCTCTTAAAACCACTATTTTCATGTCCTCTGTCAGTTTGAGAGAGTACTTCCAAAGTACTTTGCATCACCACAAACAGGCATCCAATGTTGAGTAGTTGCTGTACAACAGTAATGGGTCAAAGTGTATTGTGCCGTTACGGTTTAATAATGCCAACCTGATGCTCTAAACCTGACCGTGGCCTTCACTGCTGGTCTCCTCAGTCTCCTCTCTTCCTGCTGTTCCTGGACTGCGTGTGGCAGCTGATGAACCAGTACCCAGCCGCCTTCGAGTTCACAGAGACCTACCTGACCGTGCTGATGGACAGCATGTGGCTCCCCATCTTCTGCACCTTCCTCTTCAACAGCCCCCAGCAGCACGCGGAACACACCAGGGTGAGGCCCCTCCTACCTCTGTGACATCACTGTCAGTTAGAGAGACTGCTGTATAAGCTTGGAGGACGATAAATGAGCAGTGCCTGAGCGTGTCTCTGCTCTGCAGGAGTTTGCCCAGAGTAAGAACATCCCCCTGGGGGAGGATAAGGCGCTCCGTCTCCCGCCTGTGTGGGACTGGTCCCAGCAGTTCAGCCTGACGGACCAGGCCCTGTTCAACAGTCCTCTGTACGTGGGAAAGGGCGCCACCTGTGTGCAGAACGGAGCGGTGAAGACGTTCAGACGCTCGAAGGTGGGTTTCCCGCTAAGCACCAGAGTCGCTCTTCCCACATTTTGTGTGAATGTAAGCGAACGATGGTGGGTGGCACACACATTCCAGCAAGGGCAATGAACATTGAGCTCGACCAGTGGTGTCTAAAAGTAAATCCTCTTCCCCCTGCACTATGAAGTGCTTTCAGATTCTGCTGGCAGAGGCTCTGAAACTGTGACTCATTGTTGCCATGCTAGTACAGAATACCAATGAGCCACTCCAGCTCTGGAAGGCTGCAGGGTCCGCCGAGTTGTTCCAGCCCTTAATTGTTGGAGTCGGCATTTCAATTTCAATTTCAATGTTGGCTCAATCAGCGGTTTAGTAAATTAGTGTTTAATTGTAAGGTGACGAAAACCTTACTGACTGGTAATGCACGTCCCTGATCATCCACTGTGAAGGGTGCCTGTGCTATGAAGTGTGACGCTCTCTCTGATATTGCCCTTTTGCCCCACCAATAGAAGAACTACAGCGCCACGCTGAGGGGAATGCCCTCCCTGCGGAACGGGATTCTGGGAGATTTGGACTCGCTCCCTCGGCGGAACTCCCTGGTGCTCCGGCTCCGGCCGGACTTCTCCCAGCAGCGGGAGGTGCCAGAGAGCCCGTCGGAGCGCTTCTTCCGGGACTGGTTCTCCCGCCCGGCGGACCTCCAGGGCCTGCTCCTGCCCCAGCTCCTGCCCTCCCACCTCAAGCTGTGGCGGCTCTACTTCCTGCGCTGGGTCCCCGAGGCCCAGATCCCGCGCGGGGGGCCCATCACCGCCTTCCGCGAGCTGTCGCTGCTGGCGGACGAGATCGAGACCCTGCGGAACCAGCTGCGGCAGTACAAGGGGGGCACCCCGGCCCTCACGCCCGGCACCCCGCAGCCCGAGCAGCGCAGGATGTTCTTCAAGGTCCTCTCCCCCCAGGACCCGCCTTCGCCCCCCGAATACCTCAGCTCGTCTTTCCCCTTCTCCCCCGTGGGGAACCTCTGCCGGCGTAGCATCCTGGGGACCCCCCTCAGTAAATTCCTGAGCGGCGCTAAGATCTGGCTCTCCACCGAAACCCTGGCCAACGAGAACATCTGAGCCCCACGTGGCCCACACTATCGCATTATCAAATCCCCAAATTTAGCAGACAGGAACTACAGATGGGGTGGGGAGCAGGACACCGGATCTTGACAGACTTGGTTAGGATCTTTGTTCCTGCACAAGATGGAGCCCCGGCGTTGCCCAAATGGCATTTTCCAGGACCTGCTGCAGTTGTGCTGTGGTTGTCATGGTTGCGTTCGCTTGGTGGCAAATTTTGATTTAAGGAATCTTAAATATTTTGGTGGGAAAATCATAGGTTGATATTTTTTTAATTAAATGTGCATTTATTCTGGGGTAGCTGACACTTTATAATCTGTTTAACATAGAATATCTTTATTTTTCCTTCTAATACCTTCTGGTAAGGTAGTGTGCATTGTTGAAACTAATAGCCATTATGAGCGGGTAGTTGTAATCCTTTATATTCCTCCATTAGGCACCATGAGCTGCCATGTAGGATGGAAACACCAAGGTGACATCCAGGCTATTTTGAGATTTACTTCTGAAGAAATGCGTTGGTTGGGTTATCGCTAGAAGGAAGCGAGTTGCCTGGGGCTGGATTTATTCATTAGTTGCACTCCTGTTTAGAAATGGGTAATAAGCTTGTACTGTACTTGATGCTTTTTACAGAAGTTGAGGCAGGCTGGATAACTGCCTGAATTAAAATTCTACCTGCTCTCTCTGATTGGCTGCAGCAGAGTGGCAGAGCAGATGCTGCTAGGCAACGTCCTGAACCTGAGGCCGGAGAGACCAGCTGGCTGGCTCGTCCTGGCGGTCAGGTGATCAGTCCAGCGGGGTCAGAGATTGAGCCCTAGCTTTTGGGTCTTGGAGCCACGGTCTGGCTAAAGTTGGTCCCAATTGTAGCTGGAGGCAGAGGAGCCTATGATATGCAGGATTGGGCCACTGTGTCTGTATCCGGTGACTGTATCCTGGGTAGGTCTTCTAAAACATCTTCCCTTGCTTGATCCACACTTCATCCAAATATTACAATGCCCTTAATGAACCAAATCTTTATAAAACCTTACTTTGCTAACAGAGCATGTTTTTTTTTTATTTTTGTCTTCTGAAGAATGTTTTACTTTGTTCAAAAGTTGGTACTCAAAACATTTTTCAGTGATATCAGGATAGAATTATTTGATTTAGTTTACCACTAATTCTTAATCATAATGCACTCCGTTGTTCATGTGTGAAACTTTTGCCATTCATTTCAGATGCGTTTAGTATTTATTTATTCAATTGCGCGATACAACTTGGGAATTCCACTGTGCCTTCATGGGGGAATTTGGGCTTGAGCTACTTTCAGCTTTTGTTCTTCTTTCAAATGTGCTTTTCAGAGCGCGCTACATTTTCACATCACTTTGTGGGCTGTGCATTTAAAGTTACACTGAAACCAAAGCATTGCGACCACCAGAAGTCATCATGGAACTGGTGCTTCATCAGTTCCCCTGTAATGCAGAAATGGGAGTGATGTAATCACAGTAGTGATGTTTTGTCTGTCTGTCGGTCTGTCTGTGTATGGAGGGTGTTTCTGTGCCTGAGTTTTGGGGCTCCAGGGTCCCCTGTGATGAAGCGCGTGACCCTGCAGGGTGTGAAATTAACAGCCGCCACCAGCCAAATGCTGGTAAAATTGTGATTTCGATTTTCTACTCTAGCAGCCACTTTGGCAGGTAACCAACCAGGTTATGTTGTAATGTGGCTGGTAAAATGTTGAAAATGGCTGGTGATTTTTAGAATCCACAAGCCACTCTGGCCAGTGGTTGAACAAGTTAATTTCATTCCCGGTTTCCCTGCTCATCTCGGTGGTGATGACACTTACTGGGGCCTTCTGGGTAATAACTGTCTGCACTATAAGTGCTGCCAGTAGTTTGCAGGCCACAGAGGAGCCATGCTGTGAGGCCAAATGCATACATTATCAATACCTAACACTGCAGATTTAATACAAATAAAGATGCTTTAACAATTATTTGTGGACTTTTTGTATTTTACTAATGGGGAATATTTTTGTATTGTGTTAAAATAACACAGTACTGTAATGGAGGTCCATGTAGGAATAAGCATTTTATTTATTTCACAAAACATGCATACATATCATAGGGGTAATTCCTGAGAAAAATAATACATCATTGCCCCATTTAATTTTTCAGGTTGTAGTGTTTTGTTTCTGTTCAAGTGCACCGTTTTTCCCACAATCCCTGGCAAAGGTTCATCAAACCTAGTGGAGGGAAAAGGGGACTGTCTAACAGAGGGCCGGGCCAGCCACCTGTACTGAGGTACCCAGGTGCTTCTGTCCAAGAGCGTGTGAGCCGTCCCATGTCTCAGTCCAGGCGACCCCCACGGGCCCCGATGTCGGTCACATGACACACCTCTACATCCGCTCCCAGGTTTCTCAGCACGTCCAGCCAGATCTGCTGTTTCTGGGAGAGCCGGTCTGTGGGGCCCTTCACCTCCACCAGCTGCAAGCCGAGCAGGTAGGGAGGGTTAGTGAGAATCTCAATGTGATTCTGTCACACTAGTGCAGGTACACTGGCACACAAGTAGCACAGGGTTACCGACGCACAGTACACACATCTTCAATGCAGGTCTGTCAATAACAGGCTAAAAATAAAACCATAAAACGCCCCTCAGACAGTCAGGACAATCCACCGTAAACTACAGCCTTTAGGTTGGGGGAAATGGGGCCTGACCTTGTAGGTGTTGTTGCTGGTGTTCCATACCACCAGGTCCGGTAGTCCGCTCCGGCAGTGCCGGTAGTCCTTGGCCATGCGCCGCACTATTCCCGCCAGGAACGCCCCGCCGAAACAAGATGCCAGAGACTGCTCGAGCGGAGAACACTGCTTCAGCGCACAGACACTTCTGTGTGATGGTATGAACCCTATTCCTCTGCCTCCATGTCTTAACTGCCTTACAGACCCCAACTTAGCACCTCCACAAACTACACAGAACAACTCTTGCAGATTTTTTTTAAAACCTCTCGACCACAGAACTGCATTAGAACTGGAACAGCCAATCCCCTTATTTCACAGATTTAGATAGCTGCTCCAGTTGTAATGCAGTTCTGTGGTCTAGAGGTTTAAACTCCAGCTAAGCACGTGAAAATTGAGCAACTGATTCTAGATCAGCGTGCTGTGGTTTCACGCACAATGGGTGGAATTCAGATATTGGGCAGGTTGGCTGATCCAGGATCAGCAGGGGTACCTGGGCCTGCTGCAGAGAGGAGAAGAGCTCCCAGCTGACCAGGGCGCACAGCCTCCCCTCCTGTGAGCTCCAGGCGTCGGCCAGCAGCGCGTGCAGCGTCTCCTCAGAGGCCTCATTCAGCACCTCCACCCGCGCCTCGATCGCATCCCGCCGGTTTCCATAGAAACCGTCCGTGTTGAGGTCCAGAGGGCACGTCTGTCCGTTACCGACGGGAGACACTGCAGGTAATAACTTTGCCCGTTCTCAAAGAACGCAACTGTAGGATCCCCTCCGTTCATTAGGGGATCCTACAGTATTTGTAGATACAAAAGCCTTTTAAGCACATTTTATTTATTTACTTTTTTTTTTTTTAAACAAATTTCAAGGACCTTACATGTAAAAGAAAGATTTCAGCTCAATGAACTCAACTTTTTTTTTTTCCAATCCCACCCTCAGTTTGAAAAGGAGACGGCGTGCTTTGGAGGCTGATGTCACTGAATTCAAACGCCTTCGTCCGCAAATTCCCAAACACTTTCACAGCCTTGAGTTTCCCACAGTCCTAAATCAAGTGCGTCAAGTTTCAGAAAGCCTTTGGACCCCTCGCTCATGCGTTTCCGTACCTGGTATGGATTTCGGAAGACGTCAGGAATACCCTCCATGAAAATGATATCCCACAACAAGAGGCCAAATAGAGTGGAAAACGTTGAGCCTTCACCGTGAATCCCTAGAGGCAACAGGCTCGCTTTACTTATTTAAAAAGCAACTTGCCCTTCATCTTAACAGTCATTGTGTGAAGAAATGTTGACCCCCCCCACCCCCCTCCCATGTTTAATTCTATACAGACTTTAGTCAAACAGGTATTTGAAATACTTTAGATGCAAAACATATGCAGATTCCTGACCATTTTTACAGACGTGTATTTTCACCAATATTGAGTGTGATATTTCAATGTGATGGGCATTTTAGAAACATGTTTAGTTGAGCAGTATCACTGTCTAACAAACTAGTAAATATGTATTTGACCCAACCGGTTTCTGTGCAAGTATATGAATCATGAATCAGTGGTACAAAGAAACTTTTACAGCCAGAGCATTCAACCATTTAATTAAACTATGCTACTGAGCCTGAGGTACAGCTGGTATTTAAGGGGAGCCAGTGTAAACTGAACCCCCGCTACCGAAAGCCCATTCATATAACATCGCGAGCGGGTGTACCTTGGTCGAACCCGAGCCGGCGGTAGTGTGCCAGCGCCAGCTCTTCCACAGAGCACAGGACGGTGGCTTGGCCGTCGTCATCGCCGGCATTCCCTCCGTCCTCGTCGGCTACCATGAGGAAGACCGACTTTCCCATCCCTCCGGCGTGTGGGAACAGCTTTCCCCGGATCGTCACCTGACCACAGGACACGCCAAGGCCGGTTCACGCAATGCTCGAGCTTCATGCGCTACAGACCATGTGCTTTTAATGAAAGCCTCGTTTTTTTTTGTTTTTCTTCCCTCGACTGCCAAGGAAATGATGTCAGCGACCTCTGCTCATGCGAGACTCGTGCGGGGCTCAACCCTCCGTTACTCAAGTCACGGTCCTCGAGGGCCGAGCACTGCTGGCTTTCCCACCCTCCCTTTACCTGGGAGTCAGGTGTGAAGACTGGTTAATCGGTTGCACTAATCGTTCAGTTAACAGCGTGGGAGGAAAGAAAACCAGGGTCGGATTTGGATTCGAGGGCCAGATTTGAGTACCCGTGGCGTAGACTCACGTGTGTGACGTCCTGCACCTCCACGGTGGGTAGGTCTCTCAGGAGCAGTCTGTACTTCCTGCAGCTTGGGGACTCCCTCATTCTAACGGCACGCTGGTACAGGGACAGGCGGTGACCCGTTCGCACCAGCGGGTCCGAGAGGCCGTCTCCAATGGCACCTATGGCCTTGTGCAAACAGGTAAGAACACACGTCAGCTCTAAAGGTCTCTGTTTAGAGTACTCAACACTGGACACTACACAGCTCACTGCCCAGGCACAACAGAAACTATTTTTAAATTAATAATTGTTATATTTTGAGACGTACTATGTACGTTGCACTACTTTTGGTCACATTACTATTTGTCAAGTGGAGCATCTGCTGGTCCTTTAAGAAGGGTAACAGTTTAAAGCTTTAATTTATTAGCTTCACCACAATGTTTTTAAGTCTCTCTTTAAAAGGGGTAGTCTATGTAAGAATCACCATAAATCATTCGTGTTTTGCAGAGATCAAACGCGTTTCACAAGAGTAACTTCAGTCGTAGTCTCATTACTCATTGGCAAAATGCGCGCTGGGCTATATATCTCACTCCTTTATTTGATTGAGGTTAGGTTTCAGGGCAGCTGCTGCAGTACCTGCTCGATGCGCTTTAGATGCTGCTGTAGATTGAGTGCCAGCCTGTCCCACCAGCGCCCCCTGCTGTCAGGACAGAATGTCGTCTGAGCCAGCAGGGACCGCAGCTCCACCACTGCTTCCTGTAAAACCAATCAAATCACCAACCCCCCCAGAGTGATGCGGGACATTTTAATCATGGGAACAAGAAAGTGGTCACGCACAGTCATTACATGCAGATGACAACAGCACACCCGCTGTAGTTCTCAATCCCTTGAACAAGAGTCCGTCGGAATCGGCCCGTTTGGTTTAGACCTTGGGGCCGCCCCGCTCTGTAGCAGTGCGATTGCCTGCGCGCCATTGGTGTGAATTTGTGTACACGCCCACCTCGTAACGACGCAGCCTCTGCAGGATCTCCACCCCACGGGACAGCAGGCGGGTGTAGGCCCAGCCGGTGGTGAAACAGCGCAGGAACACAGGAAGCTCCTCCTGGTGCCTAAGGACACACACGGACATGGGCACACACACACGGACACGGGGACACACACACGGACACACCAGCTCACTGATGGAACAGATTCAACAACACGCAACACGCTGACGTACAGACATGTACTGTACACACCGACGTACAGGTGTGTATTTATTTACTTGTACGTGGGTGTGTAGAGTACATGTCTGTACGTCAGTGTACATACTGACAGACATGTACACAGATGCGTAGTGTATCTACTGACATATACTACGCATATGTGTACATTGTTTGATTAGACTGAACAAACAAATGCTTAAAGACTAAAGGGACCCTCAATTTACATTTTGTTCAATTTTAATATGCACAAGATAACAACAAGGTAACACATTAATCACGACTGTGACATCTCTCGTAAACGGCGATGAGTGTGCATCGATCAGTCGGTCTGCTTTGCAATGATAATGATGTTCAAGGATCATTGGGCTGAACCACAGCGGGGCTGCAACAATTACTCAAAAGATCGAATCAATCACAAAAAATTATAAATAGAATTTTGACGCAGTGAACAATCGCTACAATAATTTAAGACCCTAATCGCTCTCCCTAAAGCTTCCGTCAATCAACAGGCGGTGCTGATCGCCTTGGGGGAATAGTGTGGATGTTAGAGACGAGGGTGTTTTTGGGTAAGTGCGTATCTGACAGAACTTCAATATGGAAGCAAAAAATGAAAAAAAGGGTTGTCACAGTATTGTTCAGAGCCTTCATTATGTCAATAAATTGTTCTGTATTGTTTCAAAAGGCTGACTGTTTTTAGACTATTATAAAAAATGATAGAAGAGTAATCAATAATAAGATAAAAGACACAGGAGCCTAGTCTACAGTGCCTCTGTATCGGTGTGCTGTAATGTAACGGTTACTCTAAGTGACAATAAAGTAAAATAAAGTATTACGCATCATAGGATGTGTTGAGGCACTGGCCACACGATTCTTTATCCACCATATTCCGATTCTGTGTTATTTACGGTTACATCACCGTCCTCACCTGAGGTCACAGCTGTCCTGCTGCTCCTGCCAGACCTGCTTAGCTGCAGAGTAGAGCTCCAGGGCTTCTTCCCACCCGCCGGCCTGCATAGCCAGCATCAGCTCCTGCAGGGCGTGCATGGCCGCCTCGTACCTATAGCAAACGCCACGCGGCCGCCGCATTTAGTGACAAACGGCACAAGGACCCTCAAAGACCATACTGGAATATATAATGTATACACAGCAGACCACCTCTGAAATGCAAAACAAGCTCCTGAAAATACAATAAAGGTACTACGTTCCATTCGATACCCACAGGGTATGAAATCAAGAATTGAGAAGTTGGGATCTGACATACAGTATGTTCAGATCCCATTTAAGTGATGAGGAAGTTACAGGCCATGCAGTATATATGGTATATTGATGAGAAGAGAGATGCAGTTTTGTGGGCCGCCATTTTAACCTGGGCAGCCTCTCACCTTATGAGATCGTCCCTGTCCTGGAACACCTTCTCCCTGCGCAGGACGGTGTAGGCGGGGAAGGCCAGGCGGCCCGAGTTCACCAGCAGGATGGTGTAGAGCTGGTTCTGCCCGCCCGTGCCCGTCTCCTCCTCCTCCAGGGCGTCCGTGAGGGAGAAGAGGAGGAGGAGCCGGGAGAAGACGGCGCGGGGCCCGCGGCACACCCGCACGCACGCCCCCGCCAGCTGCCTCGCCCTGCGGGAACGAGCACACGGGACGGGGTTCAGCGCGACCTTCACGGCGAGGGCCGCGGGGAGTCCCGCCTCCTCCCTCTCCTCCTCACCTCTTTAGGATGACGGCCCCGGTGCCCCGGCTGCCCCGGGACCAGGGCGAAGAGGGAGCGCTGCCGGCCCAGGCGGAGGAGGTCTGTCACCAGCTGCTGCTTCTGGGCCCCGGGGGCCCCCAGGTGGAACGTCTTTGCCAGGCCCCTCAGCTCCGGAGCAGGAAGCAGCTCCAGCACCTCCCCCAGGTCCTGAAGGTCACTCTCTGTGGCATGTTGGGTAAGAGAGTTTATTATATTAAAGGCTGTGTGTGTGTGTATATATACGTATGGCCTGCTTTGTCTTTGCTGTGTGATACCTACACCTTCTCCGTCAGTAGCTCTCCCCTCCCCCCACACTCACCTCTCTGCAGTAAGCCACAGCTGGCCAGCTCCTGGATCACTGGGCTGAGGTCTGAGCCAATCTCTGTGTAATCCAGCCTGCTTGCCCGAAGCCAGTGCAGTTTCCTCTGGAAGAGCCGGACGTAGAGCATCTGCCCAGCAGCTGTGCCAGGCCATCGCAACCAAGGGTGAGGGGGGGTCACAGAGTCAGAACCATGAGATAGCAAGACTGATCATGGGAAAGTGTGACATTGTGATACTTCAATGGGCGGAGCCACCATGTTCCAACCAATGAATGGTCTGAAACTATCAAAGCATTTTGCTGTGCCTGTGGCAAGCAAAGTCTTTCAATTGGCTCATATACCGTAAGCCATGGCAGCGCCATCCCATCCATTATTGGGTCGACGAAGCCACAATTACTACAGAAATCCGTATTGTCTGTATTTAAATTCAACAAATCATTGGAGTCACTTAATTTTATGTCTTACACCCAGCAAATGTGCGTTAAGCCCGTTAATTATAATAGCAACGGGGTCCCAGCAGATGGTGTTTTCCTATAATATCGGGAGGATAATGTTGCAGGGTAAAGTTGCAGCTGTAGCAGCGTTGCATACCTGACAGCTGCTGAAATGTGTGGATGGCTGCCAGGTCCTCCTGGTTGAAGAGCAGCCTGTCGTCCTCGTTCTCCAGCACAGCGTCCAGCACGGTCAGGAAGTTGCGGAGGTAGTAGGGCAGCCGCGTGGGCTCCGCGAGCTCGGCACGGCACGCGGTGACCTCCTTCCCCTCTAAACCGCCGCCACAAGGAGCCCGATTAGCTTCAGCATCACAGGGCTTCGGTTCGGATCGCTCCGCCCTTAGTCCTGCGCTTGTACCGGCGTCTACATTTCCCGCACTATTCTGAGGTAGCTGGGGGCTCTCGGAGGGCAGGGAAATTTTCTTTTTCAGGTTGTGACTGTCCGACTCCTTGCTCACCCTCTTATTCTTGATTCTGGCAGCGGTTGGGAGTGCGGGCTTGGGAGGGACTGTCTGGCACACCTCCCTGTTCTTGTTCTTGCTTAGTCGGGACGTGGAAGAAGACTGCACCGACACGGCCGCCACTGAAAGAGACGACTCAGACATCGATTCATTTTGACCCTCTCTGCTCCCGGTTTGAGGCCTGTCCACAGAAAAAGCGGCTGTCCTTCGAGGGGCCACATCGCCTGTGGGTTCAGTGTCACCTACGGGGCATCTTAGCCTGTCATCACACGCCTCCTCACAGTAGTTCTCCTTCTGGGAGCTGCTTAGCTCCACAATGTGCCCTATGTGCTCAGACTCTTGTGACGTGCTGCTTTTCTGCTGGCACGATGCATCCTCCTCACACTCAGTGAACTTCAGCCTCTTTCTGGACAGTTTTGAGGCCAGACTCCCTAGATCTATATTCCTCACAAGCTTAGCACCACTATTTTTGGACTCCTGTGAGTCTTGCTGCAACAAACCTTGCTTTTTAAAATAAGGGCTGGTGCTTGAATGCTTTTTCACCTCAGGGCATGGTGCTCTAGCCAGATTTGGGATGCCACTAGTTGAAGGTGAGGAGATGACGCCTTTCTTATCGCCCTTCCCCGACAAACCGGCATCCTTGGGGTCATTCGCGAGAAATTCCTGGCACTGTGAGTCGATGTGCTCGTTTATCTTGAACCGGGACACCATCTCGCCGCACAACGGACAGGCCAGCTTGGCTGGAGGCGCATTATTGAAGAACGCAGCGATGGACTTCGTCCCGCTGTTCGCTCTGCAGTCTCCACCTCTCTTGGTCAATGATAAAGTCCGCCGCGGTTTCTTTCCCCTTCCAGCCGGAGAGGAGCGTCTCTCGGCCATGAGATGGACCTTCCAGGCTTACGGTGTTGTCTTCGATATTTAATAACCTTTCACTGAAATCGATATTCCATGTTGAGTGTGTTGTTGCGAGACGGCTAACTTACCTAAAAGAGTGAACATAAAAATAAACGACAGGCGATTAAATGGGCAAGCCATTATGGTCTTAGTATCATAGGCCTACCCAGTCAATAGTACATTGGGGGGAAATACAAATAGGCTACTGATAACTAACATCAAATGAAACACAGATGAAACTTGATATAGAAAACTAGCCATCTGATTATCAATCTTGACATAGGGTAGCTGAGCTAACCAGTGACGGCGCCAGGAACTTTTCTCTCCCTGGGCTAAGGGTGGGCTAGGTCAATACATGGGGGTGCTAAGGTTAGCTGTGTTTCCCCCAAGATGGCTTTTGTGTCTGCGGGGGCGGGGGGTGTTCGTGTGGATTTTGTCAGCACTGACACACACAACCGCTACAGTATACAGACTAGGTACCTCAATAAAACTCCTTTCTGCCCTGCCTCTCTCCACTGCCTGCACAAGTGGCAGAGCATCCATAAAACAGTCAGAATTGTATAATTCTGTAAATTGAAATGACATTATAAATGTCATTTGGCTTCATCAATATGAGTACTTAAAAATATCAGACATCAAAGAAAATAAGACACCGGAAAATAATGAAAAAGGACGTGAGAAGAGAGGATAAATTATCAGTTTAACGTTATGTCAAAAAAGATGGCTAAAATATTGTTGTTTAACCGCTGCTCTGCGATTGGGACATTTAGGAGTTTCGTTATCTAACGAAGATCGCAAACTTTACTTATGAGTTAGTTACGCTCCTAGGCGTGTTTCATAAACTGCACCGTAACGTTTGCGTTGGTTTCTGTATTATCAGAACAGCAACCACTGTCACCATTCTCCCCCATCTCATTTAGGCTTATCTTATACATTGAGCTACATGGAAGAAATATGAGATCTTTAACATTACCTTTGAAGGCAAGCTCCTCTTATTAGCTGAAGTCGAGATGATGAAGATTGAAAATTATCATTTAGCTAATTTAGGTTAGTTATTCGCTTTCCAAATCTAATCATCTGTGCATGTCCAAGCAGCCAATGTTGTGAGATTAGTCTACCGCCAATCAAAACACTGTAATTCACACTTGGGAGTTGCGACCGAGGGAAGTCCACACACTCCACAAATCTGTTGAGTAGTTGATCATTTCCGAACACGGATCACATGGAGAGCTTATGCGAACACATTTTCTATTGATTTTAAAATGATAGTAGGCTAAATTAGTATTCAAACAATGACGTTTCCATTTTACATTTTTTGACGTGGTAGCAAACTCTGTAGGCCTGATGTATTGTAGGCTATGGGAAACACTGGTTTGCTAACGTTAGAAATCAGTTTACGTTATTTTGTCATTTCTGTGAGCTCCCTACACACACATCCCCACACCCGTACATCATAGCGTAGGCTACACACGCTGCGTAGCCAGGCTGGTG
>CM056388.1:10464551-10509551 GCA_029718625.1 Synaphobranchus kaupii | reverse complement strand
GAGGGGGAGGGGGAGAGGGGGGGAGGGGGAGAGGGGGGGGAGGGGGAGAGGGAGGGGGAGAGGGAGGGAGGGGGAGAGGGAGGGGAGGGGGAGAGGGAGGGGAGGGGGAGAGGGGAGGGAGGGGGGAGAGGGGAGGGAGGGGGAGAGGGGAGGGGAGGGGGAGGGGGAGAGGGAGGGAGGGGGAGGGGGGAGAGGGAGGGAGGGGGAGGGGGAGAGGGAGGGAGGGGGAGAGGGAGGGGGAGAGGGAGGGAGGGAGGGAGGGAGGGGGAGAGGGAGGGGGAGGGGGAGAGGGAGGGGGAGAGGGAGGGGGAGAGGGAGGGAGGGGGGAGAGGGAGGGAGGGGGAGGGGGAGAGGGAGGGGAGGGGGAGGGGGAGAGGGAGGGAGGGGGAGGGGGGAGAGGGGAGGGAGGGGGAGAGGGAGGAGGGAGGGGAGGGGGAGAGGGAGAGGGAGGGAGGGGGGAGAGGGAGAGGGAGGGAGGGGGGAGAGGGAGAGGGAGGGAGGGGGGAGAGGGAGAGGGAGGGAGGGGGAGAGGGAGAGGGAGGGAGGGGGAGAGGGAGAGGGAGGGGAGGGGGAGAGGGAGAGGGAGGGAGGGGGAGAGGGGAGAGGAGGGGAGAGGGAGAGGGAGAGGGAGGGAGGGGGGAGAGGGAGAGGGAGAGGGAGGGGAGGGGGAGAGGGAGGGAGGAGAGGGAGGGAGAGGGAGAGGGAGGGGAGGGGGGAGAGGGAGAGGGAGAGGGAGGGAGGGGGAGAGGGGAGAGGGAGGGAGGGGGGAGAGGGAGAGGGAGGGAGGGGGGGAGAGGGAGAGGGAGGGAGGGGGGAGAGGGAGAGGGAGGGAGGGGGAGAGGGAGAGGGAGGGGAGGGGGGAGGGGGAGAGGGAGGGAGGGGGAGGGGGGAGAGGGAGGGAGAGGGAGGGAGAGGGAGGGAGGGGAGGGGGAGAGGGGGAGGGGAGGGGGGGAGGGGGAGAGAGGGGTGGGAGGGGGAGAGGGGGGGGAGGGGGAGAGGGGGGGAGGGGGAGAGGAGGGGAGGAGGGAGAGGGGGGGAGGAGGGGAGGGGGAGAGGGGGGGAGGAGGGGGAGGGGGGAGAGGGGGGGAGGAGGGGAGGGGGAGAGGGGGGGAGGAGGGGAGGGGGAGAGGGGGGGAGGAGGGGAGGGGGAGAGGGGGGGGAGGAGGGGAGGGGGAGAGGGGGGGGAGGAGGGGGAGGGGGAGAGGGGGGGGAGGGGGAGAGGGGGGGAGGGGGAGAGGGAGGGAGGGGGAGAGGGGGGGGAGGGGGGAGAGGGGAGGGGGGGGAGGGGGAGAGGGAGGGGGGGAGGGGGAGAGGGAGGGGGGGAGGGGGAGAGGGGAGGGGGGGGAGGGGGAGAGGGAGAGGGGGGGAGGGGGAGAGGGGAGGGAGGGGGAGAGGGAGGGAGGGGGGAGAGGGGGGGGAGGGGGAGAGGGAGGGAGGGGGAGAGGGAGGGAGGGGGAGAGGGAGGGGAGGGGGGAGGGGGAGAGGGAGGGAGGGGGAGAGGGGAGGGAGGGAGGGGGAGGGGGAGAGGGAGGGAGGGGGAGGGGGAGAGGGGGGGAGGGGGAGAGGGAGGGAGGGGGAGGGGGAGAGGGAGGGAGGGGGAGGGGGAGAGGGGGGGAGGGGGAGAGGGAGGGGAGGGGGAGGGGGGAGAGGGAGGGAGGGGGAGGGGGAGAGGGAGGGAGGGGGAGGGGGAGAGGGAGGGAGGGGGAGGGGGAGAGGGAGGGAGGGGGAGGGGGAGGAGGGGGAGGGGAGGGAGGGGGAGGGGGAGGGGGGAGGGGGAGAGGGAGGGAGGGAGAGGGGGAGGGAGGGAGGGAGGGAGGGAGAGAGAGAGGGAGAGAGGAGGGAGGGAGAGAGGAGGGAGGGAGGGAGAGGGAGGGAGGGAGAGGGAGGGAGGGAGAGAGGGAGGGAGGGAGGGAGAGAGGGAGGGAGGGAGGGAGGGAGGGAGGGAGAGAGGGAGGGAGGGAGGGAGGGAGGGAGAGAGGGAGGGAGGGAGGGAGAGAGGGAGGGAGGGAGAGGAGAGAGGGAGGGAGGGAGAGAGGAAGGGAGGGAGGGAGGGAGAGAGGGAGGGAAGAGAGGGATGGGGGGAGAGGGAGAGAGGACACCTGATTACTGCATCTGTACCGCCAGAGAAACGCCAATTCCCATTTAACGTCTCATCACACAGTCCTCAGAGACAGAGAGGATACGTGACTCTCTACCCGACTTGCATGCATTATGCATTACGGCATTTAGCAGACGCTCTTATCCAGAGCGACTTACACAACTTATTATTACATTTTATCCATTCATACAGCTGGATATATACTGAAGCAATTCAGGTTAAGTACCTTGCTCAAGGGTACAACGGCAGTGTCCTACCTGGGAATTGAACCTGCAACCTTTTGGTAACAAGTCCAGTTCCTTAACCATTATACTACACTGCCGACTCCTTTTAAAGTGGTTGCGGACTTCTGAAGAAGTCAAGCTGCTTTATTATCATGGGTTTCCAACAGAAGAACAGCCAGCAGGGACTGCGGATATCGGAGCCGGAGGAGGGGGGTTGTGGGCTCACAGGTATGGGACTCACCTTGATCTCCTCTGGGGCCAGTAGAGTGCCACTGCTGGCACTGACTGGAGCCACCTCCTCCATAGTGATGGATGGCAGATTGGACACAACTTTCACTTCAGGTACAGGCTGCATAGCACACAGCAAAAGAGGAGAGATACTGAGGTTAGGCTCATGGTGAGTATTACGCATCTCTCCACATCTTTTCACTATTTGGTAATACTCAAAATATTAATAAAACAATAAAAAATATGGGCTGTACAAAAACGCTGGTATTTTTGTAGACTACAACTGTGTATTATTTTAAGAACATTTATGGTAAGTTTCTACTAAGTTAATTCCTTTTTAGAGAATTCAAAGCATGCACAAGGACATTTGGTATGACCTGTAAATGTACTCTTAGTACTGTTCTAAATATGTGCACTAATTTTCATATTCCCTGCTCATGACTTACTTACGTATTCCCTTTACGCTCCCTGAACTAATCATGCCATGACATTGGGATTGCGTTTGCATGATGGATTAAAAAAAAGTTCCCACTACTTCTTAATTAAATGTTGTGCATTACACAAATTAATAACACAATGGTATAGTTGACTTTTGGTGGGAAGCCCCTTGCTCAAGGTTACACAGGCAATATAACGCCCACGTATTCAAACCAGTGGTCCCAACCTCTGTATTCCTGTGCTGCAGCCACCGGTTCACACTTCTGCCCATATAATGACTCCGCTTTGCTCTGGAAGCATTAGCGAAATTACACTATGATGGACACTATATGAGGAAAGGCAGACAAACTTACAGGTTTGGGTGTGAAGTGGAAGTTTGAAAGTGCATCCAGTTTGAGGAAAAGAGAGTCCATGAGCTTCTGAATCTCCACATGGGCGGGGTTTTCTTCCACTTCTGTCTTTTGCTGAAATATTTCAATATGATAAAAATGTCAAAAGAACAACTCAACAACAGCCTTGAAGCCTAGTGCTCCGTTTCTGGTGGTTGATTATTACGCTGTAGCCAACAGGAGTATCTGGGATGTGTTAAGCTGCATACACGCCTAATTTGGATGTGTAATTCAGAGTCATACATATTGCTAAGGTGCAAACCTTCCTGTCACTGATTCTAAACAGTTGTGCAACTGGTTGTGAACTGTCAAGATGAGCTCTCCGAAGGACTTGCCATGAATTTTATGGGCATGCTTTCACACTGGGTACACTCGATACAACTCTGATTCATGGCTGACACATCCTCATATTCCTCTGCAACCAGAGGGGAAACTGTACATTTCTTTACAGTTCTGTCAAGTTCTGTAAGTTGTAAAGTTTTGTAAATGTATTATCCGCTCAAACTCAAATTACTAGAGCACAACCAGACTGTCAAGGTGAGTCAAGTGTCACTGCGTGATCTGCATTATGCATTTGAAGAATGCAATTGCAGCTGCACAGTCAGAACGCACGTACGTGTGGCTTTATAGTGCAGCTATTGGGACAGCTGTGACTTTACCTGTGTCTGTTTGAGGTACTCCTGTTCGTACACCTCCGCCAGACTCAGTTTGCTCTTCTCGTGGTCCAGGGTCAGCCTCTTCTTGTACTCAAACACCTCATCCTTAGGCTTCTCCTTACGCACCACGTCATCCCACGCCTACCAAAAATATCACACACAAAGTAAACTAAGCACTCAAATTCCTCAAAGGCAGCATATATGTGCCAGACTGGTTGCATTATCTACACTGTTAAAAAAATGTAATAAAAAAGTCAGTGAATTTTATGGTAAAATACCGAAGGTATGACATTGTAAACCGCTGAAATGTAAATAAAACGTAAATAATTGTATTATTTAGGTGAAACACAGTAAAGTTCTGGCAAACCGGTTGCCAGTATTTTCCCATAAAATTTACAATTTGTTTTTACAGTGTACCCTTTTTTGTTTTATTTTTTACTCCTTGCCAACACTGAGACTGACCTGGTCCCGGATTCTTTGTTTGATAACGTCTTCCAGTGCTAACGTGGTCTCTTCTGTTACAGCAGGGACTAAGGAAGACAACGGAGCAAACAGAAAATTCAACAGCTAAATTCATAACGGCTACTACAGCGCATGTACACCACTACCAGGAACAGAGCGGGCCCAATGGCCCACGTCACAATATTCCACAAGGCAAGGACCACCACCCGCCAACGTGGCGGCAGGGAAAACCCACCCGTCCTCGCGGCCTGGTCGAACAGAACGTCCTCCGCCAACAGGCTGTTCTCTGGACGCGTCTGGGCGGATACCTCCCCCAACAGCTGCCACGGCTTCTCGCCGAGAGCCGCCTTCTCTAGCTGCTGGATCTTCTCAGCCATCTGTGCATTCCAGACAGACGCAGAACGAGGCGGTCGTGAGAATGTCCAGCCTCACAAACACAGTTACACAGTGTGTTCATACAGCCTCTTTGAGGATTTTGTGGTTACAGGATGACACCCGCTTTTAATGAAAATAATCCTGGTTGATGGCAAAGACAGCCCTGGTCACGCACCCTTTTTAGTATCAGGTAAAGATTGCGGGAAGCCGTGCCGTTGTTGTATTAGTACCCCAGTGAACTGCTGCTGAATACCTTTTCCTCTCTTTTCTGAAAGCTGGACTTGATCTCTGGTATCTCTGCACGCTTTCCACCAAAGATTTCCTCCATGTCCTCTCCTTCGCTGTCATCAGACAAGTCAAAGGTCACCTTCTTTGAGGCTCCCTTGGCTTGCGGGCTCTCCTCATCCTCTTCGGCATCTTCCCTATACAGGCAGAGATCATAGTCACAACAGATCAACATATTCTAAACTTCCGAGATTGAAACAACACTCCTAATGCATCGTAGTTTAAGTCAGTCCAGGTCTTAATAATGGCAGGTTACTGTACCACCAACAGGTAGTTTCCTCACAGTGCACATATCTGCTTCTGGTAGAATTTTGGCTCTGCAGTAGTTATGTTACTCCACTTGCTATACGTTGATATTTGCTGTCTGTGACATAAGCAGGCAAAAGTCAAATCTCCCAGCTGTAAATCTCGCTGGAGTAATTGCATGAGAAGTGTGCACAAAATTATTCTAGGTAAACAGCTTTTGCTTGTGAAATAACTGAAATATGACATCCTTAATACACAAAGTACAACATCTGTCAAAAGAGAAGATTAAGCCCTTACATGTCATCTTCATCCAGGTCCCCCTCGTCATCCTCATCATCCTCATCCTGCAGCCCAGCTTCACTCCCCCCGTCTTCTTCAGACCCCAGATCTTCATCCTCCTCTGGGTCCCTCTGAGCCAACCCTCCTTCCACTGGATCAAAGAAGTCTTTGTACTTCAAGTTTCTGGAACTCGTCTGTGACTGAAATGAAAAAAGTTTGATTGGTGGATTCATAAGACACTGAAAGCTATTAAATGTTCATGAGATGGTTTTAGAGGACGTACGTATTCTAGTTTAAACTGAAACAAGTCACACCTTTATATTTTTCTCTCTTTTTGACATCAGCTCTTCCTCCAGGTCCAGCTCGTCATCCTCGCCTGACGGCAAGTCCTGGAAGTAATCAACATCACTGTCGCCACCATCGTCCTTCCCCTCCCTCTTCTCCACTTCCTCCAGGAAGGCCTCCATCTCAGAGAGCTTGAAGAAGCGGTCATCCACCTCTGACCCGGGGCCAGCCTGCCTCTGAACTTTGAGCTTGGTCAGCTTCTGTTGCTTGGTCCGCTTCTCCAGTTCATCCACGTCAAAGTCCACATCCGAGTCTTCGTCTGCAAATTTCTCTACCGCCTCATCTGAAGATTTTGAGGGCTTGGATTCCTTCTCATCTTCCTCATCCTCCACATCTTCCCCACTCATTTCTTCCTGCTCATCATCTACTTTGTTATTATTTCCAGTCTCTTCCTCTTCTTCTTCTTCCTCCTCCTCCTCCTGAAGACCAATCGTCTCATCTGTGACTGCCTGGTTCACTGCAGCCTTCAAGCTTCTCAGCACTGCATTATTCTGAAGCTCCAGCTCCTGCCAGATCTGCTCCTCGTCAAAGTTCTCAACAACTAGCTGCTCCAGAGGGCTTCCAACGGTACCCTCCGGCTCATGTGCCTTGCGCAAATCATACAGAGTCTTTGTGAGGGTGGTGAAGTCCGACGCCAGCCCATTCTGGAGACTAGCATTTAGAACACAACAGAAACAGGTTTAAAGCATCTACCACAATAATCGTGATGGTATAGGCTCCCAAACTATATGGCATTGACCCAGTGGTGTGCCATGAGATGTGATAAATGCAGTCTATTCTCTTTTGTACACAATAATCAATATCATTCTCATAATCAATAATGACAAATACTTTAAATCCTTACATGAACTTGTGTTAGGCAACAATTACGATGTGGGTCACATACAGTGAATTGATAATTTAGTGAGTCGTGGTCCTGAAAAAGAAATTGGAACCTCCGTCTTCTACTCGTGTAAGGATATGTTAACCTTAGTATTTCAAAGCAATCAGTAGCTAGTATGCATTTAGACAAGTAGATGGCGAAGAAGCTAACCTTACATATTACGTCACCAGTCTTCGTATTAGATCTACATGTAACGTACATATACAGTGATATCATTCATGCTAACTTAGCCATATGATCAAGCCTGTATTTTTTTGCACATCACACACAAACCCCAGCAACAGCTCTGATTAGCCAGCCAGTTAGCCTCATACCCCATCTACAGTAATGTGTCAGCTAGCTAGTTACCATGGCATAATTGTTGTTCAATAAATTTTAATCTTACCTAAGAAATTTATCTGGATGTGCGGTGTCATTTTTTAAAAGCTTTAAACAGCTTTCAAGCGTGTTTTTCGGGTCCCCGCCAGCCATGGTTTCTTGCACATGGGAACAGAGGTGCCACTCGAAAATATGCTCCTCAGGAAACAGAAGTACGATTCTACAGTAATTCGGTTGGAACTTCGTCTGAAAATACAGTAGTTCCGGTTAATGCCTTAATGGTTGCAGCTCGCCAGGAAAATGCTGTTTAATATTTTTTAGTAAATGTTTTATTTGACTGTATACTGTCAAATGAATCTGAAATAGGTAGCTGTTTTTTAGAAATGGCACAAATGGTATCCCGAAACGTGAAATACAATAACAATAAACATAAAATAAAACAAAAATAATTAACGTATAAATATTTTATTTGTGTTGTATTGAATGTTTAATATTTCAGTCCGCGTCCCGCCAAGACCTACAATTAGAAACATTTTTAAAAAACTAAATATGCTTCTGATGGCAGCTCTTTAAATAAAGTTTTGTTTCCTAACAAAAAACAAAAAAAGATGGCGGCCTCCATGTTAAAGGTTGCAGGTAATGTACTTTGAATGAAAACAGTATTCACTTCATTTGGAACTTATAAATTATGAAAACCACTGAACTTATCTTTGAGTAAATGGTAGTGATGATATATTATGAGTTACATAAATGCTTTGCGGTACATGTTCTACTGAAGTGACAGAAATAATGCACGCTAACTTTAGCTGTCTGGCTAATGAAAGTAATTTTCCCAGAATTTTCTCTGTAACGTTAATAATTGTAGTTTGTCTTGTGTCCACAGTAGGCATTTGACAGTTACTGTGATTGAGTTGTAAATTGTGCGCCTAGGCTTAGCTACATTTTTGGCCAGCAATAGGCACTCATTCGGGACGGCAGCTTTGCCTTTGCTCTGCGTGTAAGAGCGTCCCTCTGGTAAAACTGAGTGCAATTCAGTCTACTCCCATCTCTGTACTTCCATCTGTGTAGGGTATTGCACGCTAATGCAACTAGTGGTTAGATATTAAAACTGTTCATAGATAAAGTCAATAGGCCTACAGGTGTGCATAAAGTTGTGACATCTCAATTCTTCCTTAGGCTGGCATAGCTGTCAACTACAATTTAAGTACACGGAAAATCAATAGATAACAATTGTATAAGGTAGAGTTAGTGAACGCATTTTTTATCAGTGTTTATACACAATCAGTGTAATGAAAACAAATCATGTAGACCTCAACAATCTCCCATAGATCCTATATAGTCAGAACACAACACATATCTATGGTATCTCTAGAATCAGTATTTGTCAGCAAACTTAGCAGTGAACGTTGCAGTAGTTTAGTGATCTAAGCCCCATTTAATTTCAGTTGCAGGTATTTCGAAGTGTGCACATCAGTTGGTACCAGTGCTGAGAACGTATTCAACATCCAAGGTCCTTTGTCGGGGTGTCCCCGAGACTGTGTGGAAGCTCGGTAGGCTAAATCACGTCGCAATAGCTGTACCGGACCTAGAAAAAGCTACGGCTCTGTATCGCGATGTGCTTGGAGCTCAGGTGAGCGCCACAGTGCCACTTCCAGAACATGGGGTGTACACAGTCTTCGTTGAGCTGGGCAACACTAAACTGGAGCTACTACATCCTCTGGGAGAGAAGAGTCCTATAGCGGGATTCTTGCAAAAGAATAAGTCTGGAGGGATGCACCACATCTGCATGGAGGTAAATCTCTCTCTTCTTAAATGTGAATGGGTTATGTTTCCTTATATACCCAGGCAAAATATTAATTATGACACATGATCCTTCAGTGTTCTATAGTAGCTAAAATTTTGAGGGAGAGGGGAACCAGTGGTTGTGCAGGTGTTAATCATGTGTTTAGTATACATTTTACATTGTTCTTAGGTGATAGAGAGCTGTGGTGATTTGTATGCCGTTTGTCTCATGGACATACAGGTGGATGACATTAACGCGGCGATAGTGGATTTGAAGGCGAGGAAGATTAGGACCCTATCGGAGGAACCACGGATAGGAGCTCATGGAAAGCCAGTCATGTTCCTTCATCCTAAAGACTGTGACGGGGTGCTTGTGGAACTGGAGCAGGCCTGAACACTAGACTGACTAATAACATTGTGTCTCTGGCTTGCAAAAGGGGATAAGTTACCCAGTTTCTGAGTAAAATAGCCTAAATTGCCCCATCTGTTAATCTGCATTGGAGGATAGCTGGTGATTGATTGTTGTTATGAAATCCTAAACTATGTGCTCTAAATGGAGATCTTATCATTTTCTTTATGTGGTTTATGATCTTTTTCTTTGTTTGGTTTATGTTTCTGGGGTGCAGTTAAATTAATCGCAGCACATGTTCTATTAAATAGGAGCAACTTGGGTGTATTTTTTTCTATTATGCCTCAAGGAACTGTTACACTTTTTTTCACTTTTTGTCATACTTATGCAAGCCAATGAAGAAAATCTTGGAAATCGAATATTCTAGTTTGTAAATTAACAGTTTTCATTTGTTTTATTTTGTTGTGATCTAGGGTTAGTATTTTCTGAATTTGCAGCTCTTGGTGAACTATTTTGTTTTGTGTTTTTCTTGCCAGATGCTTTCACCTGATTATGTATAGCTATCAGATATCAATACAGTATAAGTCCTGTTATTTTTTTCTGATTAAGTTGAACAGTTAGAATATTTTTTGCAAAATTCTGTAGCCTTTGAGTAAATGGCAAAATATTCAAAAGTAAAGCAAATTTAAAAATTAAAACATATTTACATGGCAGTGTTTAGAAGTGTTTTTTTTAACCAGTTCTAATTATGTTTTATAAATGGTGTCTATTATAATTTGGAAGTCTTGTAATTATATGTATTTTAGTCTGTCTTGTAGAGTGGGTTTATCTGTCTGGTAAACAAGCATGCCATTTGGAAACTGGACCATTACCACTTCCCAAGTATATTCAGTCCCTCTAGTCTAGGAAGTTGGGTGGTGTTTCTTTCAAATCCCTCTTTTTGGAATCATTCATCATCGGACTATAAACTGGAAACTGAGCCCCAGCGTTAACAGGTAATTTCCAAGTGGTCCATTGTGTTTTTTTTTTTTTTTTACTTTGTCCTTAATCTAACAGGCGCTCATCTGGACTGAGCTTTCTATTTCATTATCTCTTTAAATATGATGGAAGACCACTCTGTCCTCATTCAAATCCCTTCACAAACCCTCAAAATGCCCCCCCTCCGCACTATATACAGTGGGGTGCAAAAGTTTGGACACCCCTGGTCAAAATGCCTTTTACAATTAATGTCTAAGTGAACAGATGCTAACCTGACCTCTAAATGGTACAAAGTTAAACATGACATATTTCCTCAAGTTTTAAAGCAAGATTACTTTTTGTTAAATTTTTTTACAGTTTCAAAATAATAAAAAAAGGAAAAAGGACCTGTGCAAAAGTTTGGGAACCCTTTTGGATTATTTTTTGTTACTTTTTAAAAAGATGATTACTAAGACCCAGGCCCAGGTGATTTACTCGTTAGGGCTTCAATGAGTCAGGTGAATATAATTCCAGGGCTGAACTATTTATTCTGAAGTAACTCCATGCCTTCTAAAGCATCTGACTGTGGTGGCTGTTCTGTCTGATGTTAACAACCATGGGTTCCTCTAAACAGTTGTCCAAGGATGTCAGAATCAAGATAGTGTTACTTCCACCAACAAGGAGAAGGCTACAAAAAACTCAACCTTTCAAACTACCTATTTCCACTGTCAGAAACATTATCAGAAAATGGAAGATAAATGGAACAGTTGAAGTCAAGGCCAGATATGGAAGGCCAAGGACCATTTCAGATAGAATGGTCTGAGACCTGGTGAGAAATGCTCAGAAGAACCCACACATCACTGTAAAAGAGCTAAAAAAGGAGTAGCAGACTCAGGTCTAGTTGTTCACAGCACAACAATACAATGTACTTTAAACAACAAAGACCTACATGGCAGAGTTGCCAGAATGAAGCCGTTAAGCATCTGAAGTATGCAAAAGAAAACCCTGAGAAACCTGAAGCCTTTTGGAACAATGTGCTTTGGATTAACGGAACCATAATGGAACTTTTTGGCCACAACCAAAGAAGGTATGTTTGGAGAAAAAAGGGTGAAGCATTTGTAGACAAGAACACCTTGCCAACTGTTAAGCATGGAGGTGGATCCATTATGCTTTGGGGTTGTGGGGCACAGGGAATATTGAGTGTGTGGAATTAAGAATGGATTCCACCAAATATCAAGAAATTCAAGAGGCTAGGTCAGAGGCTCAGGTTCAAAGGTCAGTCCATACATTGAAGTTGAAGAGTGGTTGGGTATTCCAGCAAGACAATGAACCGAAGCATACCTTAAAATGAAGGTATGAAGTACCTCCAGGAAAGACGGATGAAGGTTTTGGAATGGCCACCACAGTCCCCAGACTTGAATATTATTGAAAATCTGTGGAGAGATCTCAAACATGCCGTGCGTGCAAGGAGGCCGAAGCATATTTCCGAGCTAGAGGTGTTTCTGCCAGGACGAATGGGGAAAAATTCCAAAAGCAAGAATTGAAAGACTCTTAGCTGGCTACAGAAAGCGTTTGTAAGCTGTTATAGTTGCCCGAGGGTTTAAATAAAAATTAATCTTGCTTTAAAATTTTAAGAAATGTGTCATGTTTAACTTTGTAGCATTTAGAGGTCAGGTTAGCTTCTGTTCACTTGGATATTAATTGTAAAAGGCATTTTGACCAGGGTTGCCCACATTTTTGTACCCCACTATATTTCACATAGTGACCTTACTTTCACCTTAACAGTCATCATCATTTCTTTAGTTATTCTCATTTATATTCTTATTCTATATCCACCTCTATGTAGCATGCACTCTTGAAATAGTGTGTGTGTGTGTGTGTGTGTGTGTGTGTGTGTGTGTGTGTGTGTGTGTGTGTGTGTGTGTGTGTGTGTGTGTGTGTGTGTGTGTGTGTGTGTGTGTGTGTGTGTGTGTACATGCAGGCTAAAATATGTACACACTTGTATACAAAAAAATGTAATGACAAATTACTTTTTTTTTTTCTTTTTGCTTAAATAAATAGCTGACCTTAAATGGTTTTTCTTTGCACTTTAAACAGCATGCATAGCGATGTGCTTTGAAGTCATTTTTCTTGCTTGGTTCATTTTCTCATCAGCATGGTCCTCATGCCCTCACAAAGGGCAGCCTCAGGATTGTCACGTACAAACATAATAAGTGTCCTCATAAACACGTGGACGTGACCGCAATAATGTGTTTTTTTATGTCCCAAAGCCCAGGTGTTTTTCTGCGTTGGTAGCTGAACACTCATTGATTTTTGCACAAAAACGTCTATGTTGACTTTTACTCCCTGAAGATGATTTTGGTTGTTCCCACAGTTTCACATTAGAGTGAATGAAAAAGCATCAGAATATAAAGTAGGTGCTTTAAGCATGTTCCTATGGACGTTTGTCCCGACTCCTGTTCCTTAAAAAAAGCAGCCATAGGCTGTGATGTGCATGTAATTCTGCCTGTTGGCAAGGTTTGGCAACAGCGCATTAACATATATGCTTTAAAACATATATGCTTTAAAAACAAGTTCAGTAGCTGTGTCTCCTTCATTTGTTCCACCAGTACATGGCTGAGCAGATTAATGTTCATATATGAATCCCTGCTCCCCTTTCAGTCCATTAACTTGCTGGCTCTCATCTGAACTTAAGCACTTTGGGTACTTTTTTTTGTATTTCTCCACAATAACTAGTTTTGTTTATTACCGATTTTATTTCCTATTTATCTCTGGTTCGTCCCTCTAGATTTAACTGACTGTTTTACTTCTGGGCTAGAGTGCTAGAACACAGCATTGCACACTGGCTGCGGTTAACATCCCAATTGAACATCTTAATGGCCTTCGTTTAAAACATACGACCCTGGCCATGAAGGTAATCACTTTGACCGTGGTCCATTTTGACAATGGACTTTCCTGGATGTTTCTTTGCAGCTAATTTATTTGCCATTACTGCCTTATTACAGAGAGCAGAGGTATGCTGCCAAATGTTATACAGACAACATTATAGCTGTACTTAAATCCACCCTACCCCTTGCATTTTCCCTCAAGATATAGGGTGGGTTTAAATCAGCCAGGGTCCCATGAGATGCAACTGTATTCCTGTCGTTCCCTCTCATTACATATCGGATAACCGCAGGCTATCAGTGAGCGATATGCCTCTCATCTGATTGGCCCAGGCTCTCCTGAAGTACCTTGTGGTCTACAGAGTGAGAAATGGCCACTGGCCTGTGCCAACTCCAGTGATCCTTTTGCAGGTTTGGGTGGAAATGCAGTGACTCAAGAGCTACGCCGTCCTCCACTGACAAGAGAGGCTGCGACAATGCGAGGGGACCACAATCATGAGTGGGCATTCCAAGTGGGGAGGAAAAAAGAAATAGGAAATATAAACTAGTTTAAATATCAAAGCACTACCTTGTTGTGCTGAATTAACGGTTAGCTTGTACAGTGTGAATAGACTCTGTGCATCAGAGGCTGACAGTGAGTTCTATATTAATCCAATGCGAAGTGTCCCAGCTGCAAGGACTTTTTTTCAGGTCAAGTTACCAGAAATAACAACATCTTGTAAATACTGTCATATACCCTTTCCTTCAGGTGACCCCTGGTGGAGACGGAGATTCCTGCTGTGAAATCCATAAACCATTCTTTGGGTTGTTACTCCACCGACCGTTCAGTGGGCAACGTTTCTTAAACTCTGGGTTGGGAACAAAAATGAGTCCCAAACAGTTTTGCTCTGCGCTGTAAGTGCTATCATGATTCATGACCACCAGTAACCTCCATTGGCTCATAAAAGAGAGGATGGTCTCTTTATAACTGCTCAATTCATTTATGTTTTACAATCCAATCAATCCCGTTGTACACATTAAAATGAACGAGCAATTAACACTGGTGATAGAGCACACTTGGTTCAACAGTAGGTAACCATTAGTTTCAGACACTCAAAGGTAGCCGGATGGGTCATTTAAAACATCATTCTGTATTTTAGTTTGTGTTTTTTTTTTCCATTAAATAAAGGTACAGTATTTTTTAAAAACATTTCTTCCACTTACCTACATGTTATTGATGTCATGCTTGATTGTACTGAATATAGAACAATTTTGTCTCTATTTTGTCATTATTTTAAGAGGCATTCTATTTGACTCAGAATACCTGTGAAAACATATATGAGGTAGAGAGAAATAAGAGAACTGAACTTCCAGTTCTTTGAAAAGCCTTTGTTTCTTTTTACTGTAATTAGTCTTTCCATATACTGCAACAACAGGAGAAAAGAGATGCACCCTATTTGATCATATTGGCTGCTTTGCCGTTAAATATGAATCCATTAAAATTAAAAAAGTACATTTGCATTAATTAATTAACCTATTTCTGTATTTGTTTATGTAGAGACCAGGATGATTAGCAGAAAATTGTGTAACACCACATGTACCCTACATGAATGTGCAGCATTGAGCCTTAATTAATATCTGTAGCCTATTTTTTAAAAGCTTAAGCTGGTGCTGCCTTTTGAAGAACTGATTTGAAAGTACTTGGTCAATTCACATAAGTACCCTATTATCCTAACATGGGACACCAGCTCAACACCACACACAGTAATGGAGGCAACAAACACCTGCTAGAGGACCCTGGTCCAAACAAGTCCTGCTAAATATGTTCATCATGCAGATAATTGCTGCATGGGCCCCGTAACAATTCATTGTTACCATAAACACTTTGTACAACACGATAAATATGCCACTTTCTGCATTTATTTGCAGTGTCATGTATGTAGACACATTTCAGCGATAAGTAAATAACATTTTACTGAACGAACCGCAGAGGAACATAATAGTGCTTTTACTTTTTCGGTGTATTTCCAATGTTGACATAGGAACAGGTTTGAGTGAAAACCAAAGCACAACTTGTTTTCTGCGAGGAGAGCAGTTTCTTCCATTTGGGTTTCATTTATTTATTTTTTTACATCGAGTGTAATAACACCGATACATTTACATGGACAAACGCAGTTTTTTTTCTGTTTACTTGTTTAATTAACAGAAACTTGGTGTATGTATATGAAACTGAAATCTGGTGTTTTCAATTAGAATGTGCATAAAAACAATGGCTGAAAATGTTATTGTGACTTAAAGACAGCGTTGCATGTGCTGTTTCTATTCACGGGTGGGGTTTGGCGGTGGTCTGTTGCTATTCCACAATAGTCTGCCAGGGAACTGCAATGCTACGCTTATTCTTTTAAACACGTTCCAGGGCTGGTCCTGCCCTCGCTTTTATAGTCTCCAGATTCCGGGGTTTATTAGCAATCTCGATGTGATCGCGGGCACAAAAGCAAGCGTGCAACGATCACTTTCACTGTTTAAAAGGAGATCATTTGTCAGTTCAAAAAGAATCCCACGTTCGTTGTTGCAGGTAAGTCGCTGAATGTGTTTTTATTGTTATATGAATTAAAAATGGTGTTTGAGATGCGCAATGCTTATGAATGGAGAGCGAATTATTCATCTGCCTGTGGTGAGAGGTGCTTTAAGGCTTCAGTATCTTATAAATCACTGTAAATTTAGTTAACGTGTGGTTCTTCGGCACAGGCTTAGTTAACTTGTACGTAGAAACGAACAGCATGCATTTTATTTTTCATAAATTACACTTTTGTTCTATCTCACAGAAATGCGTGCAAGGTTCTCTGAGCTTGTTATAGTTTCCTTATCCGTAAGAGTGCATTAACTCTCGTGGTGGAGGAGAATGCACATTTTGGAGGTGGTAACCGCTTTCCTTTTTAGCGGGTGTAGCGCGTGATTCTGCATTTAATTTGAATAAAGAAGCTTGCAATTCACTTCTTTTGAGTTTACATTGCATACTTCAATCTCCAGAATCAATTTACACAAACCCAATGCACCACATCAAAGTAAACCCATATGAATACATTAATTGAAATTAAAATAAAATAAAATAAAATAGGCTATTCGACTCATTACAGGAATATTCTTTACAATTAAACACTCCCCTGGATGTTCGCTCCAGATAATCGAATTGACAATGACGGCAACAAAACTTGAACAGAATTTGTGATCAGCTACACAAACAAGAAAATACGAAATTATAACTAAGAATTGCACTATGAGTTTAATTGTTGCCGTCAGCTTTGAAAGGAAGCGGCGTTCAGCCAGGACTGTTTGCGTGTAATGAACTGTGTGTGTGTGTGTGTGTGTGTGTGTGTGTGTGTGTGTGTGTGTGTGTGTGTGTGTGTGTGTGTGTGTGTGTGTGTGTGTGTGTGTGTGTGTGTGCGCGCGCGCGCGTTGCCGGCTAATACCGAATCAAACGTCATTAACTGATTGATAAATTGATTGAATGCACACTGTGCACCCACGTCCCCGCGTTTTCCAGGCCCCCTCGCAGCTCCCTCTAATCTCAGTTTCTGAATGATTTATTTCTCATAACGAGCTCTCGAGGGATTCCCATGACTTTCATTAATGATCCGAGAATTCAGCACTGCATTTCCATATTTTAGAATATAACCCTATTATCGTATAGGCCTACCAAATAAGCTAACATTTAATTAAATGAATTCACAGCTGTAAAAAAGCTCCTATAGGTGCTGTTTTAATATGAATGGTTAATGTATCAACATCCAGAATCTCGGCTCGTGTAGTTTCTTGATGTTTGGGATTGGATCCCATTTGCAATGCCATACCGACTGTATGTGTAAAAAACCCCACAGTGCACTTCACATTAATTAGAATATTCGGTTTAATATTCAAAATATATGCATCAGTGATAATAGAGGGTTTGACTGGGGGAATTACTACTCCATAGTGGATTGTATTATCTATGATTTTAAGAACTACTGTGTATGTTCCATGAACCTTCCAATTTTTAAAGCCCAGTCTGGTGGTGATGTTTGGGGTAGAATCTCCCCTTTTGTTGTGAGATTTTTGTGATGAGAAACATAGACTAGGCCCATATGCTCTTACCTAGAGTGACTGACACTGCTTTCATTTTCATACTGTCCATTTATCATTTAAGTAATTCAAGTTAAGTACCTTGCTCAAGGGTACAACGACAGTGCTCTATCTGGGAATGGACCTTGCAACCTCTGGCTGTAGGCAGTTGACAAGCCCAGTTCAAATGTACTGGAAATAAATTATGAGAGTAGAGCAATTGTTCAGAATATAATCAGCATAGAGGAGTTCATTATATTGTTCTATGAATAATATCCTCCCTTTATCAATGGAACTTACTGCCATTGTACATTGCATCACATTTATTGAGCAGATGCTCTTATCCACAATGAATTCACCAGATCGTGCCAGATCTAGCTAACAATGTTCCCAGATCAGCGAGTGTATATATACAGTATGTATCCTCACTAAAGCACTAATGCTAATTAACCATGCTAAGCAAGTATAATAAAGATCCTGAATGCATACATATTTACATCGATAACAAGCCTTAAGAAGAAAAACCTAAAGGCATCAAAAAATATGACAATCTAAGGTTGGAGTGTTAGGCATGCTGTGGGGGAGGAGAATTAAGATGGAGGCTGAAGAGGTGGGTGTTCAGTCTCCAGCCGAAGATGGACAACGATTCTGTTGTTGTGACCTCCATGGAAAGCTGGCTCCACTATTGCGGGACCAGTACAGACAGGCATTGTGACGGGGAGGAAAGATATAGCCGGTTGCCCCGAGGTACCGGCGCAGACTGGTCTGGCTGAGGTGTAGGGTTTGAATATTGGCGGGAGGTATGGTAGAGCCGGTCCACTAACTGCCCTGTTGGCTGGCACCAAGGCCTTAAACTTGACAATGAACTGTAACAAGCAGCCAATGAAATAAGATGCGGGGTGTGACATGTGCACGCTTGTAAACCTGCGGTTCATTTTGTATTGGCTGCAGGGATTTACTTGGCACAGCCTGGCAGCGAGGGAAAATGCAGATGTAGCCCGGGCGCGAGAGGACCATGAGAAGGACTGTGTAGTAGAGCTGTGTAGACTAGGTGGTGAGGACGGGGCGGCTTCTTCAGATGTTGTACAGCAGGGGTGGTGTCTCCAGCACATGGTCACCTGCATTCATTAAACCTGGTTAATTAAAAGGAATACAGTTATGTGGTTATAGGTTTGGATGGAGCAAAAACCAGGACCGTTTCCGGCATTCTCCAGAAATACTTAGGACATACTGTACTTATTGTTCCAAAAAGGTTATGTCACAGAAGAATCTTCCAGGCATGTTGCTTAGAAACGTACTGGTAACGTCCCCTAATAGGAAATAGGAATAAATAGGAAACTAGGCAAATGTATTGCTGGAACATTCGCCCTGACGTTTATAGCATTTAGAGAATTTGTAGAACCAAAAATTGGTAGCTGGGTATGCAGTTTCTTTGGTTGTCCATGGTGGTTATTCTTCGTTGGGAAAATTCCCTCAATTCAGAATATAAAGGAGGCATGCTTAAGTACACAGTACTGTAGCTTAACTTTAAACTAAATTTAGGATTTCTTGTTATTTATTTAATAATTTCATAGCTTGTTACTTAAGCTATCCCAAAATGAGTGCCCTGCCAGGGTTAATTGTCTAATGGGTCAATGGACAGCAGAATGTTGGGTGAAATGTTGACGGCATGGCTTTGCCTCACTATCGCGAGGTCACAGTCATAAAAAAAAGTCTTGCGTGGCTGTGAATATTTATGAACCTTTCTTGTTGCCCCTATTATTTGCAAACTCACTCTGGATCATCCCAAGGTGCAAGCAAACGTTCCTCAGCATATTTGATAGCATCTGATATGAATATCAATTGTTTCTGGTGAAAGAAGTTTGTTTGCTAGCAACTGTATGTTAGCTGTGCTGGTGTGGAAAATGGATGTAAAGTGATTTATTTTCACTGCCTAGGTTTGTTTGAGACCAGCATTTTTTTCATTTTTGTTTTTTTCCCCCCGGACGCTTCTTTTTAGATACTGAACGTCTAATAGAAGTTTCCCTTTGGTATGGTTTTATTTGTGTCTCTTTGAGATGTCTACCCCAGTCATCCAAATACAAATGGCTTATTAATTAGCCTTGACAAGCTTTGGTTATTATGCCCAAGGGTTTGTGCTTTGTCTTTTTTATAAATTTCTGTTCAAGACCCATTCACGTCAAATCATACATCGGAAGCTTTGGGAAAATTCAGTGTATTTTCCGAATTTGTCTATTTCCCTGGAAAATGTTGAAGACATGGGAGCTAATGTTGGTATTTTGTGACATATAAACGCTGAATTGCATACAGGTGAAAAGCCATTGCATTTTTTATTCTGCCCCCAAACTGTACTGTCTGAGTTCCAAGCATTTCATTATTTATATGGTTAGAAGGCTCCATTATGCAGGAAAACCTTCACATTTTCACTGGAGAATCTCACAGGTTAAGTATATTGCTCAAGGATACAGCTGACATCCTTAGCTTACAATCCCTGCAACAACACCACTACACCATGCTGCAACCAATGATAGTGTAGAAAGTCTAGGGGAACAAGGACAGATTAGTCCTGATGATTGTATTGGTAAAAGGCCTTGCAGGTGACATCACAAAGGTGTACAGGTGTACCGCTGCTTGGTCCCTCTCCACAGAGAGGACCCTTGGTAAGGGTTTTACGGGCGGGGGTCATGTATTATACCCCTGCTGACAGGCAGACACTGTGTCTCAAGAGCAGTCGGACGAGGGGAACGTTGTTATTCCTGTGCTGGACTGTAGGAAAGATAATTTTTCTTACGACGAGGATTACCGAATGTGGGTTTTCCCTCTGACGATGATGATAATAACCATGATGTTGACGAAAATGGTGATTATGATTATGAGAAGTAGGGCCGTGATTATCATTACGATAACAGTCTTAGTTTAGACGATAGATAAAATGGGCTTTTCTCATCAAAGCGCCGGCATCTGGCATAGCGGGGATAGCAGTGATTTAAATGTGATTTGGTAAAAGATACTGCGGCAGCTGTCCTCCCCGCACGGCCGAGCTCTGCCTTAAGCATCTCAGTCGGCCCTCTGTTGTCAAGGGGATTTGACCACTTGCATCTGTCCACGCTGACCTTTTGATTCCCTTGCTGCCTTTGTTCTTTTATGAGCGGTTTGTTGCATAACTCTACGCTCTGTGTGAGGTGCTAGTGTTGTGTGTCCCAGACTGAAGGGAGGGGTGTCAGCATTAGCACAGGATTTAAATGTCTTCTCCACCCCTGGTCCGGCTGTAGGCCTCTGTTTCTGAGATTGGCACATCTTAATTAATTCTTTGGGGGGGGTTGTTGAGTCCAGGTACCCCAACATCTGGGAGAGAAACCTGATTTGTATACTGGAGTGTTGTCCACAAAATTCTGTTTGTAAACGTAATCAATTTACGGTTAAGGCACAGTGTTTTTGCTTTGTTTGACACGCAAAGACAGGCGCCGTTCAGTGTAATATCTCTCTAGGCTGGGGTTTGAGCAGCTGGTAATATTCTTTCAGTGTAAGATGTTAAAGCCGCAGGAGAGATGCCAGATGTGCCGTGTGCTTGTACTGTATCTCCGGAGAGGGGTGGTGCAGGCTTTTGGAATTAAGGTATAATCAATCCCTTGTCTGACTCTTTTCAGCGTTTGCACTTTGGAAATGGCTTACTTTACAGCAGTGCTCTAGGTATATATGACCTTGTGACAATTGGCGTTCATTTTAATATCATGCAAATGAAGATTTAGAGAGCATTTGGTGAGCATTAACGTCTTGTTAACTGTATGCAGTCGGCTCTTGCACTCTAAAGGAGGAATCCTGTTTTCATGATTTCATATTGCGTTGGAATAAGTTCGACAAAGCGGTGAGAGAACACATTTTTTCACGTCTTAAAACCACAACATTGTTTTTTTTTAATGTAAACCAAAGCATCACTGAGGGAAATTGGGATTAAAATCTTCATTCCTCTCCATTTAGCATTTTACTGAAAGAAGCTTGCGTTCTCAGTCTTTATTATGCTCTTCAGGCTCCATGCAAGATTTGTTTTTTTCCTGCTCTGCCCTCAGAAGTGGCCCTAATTTTCCACTTCTGGAAAAGGGTAAACGTGTGTGACTGCCTGCTTCTTGGCAATGCATATCCTCTTTCAAAGGCACAAGGCGTAAGTCTCACCCCTTGAAATGAATGAGTTTAGAGTGATATTGACTGTGTTCTACAGATTGAGGGCGCTTTCAGTGTGTGTAGTTTTTTTTGTGTGATTTTTCTCAGCGCTCTGACCTGATTAGTGGGCTAAAAACAGATCTGAAGTAGACCCTTGTCTAAGTGCTAATGGGTGTTGTTGTCAGTATTTCTTCCATATCATTTGCATCAGCTGTGTTTTTTGTGTGAGGGCTTTGTTTTTCTCTTTTTGTTTGGACATTGCTGTTACCGGTAGGCCGTTCATTTGTCTGAACCTAGTCTAATGATTAATAATGCACAAGTATACTGACCTTGAGGTTGAAAATGTCTATTGTGAAGTTAGGGTTCAGAAGCATTATGTATGTTGTCTCATAAAAAAACATTTGCAGAAGGATTTAAATTTTAAATTTTATTGGTAATTTGTCAAAAATATTGCACTTTGTAATATTGCAAAAAAAAGGAGCAATATGGAAATATTGACACTGCTGTAAATGTAGTATGAAGCGGCCTCTTGAAGCTTTGAGGTAATATCATCTGGTTTAATTGCACATTTGTAATTTGCGATTCATGCATTAGGCTAACTGCGGGTTTTTTGTGGTCCTCGTCAGGGTAATAAACATTATATATTGTGGTAACTATCAAAATTTGACTGTCTATTGCCAGACATTCAGCAAGAATCGTGCTCTGCCAGAAAGGGGAAGTTTAGGAAAATATTTCCAGTACCAATCAAATTCAACCAGCAAATACAGCAAAAAAATTACTGTATTACATAAATGAATACTATTGAGGGTGCTAGTACATTTCCGTGGTGGTGGTCATAAATATTATTTGTTGGAGCATAACTAGTTATATATAATAATATGTAATATACCCTACATCAGTTTATTTAGTATGTATTCCCTCCGATTTCTTTTTTGTTGGTCATATTGCAAATGTCCTTTGATTGGTACTAGCATTAAGAAATATCTTTTCTTTGAGCATTTTGAAATGTAAAGTAATATTTTTACATTTGTTCTGTTTTACATCAAAAGATTTTTTTAAATTGATAAAACTAATCTTTGACAATACTGAAGAAGGCTCCCTGTTTTTGTTGCTATTGACACCTATTAAACGTTAGTTGTTTGTGAGGATGAGAGATGAAAGCATCCATTGTCTGGATGATGATTCTATCTGGATGATACAAGCAGGGAATGAATTTTGATGCTATTTCCTGAAGCTGAATAAACACAAACCCTTGGTTGTGACATGCACAGTGTGAGTCATGTGTCTTATAGTAGAGTCCTCACCAATCCCCCTATTGTCCTTCGCAGCTGTTGCTAACAGCATCCCCCCTGTCTCCGCTCTCAAATGGGCAAAGACAATCAAATAATCTTAAAGCCCTCTCTTCCTTGCTGCGGTGATGCGTCCCACTGTCCGAAATCAAGTCCTGCCAATGTCAATGTCCACTATAAGGGGAGTCCCGAGGCCTGAGGCATAATTACCCATAGTATCACCCAGGAAGGGATGCTTTCAGACAGTCAGCAGTGTCCCCTGCCTCACCATTCCCCTGTGTACTGTGGGCTAACTGACAGTGCAGATCCAGCGGGTAGATTTCAAAGTGAAACGAAGTGCACATGTTTTTTGGAGGACACTTTGACAGAGGACATTGCAGTAACGGAGACAGATGTGATTGGGCAGATTGAAAGTGGTGGGGAAATGCCTGGTACAGCTACTCATTTGGGTTCTCATTGCTTCTCTTCACAATGTGGCAGCTTGTGGCCTTGCAGCCTAACCGATTTTTCCAGGGCAGCTGGGCTTAAATTAGTATTTTCTTTCTCCCTGGTGATTCAATCTATGTTGTAACCCCCCCCAATTCAAAGACACACCAGAGGAGAGGAGAGGAAAGGAGATGAGACACTCTTACCAATTTGCTGCCATTTTTCAATATATTCCTTCATTCCACTGTTCTCTCTTTTCTCTCCAATATTATGGTCTTGTCATTCAGACAGAATGCTGTTATTTAATTTTTTAGCCATGAGTATCCTAAATTCAGATTGGTCACCGTCATACGTGGGGGCCATGTTTAATTCAGAGCCTGTGATAAGATAGGCATTTGGTATATTAATCTCTGAGCATTAGCATTTAAATGAAGTAGCTCTGTTTTGCTGAGGTTTGTGCATTTTGTCTGCTGTATCAGAATCTGAGAAAAAAAAAAAATTATTGTTCAGTTAATTACCTGGGAGAAAAGAAAACCAGGGCAGGATTAGGATTTGAAGGCCAGATTTGAGTATCATTGCATTACATTCATTTGGCATTCATGTATCCAAAGTTTGCAATAAGTGCATACTGAAGGTCATTGAAACAACTACAGACAGGCCAGACAAAGTATAGAGTACAAAGTATCTATCATAAAGTATCAGCTATCCATAGTCATGAACATCAAGTCTAGTTCACACAGTAAGCCATGGCTAAGTGAGTAAGCTATGGCTAAGTCATTACATTACATTATAGTCATTTGGCAGACGCTCTTATCCAGAGCGACGTACATAGTGCATTTTCAAACTAGGAACAAGTGCGTTAAAACGACCCTAAAAGGTAAATATGAATTCAAATACCAGGCGTAGTCAGTATGATTATGTTTTTTTTTTTTTGGGGGGGGGGGGTAACCACACAATATTGGTGATTGGCGTGTACAACAGTAAGCCAATAAGTAACCTTACAAGTATTAACTAGAAGTCTTAAGAGATGTGAGGCCCATTTACGAGAGATACGATAAACTGCAACATCAAAATAAAGACACTAGTGCTACATGAAGGTGTTAGAAAATTAAGATACAGCATACAAGAAACGAGAGACAAAGGTGCTGCATTGATTGGTGGGTCAGTCAAGGACAGGTAGAGTCTGAAGTGGTGCGTTTTCAGGCCATGATGGAAAACAGGCAATGACTGAGCAGTTTGTAGAGGAATTGGGAGTTTGTTCCACCAATAGGGGACCTAGGATGGAGAAGCTCGGCAGTCGGGACGAGCGAGAACCACTCGCACAGAGGAGAGGAAGTGGGAGTCGCCTTGCTTTAGCAGAGCAGAGTGGTCGAGCTGGAGTGTAGTGCTGGATTATGTCCTGTAGGTAGCAAGAGCCTGTCCTGTTGGCTGCAGCGTAGGCCAGGGTCAGAACTTTGAACCTGACCCTGGCGGTGACCGGCAGCCAGTGGAGTGATCTCAGCATGGGAGTGCTGTGCGAGAACTTTGGGAGGTTGAAGACAAGTCAGGCAGCATTCTGGATGAGTTGTAGAGGCAGAATGGCACAGGCTTGTAGGCTTGCGAGAAGGGAGTCGCAGTAATCTAGGCGTGAGATTACCATGGTCTGGGCGAGTTTCTGGTTGGAGTACATAGTTGGGTATGGTCGAATCCTCCTGATGTTGTACAGGAGGAACCTGCATGATCGTGATGATCTAATGGTCTAAACCAGGGCTGCCCAATCCTGTGCCTGGTGATCTACTGTCCTGTAGGTTTTCACTCCAACTCTTAACAAAGCACACCTCATTCAACAGCTGGAGGTTTCATTGAGCTGCTAATTAGTAGAAAACCTGCAGGATAGTAGATCTCCAGAAACAGGATTAGGCAGCAATGGTATAAACCAACCAGAAATATTTGTCAATCCCATAATTAGTTTAACATTTTATAGAGGTGCCATTATTATTTCTCTTACATTAGTATTAGAATACAGTGGATCTTTGACAGCTGATGGAAGCAGGGAAGAGAAGATGACTGTGGTGTTGTTTAGAGTGAACTGGAGTGTGAGAGTGGCTTGAGACCTAAGTGCTCAGAGGTTTTGCATTAAGAAAGGTTTTTAATGACAAATACAATTAAGCATAGAGGTGCTGCTCTCATATTTTAATTCTTTCATTCTTTTCAATTCATTTTTAGAGCTTAATTTGAATTGTTGCTGACAACGTGATTTTGACTGACTTGTCGGATGTGGTTACTGTAGATTTTCCCACGCAATTACTTGAACCTTGCACCATGAAAATGAGGTGATGATTTCCTCTTGGCATTGACAACGTGGGACAGTGTGGAAATAAAGCTTAGCAATAACAATAATTGGATATCTATTCTCAAGTGACACACCATTCTTTACTTACCGTGTGTGTGTGTTATCATGACATATACCATCTCTGTTCTCTCTCCCACTCTGTTGGATTAGATTTCCTGTTTATCTTTGCATGCCACTGTTATGTCATTATTAATACATTTACATATTCAGTTTATGTAGAAAGTAGATCAACTGATTAGTCATCTTTGTAATCCTCTCTTCAGGGTCATGGATAAAATATGTGGTTCTTGATGTTGTGCATATTTATGACTTTTTAAAAAATAGATGTTTTAGGTTTAGGAGCAGGCTGGAAAGGGATGATAAATGTGTTCAGTGTCACTCACCTAGTCAGCTAAGCTTCTGAAGGCATGTGATTTCTGCGTGGGGGGAGGGGGTTTATTTCAAAATTGATTTCTTTTTTTTTTGGGTCAATTGTCACATACCACCAGCTCAAAGCTTTGCTCTCAGTTCATGTTCCAAAGATTGAGTCCTCTTCATATTGTATTTAGGTCATGATTGAATTTGGGCCTGTCTATAAAAGGTTATCTTTAGTAATCCCCATAAAAAATATTCTTTCTGCTTTTCCTCATGCTTCTTTCTCCTAACAACTATTTTAGATTTTACATTTTAAGTATCTTCTGTAGGAAAGTACCCCTGAGTAAGACTATTTTTCTGTATGTTGACCCTTGTCGTCTCCAGCTTTGGATGACAGTTCTCCTGGCATAGATAATTATACGCACTAAGGGCCTGATTTACTAAGACCTTTAGCATGCACAAAACCTTTTAGCACGCGCAAAACCAAAACAAGCAACCGATGATTGGGCAAAACGAATACCATGACCAATCATTGTTCATGTTATTGGTTTTGCGTGTGCTGAAAGGTTTTGCACACGCTAAAGGTCTTAGTAAATCAGGCCCTAAATGTTGTGAGATATTTAATGTAGCTTCTGAATAGCATTCAGGCTGAAGCACAGTGCACTGCAGTATCCGAGAGGTTTCAACAATCATGAATATTTGTGAAATGACACTATTCTTTAGTAAGCTGCGGAGAGTCTTTCTCTTTCTCTCTCTCACACAACACACACACACACACACTCTGAGTGATTAAGTCTGAAGTGCCAGCTGGGAGTTTGATCTGTGACATGCACTGGGAGCAGCCCACAGGAAAGAGAGAGAGAGCTCTGTATTTCAGTGCCTCTTCATCTCCACATCCCCTTCAAACACGGTTCTCACCGAGAATCTTAATCCCACGGGTTTACTAAATCACTTCTACTTCGTTTGAGTTAACAACAGTTCTTACTCAGTTCTTATACCAGGAAGAGGGTGTTCACTGATATTGGCTGAAGCAGAGAAAAAGAAAGAAAAAAATAAAACCTCTGGCCAAGACCTGTGCCAACTTCAGATTAATCATTGATGTATTTTGTTGTCTTTGAAGTATTTCAGAGCCGACTTCCAACCTTCATATACTGTATAAGGATTTTTTTTTTAAAGCTTGAGTAGCGGGAAGTGGTCCAAACCAATAAAAATAAAATTATTTATTAATTGTTAATTTGACAACAGCAGAAAAGTTAATGAGTTCTTAAATGGTCAATGCCGATGGATACATTTGCATGTCCAGAGGGTATTGGTACAGAATGGCATGCAACACATGAGAAGTATGCAATAAACCATAAAACTGATCACAAGTCAAGTGAAAGTCCTAGTTATTTTGGGATTTTCAGAAAATGTATGTAATAATAACACTTATGTCCACAGGGGTTACTTGTAAGTTGTGAAGATTGTTCGAGGCTTCATGTATCTCATAATTATCTCTGTGCTGTCAACCAATCAAAAGACTATCTCTTAACAGCAAAATGATGCAATTGGTTCAAATCAGTCAGTTATTATGACAATAACTCCATCTGGTATTGGATTCAAGAGTTTTTACTTCCCCGTCATTATTTGTAAACTACAGTACGTGTTGTATTCTTTTGAAGGCACTCTGTTCAGCACCATGGACAGTTCACTTTGGGCCTTGGGTAGCAAACGGGTCTGAATTGTGAGTGTGGATTTGCATTCAAGAGATGGAATTTGACTCATGGCATAGTACAGGGTCGCCATTAATGACAGCCGGCTTTATATCATAAAGCCAGTGGCTATTATGGCTCCAGTTCCAAGAGAAATTTAGTTTGACTGTCAACTGAGTGCCGTTAGCAAGAGCAGCAATCTCCTGTGCGCATTCTGTTTTCTCCTTCCTTTGTGTTCTTTTAATTGCCTAAAAGGCAAGGCAATTATATGTGGGTCTGGAAGGATTAGCCTTCCAGGGGCTCTAGTAAGTGAGGAGCAGGTGCTGATAATGTGCATTTTCTTCCTCTTGGACTCTCGTGAACGCCTCTGTATTTGGCCTTCTGTCTCTCTCTCACACACACACACACACACACACACACACACACACACACACACACACACACACACACACACACACACACACACACACACACACACACACACACACACACACACACACACAGATAAGAGGAACATTTTATAAAGCCATGGAAATGGCTCTCTAATATCAGTATGAGTTAAAATATCTCAGATTAACTCAGAGAACAGCGACAAATTATACAGTCCCCTTCTAAAAAAAAAAAAAACCAGCCCACACACTGCACAATGTGCCGCCTCAGTGTGAATAGTGTCATTATTTATACCGTGAAAAGATGAAAGCAGAGCAAACACACTGTATTTAGCCTTCAAAACCAAGTCTCTATTTCTCAGTAGGCTGTTCTAACTGTAGCCTCTTTAACAACAATTCAGCTTTTATGAGCAGGTGATTCATAAATAATTCTGATCACACAACCACAATAATGATTCAATATCCAAAATCAATGTCTCGAAACCACAAAAGTGAAATTTAAGAGCTTGAATTTAAACGCAGTCAGGTCGTGGTTGGTTGTCAAAACAGTCTGCTAGGTAAAAACTGAAGAAAACAATTGTTAGATGCCACAAGATATTTGCATGACTCATGAATATGCACAGGTCCCAGCATGCCCTATCCTGAAACATCTGTTCAGTGCGGCTGGTACTTGAGTACTGATGTACAGTATCCAAGATGGCCTGCCAGAACTATCCTCAAAAGCCCCTGTGCTGTTCCAGTCGGTATTCATTGAGGTGAGTGTGTTAAAGACCTGAAACAATCCCTCAGGCCTGGGGAAAACAGTGAGTCCTTTTAAATAAGGAGGCACAGAAACACCATCCCGGGGTCTGCGGTGGACGACTGTCAGACTCTAACAGGTGGGCATGAACGCACGAGAAACTGAAACATATTATCCTCCCCAAAAGAGTAGAGACTAAAGATGATTCCATAACAAAATGTAATGAAATTATAAAGCATGACTTATGTTCTAATCTTAGTATTCTTGGTTGTGTAATATCCTTGGATTGAAAAGAATATAAACGATGGAGGACAAATTAATCAAAAGGTTGCCATGACACTGTGTGCGCGTACTGTAAGACCGTACATTTATTTTTCATAGAGCAGCTGCTGTAGGACTGGTGCCCGCACATTTCTCTTACCTTGTTCATCATCCTTTTGTCAGTGGAAAGAGACTGAAAAAATATCTACTTTAAAATGCCACGGGCTGCATGTCACAGGGGGAAGAGGCAAAGTTTAAGCCCAGTACATTGGCTCCTTATGCCAGAAGTGATGCTTCATGTCAACAGAGGACATCCTAAATTGGGAAGAAACCTTTTTTCTGGGTTTAAAAGCCATTTAAAGAACTCCAAAATGGAGTGTCAAAGCCTACGCCTTCCTAACACCATTTCTCACTTGTCAGTCTCGGGAACAGCGTGTTAAAGAAGTGTTCACATAATGTGCCTAGAAAAACAGGGAACCTCTGTCATCTGGATAATACACTCATTTTAAAGTGTTTAGGGAAGCAACAGAAAGACATTGATTTCTCATGCATTTGCAAATAATGTAAAATGTTACTGTATATCCTGTTCTGGCAGAGCCAAATTTCTTCACTATTTTAAAACCTCAGAGTTTTCAAGGAGACATTTTGAAATGCTTTGAACGTGGTGTTGAAAGCCCACTAAATTGGTGTCAGCTTAGTTGCCACCACTTTAGTGGCTTTCAAGTCAGTTGATTTAAACCGTGCACAACGGACCAATGAGTTGAGTGATAAGGGGGCATACAGCCTGGAGGAGAGCCATGAAACAGAATTTGTGATTGGCTGTCTCGCTGAGAGAATTTATGACTCCTGAATGGCATACAGTTCACCTTGAGAAGACCATAACTTACAGGTGTTGAAAATGTTGCAATATATAGCTGAAATTGGCTTTTCAAAAAGTGATTTCAGTCATGGCTGTATTTCAAACAACAATGCCAACTCAAAATGCTTTATGAAACCGCAGATTTGATTAACACAGGCGTTCCTGTCCATTGTGTTTCTACCCTATACAAGTCAGTGACATGACAAATTTTGTGTCTGAATACAATATTTTCAAAAAAATACATACTGCATACATATTATGCCTTGTAACTACTCTTTCGCCTTTATTGGACCAAAAGTATTTAGGATGGCGCATGATAAATTCAGGAACTTGAATGGTCTTAAAGTACAAAAGCATAATGTGGTGTAACTATCTGTAAAAAGTAAATGGAAACAATATTTATTAAAATTAATTTCAATTAAATTAAAATATTTCATTTCATAATTATTGTGTGTGTGTATACTCGCTGGTTTGGGAGTGTTGTTAGTCAGGTCTCACACTAGTGCTCATCTAAAGCAGGTGAATGCACTTGTGTTCTCCTGCATTCGAAGTCGCTCTGGATAAGAGCATCTGCTAAATTAGTGCAATGTAATGTGTGTGTGTGTGTGTGTGAGCGCATGCGCGCCCATATGCACGTGGGGCTTTCCAGTTACTTCATCTTGCTGAGTATAAACTGATAAAAGCCCAAAGTGAGCTCACACATCTGCTTCGCCTCGTATTCTGCTGCAGTAATTCTCATAATAACTCCGGGGGCCTCCCCGTTGAACACACATGAGAATCCTGGCCAGGAGTCGTTCCCAGTCACTGTTTCCATCCGACACAATAGAGCCTCTCAGAGAACTACAGCAATTAAAGAATGAAAATGAATAAAAACGCCACAAAAGAGTGCACATGAAATAGAATTGTGAGTTTGAAGCGTGTGCGTTTCTGTGGCTTGACGCGCGTATCAAAGTCCATTGACTGAAGTGCAGAGAAGCTGACAGGGATTGAGGCTGATGCCCACTGTATCTGTGTGATCTCGCTCTTCTCCACAAAGACAAGCAGAAGAACAGCACTCTAATGGCGTCCCTCCTGACATTATGCTTCTCCCTCTGCGGTTGAGAGATTTAGCAAACTCCCGGGGTTTGTTTACGCGGAGCGGGACGCATGCCCGCGCATTCTAATCCCGGGGATTGAAAGGAGCGATTGGAAGTCGGGAGATAACGACTTTAAAATAATGAAAGAACTGCAGAAGAGTGGACACCCCATTTGTTAGCCTTTAATGGGCGAGACATGCCGCCTTAATGGGTGTTTCTGACAGAACTTGATGAAGGGAGCTCTTCCCCCTTCATCAGCTGGGCAGTTTTCCACATCACTAACAGCTTATTCATGGGACTACTAGGGAGTCTGGAGCAGAGAGTGATTATCAGTTATGGCCCCGCCCTGCATCCCTCATTGAATTCTGGATCACAGTAGAAGTACACTTACAAAACTGGATAGTTTGCTGCAAACTTGCAGCAAATATGTAGCGAATTTGCCAAAAAACGAAATTGTTTTTCACAAAATGTTGCCAGAGGTTTGCCAGACTTTTCCAGTAGTGGTGAACTTCTTGCAACAAGTACCCACAAAGCTAATTTGCATTTGAAAATATCTTGCCGCAAAAGGTTTGACGCAAATTTGCCAGAAAGCCTATATTTTTGTAAGGGAGAAGTGAAGCCCCTCTCTGCCAGCTGCTTCACTACTAAGCTGTAAAGGAGAAGCTGCTCTGATGTCCCATTTGGGCTATATTCTCCATTAGCCTATAATGTGGAGTGGGTCTTTCCAGTATCATAACATTGAGGATGTGTGACATATTCAAAACAAGGTTATGGACACCCTGCAAATGAATAGTGTGCTGGATGAAAGCCAGGAGAGAGATGGATCGATGTGAAAAGCTCATCGGGTTACTCAATGTCCGTACAACAGCTGCTGAGTGCCTCAAAGAGGCGGGCGTTTTAAGATACGATACCAGTTTCTATGTGTCGGCCTTGTGAGAAAATCATAGGTTCTGAATCCTGAGCGTATGTTTGATATTTCTACGATTTAATCTCTTCTTTTTCTAAATGGCTAATGCGATATCTCAATTTCAGATATATGTCCCAGTTAATAGGTATTTGATATGGATTATTAAATATTAATAAAGATAGATTCCCAATGAATATATTTACAATAAGTCTGTCATTAACATTGAGGTATCCACCTGTTCTATCTCCCTTATTCCATGTCATTTTTAGTGAAATCAAAATGTTGTTTCATTATAAATGGATGAAGGAACACACCATGCTAATTCACGATAAAATTAAGTTCAACATTTCATTTGGCAGTTCAGTGCAGTGTGGCATTCAAAGCCTATTGAAGATGTCATTATAGTGGTGTCAGCAGTGGCCCCCGTAACCCTGCACATGTTATTCTCAATTGTTATTGGCAGCCCTGCTGCCCGCATCAGCCCCTTCCTCCACTGTGATTGGCTTATCTCTTTGTTGAACATGAGTCGCTGGAAACAAGCGGTCATTGCGTTGAATATTAAGAAGTCTGAAGGACGTTTATTGACCTGCTTGAGAAGCTGTGGGATTAATCCCAGAATCACCACGTTAATTGCAGTAATGTCTGAATTGCCCTGACATCACCAATCCTCATCCAATGGAACTGGTACATTTTAGGTCAGGTTTAGGCCATTTTTGGGTTTTTTAAAAAGTTACATACCATTGTTTTTTATGTTCAGGCCTCACTAGAGATATTGCAGTATGTATTATGTTTGAACTCAACAGTGCCTTAGCCGACACAGTTGATTGATATAATGCTCAACCATGTCCCTGGTTAGACTGCTATCCCCATGGGCAAGCTGTGTGTCTCTGGAATTCATCTCTGGGATCTGAGCTGCTGTGTGGCTCTTTTGTGACAGGGATTCCACTGGGGAATTCTTGGAATGCCGAGGTGAGGCAGAAGGTGGAACAGGGAGGAGGGGGCTGTGCTCACGGAGGGTCATATCCCTAACACAGGCTGGGAGTGTGCTCACGGAGGGTCATATCCCTAACACAGGCTGGGAGTGTGCTCACGGAGGGTCATATCCCTAACACAGGCTGGGAGTGTGCTCACGGAGGGTCATATCCCTAACACAGGCTGGGAGTGTGCTCACGGAGGGTCATATCCCTAACACAGGCTGGGATTGTGCGGGAGGGTCATATCCCTAACACAGGCCGAGTATGCGGCTGACTGCTGGCTTTTGCTTGTGCGAATGGAAATCACCCACAGTACATAATAAGGCTCTGCTAGCAGTAAAAGAAGGAGTCTGTGATAGATGTCTCTTAACTGCATCTGCGTTCTTTGTTCCTGTAAGCGTGGCTGCTTATCTTTCCCTTTCTGCAAAAAAAACATTTTTCCTCCAGGGAGACTGACTCACACAGCATTTACTGAAACTTCAAGGGGAGGTTTCACTCGGTAAGCAACGGGGTACTGTTTGGAAAGGCGTTAACTGTGTGGTTGTTTGTTTGAGCATTTACCAGCTTCGTTTCACCACACAGACACCAAGGCAGGCGGTTCCTCTGGCATGCCAGATCATTGGCTGTGAAAATGATTGAAGGCATACTGTTCAGCATTGGGAGCAGAAACTCTCTTCTTTTAAATTCACAAATCCTGAACTTTGCATGGCCTTTTAAAAAAAAAACTTTTTCAGCAGGTTGTTTTTTTTTTTTTTTAGCTTACTGCAGACTGAGTTACTTTTAAATTTTATCCCCAACATTGACATTATTGAAATAAATAGCACATGATTTTAATGCAAAAAATTAGCACATTAGATTGAACATAATGAGAACCACAATGCTCAAGCTACATTGGTCCAGTGTGTAAGCCTTTTTTTTTTAAGTATTAAAAAGTATTTTATTTTTAAGGGACCCATGTACAATATTAAACACAAATGTTGCCATTTGATGTATTGTACCAGAGTTAGCTCAAGCTAATTTTCATCTGCAGGCAGCAGTTGGCTCTTGCAGGGACACTGTCCAGAGTATAGCTGATGATGCAAAGCGCTTAATGCAGTGCTAACACATCATCTTCACGCCCCCTCTCCCCTGTAAGCATGACCCGGATTATCCAGTTTTCGATATTGGTGCATGTGATGGGTGTGGCTTAGAGTCTGAGGCCAACTCAGCCACATTTATTATTTTAAAAATAATTATTATTTGGCATCCAACTTGGGACTGTGTATGTCCAATTCCCATCCTAATTTGGAATGTCCAATTGTCCCCCCAACCGCTTCATGGAGCAACCCCCTGGCACGTCGCCCTGGCCACAGTCGGCACTGCCACGATCCGGATTCGAACTCAGACCATGGGGTCCTGCACCACAACGTTGTGCCTAAACTTTGGTTGTGCTGCAGAGTAACCTCGTATTGCCAGTGTGCCTGACTCAGCAATCAACGTTGATCCAGTGATATTACTTGTAATGTATCAGCAACCATCGTGACCAGGCAGTGGGACATTAGAAGACCCCAATGATTGATTGCTAGATGACTTTGATGATTAGTATAGTGTTAGGCCATTATAGCTGGTCAGTGCCATTCCTGCCTGCCTTTGGGCTGATTTATGAGCAGACCCGATGCTGGTAACCTGATAGCTGTTCCTGCCTGCCTTTGGGTTGACTTATGAGCAGACCCGATGCTGGTAACCTGATAGCCGTTCCTGCCGTAGCCCGGCGACTGATCCTGAGTTTCTTCTTTTGTTTCTAAATCTCAGCCTGTCTGACAGCCCGTATTGTTCTAAGCTTCCAGGGAATATGAGGATTTGAGGGGCGGACAACTAAATGAGACGTTTGCGCCTTCATCATTTCACGGCAGGGGGTTGTAACTGCTCGCGAGGATTTGGCGAGGGATCAGGTTCCGTTAAAATTGTGGAGGCCTGGTCCAATCCTGGCTCTGAAGTGCTCAGGTCTTCTCGTCTCTCTCTCTGACTTTCTCTGTCTCTCTCTCTCACTCTACCTCTCTCCTTCTCTCTACCTGTCTACCTCTCGTCACTACACTCATGTTCAGGTGACCCCGGGCACCCCGGCCTCCCACAATCCCCTGCAGTTTTGCCAGCTTTGCCCTTTACCCTGCTTTCCCCACCCAGTATTGTTGCTCTTGACCTGTGCTCTGCAGAAAGGGCACTAATGGCCATTCCACAGCGTCTTAATGGCTGTCAGCCCCGCTGCCCACTCACTGTACCGCTGTGCTTCCCTTTTTTACATGTTGTTCAGGGAGTCTGTTCTCCCGCCTGGTCATAGCAGCTGCTAATAACATTACTGTATGAATTTTATGAAGCTCCTGAACATAATCCTAATCTTGTCTCAACCCTATCACTTACCGTTTTCCTAACAATAACCTTAACGACAGCCGTAGCCAAACCCTAATGTGCAAGCGCTGTATGAATCTTACCAAATCTTACCTTGTCTGTATGATTAATCTCAAAGATGTGAAACGGAAAGGAAGGAAGCCCGTCACGCAGCTCGTATAGCGTGTGATTCGGTAGTTATGCCATTCCGTATTTAAATATGCTGAGAGCTGGAGTGAGTCTCTGAGGTAGTACGCTGTGTGCTGAACTATTATCTAGTGACTGAGCTGATACGAGCTAATCCTTTTATCAGTACGTCCTTTCAAGTGTCCGCCTGTAAAACCCTTATCCTGCTCCCTACTGCAGCTAGTGACATATGACAGCACAGTTGACCGTAGTGAATATCAAGCGTATTGACCATACCCGCAGGTTGCATTTTTTGTAGCTCATCTTCAAGTAAAGTTTGTTCAAAACCCCAATGTAACTAAGCCATATTGTTGTGCTTGTAAATGTAAAAAAAAAAAAACACGTTTGAAAGATTTTGCACAATGCAATTTTGTAGGGAGAAGCAGCAGGCTCTTTGATGCAGTGCTGGTTTATGGGGATGGCGATGCTTGCAGCGACGTTGGTAGCCAGATGGAAAACTGCGGTTGTGCTCTGAAACAGGAAATGGAGGCGATTATGCAGAGCTGATTCGCGGTTCTTGCATATGTGCTTTCTTTGCAGGAAAATTGCCATTGTCAGATAAGCTCATGCAGAGTTAAATTGAACACTCAGAGTCTGTATTGTTCCACTCTGTGCAGAGTTAGATGTTTTTAAAGGAATGAACAAGCGATGTAAGATATGGAAGTGAATGCCAATGTGTATAAGCTATTAACAGACAAAACGTTTATTTTGAACAATCTTTTAAAAGTTATTTTTGATATTGTACGTCATATGAGCTTGGTGTTTCTGTGGCGGCATGTTCTCTGTACTAACAGCCCCATTTCTCCATTACAACTCCATTACACACCTTTCAGACATGTGCATCTTTGTGGAGCCACAGATAGATTAATTGAAATGTATAAAAGAAAGAAATACTTGACTAAATGCGTGGACATTGCATTATTAAGTGGTCAGAATCCAGTCTAGAAGACACGCAGAGGTTCATGGAAACCCCAAACTCCTGTTCAGTTCAGTATGCAAAAGGTGTGCTGTACCTGTGGTCCACCTGGCCAACATTCCTTTGTACCCCTTGTGAAATGGAACATTGCTGTTAATCTCCTCCATTAAATAGACATTTGTTACCCCTTTGGTCTTGACAACCTAATTTGCTGTTGCTTGGGAAAATTATGTTTGCCACTTTGCTCCCTCATAAAGCAGCTTGCTTTCTCCTCATAACTTGCTCCATTTCATTTTGTTAGGAAGTAGAGTCAAGGTGAGGACAATGTAGGAACTCACCATCAAAAAGCATTTTACGAAAGAAGGTAAAGTTTATTGTAATCGCACTGGCCTACGGGAAGATCAGTGAGACACAACACAAGTTTGATCCGCAGTAAACCCTCAGCGCACTGGTCTTCTATCCTGGTTTTAATATGACGCACGCGTCCCACCTTATCTGGGCCGAGAGACGTGAGCGTCTATCTCTGTGTTTAGGAATGACATAGACTTTTGTTCACAAACAGCACATGCTACAAAACGCAGAACCGTGTGCGAACCCATCAATGTCTCCTTGTGAGCTCTGGAAATGTCACGAGCGTGGATCCCCTGGCCTCGTGTCGCCTTCCTGTTTGGTTAGACATGGACACTGTTCTCTGATTCAGCTCCTGTCCTGCTGTGAGGCGCGCTGGTTTTGGATCAGTTTGGGAGGGGGCGGCGGCCTACCGCCGAACAAAACGGGTGCGCTGCTGGGACCGCTAACCTTTACAGTGATGGACAGCATGAAGGGATGGGGAGAGGAGGAGGAGGAGGAGGAGGAGGAGGAGGAGGAATTCTGGGAGACGGACAGAGGCCAAGGAGAAAGGGGAGAAACAACAGAGTGGCCCGGAATGCCTGAAACATCACCAGTGCAAGCATGTCTCATCACTTATTCATCGTTTTTTTTTTTGTTGTAATGCTGGAATATTTATACAGTGCTGTCCTCTGAGACAGAGCAGGAGAATCCACTTCTGCAGAGAGAGAGAGAGAGAGAGAGCGAGAGAGAAAGAGAGAGAGGCCAGCCTTGCTGCTAAGCGGCAGCACAAATCACTTAAACCGACGGGACCATGAGACTTTTACCCAGACACAAATTTGTACAGTCACTCCAGAGCCCAGGGGCCAGAGAGCTAATGATTATGAGGCAGTGTTATGGTCTGCACGGAGAAGGTTCCTCAGAGAGGTCAGTGTTTTCATCTGGGAATAGTCGGACCTCGGTGTGGTCACAGAAATCAGTGGTTACTTTCCAATGCAGAATTTGGGATTCTGCTCTCATTTGCATGATGTCAGAGTTTGCATTATAGAGCTCTGCCTTTGTGGATGATGGAGTCACTCTACCTGCCTGTAGATTTTCCATAATCCAAATAACCATGTGTCTGGAGTCAATGCGCCTTGTTTTTGCCACAGGCACATCTGGGTGTTCAGTCACGACAAGGAAGGTTGAAATTCTCATTTAAAACTGTATTCGTCTGTTGGAGGGTTTCTTATCTCAAAAAACAACACATCTGCTGTTGTTATTTTCTCTCCCGGACAGCTTCTTCTTCATGGAAATGCAAATAATGAGTTTAAAGTAAACAGCAGAATAAACTATGAAACTGCTTTGGGAAAGTTTTTTTTTTTCTCTCTGTAGAAGAAAGATATTTGCATAATTTAAATATTATTTTATTTATACATTGATCCAGCAGAAACCTGAGAATAACTTTTTTTTATACAAGTAAATTATTTTGCAACCTGTGACATTTTAAAGCGGATATACATTTAATCAGTCTCTGAGCATGTCCAATTCCCACCCTAATTTGGAATGGCCAATCATATGCAAGCGCAGCCATGTTCATGTTGCCAACCCCACTGCCGTTTAAGGGGAAGGTAGACATCAGTATATTACAGTTAACATCAGTATATTAGCTGCTTTATTTCACACGGCAGACTACAGTTATGGTCGCATGGCGGAAGTTAGAGGAAGATCTTTCATATGCGCCATTTACCATCGACCAGCGGGGGACGCTAGATAGCGATGATCGTAGGACCCTTAACCTTAGAGTATATTTGTAGAGACAGTGATACCAATAGGGAGCATATCCGAACCAGGAAGCTTTCATTTTGCGTTCATTACATTACATTACATTTATTTAGCAGACGCTTTTATCCAAAGCGACGTACAGTAAGTGCGTACAGAGACATCATCATCATTACAGAACAGACAAGGCAAAGCACATCCTTTGCATAATGTAGCAGCTATCCCTAGCAATGAACGTTGACTGTAGTTCACAGTAAGCTGTGGGCAAATCAGCAACACCACACTTTCATTCCAAATACTATTATAAACTATACTATTATAAACCATTCCAAATACTATTATAAACTATGCTATTATAAACCATTCCAAATACTATTATAAACTATAATAAACAGACAGGAAAACACAGGGAACAGGGAACTGATATTCCTAGGTGAGGATATCAGTCAAGGTGGAGTCTGAAGAGGTGTGTCTTCAGGCCTCGACGGAATGCAGGCAGGGTTGGAGTAGAACGTAGGGGAATGGGAAGTTCATTCCACCACTGAGGTGCTAATGTGGAAAAACTCCGCAGTCGGGACAAGTGAGAGCCTTTGACACGGAGGGGGGGGGAAGTGCCAGTCGCCCTGCTGTAGAAGAGCGAAGTGGTCGAGCAGGAACATAGTTCTGGATTAAGTCCTGCAGGTAGGCGGGGCCTGTCCTATTGGCTGCAGTGTAGGCCAGGGTCAGAACTTTGAACCTGATCCTGGCTGCAACTGGCAGCCAGTGGAGAGACCTCAGCAGGGGGGTTACGTGGGAAAATTTCGGGAGGTTGAACACAAGCCGGGCAGATGCATTCTGGATCAGTTGAAGAGGCAGAATGGCGCAGGCCGGTAGGCTTGCGAGCAGGGAGTTGCAGTAGTCCAGGCATGAGGTGACCATGGTCTGGACAAGAAGCTGGGTGGAGTAGGTGGTCAGGTACGGTCGAATCCTCCTGATGTTGTACAGGAGGAACCTGCAGGACCGTGCCGTCGCCCTGATGTGCTCTTTGAAGTCCAGCCGGTCGTCCAGGACCACCCCAGGTTCCTTGCAGAGTGGGAGGCAGCCACCACGGTCCCATCAACGGTGATGGAGAGGTCATGTAGTAGGGAGGTCTTGTACGGCATGAAGAGGAGCTCTGTCTTGTCAAGGTTGAGCTTCAGGTGATGGGTAGCCATCCACTCAGAGATGTCAGTCAGACAAGCAGATATCCTCTCCTTAACCTGTGGGGTAGAGGGAGGGAAAGAGGAAGAGTTGAGTATCGTCAGCATAGCTATGGTATGAGAAGCCATGTGAATGGATTACTGAGCCAAGAGACTTAGTATACATAGAGAACAGCAGAGGACCCAGTACAGATCCCTGCGGGACTCCTGTAGACAGGGGACGGGGAGCAGAGACGGAACCCTTCCAGGAGACTTGGTAGGATCTATCAGTGAGATACGATACAAACCAAGAGAGGGCAGTTCCAGAAATGCCCATCTCAGCGAGTGTGGAGATCAGGAGTTTGTGGTTGACCGTGTCGAATGCCGCAGACAGGTCAAGGAGAATCAGAACAGAGGAGAGGGAGGAGGCTCTAGCAGTGGCGAGTGCCTCAGTCACAGCCAGGAGAGCAGTTTCGGTGGAATGGCCGGTTCTGAAGCCAGACTGATGCGGGTTGTTCTGGTGGAGAGCAGGTTGTTCTGGTGGAGAAAAACAGACAGTTGGTTAAGGACAGCACGTTCAATTGTTTTGGACAGGAAGGGCAAGAGAGATACAGGACGGTAGTTCCTGACATCAGCGGGATCTAAGCTAGGTTTTTTAAGGAGTGGGGTTACACGGGCAGTTTTAAAGGCAGCAGGAACATGGCCACAGATTAGGGAGGTGTTAATAACGGAGGAGAGATATGGAAGGAGCTCAGCAGATATAGACTGGAGGACTGCTGAAGGTATGGGGTCTAGTGGACAGGTGGTTGCGCGCTGGCGCGTCACCAGCTCGAGCACATCGGAGTCCTTCAGAGTCTTGAAGGACGACAGTGTAGCGATGGGTTCAGTATGGGGGATGTGGGGTGTCACCGGATGCGTGAAGGAGTTCCGGATCGCAGCCACCTTCCCCTCAAAGTGGGTCAGGAAGTCATCTGCAGAGAGGGAGGAGGGTGAAGGGGGTGGAGGGGGGGTGAGCAGGGAGGAGAAGGTGGAAAAGAGTTTACGTGGGTTAGATAGACATGTATCAATTTTCGACTGGAAAAATGAAGTTTTAGCTGATGTAGTTGCAGCTGTGAAGGCTGCCAGCAGAGTGTGGTAGGAGGCCAGGTCATCTGGGGATCTGGATTTCCTCCACTTTCTCTCAGCGGCTCGTAGCATGGTTCTGCTGGATCTGAGAGAATCCGTCAGCCACGGGGAAGGGGGTGATAGTCGGGCTGGTTTGGAGACAAGAGGGCATAGTGAATTGAGAGACTGAGAGAGGCATGAGTTAAACACAGAGGTGGCGACATCAATGGGCATTTTAGCAAAGCGTTCATCTCACATGTCCGCAGTTGTGTCCTTGGAGTCACATGTACAACGAGGATGAGGCAGAAAGTTATGTGAAGACGGCTGCTCAAAGAGTATATAATGGGTTGCCAACTATAATTGGTTGTGCAAAAATACGACGTAGGCCAGAATAAATAATAACAAAAAAATTAATATCTTTGTCTGTGTGGTAAGAAAAAAATATTTTACCACGGAAAAATTTAATTAATTTTTTCAATTTAAGAAATTTTAATACACAGAGTTTCGTATATGACGAAGTAATTAATTTTTTCTGTCAAAAATGAATGGAACCCAATGGGGAAACTGGCTTTTTGAGCGCAATTATAGATGTCAGCAGAGGGCAACATTATATCCGGTGCTGAGGTTGAGAGCCGAAAGCTGTACCCCTTGCCCTTAACCTACTGAACCCTCTCATACCCTGGGCCAAGCAATCCGTACACATTCTCTTAAGTGTCATGGCAATCTTTAGACTAATTTGTACTTTTTATATTCTTTTCAATCCAAAGATATGACACAAACCAAAAAACGAATACTACGAACATAATTCATGCTTTCTAATTTCATTACATTTTATTATGTAATCATCTTTAGCCTCTACTCTTTTGGGGAGAATAATATGTTTCAGTTTCTCGTGTGTTTATGCCTGTTCGAGAGTCTCAGACTCAGTCGTCCACCGCAGTCCCCGGAATGGTGTTTCTGTGCCTCCTTATTTAAAAGAACTCACTGTTTTCCGCTGGACTGAGGGATTATTTCAGGTCTTTAACACACTCACCTCAATGAATACCGACTGGAGCAGCACAGGGGCTTTGAGGATAGTTCTGGCAGGCCATCTTTGGATACTGTACATCAGTACTCAAGTACCAGCCATACTGAACAGATGTTTCATGATAAGGCATGCTGGGATCTTTGCTTATTCATGAGTCATGCAAATATCTTTTGGCATCTAGCAAAGGTTTTCTTCAGTTTTTACCTAGCACATTGTTTTGACAACCAACCGTGACCTGACTTAATTTATCTTTAAATGCTTTTAAATCTCACTTCTGAGACATTGATTTTGGATATCGAATCGTTACTGTGGTTGTGTGAGCAGAATTATCCATGCTGAATCACCTGCTGAAAGCCTGATGTTAAAGAGGCTACAGTTAGAACTGCCTGCTGAGAAATAGAGACTTGGTTTTGAAGGCTAAATACAATGTTTGCTATGCTTTCATCTTTTCACTGTATAAACAATTACATGTTTGACACAGAGGTGGCACATTGTGTGGGCTGGTATTTTATAAGGAGACTGCACAATTTCTCATTGTTCTGTGGGCTACTCTGATATATTTTAACTCTTACTGATATTAGAGAACCGTCTGTGAAAAGGCTTTATAAAATGTTCCTCTTGTGTGATTGTGTGTGAGAATGAGAGTGAAAGTGAGAGTGAGTTTATGTAATGACATGCTTCAAGTAAGATGTGTGTGTGTGTGTGTGTGTGTGTGTGTGTGTGTGTGTGTGTGTGTGTGTGTGTGTGTGTGTGTGTGTGTGTGTGTGTGTGTGTGAGAGAGAGTGAGTTTATATAACGACATACTTCAAGATATGTGTGTGTGTTTGTGTGTGAGAGAGAGAGAGAGAGAGAGAGTGAGTTTATATAACAACATACTTCAAGTAAGGAAGGTGGGTCTCACACTGAAATGGACTGAAGGTAAAGCTCCAGAAAGCAATATTAAGCCCACCAGTCTGTGAACTTTGAAGTATAAATGGTTACATCTGTAGTCTGAATTTCAAACAGTTTTTTGTAACTTAAATGGGAAGTGTAGACTGCCTGCACTTTTGGGTGGGGGGAATCCTCTTTCCTTTTTGTTACACCAGATTAATGTTTTCTTTCTGGCAATAATAAAAAGATGTGGATTAATTGAACACAGAAGAGGATTACCAGTAGAAAAGGAGAGCGTGTTTGGGTACCAGTCACATGTTGTTCATGGTGGTTTGTTATGCGTCTAGAAGGCTGTGACAGAGCCTGATAGCATTGTCAATGACACTGGTACCCCGCACTCATGCAACCAGCTTATAGAAGTCCATTATCTCCCCTGTCCAAGCAGGTCCCAGTCACCTGCCTGTTACTGATAGAATGGAAAAAACCCATCCATGTCATAGCCTGTCCTGGGAATGCTTGGTGTACTTGAGTATATTTCCTTTTGTAGCCATTAAAAAGCGTGTGAGGAATCTTCCCGGTTGAGTTTCACCCCATGTCAGAATTGCACAAGTGCGTTTCTGAACTTGTGTGTGTGTGTTCTTGTGTTCAATGTCTGAATATTGACACTAACAGTAGGAACTAAGAGATAGGGGCTTTTATTTAAAGTGAGTTTCTTTAGGATTGGAGGTTGATTCAAAAATAATTTAATTAAAAGTTTCTAAATATCAAACAGTTGACTATAAAGAACAGTAAACAATAAAAAACAGAATCAAATCAATATTTGGTGTAACCACCCTTTCCCTTTAAAACAGCATCAACTCTCTTCGGTACACTGTTGTTCAGTTGTATAAGAAAATCAGCTGGTAGATTGTTCCAAGCATTTTGGAGAACTTGCCAACTTCTGCAGACTTTGGTTGTCTCACTTGCTTCTGTCTGTCCAGGTAATCCCAGACAGCTTCGGTGATGTTGAGAACAGGCCTCTGTGGAGACCATACCATCTGTTGCAGAACTCCTTGTTCTTCTTTTCTCTGATGAAAGTTCAATTAAGTTTTTGGAAAATCAATGTTTGGAAATCTACAATTTGCTCTTTTCTACTGACACACTAATGCAGAAAACAAAAAATAAACATCTAAGAAAAAATCTACATAAAAAATCTAGGGTGCCTAAGACATTTGCACAGTACTGTATATGTAAAATTATTTTTGTAGAAATATTTGTTTGACAGTTATATCATCACTAGATGTGCTATTCTCCTAGTGTCTTATTAGAGACTCAATGATGGTATAAGGGTAAAATTAGGGTTATAAAATTTTTAGTCAGTTACATACCACGCCTTCAACTGAATTTGCATTACTATACTGTAAGGGGCCAAGAAAAATAAAAGAACAAGGCTGATAAATAAAGAGTCTATTTAATAAAGAGTCTAATGGAGAGAATATTTTTCTGCTATATTTTGACATCTAGCAAAACACAAACCTAGCAAAACACAATACTGTAACCATGGAAATGGTCGGGCAGTACAGAGGTTTTTGTCCTGTTCTTTTTTTAAAACTGAAACACCTTATTAGTTTCCATATTCTTATTTTTTTTAATCTACTTGCACAGTTTCACAGTTTCTGCAAAATATGGAGGGGAAATTAGTGTCCTCCCACACATTTCATTTATTTTTGTCGGAGGACCTTGCAGTAAATTCAAATCCAAATTGGTTTGTAGGCTTGTAAGAAAGATCTTTTGTGTTCCAGCGTCCATTAATTGAACTGTAGTCTACGTGATGAGTGATACTGAATCCAAGTACACACTGCTTGATAAACCATCCTCTTAAAATAACTTTAAAATCATTCATTATAATACAGGGACTCGCAGTGCTGTTGGGTGGCCTTTACTTCAGTCCATTGTTTGTAGTTCTCCCTGTTTTCTGTAGTATGTGGGCCATGCTCATCTCCTTTTGTGTGATTACTGGCAGCAGAGTTGGTAAAAATCAATGGTATTTTATCTGTTCTTATTTTCCCACAGTATAGTACTGTAGACTTGTGCCAAGTATATTATGAGTATACTTATCCGTATTATATTTCTGCTTTTGTTTCGTATTTCTCATATATTATTCACACAGGATCACCACTTTGATTTATATCATATTGATCTGAATAATATCCCTGCATGTTACTGTATTATGCGGGATTGAGGCGCTCTTGCTGTTATTTGTGAATGTAGAGATCGGGGTATGGGCCAGATGGCATTATGGGATATGGCCTGCCAGAGTCTGTGTTGGGCTTTGTTCCCACAGGGCCACTCAAGCCTGACGCAGGTGTGGAGCTTCATCAGATCCTACAGAGCCTGCCACACTGTCAGGAGCTGTGCTTTAACGGCACATTATACAACACACACACACACACACACACACACACACACACTTATGCTGAGCTACAGACTGTCAGGAGCTGTGCTTTAACCACACATTATACAACACACACACACACACACACTTATGCTGAGCTACAGACTGTCAGGAGCTGTGCTT
>CM056388.1:10369551-10459551 GCA_029718625.1 Synaphobranchus kaupii | reverse complement strand
TTATTTCAGAGAGCGACATTTAATTATTTTGCTTCCTTCGGGGTATTCTTTATAACTGTCTTGTAATGGATTTTCTTCCCCCTCTAGATCCCTTTCCACCTTGGGTGGAAAACATACAGGCCCTATGTGGTAAAATGCGCTTAAATATTGGCGAGCACCTCAATGTGAATTGAGCCCATGGGGTCAGACAGACATTGTAAAGACTAAAAATATGTGATTTAGGTATTTGTATATGTGAGGTGTGCCAGTGTACATGGAGAATGGTCTGGCCTCTATGAATAGGTTACTGGGGTTGGTGATCTCGCGCATAGTAGCAGAGGGGGTAGAGCTGGGGATGATGGGAAATGTAGTAAATCAGGTCTTCACCTGCCGGGACGCGTATGTGTGGTTTGCTGTCTCTTATTACGTGTGTGCTCTGCTTCTCCTGGAGCAGTGTTTTTAAAGAAAAACAATAAAAATCACACAGTTGAGTGTTGCTGGAGGTTGTCTTCCATAAGCACTTAATAAAAATTCTGTTATATTGATCAAGCAGGGTGAGCCAACATGGAGGCTGACGGTAATGGAAGAAACGGTACTTTTTCACAATGTAAATTGAGTGCCCTAATAAAAGGAAATTTCAGACAGATGTAAGGGAAGCGAACTGGCAGTAAAACATTCGACTAGAAGCTTGTTTTTTAGGGATTGCAGAAGGAGCCTGTCGTATTAATTAAAATGAAAGAGAGCAGGGGAGTTTTCACAACGGCCATTTTGTTGACGGCTATTTGTCAGTAATTCATGAAGATGCAGCGTAGTTTAATTTTCTGTCTGTCCCTTTTACCCAAACCCTAGTTTACTCATACTGCATGTATAAAACTTCAGACTGTTCTCATGGTTGGCAAATCCAATGCAAGAACTTAATGGGATTTGCCCTATGAATCTGAAACAAATTCTACTGAATTTTGCAACTCAGCCCTAGGTGGTCAGCAAACTCGTCCCAATAGCCTAGTCTTCAACGCTCCACTCCAAGCCAAAGAAGATGAGCATACTATTTGCACTGCATGGCTTTATAATTCTGTTAAATCCTTTCCAGCAGATGGCACAAACATCCTGCCAACATTTGGTTACGAATTTTATATTTAACATGAGTGCTGTAATTCACAGAGACATAACATAGACTTGGCTAGGAGTAGTTTTTTGTGGGTTGATCAGTTAAAGACAGTGATCAGTACAGTTCAACAGGATGTGATGTGAAGGTGACCCTAAACTCCAAAATATTGTACCTCAGCCATCCTACAGATTTTTTTTTTTTTTTTCTATAGAGAATTTCGTTTTCATGATGTATCATGTTGTCAACTCTGTTAAAGACATCTGTTCCATTAAAAAAATATATAAGGGAGCAGTTTTTGTAAAAGTGCAATAGTGTAATTGTACAATAGTAAACAGGGAATACATTTGTGTATTCCATCATGTGTTCCATCATTTCAATGGTAAGAATGACCTACTATCAGGGTTACCAATACACTGTTGTACAGTATATATGTTGTATATATATTTTTTGATACGATTTTGCTTGGTCTTCTTGGCTAGCTCATTAAGGCTGATGCAGAACTAATGTGAACGTGTTCGGCAATGAAGAGCGTGTTTGGTGGTTCAGGGACACACAGCCGTCGGTGCAGCAGAGCTGTGGGCGAGGTGGAGCAGAATGTGGGAAAGTACTGCAGTGAGAGGGTGTGCAGATACTGAGTGCGCAGTGGTGCTGTCTTCATTAGCATTGACTTCACCTCTTACACACACGCACACACGCACACACGCACGCACACATGCACACACACAGAGACAACACACACACACTCACATATATACATACACATGCATACACACACACACACACACACACTCACATATATACATACACATGCATACACATACACATACACACACACACACACACACACACATATATACATACACATGCATACACACACACACACACACACACACACACACACACACAGACAACACACACACACTCACATATATACATACACATGCATACACACACACACACACACAGACAACACACACACACTCACATATATACATACACATGCATACACACACACACACACACACACACAGACAACACACACACACACTCACATATATACATACACATGCATACACATACACATACACACACACATACACACACACACTCACATATATACATACACATGCATACACACACACACACACACAGACAACACACACACACACTCACATATATACATACACATGCATACACATACACATACACACACACATACACACACACACTCACATATATACATACACATGCATACACACACACACAGACAACACACACACACACTCACATATATACATACACATGCATACACATACACATACACACACACATACACACACACAAACCAAGCAAAATGATTTTTGCCTTTGCTGTTTATTTTTCCTCAGGCAGATATGAGAGGTCCTTCTATGATTTGGGCTGCATAAGGATTTTAGTTTTCCTGTTAAAAAGAAGGAATCATTTAAATTCACTGACAAGCAGATCTCTGTCTGACCGCAGGGGACGTTGAGACTTTTTGAGACTTCTTAAGAGGCATGAACACATGCATGGAAGCGTACCCTTAAATCACATCTCTTAATATAGGGTATGTAGTGAGCCAACGCAGCGTGTGGTTCACGGGCTGCCAGTTCCCAGAAACATCGCGGCTTATTTATCGAACACTTATTTATCGAACACGCTAATTCGCTCTTCACATGGTTTTTTTTGGTAGCTGGCTATATTTCATGAATTTATCACCATCCCATTAATGACTCTGCTCCAGCGGTTGGCAGATGTTCTAAGGTACCGGCTCGCTCATGTTGAACCGGGGGGGGGGGGGGGGGGTGTCAATCTGTGTGCTGGAAGACACACAGTGATTGCATCAAAAATCTCCTTTCGCACTATTAATGACTGGGCTGTTCTTCATTCCGTGCTTATGTATTTTTTATGAAACTAGCAGTATGCAGGGTTATATTTTGCTGTCAATAGTGTTTTCCTGTATGCACGGTACCTTAACCTGAAACAGGAGGGTGTTGGGGGGGTGAATTTGATGGATTTTACTGCAACGTTGGCCATTGGCCAGTAAGGCATACAGTACATACATCATATCTCAGTGTATCTCTTCATTCTTAACACTTTAGCGAACTATGATTCATTGCTAGACTTCACTGCCCATTATATCAATTAATAACCACCAATTCATGCCAGTCCTATTCTTGTGAAGCAGAGGAGGCTGCAGTGAGTCATATCTCCAGTACTGCCCTGTTATTTTCTTGTTTCTGCTGTAGTGTACAGTGCTTTATAGCCGAAGATTTAGAACCAGCTTCTCTAGTGGCTAAAGCAAAGGCCAGGAAACCGCTTGCCTCAGCTCGTATAAAATTTTGGTTGGCCCTATAAATCCACCTGATTGTATATTCACCTGTGTGACAGATCCAGAGAGAAGCACACGCCGAGAGAGTGCAGTAAAGTTTCACAAAAAATGGGAATGACATTGTTCCTTTGAAACTGACTTTTTGCAAGGTACTCTGATTTAAATGTACATGTTGGGGCCATTCTATGCTGAACATTCTGCTATAGCCCTCCCATTTGCCTCCTAATAATGCTACACTTGCTCATTTGACCCTACTTTGGCATCTAACTTTATGTTGAAAGATTGTGTATTGGCTACTCCTACCATGACCCCATGACCCTGATAACAGCATTAATTACAGTTTTTTTACGATTGCTTTGACTCATTTTGCACAGCAGAATTTCAACGTACAAAATGCAGTGCCAAAACTGACTTTCAAAATTCATACTCTAAGACACTACATCCTATGCTGGCATACAAAGTGTAAAACTGTTAACGCAAAGTGCTAAACTGACTTGCAGAATTCTTACCTTAAGTCACGACATCCTATGATGACATACAAAGTGTAAAACTGTTAATGCAAAGTGCTAAACTGACTTGCATAATTCTTACCTTAGGACACTACATCCTATGCTGACATACAAAGTGCCAAACTCTAAATCATATGCTCCATTCTCAGAATACAGCCACCTAATATTACAACAATGTTCAAATGTTTATTACTACAAATGCAGATAACTAAATCAATTCAACAGGTGTTTGTAGTCATGTCTCAGTACTTCCAACAACCTTGCCCAGGTGAGTAGCATTGCAACACAATTGATAATATCTTCACCACTACATAAAAGGCTGCTTAGAAACCTGAATGGCAGTTTCTGACAACATGGAGCAGGTCAGTGAGGTTGAGGTTGGTAACGAAGGACAGGGTCATGGTCATGGACCATGTACAGTAAATATACAGTATATAGGTAATAGGTACTGTACATGCCTAGTTTGCCTAGACCCAGCCCTGAGACCATTGGGCAGGCCCACACACATCCATCCCTGATTGGTCAGCCTGACCCTCTGCTGGGGGCATAGTACAACTCCGTGCGCCTCATACATTTTCTGGATGGGCTGTACAACCGTCTCGTACAGCCAAATGCTCAGATGGTGTTCATCATTGTCTGGGACAATGTAAACTTCGATCATGCATTGGCTCTGCAAGATTGGTTTACAGCCCATCCATAGTTCCGATTCCAATTCCTTCCACCTTACTCCCCCTTTCTGAACCCCATCAAGGAGTTTTTCTCGGCCTGGTGGTGGAAGGTATACGATAGGTGTCCATATGAGCAGGAAACGCTACTTCAGGCCATGGATGAGGCATGTGATGACATCCAGCCCAGCAGTGTCGGGTGGATAAGGCACTCAAAGATTTTACCAGCGCTGTCTTGCCAACGAAGACATCAGATGCGACGTCAACAAAATTCTGTGGCCAAATGCAGCGGAGAGGCAAAATGCTGGTTAAGCACAGAGAAGCTGTTTTTTTTTTACTTTACAGTAAAGTTTGTTGTTACTGTAACTGTTTTTGCTTTTACTGTTGTTTTTGTTTTTACTGTACAATACAGTTGAGTTTACAGTACTGCATTACTGTATGATTTTTCTTTAATGATTAAACTTCATATAATCTAATCTAATATTTTGTTTGTCTTTCATAAAAACACAAGTGCAAAACTGCAGTCTATCACAGGGGATGATTGTCCACTGTTCTGGCACTATGATAAACTTTAGCATGAAATACAATCTAATTTGGTTCAGTTGTTTATATTGTGCATGCTATATATGATTTTGAGCCCAAGATTAGGAGTATAGCATTTTGCGTTATGACCAAAAAACACTTTCAAACTCTTTTTTTATCAGAAGGATTTTGTGTTTGGCAGCATTATTTCATGATGACTGTTGTATATTGAAAATGCAGCAATGATTTAACTTCATTGTTTGAAATATCTAATGTTCTGGTGCTGTGATAAACTTTTGCATATAATATTCTCTGATTTGACACTGGTATTTTTATTTTGCATGCTATATTACATTTTGAACCCAAAATGAGCCGTATAGCATTCTGTGTTAAGAGTTTTGCACATTGAAACTCTGTTGTGCAAAATGAGTCAAAGCAATTGTAAAAAACTGTAATAGTGTTTGTTGCCTAAACCTGGATATATGCACTTGTGCAACTCGTAAGAGGGTAAGAGAATCTATGCCTAAGTGCAAGGTGTGTACGCTGCTTATATTTTGTGGCTGCACAATTTCACAAAATTAGCAGGTGGCTAAACGCAGAAAGCATTTTCGTGGTTGTGTGCAAGTGTCAACTGCGAGCACCTTCAGCTTCTTCTTCTCCACAGCCTAGCAGGGTAAATGATTCCCATCACTTGTAGCAGAAAGCATATCCATTAATATCTCCATGTGCCATTTGCACACCCTCAAATCAGGCAGATGGATGTGACCGCACAATGGGTAATCCACTTGTCATCCATGTTCAGAAGATTGAAAGGGATGGATTAGTTTTTCCCTCACCGTAAATGCCAATGAGTTAGAAGCCCAGCGTTTGTCAGCCCAGCGAGGAAGGCTTTGCAGACTAATTTGAAAACCCCATCTCATCCCGGACATAAATAAGTCCTTTGCTAGACCGCACTTTTCTGTGTCTAAAATGACTCCAATTAAACGGGCTGTGAAAGGCCCATCAAGTAGCCAGAGCTTCTGTGAAAGGCCCAGACAGTAGCTAGAGCTTCTGTGAAAGGCCCAGACAGTAGCTAGAGCTTCTGTGAAAGGCCCAGCCAGTAGCTAGAGCTTCTGTGAAAGGCCCAGACAGTAGCTAGAGCTTCTGTGAAAGGCCCAGCCTGTAGCTAGAGCTTCTGTGAAAGGCCCAGACAGTAGCTAGAGCTTCTGTGGGAACAAAAACTAATTCAGGGAATGCTTATCATGCCCTCACTTTTTCGCTTGGTCTTCCTCACCATATACACCGAACTTTGCTTTGGCACCATCGCAGAACTCGTCCACTGTGCTCCACCAGTCTGTGGTTCCATTATATTTTCTGTACTTGAGGGAAGTAGCTGGGTTATGTGGTAGCCAAGCTGAATCGAGAGCCAGACTGATGCGGGCAGGAGGCAGATGTCTGCTTGAGAGGGCTGCAGCCAAGTGCAGGTGACTGAAGTGGGTCCTGGTGACGGCTTCTCGTCACGTGTGAAAATTAGCTTAGTGGACCAAAGACTGCTAAGTTTTATTCTTTTCTTTTTTTTTACCTCAGCAAAAAGATGCAAATACGGGAGGGAAAAACTCTAACTGTCAAGGAAACCACCTACTGTATGTACTTCAGGCTGTTCATTGTAAACTAATTACAGTATGCCTGGCAAATAACTATTAAATCAGGTTTATGTCATAACTGAAAAAGCCAGTAATGGAAAGAAGAGTTAAATTGGGCAAAGACTTATACTTAGCATGTGTGTGTCTGTTTAATTGTATACATCTACTGTTCCAAAATGGTGATATGTGTATTTTCACTCAATAGACATTAATTATGTATGTCCATTTGAGAGCAGTTGATTTGACCAGAGCATGATTTAAATGATGGCTTTCACCTTGACCACACACAATAAACATTATTTTACTGTAGTCAAGTGTATCATTGTGCTGTACGGAGAGAAAGAAGGCTTTGAAAGAAGGTTTAAGAAATTATCTGTTTTAATGCCAGGTTTTGTGGATTGAGTCAGTGTAAATACATCTTTATTTGCCAATGGTGCGAGAGTAGAGTGCTTTTTTATTGTACACCATTAATGCATTAATCATTTTATTGCTGTGCAACCCTAAAAGCCAGGAGTCATTAAATGAGTTACAGTATACTCTTTCAAACTACTGTTTTACTATTTATACATTTTGCATAAAACACCAGCTTCAGGGGTATGTAATGGACTGTTTGCTTAAATGTGTGTTTGTGTGTGTGCGTGTTTGTGTGACTCTAAAATGCGGTTATATCCTAGCACACATCATAGTTAGAAAAGCTGCTGTGTTGTTCAACAACTTTATTAATCTATATTTATATCTGACCCATGTAGTGTATGTCATACACCAATGTTAAAATGCTTTCTAGATTAAAAGAATCATTCAAAATGGTTTTAAAGGCCATTTTCTCAATTTACATGGCATTGCATACATTGGTAATTATTGCAATTGGCCATTATGTGAGTACAATATTTCGGAGTGTACACTTTGGGTTTTGCGAGATATTTTTATTGCTCTATTTATGCTGCTATATAAAGGAGGTATTGCATTACAAATGTGTTTTTTGTAATGCTGCTGCTTTTTACTCAAGCACATAATGGTGTTTATTTTTGCATTTGTCCCTCCTCGTTGCTTCGATGCTTCCTTGACCTGCGATTGACTCTTTTTTCCCGTGATTATGTGCTGTTGGCGCGCGTTCCGTCCCTGCAGAACGGAGCTGATATGGATGTGCAGTTATTAACATAATGGAATAACAATAGAAAGTGTGCAGCGTGTACTGCTGCAAGGCAAATCATACAATAGATACAGTAAAGAAAGGGAAATTGACAGTTTTATGTGCTCCTGCATATTGAAGGAAATAGTTGTTCATTCTTTCTCACTGCTCTCAGATGGATAACAAAACAGTGTTATAATTTCCCACATCACTCTGATCTGGGGCTCCTAGATGGAGATCAGCCTCCAGTACTGTAGGTGGCAGTAATGGACTTTTGAAACATTTCATAGTACTATCAAATTGCGATGATGATGATGATGATGATGTGGCAGAGGGGGAGAAGGAGGAGAAGGAGGAGGAGGAGGAGGAGGAACAGATGTCTAACCACATTGTCTGAGCTCTGGAATTAAATCTAAATGAATCTTACCATGAATTAGTAGCACAATTTGATTTAGTAATGCCTTCCCTTATGGAAATGTAATATACTGCAGTATATTTTAAATATATTGTGAAGATAATTTTGATATATTTACAATATACTGCAGCATATTCTTTTTCCATAGGGGTTTATTATGTGGATAAATTATTTCCTCTTTACCTCTAGTGGATTTTGCCAAACGTTTTTCTCTGCTTCCATGCAGTGGTGTTCATCGAGGAGTTCCGACTTAACTCCAATTTAAATTACCAGAATTAACTTTATTGTCCTTGATTTGTCTACTGTGTTTATCATAAATGAACGCTTGTGTGAACATTTTGGGGTTTTGAGAGTCTCTCTCACAGGGCACTATGCGCTCATTAGCCATTCCACAGAGGCCTGAGACGGCAGTAAATCTATAAACCTTATTGGATCCCCGGCCTTTCAGCCGAAATCATGCACCATGGTACCGCAGTGAAATATGTCTGCCTGCTTGTTTCTAGGGTCTGATGAATAGATCTTTATGTTGGGAAATGGGCAGCGATAGGAAGCCATATTTTACAGCACATAAGTTATATACAAGTTCAGTTTTTCAATTCATAAGCTGTATACATTTTCTTGAAGTGCTCCACTGTATTTTTACAGCCAACTAAAATCATTTAAGAAGAATTGTGTGTGTGTGTGTGTATATATATATATATATATATATATTATATATGTACTGTCCATCCTTTTGGTAGTGAATGATTGTTGTGGTGGGGTAAAGATGACAGTAATTTAGGAGACTCCGTCATCCCCCAGCAGGAGGCCAAATATTTACCAAAAAATTGTTCATTCCACAAAACAATCATCCAAAGTATCTCTCAAAATCAACCAAAAAATGGTTAACTGAACAAAAAAATGACTTTAAGAAGGCAGTCCGCAAGCACAGACCAAACGATTGAAAGATTCTGTATGGAGGAATGATCAGAGATGCACATGGTGTCCCGAGAGGGCTCTGTTTTGGGCTCTTTGTGCTCGGTATGAACCAGCAGCTGAAAATATCACCTATATTACACGTTCATAAAGACACTGATATGGTCATTCTGCAGTGGGGCTAAAGGCAGTTTCAATAATATCTAAATATGGAAGTAGATTCCAAATGAGAACAATGGCATTCATTAATTGAGTAATTTGGTGATTTGTTCTGGTGATTTCTAGTTCAAACGTGTGACAGAGTGGCAGTGTAGTATAATGGGTAGGTTACTGGGTTTGTAACCCCAAGGTAGGTCACTGCCGATATACCTTTGAGCAAGGTACTTAACCTGAAGTGCTTCAGTATTTATCCATTTGTATAAATGGATATGGAAGAATGCTAAAAGTTGCTTGTGTAAGTCGCTCAGGATAAGAGTGTCTGCTAACTGCAAGTAATGCAATGACTTGTTTATTGTTTTTATATAATTCAGTGCATGGTTCAAGTTTCCAAAAGCCTCGTTTTCATTATCTGCCTCACAAGCTACTCTGATAACTGGAAGCAATGAGTCTTTTCTTAATGTTGTTAATCTGGCTCACTGGTGAACAACTTCTAATTATAGTTTTTTTTTTTTGAAGCCTGATTGGAACACAGCATTGTAAATAAATACTATGTTCCTGAAACATATTCAGTCATATTCAGAATATGTATTTTACAGCTAATGCTGTATTTATTGTTGATGTAGGCCGCTAATTTGTGGTGTAATTTTTTTTGCTATGTTGTCTGTAATTGCTCTGAGAAAGAAGTGCAAATCTTCCACCATATTTCTTCATGTATCTGTCTGTAACGGTGACCTGATGTTATTTCATAAACACAATATTGTGAGCTGCTGATTTTTTGCTAAACTAAATCCACTCCGCTCTCAAACTGTCCACGCCGGGACCATTCGAATGACGCTACACAGCCGCCAGCCTGTAATTCTGAGACCAAAAAAAGAGCCCTGTGCAAATGTCTGGGCTGTGTCCCAGAATGCCGTGCCAGGCCTCAACCCGATGTATGTCTCCTCAAAGGCGCATGATTTCATACTAGAGGACACACAATTGAAATGCAGCGTCGTCTCCGAGCAAATCATACCCATTAAGCTCGACACATCCGTGATATTTCATGTTGATTTTACCGGATGCAGTTTGACTTTATTAAATTTGAACAGAACAGCGAGGACGGAGTCCTTCTCTATTTGTTGTGATGAGGTCGTCATTTATATGGTAATGTATTCAAACTTGAAATATAAAAATTCCCCTCTGAGTGGGGAATTCATGATGCAAGGCCGCCTCGGCCGCCAGCCCAAACGGAGCAAAGGAGCCGCATGGATCTCCTGGGCCTGTTATTGGAAAGTGATTTATTGGCAGTGAGGAGTCCACCCAGGGGGAGATTCACATACAGCATGTGTGCATTAACAAAATGGGGTGGGGTGAGGATGGGGGCGGGTAAAAGTCATGGGTACCCAAGGGAGGCAGTTGCCATTGGTTACCAGCAATTCTGTGTAGGAACTGGGCGTGGCACCTGATACAGTGCTGTAAAGGAGGATTTGGAGAGGAGTGCGGGGCCGGCTGAGGAGGGCCGGCTGAAGAGGTCAGCGTAGGCTCACAAAGGCGAATCCTTCTCAAGAGGAAAGCCTGGCTTTGTCCAAGCTACTCCGAGGACAGAGGATGCAGGTAGGAGAAGACGGAGGGCAAAGTAATGTTAACATAACGAACCAAGAGAGGCGGGAGTGTGTGTGTGTGTGTGTGTGTGTGTGTGTGTGTGTGAGTGACAGCCGGCACTCAGCCCAAGCCAGAAGCACCTCATTAGGATCAAGAATGCACCGCGCAGCTGGAGGTTATGTAGCCCCTGCTCTGACTCTGAAGGGGGGATGGGGGGGTTGGCACAGTTCACCTCAGCCTCACCCCCCCCCCCCCCACCACCTCCTCCTCCTCCTCCTCCTCCTCCCACCCACATTAACTGTAAACTCCGGTTCCCTGGTGCCCAGTGCCCTCACTCACTCACTCACTCATCCTCCTGCCTTTAATTGGGCTTGGAGAGGGGGGCTTCAGCCCCGGTGTGGAGGGGCTCACATTGTGCAAAGAGGAAGAGGACGGAGTACTCAGCCACGGAAATAACCAGCGATAGAATGTGTAAATAAAGCAAAAGCAAGGGGTGCAAAGGAGAGGGGGGGGGGGGGTTGGGACTAAAGAAACAACAAAAGTCTGGCGGTAGAGGCTGGCGGTGGAGGCTGGCGGTGCGGCTGCGGTTGGGGGACTGGTGGAGACAGCCCTGGGGAGTAGCGAGTGAAAGCGTGTGACGCGCTCTGCTGATGTGTGCAGCTGTCTCCCGCTGTTTCTTCTGACCTCACACGCGTGTCACCCGCAGCGCTGTTGCCCCAGAGCGGGAATGCTGCCGGAATGCCCCCGTGTGTGTCCTCTCCTCACCCGGTCTCCGCGGAGCGACAGAAGGAAAAGGCTCCTTCCTCGGTCGCCCGACGGCTTTCCGTGGAAGTTCCCGCCCCTGCCGATCTGAGTTAGGCGATGACTGAGAGCCCCCCCCCCATTGCAATGTGCTTTTCAGATAATTTTCATTGGCGTACAGAGTCGGAGTTCCTAATTGAAAACGCTGTTCAGATCGGTTCACGCGTGCCCTCCCATATGGAAATGTAATATACTGTAGTATATTTTAAATATATTGTGAAGATAATTTTGATATATTAACAATATACTGCGGTATATTCTTTTTCCATAAGGGCTTCTCTGCTTTCTGATTTCTCAGACTGCGGGTTTGACGGGAATCTGTTGGAATCCATGTCATCCTGCAGGCGCTGTTTCCAGCCTCCGCTCCTGCATAGATTGTCTCACATTTAAGCATTGTTCAGTGAAAGTGACAATGTGAGCCTTTGATTTCATCTTAGCCCGCTATGCCACCGCGACAAGACAAGTGAACCCTTCTGTAATACAGTGTTAGAAATCACAGTGAAACGTTGTACCGACTGTAGTACAATAACGAGTTTGGGACTTCTGTCACATAGCTTTTAATAGCAGGGCTATGACTATGTAGAGTTAGAGGCCAGACAGCCGGCCTCAAACCGAAATGGGTCAGTCTTTCAGGGGTTATGTGATCCCTAGCCTAAGGAAACTGTGACACTGTGTCTTATAACCGCTGTGCCACCTCACTGAGAACCCAAATATAAATGTATACAGTACCAGGTCCAGTAACTGTGTGAATTTGCATAAAATAATAATCAGTCACTTTTAAAAAGAATAGAAAAGAAGGAAAGCTCACAGAAGAGATATGAGCCAAAATTAAGATTTTATTCGACCAAAGACGCCACCTGTTCACAACGGCACCGCTTGTAGATTTGTTCCTTAACCTTAATTGCTCTCTTGATTTCTCCGCGTTTATTTTTTAATTAGGAAGGCTGGCTTATGAAATTCATGAGCTCCCTGCCCAGTGTTGCTGTAATTAGCTTTTCGGCGCTTTTGCGACGGGAATCACACCGTAGCATTGTCTCGCGCTGTGGCTAAGCGGCTGTCCGAGGGGAAGCGGTAGACCGGGAGAGCGTCGCGCTGCTTGTTTGCTAAGCGATGTGTTCCTAGCTCCTGTGTTTGCACTGTCCTGGTGCTTGTAATTAATTGCCACTGCGGTAACGGGCTCTTTTGTTTCCTGTGCAGGGCTGTAGGAGCAGGGATGTACGGTGCGTAAGCAGCCGGCCATGGCTAACCGAAAGAGGCTGGGGAGCGGCGGCGGCATGTCTGAGCCCCTCCCTCGGCCCTGCCCCGCCCCGTTCCCCGCAGACGAGACTGAAGAGGTGTCCCGGGGCGAGGAGGAGGCCCCCCAGCGCCCTACTGTGGCCCCCAGGAGACCATCTCCAAGGAACTCCAGCCGACCACGCCCACCACCCCCGATTGCGCCCACGCGGTCTGCCGCACGCACCCCGACAGCATGGACGGGGACTCCAGCTCCGACTACGTCAACAACACGTCGGACGAGGAGGAAGACTTCGACGAGGGTCTGCCCGAGGAGGACGAGGGCGTGACCTACTACATCCGCTACTGCCCCGAGGACGACAGCTACCTGGAGGGGGTGGAGTGCGGCGAGCCGGCCCCCGACGCCGACCAATCCCAGGAGGCGGTGGAGGAGTGGGCGGAGCCGGAGGGGCAGAGCGAAGTTCCGGAGGAGCCCGCGGACGAGCAGCGCTTCGACGGGAGCCCCGAACCTCTCCCAGAGCAGCGCCCCGCCTCGCTGAGGGTCCCCAAACTGGAGAACGAGGAGGCGGAAGGGGAGGAGTGCGAGGGGTACTGCCCAAACGAGGCGGAAGAAGGGGAGGAGCCGGACGGCGGCGATTACACGGGGGACTATTACGCCCCCGAGCACAACGGGACCTCTGTGCCCGCTTCACCTTGCAGGGAGGGGGGGTGAGCAGGGCCACAGGGGCAGGGAGGGGGGCGAGCCGGGCCATGGGGGGCAGGGAGGAGGGCGAGCAGGACCACGGGGGCAGGGAGGGGGGGCGAGCAGGGCCACGGGGGCAGGGAGGAGGGCGAGCAGGGCCACGGGGGCAGGGAGGAGGGCGAGCAGGGCCACGGGGGCAGGGAGGAGGGCGAGCAGGACCACGGGGGCAGGGAGGGGGGTGAGCAGGGCCACAGGGGCAGGGAGGAGGGTGAGCAGGGCCACGGGGGCAGGGAGGAGGGCGAGCAGGGCCACGGGGGCAGGGAGGGGGGCGAGCCGGGCGACGGGGGCATGGTGGCGGGCGAGCGGGGCCACGTGGGCGTGGTGGGGGGCGTGGTGGGGGGCGTGGAGGACACAGAGGAGGACATTGACCAGATCGTGGCCGAGATTAAGATGAGCATGAGCATGGGCAGCTTGAGCAGCGGTGGCACGGACCAGAGTCCCGAGGACCTGCAGCTCGACGCCCCGCCCAAGGACTACCCCGAGACCCCCGCCAAGCCCCAACCCGCCCCTTACACCCCGCACCGGCACGAGGGCCGCCCCAAATCCCTCAACATCCCCCCTGCACGGCACAGCAACCCCGATCTGCAAAGAGAGGCGAAGGCACGTTCCTACTCCCCAGAAGAGCGACCTCGCTCAGCCCAGGAGCAGGTGAGCGCTTTGAGAAAAAAAACTATTTTGGGAAAATCCTCTCATTATGTACCAGCATAATTTTCAAGCAGATCTGGGTGTTACATCCCTAGAAAAAAAACAGTAATAGAAATGTTTCTTTGTTTTTTACACTTCACCATTACAGAATCATGCCAATAGCAGTTGTTAGTGTGTCTAAGAAAGGCGGCCAACAGCCAGAGCGATCGCATTGACCGCGTCGTCTAGTCGAGGGCTTCCCACCTCCATTAAATGCTCATACGAGTCCGCGTAATGTATTCGTCTGTCGCTGCGGCTCGGACGGTGGGCACGAGGCCAGGGTCGTTTCAAATTCTGCGACAGTCCTCTTCCTTTCCGAATTGATAAAAAAAATTAAAAAAAGATTCACGACAGGGAGACATTTATGGGTCTGGTGGAAGATGGGTTATTACATTGTGCACCCACCCGCTCGCTCTCTCAGATGTGATCAGCCGGGCCCTGTTTATGTATTCTGTGTGCGTTGCCTGCCGGCTCCTCCCTCCCCCCACCCCCATTAACGCCGCTGCTCAGTCTCGGCCCGAGCGGATGAGAGGGCGAGGGAGTGCAGCATTTCCCCACCGGCGCCGCCCGCTAGGCCGATGCGCCGGTCCCGTCCCGCTGACCGGGGCCCCGCGACACGGGAGCAGGCCACTCTTCCGAGGTCCTCCAGAAATCCGATCCCGCTAATGAAACCGATTTGGCCAATTAAGGGCTAATTGACGGGATGGACTGGACGCTGAAGCCGTGGCACCGTGGTTAGGGGGGGTGGGGTAGGGGGGGTCGGACGATACGTGTATTGCGAATGTAAACAAGGGGATGTGAATGTTGATGTGTGAGCACAGGGAAGAGCGCCCGCATGCATTATCGTGTGACAGATTAAAATGCCAACATTCTCCACCCGAGGTTTGTTTTAAAATGGCTGCTTTATACCGATGACACCAAAAAAAAAAAAAAAGAAAGGAGAAAAAAAAAAGAAGCAGAATTTGATCAAGAGCGCGGCGGGATTAAAACGGCACTCAGTCATAAAGACTTTGGGATGATTGGCGGGGTATGAAGACCCTCTAGGGGCTGGAGAGCCGAACCATGAATAATTTATGACGATGAAGATCTATCAGGGCGTCTTGTTGCCTGCAGGCTTTCTCCTGGCTCCTAGGGTTATGTGGTAGATATTAGTATTCCGCTGATTCGACACGGAACGCCGTTAACCGTGCCCCTAACTCTGCCTGATCGTAATCTCTGATGCTACAAACAAAGACTCACTTTTTGAGCCAGATTCCCGTTCGGAATGTGAGTGGAAACCCAATCTTCATATTTCAGACTGCTCTGATATGTGCACACTACCGTCTTCCACAGGCTGCAGAGCACGGGAAACAATGGCTGTAGTGAGTGGAGTCTGACGGTGTCTTGAGGAGGTCGTTGTTGGTTTAAGATGGAATCTAATGCAGGTTTATGGGAGCCTTTGTATATTGGCATTCATAAGATTCCATGGAATTTGCAGAGGAACAGGAAGTGCCCTATCCTCCATTTCCTGTCTATAGTCTTCCAATTTTATGCACAACATCTACCGTTTCCTCAGTGTGGTCATTTTCCAACGCTGTTCCTCCTACTTATTTTTTTACTGTTGCACAACATGCTGAGTGTCCAGCCCCCGCTGTCTACCCTGGCATTTTCCCCGATACTCTTTCCTTTCTTTGCTATTTAATCCAAAGCAGGTGTCTAACAGTGTGGAGCAGCCCCGCAAACAGCAACGGTCTGATCTCAATGGGCCAGTGGAGAATAATAATGTCACAGAGGTGAGCTATTCAGGTGTGTGTGTGTGCGTGCGTGTGTGTGTGGGGCACATGGGTCTGTGTTCCAGGAATGAACAGCTCGGTCGTCTTTATGGAGAAAAAATTACTCCTAACAGTCCCATTTTTAAGGCAACAGTGTAAGAACCAGACCGTATGTTCACCTATATAAATTACCATGTACATAAAGACCCTCAGTCCATAAACGCGTGTTATGTGAGTGTTGGCAAGTGTGCCGTATAGATCTCTGTGCAAAAATGGCCTGTCCCATGGGATGTATTCACAAGGCTGTGTATGTGATCCAGCAGCTTACGCCTCCACCATGATTCCCACCCCATTGTTCGGTTTGGAAATGAAAGAGAACACATCTCTAACAGCTTTGTATGGCTTCCCGTGAGCAGATTAGCAGATTAAGGCTAAAATTACATCAGTCTGGTCAAAGGACATTTGGACAAATAAGCATTGTGTTACTTGGAACGGTTGTACTACGGGTGTATCTACCCACACAGCCCTGATGGCATCTCCTACTGAGTAAAAAAACATTTACTGCTGTGGAACAGTAGGATTCATTTTGTATAATTAGTTTATGGTTTCTTCCTTTTAAAATAGCAGACGGAGACAAGTGTAATTATCTAGCACAAATTCTAAGGCATTATTGGCAAGCACTGGCGATGTTTTGAACAACTTATGCGATGGAGGATGGATGCAGGTATTTTAAGTGTTCTTAATCAGGCATATAATGACAGAAAGGAGTTTTGCCAAATCCTACAAATAAAATTTACAGATTTGATTTGGAGTACGTCCTCTTTAGAATGTTTAAGTAATCACCCTTGTATAGCGAAGCTCGTATATAATAGCCAGACAGGCCTCCTTGGCTTGTGTTCTCATTACTGAATGCCAGCAGAAGGCGATCTGTGTTCTTTGCAGGTGCAGGTGAGCACGCTTGATCCTTTTTTTAATTATAGAGACTGATGGAGCGGGGGGAGGGAGCCCATTCCACAGTGTAATCAATAACCCGCGAGTGCCATCTCAACTTTGGCGTCCTCTTTGGACGGCTTTCATTTTAAGTGATGCCCATTTTGCAGACCCGGGACTGATCTAATATTGTGCCTGTGTGCAGGACACTGTATAATTATTCATAAATGACAGGCCTGGCAACACGGCAATCACTCCTGTTTGTTTTAATTAGAAATGCACTCACCATATGAATGGCTAGCCACACACAGTTTAGAGATACACACAGTTTAGAGATACTCTCACCATATAAATGGTATAATTCATATGGTAGCAGGTATAAGCACCCAGTTTAGAGATACTCTCACCATTGCTAACAGGTATAAGCACCCATTTAGAGATACTCTCACCATTGCTAACAGGTATAAGCACCCATTTAGAGATACTCTCACCATTGCTAACAGGTATAAGCACCCATTTAGAGATACTCTCACCATTGCTAGCATGTATAAGCACCCAGTTTAGAGATACTCTCACCATTGCTAGCAGGTATAAGCACCCAGTTTAGAGATACTCTCACCATTGCTAGCAGGTATAAGCACCCCAGTTTAGAGATACTCTCACCATTGCTAACAGGTATAAGCACCCATTTAGAGAATGTTGCCTCAGCATTTTTATTGAATGCTGCTGATGCCCTGTTAAAGTTAATCGATTTGTTCTTCAGATTTTCTTTCTTTTTGTCTGGGGAGGAAAAGTTGAGTGCCATTTGCCATTTTAGTTTTTGTGAAAATGTGAAAACTGGAAGTTAACACTTGAGGGCCGAGTTCAATGAATGCTTGTGTTTTGCAGCCAACCAAGAAGACCTCTTTCCCCAGTTTTGTCGATGGTGAGTTGTGGCTTTCTTATCCCTTCTTTCAAATTTGTAATGTCAATCACTCATTTTGGTTGAAAAAAGCCCTCAGGAAAAGGAACACATTTTTCTATCCTTTGTGAGCCAAAATCGACTGCTAGTTTTTATGTTCTAAGATAAATTGTACAAACCCCAATTCCAAAAAAGTTGGGACAGTATGTAAAATGCACATAAAAGCAGAAAGCAGGGATTTGTAAAATTCTCTTTTACATATGTTTAATTGAAAACAGTACAAAGAAGGGTTATAGCTACTCTTGTAAAAGTACCTGAAAATAAGGTATAGCATTACCTGTTTATCTGTGGAATGTTCCAAACAGGTGTCTTATTGAATTCCAAGTTTTTTCTGTCCCAACTTTTTTGGAACGTGTTGCAGGCATCAAATTCGGAATTAGCGTATATTTACAAAAAACAATAAAGTTGATAAGGTAAAACATTAAATATCTTTTCTTTGTACTGTTTTCAATTAAATATATGTAAAAGAGAATTTTACAAATCACTGCTTTCTGCTTTTATGTGCATTTTACATACTGTCCCAACGTTTTTAGAATTGGGGCTTGTAGATGTATTCTTCTCCATTTCAACTATGTCACATTTGAAATTCAGAGTGACTGTGGAGAGAGATGAAAATTTATCTTTGGTGTTGCGTGTTCTTTTTCAGGCTTGTATTCTTTGAAGAGATTTGCTACCGTGAGATAACAGACCATGTACAACTTTTCACCCATAATTGAGAGCCATATCATGAACATAATAGTATCATATAACCTTGTTTGAGCCTTATGTTGAATGGCAAAAGATTTCTGAGTGTTTTTCCCCCCCAAAGGTCAGATTCTGACCTATCTAACAAAGTCAGGCAGGCAGTTACTATGAGGTTAGAGGGTTTTTTTCGTTCAGGCACTACCTCTCACTGCCTGAGGGGGCAGTGTTGGTCTGTCTGTGGAGGCTCTATCCCTCTGTGGGTATCAATGAGTCCCCATGTACACATCAGACATGCAGATGAAGTCACCAATGCTTGTCTCATCCACCCAAGGCCATCACAATGCTCCGCTTTCCTCTATTTTCTCCACTTTTCTGTGTTTTTAACACTGCTCCTCTGTGAGCAAATGCAGAGCCGTAATGCTGAGAAAGGAATCTGGAGACACACTCCACTGATGGCTTTGATTTGAGAACTGCTCCCAAATTCCGCTTGGGTTTTCTCTTCCTGTTTGAAACATTTCTCTTCACATTTTCATGTTTCATGTGTACTGTACGGCACACCAGTTTTTAAACATTTCAGCTAACAGATTTGTCATAATATGAATACAGTTAAGTGAAATTCTTTCTGTAGCACAGTATGTCAGAATGTTTGGTTTGTATTTATGCATGTGTAGCAGAATCAGTTTGGCAGCTGAGTCTGTGGATTGGAGCTTAACCTTAAAATGCATGCATTTTGTGGAGAACTGTAGAACACAATTTACTATTTGTATTGGTAACTATGATGTAAATGGATATGCTCATGTGAATGAGTTATATATATTTATAACTCTAACATGCACATTTACCTTTGTTCAATATTGGTTCATTCTGTCTTGAAACATACCTGCTGTACTAAAGCAGTATTGATTTATGCAGTTGTCCTGCGCACCTGACTGAAGTCTTGTAAGACTATGTGAATAGTATTAGCAGCCAAGGTAGTTTTTTCAAGTCAGGTTTGATTTTCCTTTTTTAAAAAAAATGAGGGGAAAAAACAAAACAAAAAACACAAAAAACAAAAAGACATGAAATTGGATGATTTAAGGCAGAAACAGTGTCCTTTGGGAATCATTTTATCTCCCACACATTTGAACGGGACATATTTTCAGAATAATTAAAAGCGCATTTGACACCACTCGTCCTGTGCGTCTAATCAAAAGTCACTTCAAAAGTTCACATTATTGGTGTCATGGGTATAAATCAAGGTTCTGTGTTCTTCCTTCTTGTCTCTCCTCTTCACCCCCCGCCCCTCTCCTCCTATATCCTTCTGTTCTCCTTCTACCCCTGCCCCCCTCCCCCCCCATATCCTTCTCTTACCCTTCTACCCCCGCCCCCCACCCATATCCGCCTCTTCCCCTTTCACCCAGTCCCAGGGCCCTGTGAGCCTGAGGACCTCATCGACGGGATCATCTTCGCTGCTAATTACCTGGGCTCCACCCAGCTGCTGTCCGAGCGGAACCCGTCGAAAAACATCCGCATGATGCAGGCCCAAGAGGCAGTGAGCCGGGTCAAGGTACGCCGACAACCAGGGCCGGGGGATGAACCCCATCCTGTTGCCGTTAAATCCTAAATACTGATTCGTCCTCATCATTCCATTAGCTTATGGTGACAGTTCTGCACTTAGCTGATTCACATGTTTACTTTGACGATTTGTGTGGAGCCGATGAAGGTGCAGATTTATTATGTATGTTGGTTGTGTGTTAGCAGTGCACTGTGTACCTAGTCAGTACATACACGATTACATGTGTGACATGCTAGTTCATTCATGCGTATCTGTGTGTGCATCATTACAAGCCTTTGGATGTCATTTTATCTGCCGGAAGCAGGACTTTGTGTTACAACCGTTGCAAAGTAATCATCCCCAGTGATGAACTCGAGCCCTGAAGAAATTTTCGAGGGAGAAATGCAAAAATAAACATCCTAATGAATGCGTGCACATGCACACATATACAAGATCACACACACACACACACACGCACACGTACACAAACCATGCACACGCACACGTACACAAACCACGCACACACACACACCCACACACACACACACACGCACACAAACCATGCACACACACACACACGCACACGTACACAAACCACGCACACACACACACCCACACACACACCCACGCACACGTACACACACACCCACACACGTACACACACACACACACACACGCGCGCACACGTACACACACCCACACACGTACACACACGCACACGCACACACGCACGCACCACACACACACACACACACACACACACACGCACACAAAGCGGAAAACAAGCTGGAGCCAGCCTCACAGATCTTAAGTGACAGGTTTATATTTGTGCAGATCACATGAGCTCTCGGTTTCTCTGTCTCTGTTCCACTTTATGGAGATGATTGCTCGAGGCTCATACTGACAAGCATTCCTAATGCAGGAGGTCTGTTTTGTATGTGGTGGGGGAGGTGTCGTCTTGCACGTTTGCGAAGACGGTTGAAATAACCTCGACATGCCGCGAAGAACCAGCTGAGAAACCAGCAGGTTAATAATATATGTATGAATTAATGGATGAGGCTGGCATTACCTCGTGTTTTGAGAGGGCAGGTGTGTTATGTTTTTATGAAGTCTAGCTGTGTATGTGATCCAGATATGTCAATTAACAGGGCAAGTCCCAGATTGCCCCATTTATTTAATACCCAGCTATTTTTCTGCCCGGGACCATTTTAGGTTTTGGCTAAATTGCCCTTATTTGAGGACGGATGGAATTTCAAAGCTTGTGTCACACGGGGAGGTAATCTGATTGGCTGGCAAGGCGGAACATTGCCTTCTACATCTTCTTGTTACTGACACAAATGTATTCATGCTTTCTGCAGACTGACAGTTAGACGTAATCCCCAGTCAATAGAGTGAAAATGCATTTTAGTCTCTTTTAAATTCCTTGAATTTCACTATGCGTCACATGCAGTATGTTTGGGTTAGGATTTAACATTGTTTGTCATATATAGTCAATTTTAATGAGTTGAATTCGAAAGAAAGATATTGTCCTTCAAATGATATATTCAATATTTATGATCAAGTATTTCACTCTGTATTTTCATAGATTAGATGTGTGTATTTTTATTTTATGGTATAAGTATCTGTCATTATTTATTTTCTGTTTATGTACGCATCGGCTTGCTTTATTGTATTCTGGAGCTCCTTTCTTAGTATGTGACAATATGAATTTGCGGAGGGCTAGTGTATTGTGCTTATTTAGAGGTACAGTATCTTGCCTGCCAATCGCGGCTAGATCCCCTACAGTATGGCCCACTTGCCATTTTCAAATTGCTCTATTATTTTTATGGTGCATTCAAGGTATTAACATTTAAAGACGTGGCAACCAGCCACAACAAAAATAATGAATTAATGCTTGTTTTGCACGTGCAAGTTCTTTTCCACATATTTTCCATAAGCTATAAGCTTTGGCTGTGGTTTAATCTTGGCACACGGTGGCTTGGCAGATGTGATGTCAGAAGAATCCACTTTTAGACATACCTTTGGAGAGAGCCGTGATTGGTGGAATGTGTATCTATGCCAGCTTATTGGCAGCGGCTTGCCAGCGCTGGGTCGGGTCATCCCCACCTACAGAATGAATTGAGGTCTATGTGGCACTGTGACCCACATGTGCAGTACAGGAGTCTCACTTTTAAGCAGGTGATTTAAACCCCGCCCCCGTGGCCACATCGACAGCGCACCTCCGTGACCGCCCGCTTTGTCCTCTCCACAGCTTCAATCCAAAAGAGGCGCGCTTAAACCATAATGACCCGTGCCAGCGCCTCTTACGCGCGTGCGACTGGCCTCTGAAACATAATCTGCCCCCTTTCTTGTGTCCATGTAAGCCATGGAGGCTGTAACCATGGCAACGCTTAACTGCCACTTCCCCCCCCCCCCCCCCCCCCTTCCACTTGTACTTTTCTACGGTCAAGGAGGTCCTCAGAATGGACGCGGCTATTTTTTAACCTCTTCGGCCGGGTAGTAAAAGGTAGAAAATGTGTCCGTCTTCCATTGAACAGGCCTTGCACCGCTTTAGAAAGAGAGGAATTCCGGCTTTTTTGTTTTTACAGGCTCCCCAGAACCTTGCGTGTCCACCCAGATTAATTACAATCTCTGGCGCTTTCATGAATAGTTAACCAGGGGGAAAAGTAGAGACTTTAAAGGCATGTAGTAACTTTTGATGGTTTATTTATGCTTTTTTTTCCCCAGCCTGACTTCATGCAGTATTTATGCATATTTCCCCACCCACTCCTTTCTGTGTTTTGCTTGGTGTGACTCGGCCAGGCCCGTATTCCTGCCTCCTTCACAGAGAAGAGGGGGTTGCAGAGGAGGAAAATCCTCTGTTTGATGCTGTAGAATAATCCAGTTCGACTCACGGCAGTGTGGTTTATACGGGGAAAAGCTTTGAAGGGTGATGTCATACCCTCTGATTTTATTGTAAGTGAAGGAATGACTGTGAGAGATTGCATGTCCAAGAGTTGTGTTCAATGAAGTCTGGCTTCAGTGTAGACATACACATACATGAACCAAGCAGATCTGTACATAGACCAGGGTAACCACACACAGCCTTGGGTCACGAAGCCATGCTCTAAACATTTGTAATTTTTGCTTTGCTATATGAGTATTGTCAGGTTAAAGCTCTCCGCAGCATTGGTTATGTGGTGAGAAAACGGAATGAAACCCCTAAAGAAAACGCCAAAGAAGTGTCTGTTCCTTGACAAAGCTGCAGAAAATTTTCTTCTTTGTTCTTGATAAGAGCAGCACTACAATAGGGCTCCATCAAAAGGCACGCGCGAAGCCTTTTCCTGCGAGTCTGGCCTCCTTGCAGATTCAACGCCAGCTGCCGTGACAAATTGAAAACCTTTCAACCACTAACCTGTCAATTCTGATCTCATCTCTCCGGGGGAGGGGAATTGGACGGCGCTGACATTTAATGCCGGAGGAATTCCGGGCCTGGTGTTGGCCTCAGCTTTTCGTTTTTGGGTCAAGGCTCAGGTCTCCCCAGTATGGGCCCAGTTGAAGCAGCTTTAGCAGGGGCTCTCGCTGGTACCTGGCCGTGGGGGCCCTGATAAATGAGGTTAGAGGCACAGCCCCATTTTACAGACTGCTTTCTTTTTTTTAGGGGGCTTTTTTTTCAGCTTTATTGGACAGCACAGTGTAGAGAGAAAGGAAGAACGGGAGTGTGAGAGAGGGAGAAACATGCAAACAAAGGTCATGCCGCCATATTCAAACCGCCGACGTCACGGCTCGCAATGAGCATGTGGGCGGCGCTCGACATGCTGCATGACGAGACGCCCCCACCGACAGAATGCTTTCTTACTTAAACCGCGGAACTGAAGAACTGGAAGTAACCTTGAGAGATTAATGGTTTAAGCATTCAATGCTTAATGAAGAAAATACGAAAATGCGTCCAATGCAACGTCCTTCAAATAAGAAAGAAGCAGTGGGAGAGATTAATTCCTCTCTGTCGCTTCGCTCTGAATGTCTTGCGTCTTGCCTAAAGACGACTTAAATCTTGTTGATGGAGGTTCGGGGGCTATATTGTTGTGCTGTAGCAAGGTAGATTTCTGCCCTAAATGCAAATTTGTTACTTGTGTATGTATTCAGCACAGATAGACGGATACAGAATGACAGCATTGTCTTATTTATTGTTCCTAGTCCCCGTAGGCCCTGTTAATGATGTCTGAGGTGTGCATAAAGTGCAATCAGTCCCCTATTATTTTCTCGGGAAGGTTTCAACCCATATTTGCACGTTTTGTTTTTTAATTTGAAAAAGAGCAATTATCACGCGGTAATTGCTGTTTTGATTTGTGCAGAACACAGATGCGCCATCATAGATCTGCTCACTTGAGCAGTGGATGGACCTGGTGTTTGCCTCCTTTTCTGTTTTCTATCTTGATTTCCTTATTTTATTGTTTTTCACTCTCCTGAGTCTGATGACCCTGTTTCTGTCCACAATGCTTCCCAGAGGGCTCAGAAGGCTGGCAAAACCAAGAAAAAGGTGGTGTGTAAATAAAAGACAGAAATACTTTGTGTGACTCCACCCTCACGCTTCTTCTCACTCCATTATGCGGTCTTCATATTCATTAACCTTTGAACTGTTGAAGTTGACATCGAATGATGAGGAAATGGAGAATCTGACACACAGAAATCGGGCGTTGGGACCAATGGGGGGGGGGGGGCCATGTTGGGGTTTAGTTGAGTCCTGTAGAGTGAAGGGAGGGTTTGCTTTGATCGTACTCCTTGAAGGCGGGGTTTAGTTGTGTCACGCGGAGTGTAGGCGGAGTTCGTTTGAGTCGCACTCGAGTGAAGGTGGGGTTTAGTGTAGTCACATAGAGTAAACATGGGGCTTTTTAAAATCACACTAAGGAAAAGCAGGGTAGGTTTCAGTCACACTCAATGAAGTGATCGAACTACTGTCACAAGACCACACCCCTACTTGTCTGGGTCCTGGTGCATTGTGGGTATTTCTTTAGCCATTCTTCATTGCCATCACATACCTTCATCCCTCTCTGCATGTATGACATTTCTCATAGTATATTTCAGTTGTTTTTTATTTTATTTTAATTATTTTTTTCTTGTTAAATCATTTGAAATGATAAACAATTTAAAAACCATAATGTTGACAGAAGTCCAGAAAAATGGATGGCACAGAAATCTGAATTTTTTTAGAAAGAAAATGCTTCAGTTTAACTAAAAAAAGTATTTGTATTTGACTAACTCATTGCAATTACTGATCATATGGAGGAACCAAATGCAGATTACATGTTTGACCACACAGTTAGCAGGTTCTTTTCCTTTTATTTTGACTATTTAAATTTTATATACTGTATGTGAATACACTGGTGTATGTAATATGATATACTATGAACAAGTTTCCATTTGTACGATACCTATACCCATACATTACTAGGTATAGCTGCAATAGTTCTCTGCTGGAAGGAAAATATTTATTTGGTAATCATTCCTGCTTAGGGAAACTGTGTGACAGAACCAACGTCACTGTATTGATGTATGAATGAGCATTTTAATAGCTTTACATATGGGTTTAAGAGTGCAGTGCTGCCTTTAAACCCCAGGTCTGGTGGGTGTTTGCCTGGAATTATGGTGCCATTGTGTGTACTGCTGATCACTTGCCTGCTAATGTGCTTTTTGGCATTTCTCTTTCCTCCCAGAGCCCAGAGGGGGATTCACAGACACTGACAGAGGTGGACCTCTTCATCAGCACACAGAGGATCAAAGTGCTCAATGCGGACACACAGGTATGAGATGCGCGCGACCCAGAGGGAATTGGCGCATATGGAATATACTAGAAGCCCTATAGCAGCAAACTCGAGAGTCGCACAGGAGTAACAGCCCCCACGTGGTTTCCTTGGAACAGACTGTGCGGCAGATTATTACCCATCAGCACTCATTATTTTCAAATAACATCATTTGCAGGTAATTGTTGAACAGGGAATGATGAAACAGAATTCAAAAATTCCATGCTGAAAATCAGTTATTGGAGGTCACATGTCTGTGGCATTTAAATTCAAAAAGTCTTTTGTCTTGTTGATTTAAAAAATATATATATACAGCTCATTTGTTGATTGCATTATGAAAGCTTTCCCTTTTTAAATCAGTTTTGACAATACTGTGATCATTGGTTTGTTTTTATCCAGGAACTAACAGGCTAGTATCTAAAGTAATACTGCGGGATACGCCATTTTGCCTTTGTGTTCATGGAGAGGCTAACAACCTCAAACATTTCTGCTGGTTATAAAAATTGTGTAAATAACAGCTACACAGTTTTATTTTTTTCGTCATAAAACATCCTCGTGTGACCAGTATGGCAAAGGAGTTTTTTCTCTCTGACGGATTCCAACAGGTTCAATAATGGTGGCTGAGAACAAAGAAAACACACAACATCTATTGTGACATAGCACATCTGTTGTGACCGGACCATATGAATCCACAGGACTTAGGAAATAGAGGCTCAGTGTGCGCTGGCCGACAGCAGTGATGTGCGAGGATGTGCTGCCTCCTCCTTAGGATAAGATTTCTGTCTCTGTCAAACTGCCCTAATGAAATCTACTGAGCTGTGATGTCTTCACTTCTCTTCTCATCTGCATCCCATAATGAACGGCTTCTCCGCCCGGGTCAGGCTACGTTTTGTTCTCGCTGAGCTTGTAATTGCTTTGGGACGGAATGGGATTCAGATGCTAATGCTGATGTGGATTTGGTGTCTCTGAGCAATTGCATACATAGTCAATTCAGCATTGAATTTTATTTGACACTTTTACGGACACTGAGACGCTTTATAGAAAAGCAGGAAGTAGGTCAAGTGGCTGGAATGAGCCTGTACCCTGGGAAACCGCAAGTGAGGTAAAAACTCCCCTGTGCAAAGAAAAACCCTCAAGCGGTGGCAAGTAAAAACTCCCTGGCGGGAAGAAATCTCAGGAGGCAGGTGAATATAGAGCGGGAGTCCATCCTTTACTGTACGCTGCAGAAAAAGTGCTCCTCTGAAGGTGCTTGCCGAATGGGAGACTCAGAGCATGTAGCAGCAACACAGTGCTTGTGTGTCTGTGTATGTCAGTGGGCATGTGCTGTGAATCTGAGACTGTCCCTCACAAAAATTAATTGTTTGCCACAAATATGCAGCAAATATGTTGCTTATTTGTAGCAAACTAAACAATTGGCAACAAAATATTGCCGGATGTTCACAGCTGTTTAACAATAGTGGCTAATCTCCAGCCAACTTTTGGCAACAATGTACTTAATTTTTTTTTTTCAAGTGGCAAATTGTTTGCCAGAAGTTTGCAGCTACTTGCCAGTAGCGGTAAACCTTCAGCAAACCTCTGGCAACAGTGTACATTTGCCATTACAGTAGTGATCGCTACCTGGAACTGCTGTGATGTCATCACCCTAGACTGTGCAGCCTGCAGTCAGTGGGTATGGCTGGCAGTGCAGTGTACACTGTCCAAAAATGTTCAGTGTATCACTTTTGTGTCTTTAAACACTATATTTTGAAATTTATGGTGTTGGCTTTTAAACAGCAGGAATAGTGTTCCCTGCCACCATGAAACACACAGTGTGGTGTAAGAGAGCCAATGAGCTGCCAGTACAAACTCTCATGACTCACAATTTGCATATATCCCAGCATGCATTACCATCAAACCTGGGTTTTCAACAGGGGGTTCTTGAAGGTACTCTAGGGGGTCCCTGGCCAGACTGGATATGCAATGACCATATCGATTTTGGAAAATATTTAAAAATATGAATCCTTTTATTTTAAAAATTTTTATACACTGTATGGCCAAAAAAAGTTGCAGACTCTAATATTTCGTTGGACCGCCTTTGATTTGATTACGGCGCGCATTCGTCATGGAATTGTTTTGATAACCTTATGCAGCGTCACAACATTTATTTCCGTCCAGAGTTGCGTAAATTTTTGGCCGAGATCTTGTATTGACGACGGGAGAGTCGAACCACTCTGTAAAGTCTTCTCCAGCACATCCCAAAGACTTTCCATGGGGTTAAGGTCAGGACTCTGGTGGCCAATTCATGTGTGAAAATGATTCCTCATGCTCCCTGAACCACTCTTTCACAATTTGAACCCGATGAATCTTGGCATGGTCGTCCTGGAATATGCCCATTGATGGGATAACCTGGTCATTCAGTACATTCAGGTACTCAGCTGACTTCATTTTATTGCAGCATAACGTTGCTGAGCCTAGACCTGACCAATTGAAGCAACCCCAGATCATAACACTGCCTCCAGAGGCTTGGACAGTGGTCGCTATGCATGACGGGTGCAACGGCGACTTTTTTATTTGGCCAGGCAGTGTATATAACCATTTTTAACTCATAATGGGGGTCCCCTGGATGCCTTTGAGTCTGGGTAGGGGGTCCCTGCCATAGAACAATTTTCCTCTTTTTAAACAAAGTGTTTCATGCTTTTTAACTTTTCCATTTTCCATTACCTATGAATATGCAAATTGTTAAACTTTTTTTTGACCATATTTCTTCTCTCTGACAACCATTCTCTCACACAGGGTAAAATGTAATCGCCGTTTCAAAACCCCATGGATCAACTGCGAATGAGTTTTGATTTGGGTGGAGGCGGTGGGCTCTGCTGTGATTTCTGTGATTCCATTATCTGCCTCTCCTTCATCCTTCATATATCCTTCCTTTGCATGTTTAAAAAAAAAATTAGATTAGCTTTTTTTGTTTTTTTTAGACAGCCTAAAGCACATGAAATGCAGCGAGCGAACAAGACAAAATGCTGAGTCGAGTAGCGTGATAATCAGGAGGTGCTTGCTGTGCAACAGCCCCTGCCTTTGGGTAATCTGTGTAGAGATGAGAGCGGAAGTGGCAGAGCCCACGTCTTGCAGTCAGACGCTGTTAGCCGTTAGCGCACAGCCTATTGCAGACACCTGGGAATACGCTCACGTGTGCGCCCAAAGCTCTGTCGCTACATTAACCAGAAAGAGAAGAAATAATTAGCAACTTGACTAATGCACATTTCTCTTCTTTAGCTAGCCAGCCAGTTGTCATGTTCATTTTATTTTATTTTACGGTTGGCTCCGCTTTAACGTTTTACCTTTTGAACTGTTGTCTTTGCAGGAAGGGGTGTATTGCAGTCTGGCAAAGTAGGAGATAAAATATTTTTGTGAATTATAGTAGATAAAAATCCCTCATCATGGTGTGTTACAATTGGCTTGCAGATACACCGCCTTGATATTACCAGGCTTAATCTGAAAAAAAGTTGTAACATGTAAGCTGACGAGTTAATATCACAAATTGCTTTACACAGTAGATTCAGTTAACATATGTCATTCTTCTTCATTGAAACAGCCACCTTAAAAGCTAGGCGCTTGAAATTTTAATTCCAGGCTGGCTCCCGCTTTGAGGCCCAGGAAATGTGATGGCCACTAACACACAGGAGCAGGTGTTTTCAAGCGTTGCAGGGCCGCAATAGCGAAGCCGTCTGCCGAACACAGCGGCGGGAACAAAAACAGTCTGTGCCTTTGAGGCTAACTGCGCGGCAGCAGTGTGTGGGCTGGGACTGGCTGGCTCAGTCAAGCCTGCTGCACTGCAGAACTGCTCCGCTCCGCTCCCTGCCTGGCTTTAGTTTTTAGAGGGAGGGGGGCGGGGGGGGCGGTGGGAAGGGGGGGCAGGAGAGCAAGGCTGCCACACTTTACCCTGAGGGCTCTGGTGACTGCAGTCAGAGGAGGAAATTCACCTGCTGCGATGAAGTGCACAGATGAGCTTCAGTGATTACTGCAGAGGCTTTCTCAAAGGAATGCACAATAGAGATAATTTTGTCCTCACAATACCTTTTATAATGTTAATCACACATGCTCCCTTTACTCTCTCTTTTATATACACACAGTCTCTCATTCTCTCTCAGTTCCATGCACAAACATACACACACACACACACACACACACACACACACACACATATACATATATATATACATGTAGAAATGTATACATACAGTTACATTTACATATAATATTTTAGTCATAGGTTAAGAACATGTTGGCAGTACTTTGTCTGATTGGGATGATCCAGTTTTTGTTGCATGCTTTTGTTAATTTAAATTTTAATGGCTGCTTGGTATTCATGGAATTGTGGCAAGTATTGTGGAAATCAGGTTAATTAGCAGTGTCTCCTGGCCTGATCAGTCAGTGAACCTGTGTTGTGAATTGAAATGCGGTGGTTTCTGCCCTGTGCATTGTAATAATAAAGGTTAAAGGCTGTCGGCGCAGGAATAACATTTTGGCTAATTAATTATCTTGACTGAGAAATAAAGAATAAGGTCATTTTAAAATCTGTAAAGACTCAGCTTTTTGTAGCATTACCTCTTATTTTCATGTTACTTCTACATTTTTCGGTCCACAATTTCAGACTGGCAAAATGTTTTGAACAGTTTCCATGTTTTTAAACAACCAATAAAAGTTTCTGAAGGAGGTCCTATTAAATCATCCCGATGTTTATTGGACCTGATACCAATTGCACAGGTGTCATATCTCTTTAGAGCTGCAGTTTACAAACTGTCAAAACACTTTATTTGAGGTGTTCTGGAACTACCAAAATGGTGTTTCACAATAGGCCTACTTTCTTTCAACAGTTTAATAGGAAAAAAAAAGATATATTTTTCCACCATCATAAAAGTGGTGGAAACTAAACTTCCACCAATTCAGGGGTCTTGAACCTTCAAAACTCTTGCTCTGTTGATTCCTTGGGGTTTTGAAGCACCAATGGCATTTTGCCCTGTCAGAGAGAGGGTTTTATTTGCATATCTGTGAATAAAATAATATTTTTTTATTAATTGGGTTTCATTTGACATCTTTAAATGAAAAAAAATAAAATATTGAGCTTTTCAGTTATATTCTCTTTTTTTAACATGTATTTTCTCTTGATACCACTGACATGCCCATGTGACATTGTGTGGACCCCTATGCCTGCATCAGAAAACAACAATTTTGTTTTAGATGGCACAGAGATTAAAAAAAGCGGATGTTCCAGATTTTTAGAAGTCCCATGAGATAAGTCTTTTATGAGAGATTTCTTATGATAGAAGTATTTAACGAGGGTTCTTGTGTTTTTGCAATATATTTTCTATGATGTTGGCTCATTTTTTTATCTCAGATAGTAACTGTTAGCTGAGCAGGGCACCCTAACACAGTACCGTGTCCTTGGTGGATGTGTGTTGCAATGCTGGCCATTTTCCTACCACTGAAGGTTACCTATTACTCACAGATACCATCTAGTTTGTAGGTAAACAGTGAGCACTACCGTGAGGTACCCTTCAGTGCAGTGGTCTCCAACCCTGTTCCTGGAGATCTACCATCCTGTTGGTTTTCACTCCAGCCCTAACAAAGCTCACCTCATTCAACAGCTAGAGATCTCGTTGAGCTGCTAATTACTAGAATCAGGTGTGCCAAATTAGGGTTGAAATGAAAACCTACCGGACGGTAGATCTCCAGGAACAGGGTTGGGGACCACTGCTTTGGTGGTAGGAAAATGGCAAGCATTGTTGGGCTGAATGGCCTGCTCTCGATGTTATGCTATGCTATGTTACGCTATGCTATGCTATGTTACACTATGCTATGCTATGCTATGCTATGTTACACTATGCTATGCTATGCCCAGGAGGCCATGATGGACAACGCCCTGCGCACCATCTCCTACATCGCCGACATCGGGAACATCGTGGTGCTGATGGCTCGCCGTCGCATGCCCCGCACCGCCTCGCAGGACTGCATCGAGACCATGCCCGGCGCGCCCGAGGCCAAGAAGCAGTACAAGATGATCTGCCACGTCTTCGAGTCCGAGGATGTGAGCGCTTTACTATTCGCCCCGTTCGTGTTTGAGATTCACAGCGCGTGGCGCTACTTTTTTTCAGTGCGTAAAGATCTGCACCAAATTAGATTGTGGGCCAGTCCACTTAAGAGATCAGAGACAATATATCCCGTATCCTGCGTTGTGGTTATCTTTATTAAAAAAGCGAATTCTCAGGCTTCGGCGGTAATGGGAAAACGGGAATGCAATATTATGGGCATGTATCAGAGCCATAATTTTAATATTAAGCAGGTAATCAAAAAGCTGTCATACTTGTCTTTTAGCAGGAAACATTCCCTGGGGATTTTAAGCTGCCAAATACCCATTAATATAAAGAGAAAGAAATGTTGAATCTTATGCCATCATAACAAAAGATGATGAACAGCATTGTGAAAGGCCACGGCTGTGTTCAGGTGAGTGCACTGTGAGGAGGTGCAGAATATCTGACCGCCTCCCCCCCCCCCCCCCCCACCCCCCTGCACTGGGGCCCTGGGCAGTGCTCTGCATTGCAGCTGTTCCTCACAGTCAACCTGCACAGATGCAGCAGCATCATGGACGCAGAATGATTAAGCTTCTTTTGTGTGGGGTCACTGAGTCAATGTTAGGTTAAGAGTTAAGGGTTAAGGAAATGAGTTCCTTTGGGTTAAGGAAATAGTCCTGTAACCCAAAAGTTGCAGGTTTGATTCCCATGTGGGGCACTGCTGATATACCCTTGGGCAAGATACTTAAACTGATTGATGGCCAGCTGCCATTCTGCATATGGATTATATTAAATATATGGAGATAATAGTGAGAAATTAAATATGTACATGTATCTGTCCTTGCATTTAACAGACTGTTAGGAAATGATCAATGCAAAACATTGTGTTTTGCATTAATGTATGAATATATTGAGCTAATGTGCTGTACTGGCTACTAATGTAATCTGCAGCAGTTATTTTTTATTACAAGTTGTAAAGTGGGTGAATTCTTGAAGCACATTTGTAATGCAAGATAGGCCTACAGTATATACATTTTTGTGACTCCTAGACTAGACTCTACTAGATTACATGGCACTGATTATTTTCTTTATTCAGTGGGGAACATTAATGGGCATTTATGTTAGTGGCTTGTGTCCAGTGTTGGGCTTTACTCTGTGGGGCTGGGGCTTCATACTCTCCCTGGGGGATTTCTAAAATGTCTGTTGCAGATGTATAAATGGGACTTCCATCTGTGAGAGCTCCCGGCACTGTTGCCATTGTGACGGCTGCGGTAATGTGCGCTCGCTCCGTTTCACACTCTGTATTACTTGCTTTCTTGCTCCTCGCAGTTCAGGAACACGACTCCTTTCATGCGATTATCACGGTCGAATCCATGTGTTGTTGCTACTTTAGCGGAGCGGCCTCGAGCCTGCACCCCTGCCTGTGCGACTCTCATATTTCATTACCGTAGCCCGAGGTAGCTTCTCGGCGTACCGGAGCGACGTGGCTAATTTCATAAAACGTCAAATAATGCGAAATTTAATTTCTTTCCCTTTCGCCCGGTTTATTAGCTTGAAGGATCTGAGGCCTGGCTCACATTTCTGTGGCTATAATGCAGATCACTGGTGCTTCACCCCTGGCCCCGGGACCCCTTCAGCCGAGACCCAGTAAAGTGATTTAGATTCAGCACAGGCCTAGGAGCCCATACCATCCTCCTGGGCTTTCACTCGATGTCCATAGAGCTGGCTTAGAAGCCAGCAGTCACTAATGCAACCAAGTGTGCAAACTGCTCTTTGAAATTTAAATCAATTCTGGCTCATTTCTGTGTTGTGATGTTAAGGTCTTCTTGAATATGTATTGCGACCTGCAGTAGAACTGTATACTAAAGCAACACAGGATCCCAGTGACATCAGCACTTTGGAATCGGAACCAGCTAATTGGAATGAGCCCATTGGCGCTTTGGGCCCGTGGGGGGTTTTCTGTTCGGAATGGGCACGGTCGTGTCATTTCATTGGTTGGGGTAATGGTGTGGGACACTGTTTTGCTTTTTCCCTCTCTTTATTTCCTGTTGGTGGATGTCCCATTACAGGGTTTGTTTAGGCTCGTTTCCTGATTCCTGGTTTTCCTCCCCCGGCAGGCACAGCTCATCGCCCAATCCATTGGACAGGCATTCAGCGTGGCCTACCAAGAGTTCCTGAGAGCCAACGGGATCAACCCTGAGGACCTGAGCCAGAAAGAGTACAGCGACATCATCAACACGGAGGAGATGTACAACGATGACCTCATCCACTTCTCTAACTCGGAGAACTGCAAAGAGGTAAGGGGGGGGGGGGGGGGCAGGGAGGGGGGGGGCGCAGCTGAAATTGTGAGCGTTGGTCGCTGGCAGAGCTGTTGGATGCCGTTGCTGTGGCAGTGGGAGGGGATTATCTCTGCAGGTAGAGAGTGTCTGCTTGCCTGCTGTGTACAGAGCACAATCTGTGTAGTCAAGTGTGAGAGACAGGCAGCGGGAAACTGCCGCAGATCTGAGAGATGTTTGGGCAGCCTTCTTCCCTGATTTTCCCTCCCCTTTCTCTCCCTCTCTCTCTCCTTTTCTTTCTCTCCCTCTCTCTCCCCTTCTCTTTTTCCCTCTCTAGCTCTCGCTATCTCTCCCAACATTTCTCTTCCCCCTCTCTCCCTCTCTTTTTCTAGCTCTCTCTCTCTTTCCCCCTCCCTCTTGCTCTCTCTCTATCTCTCCCCCTCCCTCCTGCTCTCTTTATCTCTCTCTTTCTCTCTATCTCATGCTCCCCTCTTTCCCACCTCTACTCTTCTCTATCTCTCTTCCCTCTCTAGAGCCAGTATTAGTAGAGGTTGGATTTTTATTATTTTTGCTTGAGGGATTTTTGTCTGGTCTCTCTCAGTTTAGAATCACTTCCCTCTTTTAAAAACTCTTCGTCATCCCTCCTTTAGCTGCAGCTGGAGAAGCTGAAGGGGGAGATCCTGGGCGTGGTCATCGTGGAATCGGGTTGGGGCTCCATACTGCCCACGGTCATCCTGGCCAACATGATGAACGGGGGCCCCGCCGCCCGCTCTGGCAAGCTGAGCATCGGAGACCAGATCATGTCCATCAACAACACCAGCCTGGTGGGCCTGCCCCTTGCCACCTGCCAGGGCATCATCAAGGTACCCTATTGGGCGCCTAAGGCCTCTCTACACCTATTCATTAATGTCTCTCTACACCTATTCACTAATGCCTCACTACACCTATTCATTAAGGCCTCTCTACACCTATTCACTAATGTCTCTCTACACATATTCACTAATGTCTCTCTACACCTATTCACTAATGTCTCTCTACACCTATTCACTAATGCCTCTCTACACCTATTCACTAATGTCTCTCTACACCTATTCACTAATGTCTCTCTACACCTATTCACTAATGTCTCTCTACACCTATTCACTAATGCCTCTCTGCACCTTTTCACTAATGCCTCTCTACACCTTTTCACTAATGCCTCTCTACACCTTTTCACTAATGTCTCTTTACACCTATTCACTAATGCCTCTCTACACCTGTTCACTAATGTCTCTCTACACCTATTCATTAATGCCTCTCTGCACCTATTCACTAAGACCTCTCTACACCTATTCACTAATGTCTCTCTACACCTATTCACTAATGCCTCTCTACACCTATTCACTAAAACCTCTCTACACATTTTCACTAATGCCTCTCCACCTTTTCACTAATGTCTCCTTACACCTATTCACTAATGCCTCTCTACACCTGTTCACTAATGTCTCTCTACACCTATTCATTAATGCCTCTCTAGTCTACACATATTCACTAATGCCTCTACACCTTTTCACTAATGCCTCTCTACACCTTTTCACTAATGCCTCTCTACACCTATTCACTAAGGCCTCTCTACACCTATTCACTAATGCCTCTCTACACCTTTTCACTAATGTCTCTTTACACCTATTCAGTAATGCCTCTCTACACCTATTCACTAATGCCTCTTTACACCTTTTCACTAATGTCTCTTTACACCTGTTTGCTAATGCCTCTCTACACCTATTAATTAATGCCTCTCTACACCTTTTAACTAATGTTAGCAGCAGTGGCAAGAAAGTGCATTGTAAGTGCATTAAAATTATTTCATGCTTATCATGAATCATTGGTAATATGGCTGTATATATAATACTGTTCAATTAACAAGCACATATGGCCATATACTATACAGTTTCTAATATTATTCAATAAACAAGCACATCAAATTGCTAATGAAATTGCTGTTAGACTAATGGTGTGACTCGCAGGGAACAAAGGCGGTTCATGTGCGATATCCACTGAAGTGCAGTATGTATCAGTACTAAGGTGTGTGTGTGTGTGTGTGTGTGTGTGTGTGTGTGTGTGTGTGTGTGTGTGTCAGAGCCTGAAGAACCAGATCCAGGTGAAGCTGAACATAGTGAGCTGCCCGCCTGTCACCACTGTCCTCATCAAACGACCAGACCTCAAATACCAGCTCGGCTTCAGCGTGCAGAACGGCATCGTAAGTGCAAGGGGACTGCCTCTGTACCACACCCTTACATGGCATCCGCCCCTGTTCACACACAATTGCAGGGTCCCAATATGGTGACATTTAGCTTGATCCCCCACAGTATATTGGATTTAAGAAACAGTGGCAGGTGCAGAGCAAATGGGTATTTATTTTCATCGATATGAATGATTTTGTGTCCGAGCTGCATTTGTTGTTTTTAGTTTATTAAACTGCAGCATTATCTGTGATAATACGCAGTAGCTGTTGCCAAACAGTGTGCCCTTTAAGCCGTATTTGAAACAATCAGATAATTCTCCCCCTAAAATTATATTACCTTGTGTTGCTGCATAACTGGTTTTGCTGTTCAAATGCAATTACTGTCATTTCCCCTTGAATGGGCTGTAATGTGAATCGCAGGTTGGACGTGCTTCATTGCCCTCATTTTTCAGCGCAATTACTCCACAGTAACTGCATTTCAGAGTATTTTTTTTCATGCCAAAAGAAAACAGAACTGACCACATGAAATGAACATTACTTGTGCAAAACATGGCATGTATGAGGCTTATACTGGGGCCTCCCTTCATCAATTTTGACATCAGCGACACCAAACACGCTGACTCCGAAATAAAGACTTAAAAGCCAGAGCGTTCCGGTCAGAACGAGGGCTGGTGTAAACAATGATTTTAATCCCCCCTGTTTATTCTGTGGGGCCACTTCCGTATATCCTCTACTTATTTTTATTTATTGACTACATTTCTTTCTTGTTTTTACTGTAAAGCACTTCGAGATCTGCCCCCGCAAATGAGAAGCGCTATATAAATGGAATACATTACTATTATTATTATCGCTACAACACAGAGTGGATTTTTATTAGGTTTTCTTGAGAGCGAGCATGCTGAAATTGCGACGGAACCCTTTCATCTGCGCTGCCCAGATCTGCAGTCTAATGCGCGGCGGCATCGCGGAGAGAGGAGGGGTCCGTGTCGGCCACCGCATCATCGAGATCAACGGCCAGAGCGTGGTGGCCACGGCGCACGAGAAGATCGTCCAGGCCCTGTCAAATTCCGTGGGCGAGGTGAGGATTGCGGGGGGGGGGGTCACCACACCTGAGTGAGTATTACGATTTATCCCAATTCAAATCCTGTAGTGACAGTAAAGTGCAGTAGGTGGCAGGGTAGTATAATGGATAGGGAAGTGGGCTTGTCACTTAAGGGGTTTGGTTCCCAGCTGCTGTTCCAAGTAAATATCCAGCTGTATAAATAGATTATATGTGGGAAAAAAATGTATCTCTTTAGGTTGTTCTGGATGAGAGCATACGCAAAATGCTGAAATATCAATGAAATAGGAACACAGAAAGTGTTTGGGTATACAATAATAGTACAAAATAGTAGTACAAAACCTCAAATACCATGCCCCTGTGACAGCTCCTTCAAAATGGAGACAGATTGTGAGAGGGCACTAAACCCACAGGGCACTAAACCCACAGTATTTCTTCAAGCCCTGTGGTTGATGGAAACGCGGTATTTCATTGGAGAAAACTGTGTCTGAGATTCCTCTGGTTGATTGGGCAACTGCAAATCTGCATGTGCCAGTCAGTTGTGAATTAACTTTAGTCCGCTGGTTTGATAACTTTTTCAGGCTCATCTGCACCCTTCCAAAGTGAGAAAGGACTACCAGGCCTATGAATACAACTGCCATTCCATAGAAATTTTTTATTTGAAAAAAAAGGTTAGAAAAGAAAGACATAAGTCATTTGGACAACGCAATGACCGCAATAGCCATATGTAATAGCCTACACTGTAATCATAAGAAGTCAACAGCAACACATTGATACTCTATGGGCTGAGATAGTATAAGGCAGGGGTGCACAATGTTTCAGGATTTTATGCCAAATTCTGCTCTTAATTATTTAATTGGCTCAAGCATATCTTGATCTGACATTTCTACAAACACCACCTATAGCTACAGACTGCCAGTGTATCCTAAAGATTTTACTGTGCTCAACTACAGGAGTGGCCCAGTGTAGTTTATAGAGCTGTCAGAAAACTGAAACTAAGGTAATTGGTTGGAACAAAAACCATGACGCAGAGCACCCCGCCAGGACTGGAGTTGTGCACCCCTGGTATAAGTAGTCAGATGAGTGGTGGTTTGAGTTTGGCTGAGGATATATTGTGAGGTGTAAGAAGCAGTACACGTGCACTTGTTTGTTTCCTTAAAGACACTGGTATCACCCTTTTCTTTCCCTCCATGTCAGATACACATGAAGACAATGCCAGCAGCCATGTTCAGACTGTTGACTGGGCAGGAGACTCCCATGTACATCTAGAGCCGGAATGGACTTTCTTTCACATGGAAAGCCATAAGAGGGCGCTGTTTACACATGTCCAGGGACCGCTGGACACATGACCTTTTTGGGATGAGTCAAACAAATGAACAAAAGGGAGTCTAAAGCCTTTTCTATCCATGTTCTGCTTTTTTTTTGGCATCTTACTCTGCGCAAAGGGATTCCTTTACTCTACAGACATTGCATTTTAAAGACATCATTTTAAAGATCTGGAACAACAAAAAAGACATCACACATTTTATTTATTTGTCCCATCTGTCCCATATGTAAGTCCGGGGGGAAAGTTTTGGGGAGAAAAAATGGTGTGAATGTCTCATGGATTATTTTTTATATGCATATAAATATTGACATGGTATATATACTGTACATTTCTGTTTTTGTTTTGTTTTTGTATTTTTTTTGTAGTGTAAATATTATTATTATTTTTTGCTTGAGGTGTCTATTGGGAAATGGCAGTGCTGTGCTGTACATATTTACTGACTTTTCCCTATGATAGCACCACAGGACTCCCAATGATAGCACCACAGGACTCCTTATGATAGCACCACAGGACTCCCCTTGATCCACATGTCGACAGTCGATCTACTGAGGAAATGCAGATAAAATAATAAATTGGTTCCAGATCAAAACCCGTCATCTCAGAAATTAATTCTGCGGCATCAACAAACACTTCAAAATATGTTGGGGTCGGCTGAAAGCTTGAAGTTGGCTGAAGTTTAAACCTCGGGGTTAAGCCTGTAGGCCAGGGATGGGCACCTCCAGGCCCCGCGGGTATGCAGGTTTTTGCTGCCATCAGTTACCCTGCCTCAGTCAGCTAATTAGTCATATACACCAACTCACTCGTAAATTATCCACAATAAAATGCTACAATACATGCACAAGAACATTCATCAGCTGCTGTCTATATCGTGGAATGTAGCTAAAATATCAGATCATGTAAATGATTGGGCTAATTAAATAATTGGTAACTAGTGGCAGCAAAAACCTGCATACGCACCGGCCCGCGAGGCCTGGAGTCACCCATCCCTGCTTTAGACCATAGAACGGCTTTAAGACAGCTAACTATTCTTCTTCTCATGCAGTTCCATGATCTATTGATTATAGCCTGAGGTTTCATCTCCAGCTAAGTACACTGCCATCAACCCTCACCAAGCTGAAAGGTTTTGATGAAAATGTGATTTCATCAAAACTTTCTGGCTTCATAGCATCACCGCTTGAATGATGTGGCGACTCGTGCCTTCATTGTAGTTCAGACAAGTTAAAGGACACTGGTTTTAGTATCCATATTTTGTTTCAATTGCTGTTACATTTTAACCAGTAATAGTAGTTGGAACTTTTAGCAAGTCGTATATTTCACCAGAACAATTTATTTTTATTTGTGATTGATACAGAAGTCCAAAGATGACAATATTTAAACATATTCGAGGGATTTTAGGCCTACATGTTTTAATAGACCAGCAGAAATTATGTGTTGAAAATTCTGTATGGTAAGGCAACATATGGGACAGTGTTATGTGTCTTCGCAGTTTGTAATGGGAAAAAATGTAATCCCCCTAAAATAATTTAACATTATGTACATTATTCTTCAATTCAAACCCACAAAACTAATGCAAACATGAAACTAAGTGCATTTTTAAAAGAATTGTGCATTCTGTTAATTTTCTTGTTTCCTGGGGAACTTTGTCTGCGTGGATTGTAAATGTGATGTAACAGAATTGTATTCATAATCATCTACAGTATTAGAATGTGTGAACATAATGAAGACCTTCAGTATTGTGCCCATTGGTGAATTACTGTTAGACACTGCGAACCTTCTCCTCGTCAGAATTGGCCTAATTCATGAATGAATGATAATAATAAAATAACATACACTGTGACTGAAAAGCCTTACCATTGTGTAAGGCATCAAAATGTATTGTTGAATAATGAAATTGAAAAAGGAACAAAACATTAAAATTGTTGTGTTTGCATGCAGCTGAAGATAGAACCAAGTCATTATGGAAAAAGAACAAAACAAAATAAACTTTGCCATTCAATTTTTAATCTGCTTTTGCCTGATTCTTCAACATTTTTGATAGTTTAGCATTCTTTTAAAGCTGGCCAAAGAACTAGAATATTTTGCTCAAGTGTACTTTTTAAGACCACTTTCAAAGCTTGTTAAATCTCTTCCCCTCAGGGTGAAATGTAGTGTGTCTGTTTCTAGATGCTTCCAAAGCGTTTGTACATTACTTGTATAAGAGGTGTATTATCCTAGGACTCAGATGTGACCTTATGTCCATATCTGGTAATATATACGTTTTTACCACCGAACAGTGATTCTATGGTGGCTCTTTATACCCCATAGTAACATGTCACTGTGTGCACGCAGTGCATCTAATTTTTCTGAATAAAAATACCTTCCTTGGCTACAAAAGGTGTTGAGACTAAACGGGGGTGTACATTATTAAATATGTGGAAATTTCAAGTAGATGTAATTGATCTGACCTTCAAAAGCTTCGGCATATTGCTCGCTAATAGCCTATCTGAAAATAGAGGCCCTGATTGGTAATTAGTTTATGTAGCTGTGATGATGCTGTAGAGTAGGTTATATAAGATTGCCATATGCATACGGCGCCATTTCACTGATGAAGGCGTTATGCTGAAATGGCAGAATCCTTTAGACTCTTAATCAAAAATGTTGAGTGCAGATCGTTCCAGAATATAATTACTAATATAATTATGCTCACAAAGGGTATGGTCTCTGGAGGGAATGTTGGTTTAATCAACTGTTCCTTAGCATTCCTGAGTGTTCAGAACTTCCTTTGGAAGCTGTGTGAAAGAGATTCAGTCTGAGTGACAGGTTCTTGGTGTTTTGTTCTGAATATAAAAATGTTTCGTATTTGCACATGCAGTGCAACAGCTCCATCTTCTGGAAACATGCTCTTGTCACTCTTCAAAGTTGTCGTAACTTTTTCTTTTTTTTACATTATGGGAATTTATCAAATTAAAAATGCAAGTTTTTCTTCACTTTCTGTGCTACACTTTTTCATCAACTATGCTACATTCAAAATTTCATTTTACAGCTCTAATTAAATATTTTAAACACTACTTTATTCAAGTATATGACCAAATTTTATTATAGTACAAAGTTCTGTGAGGAGTTCTATCTGGAGAGAGAGTAGTTTGTGTTGTAATCTGTATGTTAGACTATACATTTTATATTTATGGGATTATGTCCCCTTTTAGATCGAAAGAATGTTTTCCAAAAATATTGCATGTTAAGATTTCCATGTACAATTGTATAACGGTTTTCTCTTTGGCAAGAAATCAAAGTAACAGTGTACATCTAATAAAAGGTAGCTAAGATATCGACTGTGTAATAAATATGTGGACTATATATAGAAGCGATTAAATTAATAATACAAGTATATTCATAAAAGTATATTTTATTATATATATTGCATAATATATACACATTATTTACAGTTTGCCTGAGAGCTGGAGAAGGATATTGCAGGTCCTGTGTCTTCAAGTAATGATGGTTAGGCCGACTTTGGACATTCATGTGTTTTTTCAGCTGAAACAAAACAAAGCAAAAAAGCATTCAAAACAGGAATTATTCAAAGCAACACGTTTTAATGCAATTTCAAATCGATAGGACTTACCATTTACGACTGCAAAGTTGAATTTCTGAGACATGTCCTCTGCCATTTCCTTTCCCTGTTAAGATATAAGCATGCACATGAGCCTATTTTGTTTGGACTTGATCTTAATTTCACTTTTTGCAACTTGAATTTAAGCTTTGGAATCATGGAACTAATGCCCGTTAGCCCCATTACAAAAGGGTCATTTGTAGTATATACTCATGAATTAGTTCCACACAATATCTTCTCTCTTAATTGAAGCAGGCTGTTGAGACTTACAGCAAAGGTGATAGTCACAGGTGGTAAGGTAGTCACTGCTTCGAGAAAGTTGGAATTTTGGTAGCCTTCTGCCGAACAATTGTCGTCATAATCATCGTCGTCCACGCCCACACTGAATGCTCCCTTCATCCTCTCTGGGATCAAACAGTCCAGCGTAATCACCAATATGCCAGTGAGGACACACAGGATACCTGCGTAATGACACACACACACACTTTATTAGTTATATACTCATCACAGAACTTTTAAAATCTATTTATCTGTACATTAGTTTAGTTTATACTGATTCGCTTTCCATTATTGCAAACGGAACCAGACAGAACTAGAACCATGGAGCACACAAGGTTCCAGTTCCAATTTATGTTTCCACTAAAATTCTTTCCACAGCAAATAAAATAATCAAATTATTAAATTTGAACCAATTCAAACCATATCTGATTCTTTTCTTTGATCCAAATTCCATACAGACTAGGGTGCATCACTCCTCTGAGATCCAGTGCTTAATGTCACTTCACAACTGTGGAATCGAAACAGTATTGGTTTGTCTTGGTGCTGAAGAACCGTGATCGGACATTGTGGGGTTCATATTTGGCCTGACGGATAAGTCAGTGGAAAAACACCCAGGAACAGGTCTGGCTCTAGTACCCGATAGTGGAAAAGTGGCAAAAAGTTTGGAAAATCCCTTCCAGCAGGGAGACTCTCTGGCCTGGAAGTAGTGTCAGACCAAGAGATGCAGAGCACACACACAGGTGTCATTTACCTGTGGCCAGTGCCAGCCAGAACGAAGTGCTGTATCCTATCTCGAAGGAGGCCGTCCCTATAGTGAACACGCATGCAGGGATGTTGTGTATAGTGGAGAATGAGGCCAGGGAGAAGAAGATGAAGGCTGCCGTGGCAACCATCATGCAACCAGCGTAGAGGATGACAGGCATAGAGAAGAGCATATTTGCAACGAGCCAACAGCAGAACGCAGTCCTGTGGAAACAAATACAGTCTTAATCTTAATTTGCACATTCAACAGACTGAGAGTTCTAAGCTTAAATTAGAAAAATTAATTTTTACATAACGTGTTAAAGCAATGTAACATTTTTCTCTACCGCACAGCAATGTGTGATTATCTCACCACATAGTGGCTGAGGCGTATCTTCCAGAATATCTGTACTGGTAGTAGAGTCCGCAGGGGCTGTCATGGGTGAACTTCTCTGCGATGTACAGGATTGGGTTGGGAAGGCCCCTCTCCAGCGCCTCTTTGTAGTCCTCGTCTACACCATCCGCCCACTTGAACACTTCGTTGTAGTCTATGGTCTCGTTCAACTGCGTCACTGGGTTTCCTGCAGGCAGAGAAGAGAGAACATCACAGAACAACAGTTAAGCCATATGCATATTACTGTGCATTTATAATTATGCCTAAATATGCATTCACACTTACTGGAAGATTCACAGTGCTATTGAGTACAATTCAGTGAAACTATAAGAATTACAATTTAAGACCTGGGTGCTAAAAGTACTGAAGTCACATTTTTTGACAATTCAAGTTGAGCATAAAAACATGTTGTATTTGTTTAGCTAAGTCCACCCTATAGATATTGTTAACAGAAAAGGTGCCCAAGTCTCTTTTCTCCACTATGGAAACAGGTCATCGTATTCCGATTTGATTTTCTCAAAATAGACATTTTGTGACGTCAGCACTTTTAGCACCAGGGACTTCAATTTGTGGAGATATTCAAATGGGATGCTGATTCAGCAGTAATGTTTTTGCAAGCAAATTGTATAACACCGGGCAGAGTAATGCAATCATAACCAATAAATCAATGTGATTCTCTCCTTATAAGACCCCAAACTACCTCCCCATAAGATACTAGCATACACAATTAACATCTCAGTGATTCCAACAGCTTGTATCTCATGGTTGGTATCCTGGGTTCATAGTTCATACTGATGAATTTGCGGCCAGTCTACAGTAATAACGAATTCTCCCCATTCCTTGTTTCCTTTCCCATCTCAGGTAAAATCCAGGTGGCCTTGCAAGGACACTGAGGCAGGTAATCCCAACACACAATTTAACGAACAAAACAACTGGGATATCTTACTGTAGACCACAATCCCCAGCAGACAATGTGTAAAACCAAAAAAAAGGCCCCATTAGAGTCAATCAGTGTCAGGAGATTAACCTTCCTGGCTATCGTAAATCAAAACAAAGAGGCGTGTCAATGCTCAGTGTGATGCAATGCGTAACGCCCTCGGTGCGAAACGGTCTATTCAAAGACGACCCACCTTTAAGCGTAATATTGACTCCTGAAAGTCCCACGTGTAGTCCGATCTCCGCATTCACAAAAGCGCTGCTGAACGACTTGTATGTGGTGTTGGCCTTCATGCTGGCCTCAGCCCAGTCACCTGTGAAGTTGACAGCTAAAAAAGAAAAGAAACGCAAAGTTAATGAATAAGGTGGAATGGTGTCATCGGCAGTGAACTATATTTGCTTTCCTGCAATGTGTGGAAAATAAGTTGTTTTTAATAATGGTGTTTAAATCTGGTATGTGGGTGCTATACTAGGCACCAGCACGACAATATAATATAATAGTTAATTATTATTATGGACATGTATATAATATTACAAAGGCATGGTTTGCAGGAAAATTATGATCCGTGGATAAAACACTGGCATTACTGTAAAGCAGATTAGATTATGTAACTGTGCTTTATGGCCACTTGTTGAGGTAGCCTACTGTTTTAAGTGAATGTAGTGATGGCACAGCCCCCTGTTAAGATTTTCAATCTAAACTAGCAAAGATTGTCTCCTTATGGTGGAAAGTCCAAGGTTCAGAAAGTAAAAGTCCTGCCAAAAAAGTCCTGCCCTCAGTCATCTGATTTCACTGCTTAGTTCTACCTCTTGTCTGAAAAATTGTGCCTATTAAAAATCCAGGTGATTGGAGCAAAATACCGGGGAGGATTTCTGCTTTCTGAACCTGGATTTGCCATCTCAATCTTCTGAATCAGTGGTTCTCAAGTTCGAAAACTATGAAAGAACTTAGGAGCCTATTGATTCATCCCAGTCTTTAATTTGATCAATAATGTTTTTAAAACTCTTTATGTAATAGATTGCAATATAGCACAATAAGCACAATGTGAACATGGGACGTTTATTCTAAATGGCGAGTATAACTATCTCTGACATTATATCGCTTAAATAATCCATCTGAACATGAAAAGCACTATTAAGAAAAATGAGCAGCTTGTTAAAATTCTGGGATTGCAAGTGTGGTGGGGCACGAACGCCAGCATACACAGGGAGGCCCCAGGACCGAACTTGAGAACCAGTGCTCTGAATCAATGTGCTATTTAAATTAGAAAATATAAATTCACTTACCCACTATCACAGCGCCAATGAATAAACTGACAAGTACTCGGCACATCCAGAACAGTCGCTAAAATGAAAAAAACGCTTTAATTAAGGCCATCACATGACAGATTAACTTATGCATTGATCTATAATACTTTAACACCACAATAATTCGGAAATCTTAAATTGCGATACATCGTCACAGTAGCCTATTCGCCTATATTTGATGTCTACTCACCGATTTGCCGCGTATTCCTGGAAGAATAAGAAGGAAAATGACGGCACATACCAAAAACACCAGTATGACCGTGAGTACTTCGAGGTTGAATATGAAAGAGGTTCTTGGTAGGTGGTAAAATGGATAAATTAAGCTGCTAAATAACATAGTTCCGCGGATTTTGGTCTTCGATTTAAAATGCTGAAAAACAGTGATGACAGTGGGCTTGTAGTCCACAAACAGAATAAACTGAAAGACTTCAAAGTATCTATTGCACTGTATTAATAAACAACTTCTCGTTTTATATAGCGCGCAAAGAGGTTTTCGACACTAGCGCTCACCTTACTGTTCAGGTATAATGTGCAACGGTAATTATAAGGAGGAGCGCACCATTATCTCCTGAAAGAGTGCATTCGTCTAAGTAGTTTCACCCCTTTTATACTGTTCTCTCTGACAATGTTGAATAAATCTGCGTTGATTGGAAGCTTTAAAGTGGGAGGTGTGAACTGGCAATTACTAGGTCTATACAATTTCTGGGAATCCGCCTCTCATAGACGCACTACTGGTGTAGACATTTCCAGTGTAGGCTACGTTTGTTTGCCTTTGCAGCTATGAAGCTATGAACAGCAGCTCCAGTTTTTTCATCTTCCTCCATTCAACATACAGCCAATTTCAGTACATGTAGGCTATCACGATCTGCTCCTCTGCAATTAACCCGTCGGATTCAGGTGAGATGCCTCTGAACAAACACATTTTCTGAAAACATTGTGCTCAATATCCTTAAGCGTATTTCAAAGAAGAAAAACTTTATATTTTTCTACAAATAACTTTACCCGACACTGTTATTGTCGCTACCAACACTCGTTCGCCAACATTCACGAAGACAAGCGAAGCCAGTGCTCCACCATTTCTTTAATATTCAACTTGTTGTCCAGTTTTTTATTATTATTATTATTATTAATGTAGGGAGCACTTAGCAACGTTCTCAGATAATGCTTGCCACTTGGATCGTCATCCCTTGAACAAATAAGGACGTGCTTTTCATTTAAGAAGTCTCAAATTAGGCGTCCTATGCTTTCCCCCGTAGACAAGCACATAAGTGGTCTAAAGTGATTTTTGTGTTTTCTTAGAGAACGAGGTTCTTCTTGGTTGGGCCTCTCTGCAAGAATGGATTTGCGTAAGAGGCCAGCAGCGTGCTTATTTGCTGAATTATTGGTAATATCCATCATCAAAACTACATGTAAGTATTTATGAGAGGCATGTTGTTGCACATGTAAATAACGTCAACATAAAATAAACATCTAAAACGATCATTTTATAACAACAATCACATCAGAAATATTATTGCTTTACCTGTACAGTTTCTCTTAGGGTGAATTCAGATAAAGTGGGACACCTTTTGCAATTTTACCTTCTGTTACCCGTTTCGATATTAGTCCAACACATTTACACAGCAGTTGATACAATTCTGAAATCCTCAAGATGTTATCTGACCACATGTAGAAACCTTATCTGACAAAATGTAGAAACCTTGCTCACAGGATGCATGACACACCTTCATATTTAATTTGAGCCGCAACACATTTCTTCATCTGCATTTGGGAATGTGGGACAGCTCATTAGGTAAAGTGGGACACCAATTCTTTGTAATAAAACCCCAATAACAAGCTATAGTACATTGCAATATGTTTTAATGGTGCACCATGCTTAAGTACACTAAGTAAACATCAGGACCCAAGCAAAAAAAGATTATGCTTTAAGTATACTTTTAGTACATATCTACTCATCATGTAGTAACTACTAATTTTGTGTTAAACTGGCCATACATTAAGTACAGGCTAATAAATGCACTAAAGTTTTACTTTTGTAGAACTTCTGTAGAACTTTAGTGTACTTACTGTACTTAAGTGTACTAAATTGAGACACGTCTTAGAAACTTGAAGTATATTTAAGTATACTAATTGAAAGGGTGATTTGTAGGTATTGGAAATACAATTTAAAATTATGACTAAGGTGTTTGAAATATACTTTAAATAGCATTAAAAGTAGTATGCTATTAAGGGATGAAAATAAAGTAGGCTATACTTATATATTATGGCACTCTTGTTATAAAACAATAATTTTATAACAACAATCACGTAAGAAATGTTATTGCTTTACCTGTACAGGTTCTCTGTCCAGTATCTCTTGGGAAGTGCAGCGCTTTGATGGTTGGTATAATAATTTAGCCCATCACAGACGAGGGGCTGCAGGTAATACATTTTGCGTGGTAATTGCATACATTTATGACCTGCGGGTCATTTATTTTTTGTAAAATATTTGACTTTTGTGCGTAAACTGCTGTAGGCTGTAGAATAAACCTGCTGCTAGCACAATCCTCCATTACTTCTTGCTTATGCCTACTTTCCGCAAGCTTCTTTTGAGTCTTTCTTTTTGTTGTTGTGTATATATACATATAATAGCCTGATTCCGTTGGTATGTGACTGTTTTTGACAGTTGGTTATTTAAAATTATACACAGGTTCACCGCTCATGCGCCTCCTGCCTGCACGTTACTCCGACGGAGTGTCTCAGCCTCTCCACGAACCCCAGCTACCTAATGCACGCGAGGTCAGCAATGTTGCCATGAGTGGCCCTTCTGGTTGGCCCTCCATGCGGAACAGCACCGTCCTCTCTGTATTTTTTGGTAAGCCCTTGGGGTTTATAAACCTTTCCTATGTTGAGATTCAGAACGAACTTTAAAGCTTTGCAAAAGTGGAGTCACGATTGTGGTGTCAACAATGGTTGTGTCTTAGCATGCCTTACCATTGACCAGCCAATCTATTGTAGAAACCGAAAAATGTAGTATTGGAAACCTATAGACTTGCATACGAAAACCGAACGACAACCGCTTTACTATTTTCATATATATTTTTACCACTAGAGGGCAGGCGAGAACAAATACAGAATGAATGGTACTCAATGAAGCTCTACTCTAAAAAATAACAAGTATTTAGAACTTATTTTCAAATGCGTCAAAGGTATTATATATATATATATATATATATATATATATATATATATATATATATATATATATATATATATATATATATATAAGAAATATAAAATCAACACTTTTGTAACTGCAGCTTTCTGCTCAAATATATGACTTATATAAGTATTATATGACCGTACTCAACCAATCAGCATTTGCTAGCCACAGTGCTATGATTTTTGCTCTCAAAAACCTGACCTATGAGAAAATTAAGACCTGTCAGTATGACATTACAATTTTTTTCTACATCAGTTAAGAATTAAATTAGGTTAATTGCTAGGTATTTACAGGACAATGGCTTCTTATGGTCATTTCTGACTCCTACCTAGCTTCATTGGGCCCCATTCATTTATGGGTCCCATGCAATCATGCCACCTACTGCTCTCTAGCAACAGCCTATCCCAGCATACATTGGCTGAAAGGCAGGAATACACCCCGGACCATCACAGAGCCCACACACCATTCACTCACCCATTCATACCCCAAGGACCATTTACATTCTCCAATTAACCTAACCTGCATGTCTTTGGACTGAGGGAGGAAACCGGAGTACCCGGAGGAAACCAACAAGAACACAGGGAGAACATACAAACTCCACACAGAAAGGCCCTTGGCCGGGATTCAAACTCGGTATGCATGGGTTATTTAACCCATATTGCAGGTCAAAACTCAAACAGTTTTGTAGGTCAGTCAACCTAACCTACATGTTCCATACAGTGTGGGTGAATCAAATTCATTTATTATCCAACATATATTATTGTAGATCAAATGTGGTGATTTGTTTATAACACCATGCATATTATTAAAATAGAAACTGACACACTATATATTGATTTATGCAAAAGTATATGGTTTTACAATGCAATTCCAACCTGAATTTGTTTAATCTATTCTATACAGACATCCTCCTATGGATTTTGTTGCTCTCTGATCCTCCCATAAAGGACTTCATAGTTTATGTGCCATGCTTAAATTTCAGTAATTATGTTTTTATGCTACAATTCCACTTATACTATATGTGAGACATGTTCCCCTCCCACTGTAATTTTGTCTCAGTAAGAAGCACTATCCAAAATATTACTTAACTGAACACTGTGCTTCTGGAGAATTGGTTGTTCATCCGTGGCCCAGTGCATTGTCCAATGCATTTATTAGAAAGTGCATTATTGTCCCATCTATGCAAATAGATCCACCTTTTATTGTCCCATCATTTATGGGACCACCAGTGAAAAGAAAGGAAAAGGCAAATTGTTGAGTGTTTCAAAACACAAAGAAATTTTTTTTAATAATGCTATTAAACTAAATTAAAACTGCTTAAATACAAATCAATGCAGGTTGGTGGGCACAGTATAGGACGTTCTTAATGCACATTGTAGATATTATATTGATATACTGTGTGTCTGTTTTCCGGGTTGCCCAGGTTACCACGTTCTGTTTGAGATCGTCGACTCTAGACGATCTGGCTGTCCTCCGCAATTCATGGACATTTTGGTTCCGAAAGGTGATCCCATTTTTGACCCCAATGCCACCGGAAAAACCCTGCTTCCATTCCAACGTGTTCAGTGGGACAAAGACACCAGCCAGAGCCCCAACAACCCTCGTACACAGGTAACATATCATATAGGGCCTTGTGTTTGGGGTGATGTCTCGGTATGGCAACAATAGAACTTCATTTTGCGCAAGCAGCCAATAGTTTGTAAGCAAAACTGCTGAATAAAATGAACCATTCTAAGACTTTTGAGCATTTGAATGTCGTATACTTGCATTTCAGCAGAATCTATATTTCAAATCAAGGGGGGCCATTGTCCAGCACTGCTTTGATGACATTGAGATCTGTAGGCAGTAATATTTGATTGTTGCAAGTATAGATAAATAAAATTAATAGTTTGTTTTGTTGATTTTTGTTATATTTCAAATGCTTGAAGCCAATTAAGTTTAATATTATTCTTCAGTCTTTGGTAATATTTATCATTAACTTAAGTTTATTGCTTTAGTGTGTAGTAATAACGCAATGATCAGTTAGCTGTTGCACATTACATACGTATGTAAGTGGCTGTACTTACCTACCAGTTTTGGTTGCCATGGTTCTGAGGTCTATGGAAGACCAAATGTGAGAAAATTAAATAAATAAATAACTGTCAGTAATAATCAATTGATAATTTATAAATAAATAAGTAACAAAATAGATAATGAAATAAATAAGCAATTAAATTAATCTATTAATAATTTTACATCTCCTTTATTTATTTCATAGCATATTTATTTCCACTCGTATTTATTTCAAGGAATATTTATTTCTATGCATATTTATTGCAAGGCGTATTCATTTTAAGGAATACTTATTTCACAGCGTATTTATTTTGAAACGACTCAGCCTGTCAGTCAACATGGAAGGAGCAGGGTCAGCTAAGATTGGTTGCTCAATCCATAGATATAAAAACCTAGATACCTCTTTTTCAGAACAGGGCGAAAGAGGTACCTAGATACCTTTATATCTATGGATTGAGCAACCAATCATAGCTGACCCTGCCTCTTCCATGTTGACTGACAGGCCGAGTCGTTTGGAATTAAATATGTCTTGAAATTAATACGCCTTGAAAAATGTTTTTGTTTTAGCCCAGCACCACGAAACCTGATTCTACATATTACATGTCTTGACTGATGACCAGACCTGATTAGTTAATTGGTTGTCTCAGGTGTTGTAGTGCTGGGCTAAAACAAATACCCGCACCGGCCGTTTTAGGATAAGATTGGACACTCAATGAGAGTGCTGTCCTGGATTCATTGACGCCCCTGCTCTGTAGCACAGCGATCCTGACATCCCCCGTGCTTTCCCAGGTAAACCATGTGACCACCTGGATAGACGGAAGCTCCATTTACGGATCGTCCAGTTCGTGGTGTGATGCTTTGCGGAGCTTCTCTGGTGGCCACTTGGCCAGGACACCGCTGACGGACTTCCCCAGACAGTCTGACAATATCTACTTTATGTGGAGCCCTTCAGACCCCTCTACTGGACAGCACGGGCGGCACGGCCTCTATGGTAAGAACCCCTCTCCCCGCCCGCCACTGTAGTAAACTGCCCAGGGAACTGCTCTGAGGCTGCAGGTTCCAATCTCAGGTGAGGCACTTCCATTGTATTATTGAGAAAGGTATCTAACCTGTATTGATTCAGTAAACTTCCCAGCAGTATAAATGGATAGTACATGTGCATATAAGCTGTGTAAGATAAGGGCATCTGTTAATCGAATGAATAATCTAAAGTAGTGTAATACGCCAATACCAGGAAACAATAGAGAAACCAAGGTGTGTTCCTGTGAAAGCCAGTATTGTATCTGGACAGCCTTGTGATTATAGTCTGCAACAATTTCACTTTTAGCTGTATGATCAACTTTTGTTTCTTGGCTAAGCAATTCATTGCTGTTGAGGCATTTAACTCTCATCACAAAATATTTTTCCGAATTGCAAATAAGCCTTAATCTTTGAGATTGGTCATATGGAATGTTGTTGTTGATTGCTAAGAGTGGTGGAAAACATTGGCCTTCAATATTGAGTTATTAGTCCTTAGTTTGCTAAAAACTAGATGTATTGACATCACCATGATAATCTTTGGTTGTGTTTAAGTCAAGAAAATCAGTTTAAGCTTTATGTCTTGGTGGTTACCATTCACAAAGGCATGGGAATCTAGAACATCTTGTTCAGTGGCCCAGCAAATAATTAAAACATATTCAAAAGACGCTCCCTATCCCTGTGTTTTCATTCTTCTAGAATTTGGGAATGCCAGGGGCAATGAGAATGTTTTCACAGTGGCGGAGGGGATTATATGGTTTAGATACCACAATTACCTGGCCTCCAAGCTGCAAGAACAACAACCGTCATGGTCAGATGAAGAACTATTTCAAAACGCCAGGAAAAGGGTTATTGCTACATTCCAGGTACCATAAACCCCCTCTTTCTTTTTTTTACTGTTGATAATTAATGTGTGTTAGCTGTAGCTGTCTGGATACAAAAGCAGCGATGATCTTTAATGGACGTGAGTCAAACGGTACTGTCTTACCTCACCTCTATTCTGAGGTGCCGTCTTGACTTTAGCTCCTGCCGTTAGCTCACCAGAGTCTATACGGCCTTAAACGAAAGTGCCTAAACTAAATCACCGTGCTAATTTGACATAGGTTTATAGATCCAACAAAATGCACTTGTCAGCAGTTGGTTCAAATGTTTTCAATTGTGGAGAACAAGAGAAGAGGAAGGAAAATGGCGCTTGGTTGGTACGAAGCGGCTTCGTATGAATATGATTATGGGAAATGTGAGTTTGTATTTCTTCTCCTATCAGAATATTGCATTTTATGAATGGCTGCCAGGCTACCTGGGGAATAACACTGTACATTCCTACCCAGGTGAGATCACCTCAACTCCTAAGTTTTTAATGTGTGCATGACTACAGGTGAATATAGAAGGACATGTATGTTTGCGTGTACATGTGCTTCTATGATACAAGAGTGTGCTGTCACCAGTGATGATGTCAGAATTGTTGGAGATTACATCTGCGTTATGGGAAAGTGCTCGCAACACATGGTGTAAACATTTCCCCAAGCAAATTCAACAAATTTACTCGGTCTCAGTCTGCACAAGTTCAGCATTTGACAGAATTAGTTGTCATGGACATATTTTTAGTTGATTGTATTGATTTTGTTAGCAATTTGAAATACATATAATATTGCACTGCAGTCATTAGATTCATTTTAAATCCTTGAAGATAAAAAAAAAAACACGATAAAGCCAAAATGGCTTATTTCCATTGTGGTCCTCCTAAACAGAAAAAGTAAACATACAACAGATAAGGACATAGTACAGACAATTTACAAGCAACAAACTTAGCAGCCACCTTTTCAAGGCCACTTTAAAGTTGTTTGTTTGATGCAAATGTATATCCAAATGCAGTTTGTATCAGCTCACTGTGTCCCCTCTCATTTTACAGGATACCAGAAATATGTGGACCCTGGGATCTCTCCTGAGTTTCAGGCAGCCGCCATGAGGTTTGGATCCACTATGGTGCCCCCTGGTGTTTACATGAGGTATTGTTCAGTTATTTTCCTGAAAATTAAGTAAATTTTTCACATTGGTCATGACTCAAATCCACGTTGGAATTGTACGTACTTTTTATGTACAATAATTACTATGAGTTTTGCTTTTATTAATAGCTTTACAAGGACTGTTCTGTACAGTATATTTTGGCGTCCTTGCGATGGACACTTCAGGTTTTGCGTTCAAATATTTGATGGATGATTTGCCTAAGGCACCATGCTCGTACACTCACGCACACACACGCACACACTCACACACACACACACACACAGATGCACACACTCACACACGCACACACACACACACGAGCACATTCACGTGCGCACACTGCGTTTGTTGAGTAAAGTTTGACATTCTGCCACGGCACCCTTGGACAAATAACTTCAACTCTTTATGTAAGGTGTGTAGTATGGTAGATAACATTATTGTTTACTTGGCGTGAAATAACATGTGCAATATATAACAATGGCAGTCACACGGTGCAGTGCAAAGCGATTCATAAGGAGATTATAATTCCTTCTTTGGCCTTGAAATAAAAATGCATTCATATGAGTGTTTCTTAATGAGTCTTAGACACAAGGATTTTTTGAAAGAAACAAAGCAAAGCCAACCCCCCTCGATTTCAGACCTGCGACACTCTTCAGCTTGTATCAGAAATGAGTGTTTATTTTGGCCACAGGAACAGAACCTGCAACTATCGTCGCATTATCAACATCGACGGGAGCACCTCTCCAGCCATGCGTATGTGCAACAGCTTCTGGAACAGAAAGGTAACGTCGCCGCATGTCTGACCAGCAAGCCAACATATCAGCCTTGCTGTGGTAAAGCATCGCATTAGCTGCTGCCCACAAACACCGCAGATTTCAATGCGTCTAATATAATGGTTTCAGTTTTTGGGCTTAGACCCCAAGTCTAGAGACTGGGTCCATTTATGGGGGTCCTGTGTGTCCCAACGGTCCCAACTTGGTGGAGGGGTGGATGGGACAAATATACTGCAGGACTTGGTCGTTGAAAGAGAAGCTAGCAGAGTTCACAGAGCAGAAGACATTTCCCGTGATCATTTAAACCTCTGCAACATCATGCTGAAGTTTCCCCTTTATTCCCTCAGTGGCTCTAATGATGGATAATCGTAACCGTAACCTTTCAAGTTGCACATTGAAAATAATTACACTGTTCCAGTGAAAAGATACAGCTTGTTCATTACCTTCAGCGAAGCATTTAATCTATGCCATTGTAAGGCCGTTTGCCTAATAGTGTAAACTGTCGGTGTGGTCCCTATTAGCATTAAGACCTCATTCACCGTCTTCTTAAGACACGTAGCTTGTCAGTAAACAAGCCACGTGTCAGGAATGGGACAAGGTGACATGCGTGTCGGTGTAAATGCTGGAGGCAGCGGGGGTCCTGGGCCAGGTTTATTTCGGGGGTTTTTCTGACTGTTACTGTTTGTGCATCACAGAACCCAAACTTGCAGGTGGACCAGGATGTGGATGACCTCATGATGGGCATGGCCTCGCAGATTGCGGAGAGAGAAGACAACATCGTTGTGGAAGATTTAAGAGGTGGCTTTTGTGTTGTTTTGTTGTTCTTGTCATCTGTTTGCTTTAGTATCCATTAATTTATTAATATTGGACACCTGCAGTTTACTTGTGGTCACTTGGCTTACCTAACCAGCCCAGCCTCATAGTACAGTGGGACAATGCTCACTTAGGGCCTGATGTACTAAGACCTTTAGCCGGTACAAGCTAGAACTTTTAGCACACGCAAAACTAATAACACGGCCAATGATTGGTGCAAAACAAATACCATAACCAATCATTTGTTGTGTTATTGGTTTTGCGTGTGCTAAAAGGTTTTGCACAAGTTAAAGGTCTTAGTAAATCAGACCCTTAGGTCCTCTGTGTGCTGGTGTTACTACAAGGGACCTTCACTTCGGACATTACAACTGTGGCAAGTTGTATTAAGCATAGTCACAGTCAAATATATACTTCTATCATCTTCATAAACGAAAAACAAATCAGGTGTCTGAGCTCCACATTTCAGTATAAAGAACAGAATGGCTCGGTCTTTGTTCCCTTATCTATGGCTCTAGATTACATGTACGGCCCTTTGAGGTTCTCCCGCTCTGACCTGGTGGCTCTGACCATCCAGGGGGGCAGGGACACTGGTCTGCCCAGCTACAACCAGGCCCGCGTGGCCTTCAACCTAAAGCCAGTCCGCAGCTGGGATGAAATCAACTCTGATCTGAGCAGAAGTAATCCAAAGGTAAGGGCAGCGGAGAGGCAAGCAACAGTACAGGCTGGGTATGCTGAGACTAAGACTGGACTACGACCTGTTTCATTGAGACCTTGACTGACTCACCATATGTCAACAGCACATCCCTTGATGCCAAGTCCAAGATGTAATGTGCTGTGATGCAAACCCAAACCGAGGCCCAGTGTGCCAAAAACCAGGACCTAGAAAGACCAAACCCTAATGTTTTTATCGAGCTTGTTATCCTTTATCCTTATCTTTGAAATGCTTACGTTATAACTGTTCGCCCATTCCATTGCTTCAGTGTCAGTTTTGGCAGGGCACATTCATTCACATTCACAAACAGATGTGTCCTCTAAAAGGCTTGCAAGCAGCCAATGTTTTATCTTACCCACTAATTTAGCACTGCATTTGTGACTCTGGAACACTATAAATGTGACACAGCTGGTGCAGCCACACTGCAGGGCCCCAGTTGGCCAGAGGGGGTGCTGTTTTGGTGAGGCAGACAATACCATGCTAACTGTATCCCTCCATCCCTGTGTAACACTGTGGCATGCTCCCAGAACTGGGAAGAGATTTGTGCTCAGACAACCCAACCAAGGGGCTGCCTTAAAAACGATACTGTACGTCGGTCAAAAGAAACGTGTGACACTTGCTCTTAAGAAAATGGCAAGAACCTTAGAACTTTTTAAATTACAGTGTAAGAGGTTGTTAGTAAGATTGTTATACAGCCAGATTTTGCATTGGCACAGTCAGGATTCGATCTAGAACATGGATGAACTACACAGCATCTATACAGGAGTGAGGCTTCATGAAAACCAAATGGGTGGAGCTATCATATACTCACTGACACTGACCAATCAATGTGAGTCTCTGTGGAGAGGAAATTGTTGTTATTGGTTAAAAAGTACAGTGGCGGTGTCACATTTACAGAAAGCTTCCATGTTGCAGGAGACGCAGTGTGAAGCACTTTCCCTCATGTTCTTTCTCCACGTTTACTTTTAAAGTTGTTCCAGGACCTGGCTGCACTCTATGGTAATGAAATCTCCAAACTGGAGCTGTTCCCAGGGGGCTTCCTGGAGTCCTGGGGGGCCCCAGGGCCACTTTTCTCCTCCATCATTCTCGACCAGTTTCAGCGCATCAGGAATGGAGACCGCTATTGGTTTGAGAACATCCAAAATGGGTAAAAAAATAAAATAAAATGTTCAAACATTTATCTTGTTAAAGGTTACTTGTTCACTTAAACAATTGCTAAAAAAAAACAGGTGGACCCTTAAATCCTGGAAGGGAGATGTAACTTGTTCAGCTTGCACTTTTTCTCTCTCTCTCCTGGCTCAGGAGATTTGAGGTATTCTCTTATTTTTTGTCCTTTTTCAGTTTGTTCACGCCTGAGGAGATTGAAGCCATTCGTAATACCACCTTCCACGACGTGCTAATTGCCGCTACCAGTGCAGAACCAGGGGACTTCCAGAAGAATGTTTTCTTCTGGGAAGATGGTAAATGAAAGATTATTCAGATGTTAGTCACAAGAATTAATTTATGCACACATTAATTTTTAACTGCAGTGCATATATAATGTACGGTACATTTATAATCATGTAAGTTCAGAAGCTCTCAGCCAGGTTTGAAAATGGCAATAGTGACTATTTTAATTTCCTTGCTGATATGAGTGACCTTTCTTCAGAAAAATTATAATCTGGGGTCATTATCACCCTGTGGGTGATAGAAAATAGAGAACAGCCAGTTTGAGGAAATCTACATACGATTTCTTAAATGGTACCTATCATAAAGCATTCGCATAGAACACGTTTCCTGTGCACAGTGCATAATGAAACTCAAAGTTTTTTAAAAATGTTTAATTCTGTATAATTACAAGAAAGGAATTCTTAGCACTTTAATCAAGCCTAGTGCTTGTGATCCTCACGACCTGCCCTGCTACCGTTTACTGTATGTTGATGTACATGGCAGCCCGTGTGGAACGTGTGTGTTGAAGTGAAGCATCTTGGTGTCATTCAGGTGACCCCTGTCAACAGCCTCAGCAGATACAGGCGAAAGACCTCCACCCCTGCACCAACGCCACCACCCTCAACTACTTTGACGGCAGCCAGGCTGGATTTGGGATCACTATTACGGCCTTGTGCCTCCTGCCTTTCGGTTTGCCTTTCCATAATTCTATATACAGAGCAGGCTCCACACATGCTGTACTGTACATACAGCCATTACTGGAAAAATATATACAATTTTGATTGATTGACGCAATGTAGAGATTGAGGGAATAAAATTTAAATAAGACGGCGTCAAAGACGTAACTATGTTATAAACTGAATTATATAACTTGTTCCTATTCAATTAACTGGCAAGCAATGTTAGTTTTATCACTTATTTTTGGAGCAGAGTGACTGAAACAAACACCGCAGCATTTTTGTTTGGTTGTATAAAAAAACGAAACTGAGACAGATCAGGTGGTGGGTTTTTGAGCAGTGTAGAAAGGTTTGTTCCTAACTGTGCTGAGAAGTCAATGTTTCTTTGCTTTTGAAAGGTTCAGAGTGTAATTTCACCTACCCCCCCCCCCCCCCCCCCCCCCCTCTCTCTCTCTCTCTCTCTTCTCTTAAAAAGTGTGTTTTATCCTTGCTTGCTTGGTGGCCTACTTTCGCAAGTCCAAGTTCAGGAGGTTTGAGAAGATGCAGCGGGGGGGTGCGGATAGCGCGGAGGAGCTGGCCGTGGGGATCACAGGTGGGCACGGAGAGGCCCTGCACTGATGCACAGATTATGTACAGAGACCAGATGGTCCACTCTGTATTATTTACATTGCATGCTATTGTGGAATCTCAGCGTGTACAGATTTTCTGGTCAATTATGACTATTCATAAAGCTAGGGCTGTGATTACAGAACATCCATTAGTAGCCTATACATGTTGTTAACAAAAGAATATTGGTATAAGAAGGAAGTATAGACAATTGAAAAAAGTAATGAGCTGAGAATCTGGTTTGTTTTGAATGAATATGTGATAGATTTCCTCTACAGGACTCATATTATCCTACATGACTGTATATTCAACTTAAGCTAACAGGAAGCTCAAAATTCAACCTGTATAAATGTTTGATATTCAATGTATTAGGACGTCATATAGGAAAAAAAAATCCCTGAAGTGAATTAATAGGCTTTAGACCCTCTTTAATGATGCTCCTAGTGGATAATCATATGTATCTATAATCTTTACAGGATATTGTCCCATAGATTTGTGAGACTAATAATAATCATTATTGAAATTTTTACTTTCACCAACATGGATACATGCATTTAAACCTTTAATTTCTCTCTCCTTTTCTCCTTACTTACCTCTCTTTTCTTACATGCCCTGTTTCTTTCTCACTCTCTCTCCCTCCCCCTCCCTCTCTCTCTCCCTCCACCCTCACTCTCTCTTTCTTCTTCCCCTGTCTCTCTCTCTCTCTTTCTCCCCCTCCCCCTTCCTCTCTCTCTCCCTCCACCCTCACTCCCTCCCCCCCTCTCTCTCTCTCTCTCTCTCTCTCTCACCCTCCCCCTCTCTCAGCCTGTGAGTGGCAGGGCCCTAAGGAGGCCCTGAGGCCTGTGGGCCTGGATCTGGATTTGGAGAAGAGGTTGCTGGTAGTGGCCAGCAGCGGGAGCACCCTCCGCTCCCTCAGCCTTGGAGGCCAGAGCCAGCTGGATGTTCTGCTCTCCAACAACCTCCACCGCCGGGCCCTGCTGCTAAAAGTCCCCAAAGAGTATGACCTGGTGAGGGTGGACGCTGCGGGCTGGCCCACCTTAAGGCCAATTCATAGCCGGCAAAAAAAAGTATGCGTACGGACATCCGCAGGGTCCGCGCGGACCTAAATGTCATCATAGCAGACCCAAAACGGACCCTGAGTGGACATCAGCCAAGGCAGTCCGTGCAGCAGTTTGTGTCCGCGCAGACCTGTCTGCACTGACCTGTCGTTTCACCTCCAAGCGTACTGTAATCATCTTTCAAGAGGGACACCATTGTTTGCAAATTTCCCGCAAAAATGATGGGAAATGTAGTCTGCAAATGGGGGGTTGGTACCTGGTTGGTATGCTCGACTATGAAAGGCAAACATCCGCAGACAATCCCGAGGGCTGTCCGTCCATGTACGTGTCTGCTCCCTGTTTTAAACACCCTGTTACGGCCTTTAGAGTGTCTAACCATTACCCCTGTGCGATGGCATTCACTTACCTTTTACAGGATACCATTGATTCAGTTATTCCTACAGGAGTTACCTCATTTGTCTTCCCAGCGTGACAGGGAATAGCGTTTCATGAGCTGATTATTCATTTGTGAAATGCTTGCAGATTTGTACAGAATTTTTTTCTGTTGTTTTTTTATTTTTTTTTATCCCCCACTTCCTCTTTTTTTGTGTCAAATGGACGACAGCCATTTAGTTCATTAAGCTTTTTTTTTTTCTGCTGCCGCTGCATCCTTAGCTCTCATTGTCTGGCTTCAGGTGCTGTTTTTTGAGGACGAGGGAAAACGGGCCGAGTTTGTGGGACGGCTGCAGCGCGGGGCGTCTAACGAGCCGGGCGTGGCAGTGAGGGAGATGAGGGAGCAGGAGCTGCTGAATGAGGCCGTGACCAGAGAGCAGAGGGCACAGATCGTGGAAACCTTCTTCAGGCACGCCTTCGCACAGGTCAGCTCTCTCCGGGGTCACTCTGCGGTCTGCATCAACCGGGGATTATCTCAGGCTGAATATTAATCACACAGCTCCTTTTCAGTAGTGTAAATTTATGGTAATTTAGAACATGAGTTGAATTAATGTATAAAACTGGAAAAGAGCTATATGAAAGTGATAGATGTGCTTTTTGTTTTTACACTTCACAGTTCTGGAAAATGTAAAATGTAAATAATTATACAAATTTGCACAAAACATACCCTTTGGACCTTACTGCAATATAAATTCATTTCCTGATGCAAACCTATTTGAAAACATCTGTCTTAATGTGAGCATAGCACGATAAACACAAATGTTGCTTCTGAAAAATGTACACACTTGAATCGATAACCAGCATATTGACACGTTGAGTTTTGGACCCTTGTAATATGATCCACTTGATTAAGCAGCAGTTGATTTCACTGTTCGATGCTAACGTTTCTGCTGCTGTTGTAACTCACTGTTTGCCCCCTGCTCCTTGCCAAGCTACTGCTTTCTACAATAGTCGTGTTTTATCTCTCTGGGTCTTACTGAAGGTCCTGGAGATTGACAAAAGTGACGCTGGGGATCTGAGAGGCGTACCCTGCAGTAAGACCAGGGAAGCTCTCCAGTGCGAGCTTACGGGAGCTGAGCTTGCTAACGCCCTGGGCCTAAAGCCAGACTCGCTCTTTGTGGACTCCATGTTCACTCTGGCTGACAAGGACGGCAATGGCTACCTCTCCTTCCAGGAGTTCCTGGATGTCATCGTCATCTTCATGAAAGGCGAGCTCGCGATATTCACAGGAGCTCCGTTCACTTAAACATGCTGTACAAACCCCGGGACTCCACTGGTCCTCTGGAATTCATACTTTTTCTTGCTTGTTTGCTTGTGTGTGTGTGCGTGCCTGGGTGCCTGTGTGTGTGTGTGTGTGTGTGTGTGTGTGTGTGTGTATGCGTGTGCATGCCTGTGTGCGTGTCTTTGTGTGTATTTCCTGGGGTAATTGACAGGTTCCCCAGAGGAAAAGTCCAAGCTTCTGTTCTCCATGCATGACATTAGCGGGGACGGCTTCCTATCCAAAGAGGAGTTTTCAAGATTACTGAGGTGAGGCTACCAATTATGTCACAATACAAGCACAGGTTGAAGTGGATTGATAGCCGTAAGTATAGCATCTGAACAGTTATGTAGAAAAACGCAAATGGCACTTTCTGAGCCCTGATTCCACTCTTTTCCCACTCGTTTGTTACTTAACACTTTGGTGCCTTGTAATCTCCCGAAACCGCAGGGAAAGTTTGGGTCATTGGAAATTCATTTTGAAATTTTACCACATTTTTCAGAATATAACTACAACTTTATCCTGAGCTATGTCAGTAGCTGAATTGATTGTGGCCACTCTGACAATAGTAGTGAGAACATGCATGTGAGCTTCTCTCAATCTTTATAAAAATGACGTTTATTTAAAAAATGTCAGCGTGAAAGTGTCCGCTTGTCCTTTACCGCGTGCGTTGTAGGTCCTTCATTGAAATCTCCAGCGGCTGCCTCTCCAAGAGCCAGGCGGATAAGGCTATCGAGGCCATGCTGCAAGCCGCCGGCTTCGACAACAAGGAATGCATCACCTGGGAGGACTTCCACTTCCTGCTACGCGACCACGAGAATGAGCTGCAGTTCGCCCAGCTCAACGTCAAAGGTGGGGGGATGTGTGCGGGGCTTTGGAACCAGCAATATCTGAAAACTTTGGTGACAAACAGTTGATAAAGGTAAACAGACTATGGGCTTGATTTACTAAGACCTTTAGCCTGTGCAAAACATTTTAGCACACGCAAATCCAATAACATGACCAATGATTGGTCATGGTATTTGTTTTGCACCAATCATTGGTTGTGGTATTAGTTTTGCTTGTGCTAAAGGTCTTAAATCAAGCCCTTTATGTGCAGGTAAGGCTAGTTCTCCTGTTAGGGGCACTGACAATGCCCTATCTAACTCAGTGTTGGCCTACTCCCCGCCCTGTCATTAGCCACGGTCCACCTTATGTTCGTACGTCTCTATACAGGTATGGAGACGCAGGACAGAAAACGGCCCAACAGGAGCCACCGCGTGTCCTTCATCACCACGGGAGTGTGAGTTTATGCTAATAAAAAACCCAGAGAAGAGCGGTGGAGGAGGGGGAATTTACAGTGTTCCACTCCCTGGTTTGGTCATGCATCGGTGATGCTCTTTCTCAGTCCACAGACCGACGTGGACAAAGATTCGACCTGCAGCACTGTGGAGAGAGAGGGGCAGGATCTGCGTCGACGATTCCTGAAAAAGTATGACATTTTTTTTTCTTGCTTTCGTCCATTTTTATTAATGTGGTATTTCCATATTTCATGGGTTTAGAAGAGCTACAGTTCTGAGGCTCTCTGTCTAATTTTTATTTTGGTCTTGTCATCTTGGTCATGTTAGGCCACAGGTGTCAGAATCCAGCCCTAGAGAGCTGCAGTGTGTGTTGATTTTCCTCCTGTTTCAACACCAGTGATTCATTTAAGCCATTGATTGGCTAAAGAGTCGACACCCCTTGTTATCAAGGCCTTAATTTGCTGCTGATTCAAAGGAAACCACAAGTGCCTGCAGAAATGGTGGCCCTCCGGTATTGGAGTTTGACAGCCCTGTATTGGGTTGAGCCTGTATGGTGCATGACATGTATTTCCTCAAAACAATTTTCATCATCCACCTTTCCTGCCGAACAAAATAAAGGAGGATTTGCGTAGTTTCAACGTGCTACACCGATTCATGCAGGCTTCAGGTTTTACATGTTCTCGACACCTAAAGTGTCGGTTACTAAGAAACATGTGGAAAAAAACATCCGACGTAGAGTTTCGGCTTCACTGGAATTGTGGTCCAGGCTCTGCTCTGTCCAAATGCAGCAGTGCGGTTAAATCCCATCTGTTTTTACTCTTCATGGTGGTGAGCGCAGGTGAAATCACAACCTGACTGACCTCATGGTCTTCGGCCGCTGACGTCGTACATACTCGCTTTCTCATACACACACCGTACATCTCACAAGTGCGCGTACACACGTGTGTTTACGCAGAGATGCAAGATGTAAGGCGGTGGCGAAACAAACCAACTAAAGGCAATTTACAGAAACTATTGATGTCAAGAATGGGAATCACCTGTGGAATGATTTGTCATGTTAAATTTAAAACTAGGTTTAAGTCAGTTCACATAAAAGTAGACTGAACTGAACAAAGCCTAAATCTCACGTAGGGTTTCCTTCAGAAGAAACGCAAAACCAATTATTTTGGGTACAAAGTCTGTGTGTGCACTTTAGTCCCAATCCAATGGGAAGACACCCATCGCTAGGCTGGGCCGGCTAGTAATTATGAGCATTCCTGTGTACGAACGCAATTCAACACGGCTTTCCCTCAGGTGACATACGGTAGGAACACTGCTAATAATAACAGGGAATTAGGTATTCTCTACAGCTCCCCGTTAATGTAAGGAGCTTAACTCGCACTGTTAAACCGCAATTGTGTGCCAAAGGACCTGCAGTGGTGGTGCAAGTTACGTGCTGGTGTGGCACAAGTGACATCATGTCTGCCAATCTGGGCTTGATCCGGTGATGTCACCGCGATTAGCCCTGCACACTTGTGGCTGGGACTTGTTGGGGCAGTGTAATTTCCTTTGTTAAGCATCAGTCCTTCCTTGCCAAAGCAAATGTTGTGTTATTCTTAATAACCTATGCATCTGCCCACCTTTTGACTTCGCTTAAGTTTAGCAGAACATTGGCCGTCGGGTCACGTGCGCGCCACCATGAAAATAAACCTGCCCTCCTGCGCCCAAACAACCTGATACCTTATGTATGTATCTAAGTTTTTATGCATTTTTGTGTAAAGACACATTCTGAAAATGGTTGTTTTAGGGCGGGGCTGACCAGTCCTCATGTGTACGTGAAGCCCCGGAGGGAGAGGTACAACAGGAGCTGGCTGCAGCAGAAGGTTCAACAGTTCAAGCGCTTCGTGGAGAACTACCGCCGACACATCGTCTGTTTCGGCATCATATGCGGAATCTCCGCAGGCGTGTGTCTGGAGAGATGCTACCGTAAGTCTCCCTTTAAACGTGACCTGGTTAGTTCAATGTTGGGTGCATATGTTGGGTGACTGTCATGAACGGAGGCTAACATTAGCACATTGTTCGCTGTACTGTAATCAACCAAGTATTGATAATCTATCAGTTTCCAGCGTTGGTCCAGTAATACCACACGTTTGAGAATACTGCTATTCTAAAGATCCCAAGTAAGTTTCCCCCAACAGATGATTCTGCATCCTAAACCAAATGTGGCTAATCTTTGAGATGGCTAATAATTAGTCCTATGTCACCTACCAGCATTGACACACAAGTTGGATTTAACGAATTTGACCAAATGCATGACTGTCAATCAGCAGCCAACAAGGTGAATTATAATAAGATTGTAATTTGTCAAATTTTGTTTTCAGAAGAGTAAACTACACTAAAAACTTGATTGGATAACTTAGCTAGCCAGTTGTTGGTGGGCAATGTTGGAGCAATCTTACTTGCCCTTTGGCTTGCTGTTGAACAAGCCTCATCATTTGCGCACTGACAGAAAAACAGCAGAAAGCTAACGTTGCACTGACGGGGTCATGTTAACTGGGTTTCAGCCTTCATTCTTTCACTTGTATCATATTTAATAATTGATTCTTTTACAATCATATCCATGATCGTTTGTGAGCATTTTTTAAATTTGCATGTGGTGTTGTGTACATCTACTGTTGTGCTTCTTTTCGGAAATTTCGGCCAATTGATAGAAATACAAGATTGTCAAATTATGACTTGATTTGAATGCTTTGACAAATCAGATCCCGTGCACTAACAGACGCAAACCCCTAGCCCGTTTTGTAGATTATGGTTTACAGGCAGACGCCAGCGGTGTCCCGGAGATCAGTGCAGTGGGCATCATAGTCTCCCGCGGTTCTGCCGCCGTCGTCTCCTTCCTGTTCCCCTACATGATGCTCACCGTCTGCCGCAACCTCATCACGCTGGGCCGCGAGACCTTCCTCAACCGCTACATCCCCTTCGACGCCGCCATCGACCTCCACCGCTGGATGGCCATGGCCGCCATCATTCTCACAGGTTTGAAGGCCTACTATTTCTTACTGAAGAACTCCAAAGCAGGTACGCTGCTTGAGGCGAAGTGAATGGATGAATCAATGTAAGTGTTGGCCGGAGGTTTGAATGGCTCCTTTCCATTCATGGTTTGGCGTGTTTCCATTTGGAGTGTTACTTTGACGTGTAACCCTCTGAAGTGTCTCACTCACCTGATCCCTTTCTGTCCTGCAGTTACTCACTGTCTGGGTCATGCAGTCAATCTCTACATCTTCTCTATCAGCGACCTAAGCATCCTCGCCTGCCTCTTTCCCAGAGTGTTTTTCAACGATGGGTAACTGCTTCTTTCAAGTAGTTTTTTGGCCTGCAGAAAATTTATACTTAAATCTAGCACTTTAATAAGCTCTCAAGTTTAATATGTTATCAAGTTACATGAATTAGTATTTTATTTGCATTTGAAAACAGCTTATATATTCATGCATACCACAAATACCTTCATATCATATGTTGTTTGACATACAGTATGTCGTATAAATCTTCCAATGCAATTTTTAGGTCTGAACTTCCGCAGAAGTGGTCTTGGTGGTTCTTTCACACAGTTCCAGGTGGGAAAGCATTAAGGCCTTTTTGACTGTAAAATACAAAATAACTGTCATTGAAAGTAAGAGAGTGTATCTTTGTGATACCAGCTGCTTTTAACTTAAGGTGGAAATGGGGGTCTAATTGCCAGGCTTACTTTAAACTATTGTTTTTGTGCATAGGTATTTGTGAGTGTGGTTGTACTGGTCACTGGTGTACTGCATGTATGTGTTTGTGTGCATGGATATGTACTTGTGCATGTGTTTTTCTCAGGCATGACCGGTATTTTGTTGCTCTTCGTCTTCGCCGTCATGTACGTCTTCGCCTCACGCTACTTTCGCCGCATCAGTTTCCGTGGGTTCTGGATCACCCATTACCTCTATATGCTTGTCTACACTTTGGTGAGTAGAGGAGTGTGTTTGTGTGTGTGTTTGACATGTGGGATGTGAAACAATTTTTTATCTTTGCAATTATTTTAAAATTGTAACACAGCATACGTCTGCAGAAGCTTCCCTCAGTATGATTAAGAAAATAAAAGATAAAAACCTTGAACTTCAGTTCTACGACAGATCATTTCTATCTTAATTCATGTTGGGGCACGAGTCATGTGAATTTCTATTGACAGCTAAGGTGGAAAAATACATCACAACTGAGAATTCTGAGCCGAGCTAAAAATATTATTTCAAAATGCTTATTTAATGGTGTAGCTTGACTTGACCACATGCTGAATTAATGCCAAACTAAATGCTTGGTCATGGTCATATATTTAGCTAAAGCTGTACACTCTATACAAGTTTAAACATTTCACTGTTGACCTATGCGATTGCAAAACGGCATGATTCATATTAAAGGATTCTGATCTGTGTCTTTGACAGACTGTCATCCACGGCAGCTTCGCTCTCCTTCAGAAGCCTCGATTCTACATCTACCTGATCCCACCTGCCATCCTCTTCCTCCTGGACAAGCTCATAAGCCTCAACAGGAAGAAGGTGGAGATCCCTGTTGTCAAAGCCGAGCTGCTGCCCTCAGGTAAAAACAGACGACGCACCCTCCACAGAGAGCGGACCAATCGGTACACAGTAAATTCACAGCAAAATGTCCAGTGTTAATTCAACTGTAACAGTGTTGATTCACCTCTAGCAGTGTACATATGAGCCTGCTCTGGCCAGATTAGGCTCATATGTACACCGTTAGAGTTGAATTGACACTGGAAATTTTACTGTGTATCAATCACTGAGTCTGCACGGAGTTCCTGGTCGTAGCTGTCATATTCTCAATACTGTGACACACAGAAACTCAAAATGTAATTCTGGGAAGGTTTTTAAAGTCAATGTTACCTCTGGGTGCCCAAGGTCTCTGGATTCCCCTGTAGACAACATGTAATCTCTCAGTTCAGTGACACATATTATGGATAAAAACATCAAGAACAATCTTCACACTGTTATGCAATCAGATTAGATATATCCATAACAATTTTCTCCTAGTTTATTTTTAGTATTTTTCTTTTTGCAGAGTTCCTTGTGATCAAACATAGACTATGCAGAATATAGAGCATCTAATACCAGCACACTGACTGTCTGCTGTGCAGGTGTGACGTACCTGGAGTTTAAACGTCCCCAGGGCTTTGTGTACCGCTCGGGACAGTGGGTGCGGGTAGCGTGCCTGGCCCTGGGCACGGACGAGTACCATCCCTTCACCCTGACCTCGGCCCCCCATGAGCAGAATCTGAGTCTGCACATTCGAGCGGTGGGCCCGTGGACCACGCAGCTGCGCAAGCTTTATGCTCCTGATATACTGAAACAGCTGGGAGAGAACCCAAAGGTAACTCAGCTACACAAGCTCTATGTTCTCAATATACTGAAACAGCTGGGAGAGAACCCAAAGGTAACTCAGCTACACAAGCTCTATGTTCTCAATATACTGAAACAGCTGGGAGAGAACCCAAAGGTAACTCAGCTACACAAGCTCTATGTTCCCAATATACTGAAACAGCTGGGAGAGAACCCAAAGGTAACACAGCTACGCAAGCTCTATGTTCCCAATATACTGAAACAGCTGGGAGAGAACCCAAAGGTAACACAGCTACGCAAGCTCTATGTTCCCGATATACTGAAACAGCTGGGAGAGAACCCAAAGGTAACACAGCTACGCAAGCTCTATGTTCCCGATATACTGAAACAGCTGGGAGAGAACCCAAAGGTAACACAGCTAAACAAGCTCTATGTTCCCAATATACTGAAACAGCTGGGAGAGAACCCAAAGGTAACACAGCTACGCAAGCTCTATGTTCCCGATATACTGAAACAGCTGGGAGAGAACCCAAAGGTAACTCAGCTACACAAGCTCTATGTTCTCAATATACTGAAACAGCTGGGAGAGAACCCAAAGGTAACTCAGCTACACAAGCTCTATGTTCCCAATATACTGAAACAGCTGGGAGAGAACCCAAAGGTAACACAGCTACGCAAGCTCTATGTTCCCAATATACTGAAACAGCTGGGAGAGAACCCAAAGGTAACACAGCTACGCAAGCTCTATGTTCTCAATATACTGAAACAGCTGGGAGAGAACCAAAAGGTACGAGAGGGCTTGTGCAGAACCCCCCTAAGAAGTCACTCTTTCATAAAGGTCCCATTCACTCAGACCTGAGCTTCACTCAGACCCGGGCTCACCGTGCATGCAGTTGTGTTTTAGTGTGTCTTTTTCCATCTTCCATCTGCTGAACAGGATATTATATGGCGCGATTATGGACATATTATCATATTATAATGCATCACTTGTGATTGAGAAGCTCGTTCTCTACCGCATCAAACTCATATTCCAAACAAACACTACTCTTTAATGGAAGAGCGGCAGAATGTGGAGGACCTGGGGTGCTTTGTGGTCTAATGCCCTTCTCTCTCGATCTGAAGCTCTCAGTCCTCCTCTTTGATTGGCTGGGAACTGAACAGCGTCTCTGCTCCACAGCTCTACCTGGATGGGCCCTTTGGGGAGGGGCACCAGGAGTGGAAGAGCTTTGAAGTGTCCGTCCTGGTGGGCGGCGGGATCGGGGTCACTCCATTCGCCTCCATCCTCAAGGACCTGGTGTTCAAGTCCTCAGTAAAGTTCAGGGTTCAATGCAAAAAAGTGAGTCTGTCAACACAGTGAACCAGCATGAACACGAGAACATCATAACAACAGGCCATTCAGCCCATCAAGACCCTTCACTTAGCCTGCAGTCTAGAGTGCTTTGAGCACACGGTCACACCTTGCCTTGACCGATCCAAGGATCTCTGTTACCAAATTTTAACCAGTATTTGTTTCTGGTCATTACTGGGTGAACAAGGGTTTGAACCTGATTGAACATGTGTGTGTGTGTGTACGTGTGTATTTGTGTGTGTGTGGGGGGTGTGCGGGTGTTGCTCCCATAGGTGTACTTCATCTGGGTGACTCGAACCCAGAGGCAGTTTGAGTGGGTGTCTGACATCATCAGAGAGGTGGAAGAGCAGGACTCCAATGAGCTGGTCTCTGTCCACATCTACATCACACAGCTGGCTGAGAAGTTTGACTTACGGACCACCATGCTGGTGAGGAGGCCCATTGGCCCATTCAGTAGAGTATGGCACAGTGGGTAAAAGCTACAGTGATAATGTAGGTAAAGAAGAGGAAGATTAAGTATGGTGATGATGATGAAGATGGTGATGATAATAATGGTGATGATGATGATGATGATAATGATAATAATGATGATGATGGTGATGATGGTGCTGATACCCAGGTTCCTCTTACAGTATGTGTGTGAGCGGCACTTCCAGAAAGTGTGCAACCGGAGCCTGTTCACTGGCCTGCGCTCCGTCACACACTTTGGCCGGCCCCCGTTCCTGTCCTTCCTCAGCTCTCTCCAGGAGGTCCATCCTGAGGTGAGATCACAGCTCTGGGGAGGCGGTCTCTTTTCGGATCGCTTCTGTTAAGCTCAAACTAGTGCTGACACTGACTCTATAGTAAGACACAGCTCTCCTAATGGTACAAATTAAACATTAATAGCACGGTCTGGTTTCGACCAGTGCCAACTGTGGTCGGCAGCCCTCCAGGGTGAATTGCAATTGGCTCCAGCGTTGACAAGGAATGGGAGAGCTTCTAGCATTGCCCAGGGATGAGAGCTGGCTGTAATGACAGCGCCTCATCGTAAACCAGCGACCCCTGCTGGTTGATCGGGTACCTGCATGTTCCCTGCTAAGCTGCATATGAATTGGCCTCCTCAGACTCTGAGGAAGAGTTTGCTGCCAATTGCCAGTTTTTTGGTCAAAAATTATCACTGTTTGGGAACTTTAAGGCCTTCCGGACATTCTGACTGGCAAAATAATTAAGAAATATTTAGAATTTCAAAGTATATTATGCTCTTTAAGCACAAAGCCATGATATCTGTCAGAGTTAATCCACACAGAGAAGCTGCCTGAAGCAACCACAACTAATGATGCAAGATCCTGACAGCTTCATTTTGATAAGAAAAGCTTTTGCACGCACACAGAATGTGCTCAGATGCACATTGCCTTTTTTTCCTTGTCATGTATGGCGTATGGACATTTGTATATTTAATCTTTATGATAATTTTCATCTTTGAGTCCAAAGTCCAAAAATGCAAGATTATTTTGTTATGTAACTTCGAACACACATTATCGGGAAGCCTATTGTGCACACATTGATAATAGATATAGCTGTAATTTTAATTACTTATCTGAATAAATGGAATCTTTCCAGACGCATACACACAAGAAAGATATTAGTGTGAACTCTGATGCACTTGCCTCTCATGAATTAGCTTAAAGCTAATGCATTTGCTATGCATTTATCTTTTTATGAATTCTAGAAGGGCTCAGATACAACTCCACCTACACCTCTGCTTCCGTTCATTTTCAATTTAAACAGATTATTCTGTGTAAGGGAACACCCGTGTCCTCTTTTTTATTCTCTAGGTGGGAAAAATTGGGGTGTTCAGCTGTGGACCCCCCGGCCTGACCAAGAATGTGGAAAAGGCCTGCCAGCAGATGAACAAACGTGACCAGACTCACTTCATCCACCATTTTGAGAATTTTTAACAGATTGGCTGTACATGGCCACCATTTTACTATGAAGGAATTCACCTCAAAGAAGGAAACCATATGAACATTAATGTGAACCAGCTTCAGTACGTAATCTGCATATCACCATAGTAATATGTGCATTAAATATAATACATTGTGAAATTCACCATTTTAAATGTATGTATTCTAAAATGAAATTTATCATTTGTATTATGAACACAATGAGTGTAATGTATCAAAATCATATTAATATAATTTCAGGGGTCTTTGGTTTTGATTGGACAGTTGTTAACAAATTGATTTCTTCTGTGTTGATCAAATCTCAATGGAGTAATTTTGAACAATAAAACCTTGTTGCGAATCTCTTACAAATATGTTGTACTTTATTTAATTGCTGGGACTTAATGTTGCTGAAGGGAAAACATCAGATTTCCTGCATATTTCGCACCTTGCTGTGGTATATAACTTTGGAATACATAATTGGAATACAGCTGTGGTTACCTTGGCAATTCAAAGGCTTTGTATTAAATTAAATGAACAGTTTCACAAGGGTGCTGTGCTCTTCAGAGAATATAGGACTACTGCTCGGTGTGTTCTTCTCAGATAATACTTGCTGAATATGCATACAGCAAATTAAATATCATTTTACCAATGAGCATCCAAAGCTACACATACTCTGAGGATTAATTTAACTTTAAAAATGATACGTTTCAGAGAGGTTCGGGTAATAAATCGAGGGGCCCCAGAGGCTTGACAGAAGTGATAAGAACATGTTTCCATTAACTTATTTCCTATAATTTTATGTTGGCGGCTACCCTTTTACTGAGACTTTAATTAATTTCATCATTGTGCATGGCAAACATGCATTACCCACACATGATGCTTTGTATGCTTTAATTATGATATATTGCTTACTTGCTTTGTACTAAGAAGCAAACATTGTGTTTTTCATCTTAGACACAGAGGGTTCACCAACATAATTTGCTTTAGTCAAACACAGGTTGACTAAAATCATATAGAAAAATCTAAAACTATTAACGAGCGCAAATCTGAACACCAAAGGATTTCTTTTTTGTCAATCCACCCTGCGCGGGGGCTCTCAGGGAAACTGGCGGCATTGCGGTAAACGCAGGATCTCGTTTGTTATTAAGTTAATGGCCTGGGCTGTGTCGATGCCAGCCTGTGTTGTTGGCGTGCACGGGTTATGTCCCTAAGCACCAGCACACATCAATCCCAGCATTTTCCACATTCTGGCTAACCACAGAGATCAATGCCCTTAAATTTGAGTAATCAACTAATGCAAGTGCGGTTGCTTTGGGAGGATATCATTTTGTTTCAGTAGTTGCACACCATTATAGGTTTTATTGTCCCTCTAAGGAGCAAAGAATTTACAATTTAGCAGACACTTTTAGCCAAAGGGACTTAATTACCAGTTAGTGTATTTCCCATGGTAAGCAAACACTATACGAGCTAGTGATGGGTATAGTTACACTCATATAAACCCCTAAGAGCTAGTGATGGGTATAGTTACACTCATATAAACCCCTAAGAGCTAGTGATGGGTATAGTTACACTCATATAAACCCCTATGAGCTAGTGATGGGTATAGTTACACTCATATAAACCCCTAAGAGCTAGTGATGGGTATAGTTACACTCATATAAACCCCTACGAGCTAGTGATGGGTATAGTTACACTCATATAAACCCCTAAGAGCTAGTGATGGGTATAGTTACACTCATATAAACCCCTATGAGCTAGTGATGGGTATAGTTACACTCATATAAACCCCACTGTCAACGTGCTTACCTCAAGACCTGGGAGACAAAAAAATGTATTACAGTTTTTTTTCGATTGCTTTGACTCATTTTGCACAACAGAGTTTCAATGTGCAAAACTCTTAACACAGAATGCTATACTGCTCATTTTGGGTTCAAAATGTAATATAGCATGCAAAATAAAAATACCAGTGTCAAATCAGAGAATATTATATGCAAAAGTTTATCACAGCACCAGAACATTAGATATTTCAAACAATGAAGTTAAAACATTGCTGCATTTTCAATATACAACAGTCATCATGAAATAATGCTGCCAAACACAAAATCCTTCTGATAAAAAAAGAGTTGAAAGTGTTTTTTGGTCATAACGCAAAATGCTATACTCCTAATCTTGGGCTCAAAATCATATATAGCATGCACAATATAAACAACTGAACCTAATTAGATTGTATTTCATGCTAAAGTTTATCATAGTGTCAGAACAGTGGATATGTTTATCGTTGAAGTTTAATTATTGGTGCATTTTCAAATACAACGGCCATTATCAAATAATGTGGTCAAACACAAAATACTTGTTACCAAAAAAGACTATGCAATGGTCATTTCCTCATAAATGCTTGAAATTATGTACAGCAAGCATCCCCTGTGATAGACTGCAGTTTTGCGCTGGTGTTTTTATGAAAGACAAACAAAATATTAGATTAGATTATATGAAGTTTAATCATTAAAGAAAAATCATACAGTAATGCAGTACTGTAAACTCAACTGTATTGTACAGTAAAAACAAAAACAACAGTAAAAGCAAAAACAGTTACAGTAACAACAAACTTTACTGTAAAGTAAAAAAAAAAAACTGCTTCTCTGTGCTTAACCAGCATTTTGCCTCTCCGCTGCATTTGGCCACAGGATTTTGTCAACGTTGCATCTGATGTCTTCGTTGGCAAGACAGCGCTGGTAAAATCTTTGAGTGCCTTATCCACCCCTGACACTGCTGGGCTGTAATGTCATCGCATGCCCATGGCCTGAAGGAGCGTTTCCTGCTCATATGGACACGTATCGTATTCCTTCCACCACCAGGCCGAGAAAAACTCCTTGATGGGGTTCAGAAAGGGGGAGTAAGGTGGAAGGAATTGGAATCGGAACTATGGATGGGCTGTAAACCAGTCTTGCACAGCCAATGCACGATAGAAGTTTACATTGTCCCAGACAATGATGAACACCATCTGAGCATTTGGCTGTACGAGATGGTTGTACAGCCCATCCAGAAAATGTATGAGGCGCACGGAGTTGTACTATGCCTCCAGCAGAGGGTCAGGCTGACCAATCAGGGATGGATGTGTGTGGGCCTGCACAATGGTCTCAGGGCTGGGTCTAGGCAAACTAGGCATATACAGTACCTATTACCTATATACTGTATATTTACTGTACATGGTCCACGACCATGACCACGACCACGACCATGACCCTGTCCTTCGTTACCAACCTCAACCTCACTGACCTGCTCCATGTTGTCAGAAACTGCCATTCAGGTTTCTAAGCAGCCTTTTTTGTAGTGGTGAAGATATTATCAATTGTGTTGCAATGCTACTCACCTGGGCAAGGTTGTTGGAAGTACTGAGACATGACTACAAACACCTGTTGAATTGATTTAGTGATCTGCATTTGTAGTAATAAACATTTGAACATTGTTGTAATATTAGGTGGCTGTATTCTGAGAATGGAGCATATGATTTAGAGTTTGGCACTTTGTATTAACAGTTTAGGATGTCCTTAGGATGTAGTGTCCTAAGGTAAGAATTCTGCAAGTCAGTTTAGCACTTTGCGTTAACAGTTTTACACTTTGTATGTCATCATAGGATGTAGTGACTTAAGGTAAGAATTCTGCATGTCAGTTTAGCACTTTGCGTTAACAGTTTTACACTTGGTATGCCAGCATAGGATGTAGTGTCTTAGAGTATGAATTTTGAAAGTCAGTTTGGCACTTTGCATTTTGAGTTTTGTACATTGAAATTCTGCTGTGCAAAATGAGTCAAAGCAATCGTAAAAAACTGTAATATGTGTATTTATTTATTTTTAGACAGAAACAGTTAAATAGAAAGATTGAGGTGTAATTTGAAGGTGCGTTTTTGGAAAACAGCCAGCGAATTTCCCTTTTTTGACTGACTGGGGAAGGTCATTCCACAAGGAGCAGCTGCCAGGCGCTGGAAGAGAGGGGAGAGACAGCTGGAGAGAGGATGCTGAACAGGGAGGTCTGGTTGGAGTGCATGGCCTGATCATTCTCCGCATATGGGAAGGAGCAGCGTCATTTGCAGCTTGGTATGACGGTAAAATTCCAATTGTATGTTCAAATAAATGTCAGTCTGATGAGACACTTTGAAAGAGGCAAGATAGGTAAGATAAGCTGAGGCCAAAATGTTGCCTGATAATGGCAGAACATGACTTAACAAAAACCATAGTTCCAGTCATTGTTGACAATACAATCCCAAAGAACAGCAAAGAGAAACAATTGTTTCCTCAGTTAAACATTTTGCAAGCGATAACGCCAGAACAGTTTGCACGGTGACAAGCCTATAAGGAAGTTCAGAAGCTGATGAGAAATACCCTGTCTTCGTCATTAGAAGCATACAGAACCCCACCAAGTTATACACAAGCAATCTGCCTGTTACTGGTACACCATTCATTCCAAATTCTTGGCTGAGGTATGTGTACTGCAAATATGTAAGGGTGCCAATTATGCAACATACTGCATGAGGTAACATCATAGCGTTTGATATACGTAATTGGCACTTGTGTGAGTATGTATTTTATTCATACATACTGAAAAAGATTGTAGATTCTTTTCACACTTAATTATGTAAAAGGTAAAAGTGGAAAAAAAAGAAATAGTTCCCAAAGTAATTTTACTATGAACATTTTTTGCCTTTGAGGTGTGCCTGACTTTATTTTTTATACATAATTATCTTGATTTACACTTCATGTTGAAAACCGCTGAAAGGGAAAATGCGTTTGATGGGAACGTTCAAATGACAATCTACATAGCCTAATGAATTATTAATTGAAACAATCTAGATATGCGATTTCTCATCCTAAAGCACTGACCACTGAAAATGTATTAAATCAATTAATATTTGCTGGTATATTTTCTTGGGAAAAAGTCTCAAATATCCTTTACATTTTTAACGATAATGTCACCCCCTTCTGCTTTCTCAGCTGTAGGGATCTGCCAAAAGAAAATAAACACTTGGAGGTGCTTCCACACAGGTGTGATTTTTTACTAATTGAACAATTGACATCCCAGCATGCTCGAGGTTGTGTGTAGAAATGCTGGGAGGACCCAGTTGCTTTATTTATATTAATTATATTTTGGCTACCAGAGCACATAGAAATCTGTGATTTTTTATTTTTTATTTTGGAGGGGCAGTACCAGGTGCATGTTTGGCAGGAGCTTCAGTGGGAAAGACTGCTGAACTTGCTGCTGTTTCATGAGGAACCGTGGCTAAGGTGATGCAGGCATGGAAGCCTGAAGGAAAGACCGCGTCACTTCCATGCGTTGGTTTGAGATTCAAGGCGCAATGGACCAGCAAGTCCAATTCAGTTGACTACAAATATCAATTCAGAGCATGGGCTGGCACTTTAAACAAAATGGTCTGTTCAAGAACTTCACAGATAATGATACTATGGTTGGTATTTCCTTCATTTTGGCAGTTGCCTGTACGTTATGACATTGAAAAATTAAACCTAAAAAGTTATGGTTATCACTGTCTGATTGCAGACAAAAATGCAGTAAACTAACTGAAAATAAGTTTTGCAAATTGTGGGCCTAGCAAGTCAAGCTCATTGACTTTCACTCTGTATATGTCCCACATCTCCATATGTGTCCCACATCTCTGTATATGTCCCACATCTTGGTGAGGAAAACTCACATTCTGTTATTATACAAACTGTTCTATAACAAAGGGACCACAGAACTGAATATAAGAACTTGTATGCAGTTCCGTGATAAATAATTGGCCTTTTCCCAGAGAGCAATTTCCTGTGCTGGACGGATCTGGTAGATGCTGTATTCTCTGTCACTTGGATCTGACTGACTTATGGGAAAACATAGTAAGATACCCAGGCGATTGTCTGCATAGTGTTTATTATACATGAGCTATGGTACTCTAAAACCTGTTCATCTTTTCCATGTGCTTCCTTGTAATAACTTATTTTTTAATTCCCATTGGCTATCTCACATTCCAGAAACTAGACGGTTTTGTGCAATAAATAACTGGCATTCATTTTAGAGCGTGATTTTTGCACCTTTACAAAAGGTGATTTTGTAATTGGTGGATTAGTGGAGTTTTTGTGGTTTTTCAGCCTCTTGTTCTAAATCTAAAGGTATTGGCTTGGTATAAAGTGTATTTTTAGCTGCTGGTCTTAATTGATACAAAGGGACCACAGAACTGAATATAAGAACTTGTTTGCAGTTTGGTGATAAATAATTGGCCTTATCTCAGAGAGCAATTTCCTGTGCTGGACAGATCTGGTAGATGCTATATTGGATCTGACTGACTTATGGGAAAACATAGTAAGATACCCAGGCGATTGTCTGCATAGTGTTTATTATACATGAGCTATGGTACTCTAAAACCTTTTCATCTTTTCCATGTGCTTCCTTGTAATAACTTGTTTTTTGCATTCCCATTGGCTATCTCACATTCCAGAAACTAGATGGTTTTGTGCAATAAATAATTGGCACGGTATTGGCATTCATTTTAGAGCGTGATTTTTGCACCTTTACAAAAAGTGATTTTGTAATTGGTGGATTAGTGGAGTTTTTGTGGTTTTTCAGCCTCTCATTCTAAATCTAAAGGTATTGGCTTAAAAGTATGTTATAAAGTGTATTTTTAGATGCTGGTCTTAATTGATACACTATAATAGCATATTCAATGCAGAGGTCTATAGTGCAGTTAACAAAGTTCAATATAGAATTGTTTAAGTATGCTATGCTACACCACTCTATTGTAGGGCTACTTTTTTCTACAGGATATTTGTCTTGTCAATCAAAGCATGGATTTCCTGTGACCCTCATAGTCAGCAGCCTAAAGACCAACATCAAGCATCGTCTGACCACTTTGATACAGGTACTGCATAGAGGAACTGGCAATAAATCAAGAGCACACACAGCGTGATTTTGTTTGTCGTAGACTGCATGAGTTTGGGATTGCAGTATGTTACTTGTTTCCATTTACAGTGTTGTACAGTATATGTGTTTGTTCAGTTGTACTGTTTTTGTTCGCATTTTTCAGGCCTCAGTATCTGTTTGATGGGATTTTGTGATTGCTGGATGTCAAGATTTCTTGTACAAGATTTTGAATGCTTATACATTAGCTAGGGCATAGCTGTGCATGTTGAATTAATGTAAGGGGAACATTGTTTTGAGACAGAATTTGTGTATTTTTAAAAATTTGCATTCTTTGGCCAGTGAATAGATTGCTTTTTCCACAAGCTAATGGAATTTTCTTCAAGTAACCAACGCATCACTGGATACCGTCAGAGATCTGGCACATTGCTCAATCTGTTGGTCTGCATATCAACCACTACAAGGTCGACCAGTGAGTCTAGTAAGTATTCATTTTGGCTTCATCAGGTCCTTGCTGTGTTATGTATTACAGGTGTGGTGAACGATGACAAATTGTCCATCTAAAAAAAGGAAAGTGTCACATGATATTCGGGTAGACATAGACTTTGAGGGACTACACTTTTACTACCTGACCCTGGGCCTCATGCTCTAGGAATTAGTGTTGCCACCTTTTTTTTGTCTATTTCCTTGTTGCTAGTTTTGCACATCTAAGAAACACACCCCTGTTGAGCATATCTGCAAGAACAGGCCAGAGGACACAAGAGAACTTCACTAAATAGTAGACGGCTATAGTGTTCCTTTATAGAGCAATGCATGCTACCCAACACACTTCCTGCCACTTGACACTTCCTGCTGTCCCATTACTATCAAGCATCATGAGAAGGTAAACAATTTATCAGGTTAAGAGGTGAGGAAGACCCTGTGCTGAAGCAAAGCCATTTTCCCCAGGAGAATGCAGAGACGACACGGCTCGCAGTGACTTGATAGTAAAAGTACGGCTGGTGAAGGTGACCTAACCCCCCGATAGGGTTCCTCAAACAAAACCGCGAGAGCTAGAAGGGACTGCTGTGGTTATGACTCGCAAACGTAGATGTCATGGTTGATCTACTCTGACCTACGACAAGTGAACCCGTGGCTTTTTCCCCCTCGAGCTCATTGGTTTTCTGCCCTGTAACTTCACCGCCAAACGCGGGGAATGCAGAGTTGGCACGGTAGTGAGAGTGCTCGCATGATTATCGACTGCCCAGAAAGTGTTTATTTTGGGTTCTGCTGTGTCACTGCTGTGGGTTTGGTGACCTACTTTGCGTATTTAATTCTGCTGCTTAGGATAAATGCAGTGAAACGGCAAATTATGACTGGCCTCAAGCACCAATATCTAAAAATATATTTTTTTATTTGTACTTTCATTAAACACAAATAATGGTGCATTTCTAATTCACATCTGAAGAGAAAGAGCTTTCTCAGTCAAATAGTTTTCTTCTTTAGTCAATTTCAAGTGAAAAGAAAAACAAAAGTGCTCATGACCGTAATATTTCATCATACATTACGAATCTATTGGTGTCGGGTAGCAGTTTTTATATGGTGGTCCCATTATCTCATCAAAGTTGTAATAGGGCCCTGTTAGTACATCACTGAAGTTTAAATCCACAAATTACTGCTGCATTGCGAGCACCTTTTGGCACAATCAATTATCCAGTCAGAAAGCATTATTGCTGAGTGTTTTTCCTTTCTTAGTGGGGAGCGAGTGGGGTGTGGATTTAGAGGGGATCTGGATTAAACCCTTATCTCCAAAGCCACAGGCATCATCATTACCACATCGCATTACCTCTTAAGGCTGTAATTGGCCGCCACCCTGCTCAATCCAAGTGGTGTCATCTCTGCCTCAGTATGGTGCTTGATCTTATCATCGCCTTGCATTTCGACACGCTATTTTATGCACTGAATGGTCCTCCCTTCCCATTAAGCCACCGCAGTGAGCGCCATTTGGCAACCATTTCACTTATTTGAGTCCCTTTTATAATTCGATGAGTCATATGAACCAGAAGCTAAATTGCGAGCATCGCACGGATTGACTACAGCGCGCCATCCATTCTAATATTACAATTAATATTAATATTACACTTTTCACTGCCCTTTAAGAGTAAGCAGAATTAACCAATGTGCGTTAATGGCCCGCAACCAAACGCTCTCATTACATCCTCATTTCCCTGGTATATTCCACTTGTAAATGCCTGAGGAGGTGTGCAATGGGAGCTGTTTTCATGCTTACCAGTTCGTACTGTGCTTTGGAAAAAATAAATAAAATAAAAACTCTTTGGACTGGAGACGCCCATGTTAACGGATGTGACAGAACAGAGTACCACATTACACATGGGAACATCAATGTCTTACAGGGGTTAGGACTTCCTTGGGTCTAATATTTAGAAACATATTCAGATTGATTTCCAAATGAAATTGATTGCATAAGAAAGCAACAACCTTTTGTACCCTGTTAAGCAGTATGTGTGAAAAGAATGTGTCAGTGGTGTTATTTTGACAAATCAATCACGAGAGGAAAATAACATTATTTCAATTCAAATATAAAGAATATGGAACTAACCCTTGGAAGGGACAATACTGCACTTTAAAAATTTAAAGACAGGCAAGGCAGTCAAAATGGATAATCCATTTATTTAGTATTCTAAATCGAGAAAACACTGCCCCCTAGTGATAAAAATGGGTTCTGCCTGCAAAGTACAAATAGTAGAATGTGCTTACAGAACAATTAAATAATCTCTTGGCTAATACACAATATAAGGGGCTGCTAAGTCCACACGTCAATCTATTAAGGTTTCCATAAATGGTTGATTTTTATTTATGCGTAAAATGAACTTGTATCTTATTCTGTGGTCTTTTAGCAGCAAAGAACAGTGGAAAAAATGTAACCACAGCAAATACCTATAAGTAACTGTCTAATTCTGAATACTGTGTATTCAATACATTACTGTCACATAAATTGAAAATTATTTCAAAAACTACCTGACTTTGAAGTTATATACCTTTAAATAAATAAGAAATCCAATGTTTGGATTTGGCTAAACCATCATAGCTTATTCTCATGAAACCATAACTGAATTATGATATATAAAGACTTAGCAGTAACTCTTGCCCATGGTGTCTTATAGTTCATATTTACATATCCATTTATACAGATTGATTTTAGTTGAGCAATATCACACAAAGTACAGGCTCAATGGTACAATCTTGGTGCCCAAGCTGGGAATCAAGCTACAGACCAAGGGCCTGAACTAGGAATCCCCAGTAGGCTACTGCTGGCTGTCATTTGATAATTTAATTAGTGCAATTATCACTTGATCACAGGCATAAAGAGAATGTGTTCTGTCCCTTTAAAAGCTCATTAGTGTGTATGTATGGACTAATTATTCTTTGCAAATATTTTCCTTTGTATTGAAGGCATAATGTAGAACATATATTTTTTTTTACAGATGTTGTACAGATGTATGCTTGTTAAAGGATCATTTATGTTCTTAAATTAGACTCTTAAATGTTAACAGAAAAAGTCCCAGAAGTACACATTGTCATGTGATCCCTCAACAAGATGGCGTCAAAACAACTTCCAGTGGAAGCCAGCTAGGCTTGTGCCTTGTGAAGGTATGAGATACCTTTGCACTTGGCTCAGTCAATGTGCATTTATTGAACTATTTTAACACCTGCAATTAATCATATTTGTACACAAGGCATATATTAATTCAGTCCATGGCTTCCATTTCTGTAAAGCAAGTACAAAAGTGTTTGTTTTGTTGGGCACATTCTCTATTCTCTCAACTCTACTTACATGTTTTCTATGTAGAATCATTCCCATGGTAGGGGAGTTACTTGCTTTTAGCGAGACTGAGATAGCGGGAAGTGCACACCTCATGTTTAGCATTACACTGTTTCAGAAAGCATATGTAGTGTTTATCATTACACTGTTTCAGAAAGCATATGTAGTGTTTATCATTACACTGTTTCAGAAAGCATATGTAGTGTTTAGCATTACACTGTTTCAGAAAGCATATGTAGTGTTTAGCATTACACTGTTTCAGAAAGCATATGTAGTGTTTAGCATTACACTGTTTCAGAAAGCATATGTAGTGTTTATCATTACACTGTTTCAGAAAGCATATGTAGTGTTTATCATTACACTCTTTCAGAAAGCATATGTAGTGTTTAGCATTACACTGTTTCAGAAAGCATATGTAGTGTTTAGCATTACACTGTTTCAGAAAGCATATGTAGTGTTTATCATTACACTGTTTCAGAAAGCATATGTAGTGTTTAGCATTACACTGTTTCAGAAAGCATATGTAGTGTTTAGCATTACTGACAGTATAATCAACATCAACATAGTAATCATTACCTTCTGGCAAAAGGGATTAACATACTTAAACTCTACCTAAGGATCAATGATGTGGCTTTCATTAACTCTGTTGTGCCTTTTAGGATTTACCAGTGACCACATTGCCATTTCTGAAATCCACTGTATTTCTGGTTCCTCTGACGGAACAAGCAAAAGATGTTTTTGAACGTGGATTGTGTTATGTAATGGCTGGATAATTATCAAATCAAAAGTTTAATGCTGGCTCCAATTTTAAAATGAAATCAAGAACAAGCACAATGTATTTGGAGTGGTTAAATGTCTGTGGAGGTCCGATTAGTCGCTAGGCACTGGGCTAACAGTCCAGATTGTCTGCCTTTGTTTTTAGCACGGGGGTGTCGGTGGAAATTAATTATTGGCATATTATTCTGACACAAGGACTTATGTTGCTTCACACAGTGCTAATGTAGTAGAGCAGGTGGGGTGCTGAAGATCAAGCTGGACACAATGGCAGGTATTGTCTGGACAGCAGGGAAGATGAGGGACCTAGATGGGCTGAATAGTCTGTTTCAGAAGCAGATGCATTCAAGATGATTCTTTGCGACGCAGAGTCTTGGCCAGAGGATGTTTTATGTGTTGTTCCTCTGAGTTTCCAAGCGTGCTTCAGAATGCCCTAACTCATTTCTGTCTTTGCAAATCATATTGGGTAAAGTGCAAGTGCTGTTTATTGTTGACGAATGAATTACAGCTAAATTTTTTTGTAGCGCAGTTGTAATTCTTTTTCAATTAGATGTTTTATTATAGGCCTACCATAGGAGGTCTTGTACTGTACTTCTCTTCCGATTTCATGTATAATAATATTAATAATAATAATAATATTCATGTGATTTAACATGAACAGATTTGCCTGTGGAGAGGAGCACATTAAGAAGACTCAGAAAGGCGTAGAAAAAACATGGTGACATCAGCCCCCTGTGGACGCTTAAAGCCAGGAAGCAGGAGGTGGCATCCCCCCGTCCTGTCTATGATGACCTTCCTTTGGAACCCAGGTGACCAATTATCTCCACGCGTGTAGTTCTATCGTTCTATCTCACTGGCAGTCTTCTCTGGTCTCTACACAGCTATTGTTGATTCACCGCTGTTTCTGCATCAATTTGTAAAACCACAATTTGCCAGTGTTATTGGGTTTCAATTTCACTGTTTGCTCAGACTCTGGTAATACGATAACCGGATGGATCAATTAAAACGCAAAGTGCACAGAGCAGGGGAATTCAGTGGTCAAACCCATACACCACATGTTTTAAATTGGTCCAATGTGCGGTTATGTGCTCGTGTTTACTCTTGAAAGAAAGTCATATGTATGGATTTTATCAGTTATAGCATTATTTATGTAGCCTTCTGATTTATGCCTGGAGAACCATATTAAAATATGCTACTGGGGCAGGGGAGGCTCGAAAGCTAATGATTGATAGCATGTAGACATTCATTTCTTAATTGAATATGAATAATCTTAATTTATGAATACTGGATCAATACTGGTGTGAGAATCAATCTCTTTTACTCGTATATGTATGTGAACGGTTAGGTAAGGGGAAATATTTGTTGAAAATATTAGATGGCGCAGAAAGTACACTGGAATGTGCGTGCGTGCGTGCGTGCGTAACTTTAATCTCCAAGAGTCAAGCCAGATTCACTACACTGTTTCCATCAACGGAGTACTGAATATAGACGTCAGTTAATTACCCTGCTTCAAACTTTGTGTCTACTTGGCGATCAGTTCCCTGTGTCTTGTGTCTGTCTCACGTTTGTACCTCATTACTGCCTCCACATCTCCTGCTTGTCTTGTCTTCTGTTTTTTGTTCTGCCTGTTTCTGGTTTGTGTCTGGCTTTTTCACACCCGTCTTTTTTCTGCCAGAGTGCGTTTGTTCTGCACAGGCCGCAGAGGGGGCAGCTCTATGCCGTCGGGGGCCTTTTGCCCCCAGGTTGTGACAGAAAATGGCACACGCTGAGCTTTTACAACACAAACCTCGTCATGACCTCTGTGTGTATGCGGTTTGTGCAGTGCATTCATCTGTGTTTTTCAAAGAGCATCGCACACGGATCTCTCAGCTCTTTAAAATGGAAATGTTTTCTGTGGAGCCTTTTCACTGTAACTGAGCAAATTAACATGAAACTCAACATCAGAGTTTCTTTCATCATGAAGTCCATTCAATGAATGCTCTGATACCCTAGATTATTTATTTATTTAATTTATTTATTTTTATTCAGTTCCCTGTGTTTGAAATGGCAAACATTTACCTGCCTAAACCTTCCTACAATATGTTTTGGCGACCAAAACCATAACTAAATAAATGAATGTCCTACTTTTAAAACCTCAACTTTTGCCACCAAAATTACTTGAATATATAACTTGGTGTGTATACAGTGTTTGATGCTTTTGTTTCTGTTTCTCCTTGTTAGGAGCTTTTTACACTGTTGTTTTTCCAGTTCTGGCCTAACCACCTGGTTTAATCTTATGGCACTGTTAGCATCGGGTAGCTCCTAATGCAACTTGGCCACAGTTGGCATGAATTGGTCTCTATGCCAGTACCAGTAGAACATACATATGGTGATGCTTTACCAGTATGATGACCATGAAATATTGAAGTCATAACTCTTAATACACATTGACAGTTGCACTAAGACTCTAGGCATACAGCATTGGCCCAATAAAAGGACATAATGGCACTATAGAGCTCCAAATACACACAAAAAAATACATGTATAAAATGATCATAAGATCATGCAATATGAAATTTGATGATGCACTTTTTAAGTTTGTGGATCGCAAAGGATGACATAAAAAAACAAAAAAACATCAGAATGTCTCTGGACATTTGCAGCTTGTGGGGGTGGGGGGTCGGGGGGGGGGGTCAGCAATACTCACTGGGTTCACTAAGGCTCTGAGTGATTGAACCTTGTATTTGTAACTATTTTAAATTGAATAAGTTCATGTTTTATCTGGTAATAATGATGCTGTATACCCTCCTTGACTGGAAAGACAGTGGATTTTACTATGGGCATGACTGCATGGGGAGATTTCCCTTATTGTTCACCACCTTCCCCTTTTTCTTTAGATTCTCGCATCTGTGCACCTGTCCTGACATTTTTTCTATCTCTCCTTCACGTGTTTCCTCTCATTGGCTGTCGTTCTTATCGGTTCCGTGTTCCGCCGCATGCAGGTCAGCCCACAGCTGCTGAAGCAGAGCTCTGACTCGCTGCCCTGTGGAGCACACGCGTCCTGCGCCGATTACTATCGCACACGAGTTAAAAGTAACGCGGCTGCAAAACTTTATCGGCTGTCAGCGCATAGCGCGGGCCCCAGGGTGTTACTGCTGTACTGTACGCAAGGTCCACCTAAATCAAATTTGATGTGGCAGGTTCGGAGTAGGGGCTGAACTAAACTGACTCACGCTGCGTCTGATGCGTGTTTATTAGTGCGCCTGATGCGTGTTTATTAGTGCGTCTGATGCATGTTTATTAGAAGGAAGCTGTAATATGACTGGGCAGCTGCGGCGTGAAATTAGTTTGTTTTTGTTGTTTCAATTTGGGGCATGGATTCCCTGTCAGGGCTGTTCTGCAGTGTGTTGGCACTGATGGCATTTTGCAGGCGAACAGTATATCCCTTGGTGTGTGTGCGTGTGTGCGTCTGTCTGCTTGTGCGTGTGTGTGTGTGCGTAGCGGGGAGGAAGATACACCCCGGGAGTTTGATTAAAAGGGATGGCAGGGTAGATTGCTCCTCAGACCATTACGAAAGCATCTTTTGTGTCTGACAGCAAGGAGACTGTAGCCCCCCGACAGTGTAGCCATGAGGCTGGAGGTGAGAGCGAGGTTAAAACACGGATGCATGCACACACACACACACACACACACACACACACACACGCACGTGGCCTGCATGGAAGCTGAGGCAGCAGGAGGAACACGATGGCGCAGGCAGAAAGACCCGGAATGTAAGTGGGATGTTTGGTTCGGGTCGTTTGCTAGTTTGCTTTTGCACTTGGTTATGACTGCCTCAGGTCCCCTGTGGTTTCACCCTGGAGATCCCCTCAAAAGCTGTATGGGGCAGTGTGGGTATTACGTTTATGCTATGTGTGTTCAGGGAGCTCTCGTTCTCTCCCTCTCTATCATTCTCTCCCTCGCTATCATTCTCTTTTGCTTTCTTACTCTCTCTCGCTTTCGCTCTCTCTACGTGCCTGGCTCCGTTTAGGTGTGGAAAACAGCAGGCTTGACCTTTGTCTTCAGGGCACAGTCAGTGTTGAAACGTTAAGCGAAACTGAACACTGGTGAGGGGCATATCTGTGAATTGTGAAGCCTGAGCAAAGGAAGAAAATTGAGATAATGCTACTGATAAATACTATATGAGCAAACTGGACAATTTATTTGATTATTCATTTTCATTTTGTGTAAGTAGGACAGTTGATGCCTCGAGACCTTAGTCACTGACGCTAGCTTTTCCTCTGTGCTTGTATGTGTGTGTGTGTCTACCATAAGGGGAGTGATACTGCCATGTGCTATGTCTTTAGGTACTGCTTTAGCCTGTCGTCTGTCTCATTCTTAATCCCTTATAAATGTTAGCACAAAGAAAGCTATGGCTAAGGAAGCTTGCACATTTGTGGATGATCTTAGAGGCTAGTTAACTTCAAATTCTGACTTCTGATTCCTTTCTACTCTACCAGTATGCGAGGCTTGTAGTGTTAAAACATCTGAGCTTGTGTCCAGAGGCGAAACCTAGAGACATGCCATTGATGTGAATAACCGCTAACGCACCCAAGTATGCACTGCACAGGTCATCTTAATAATTTTCAATTCCCAGTCATGAGACTTTATAGGTTTTGTAATTATCTGTGTTATTTAGCAGCTCAATTTTACAAAGAGCCCACCGTGCTGTTATCTCCAGTAGTTTATTGACCATTCAAACATGATATACTGCAACTTTCCTTTATTGATCACGGTTACAGTACCGTCCCCTCCCCCTTGTGATAGTTTTTTAAAATATTTTGTTTTGTTTTAACAATAAGAAAAGCCAAGAAGGCCCAATGAGTTTCTTTGTTGTAGGTTAGACATGCAGTATCATACATGCAGCGCGGCATCATGGGAATAGCTGAGGGACACTCATGCGACAAAGACATTGATTGTTTTTTATGTTTTAGTGAATTAAGCTTGCTGCCATACGAGATGGAATACTGAGAGAAGTTAGGTACTGATTTGAGAATGGTGGATGCGTGACTGATTTGAGAATGGTGGATGCGTGACTGATTTGAGAATGGTGGATGCGTGACTGATTTGAGAATGGTGGATGCGTGACTGATTTGAGAATGGTGGATGCGTGAGTTTAAGTATATTTCATTATGCGGGCCAGCCTAGATAAGAAATCTGGAAGTGATCTGCACTGGTCCCAGATCGGTACGCTAACGGCAGTCCTGCTATCTGAAAACATCAGAGGCCTTCCCTGTGTCATCCAATCAGACACTCAGACATTCATCAGCCAAACGCACTGTATGAGGTGGAAGTGGGTTATTCCATTGTTTATGATAACCATGGAAATGGTATAAACCACATAAACAGTCCAAAATTCCAGTTGCACCAGTTGCATGTGAAAAACATGAATAGTGTGGTGTATTCTGCTTTGATAAATTCAAATACTTCTCATTTGTATCTATGGAGCGCCAAATGGGACAAAATTAATTTATTTTAGCATTAATTTTTTCCCTCCACATTTATCATAAATAAACCCTTTCTCACATGTACTTTATAATACTTAGAATGATTTACTAATGTTATGATAATATTTAGTGGTTTTCATCATTAGTGTAAATGTATGCCAAAATATGCACCATGATAATTTCCATATATTACATTTATATAATAAAACATTAACTGGGGTCAACAATGAAGAACCTTTTCCACCTTTCCTAAGCTAATGCCTGGAGGAAATGCTAAACTCACTTCCACTTGAACACCCTGATGTCAGATTGTTTTTAGCTGCTTGGAAATGTTTGGGTAAAAGCCTCCCTGACTGCAGTCTGGAGCCAGAGCCAGTGCAGTGACCTGTTACAAAACATTCCTCTCAAAATTCAACGTGTTTTTTGACACACACGGCTGGGCTGGCCCGGGTCTGAGCTGCGGCAAGGTCACCTACATTTTCCCCTGCAAAGCAACTTTGCTTCTTGGAAAGTTAGAGGCAGAATAACTCCACCTCTTCCTCTTGGGATACATAGATAAACCTGGTAATTTACAGTGCACAATACTGCCATTATGTTAATGTATCATGACAAATGAACACAGTCCTGTTTGCAACGGTAACATATTTTCAGGCTCCTGTGAATTTAATTATATTCAATGCCAAGGAACAGAAGCACACATTTTTTTGTGAACCAAATAAAAAAATAATAATAGAAAAGGGTATGCTGACGGGTTTGTGTAAAGGTCTCTAAATTAGTTTTGCACATTAAAATGTGACACGCAAGGTGCTGAAATCTGGACCGTGTCCAGGACGTAGCGGATGTGCCCTGGCTGGG
>CM056388.1:10274551-10364551 GCA_029718625.1 Synaphobranchus kaupii | reverse complement strand
TTATGCTCGCACACGTAGACAACTGAAGTCTCTTGTTGAGGGGCGTTTCCCTCTCCATTTCAGCGAAACGTGGCCTGCCGCCTATTTTGCAAGCGCTTACAAACAAGGATGAGACCTGATCGCTCCTGGGACTCCACACACACCCTCCTGTGCGCCCATTCAGACTGCAATGGAATAACCGTTTGAGGCTCGTGCTCGTAAAAGTATCGAGGAGATCTTTCCCAAACCCAGCGAAGACACACATTAGGAGTGAGCTGGGTTGCCTTTGGACCTGCCTAGGCCCTGCCTTCAGTTAACGGGCCAGGTTATGCACTGAAGTGTGTAATGTTTCCAACGTGCCCGGCTCAGTGCTGAGATGAGAGCTATTAAGCGAGATCAAGACATTACCTAACATCCCGCTTAAACACTGCAGCATCTGAGGTGCATTAATTCTTCTGCACAGGAAGTGCATCCCTAGTGTGTGTGTGTGTGTGTGCGCGTGCAGAACACTTCAGAGAGCTGCAAAGCACATTCATCATGTGAATCAGCTATATTTTTTTTTTCTTAATTTGGTGGTGATGTATTTGACCTCCTTTGGTTGTACTGAGGTTTACGTTTGCCTTTGACAGTGCACCCTCTGCTTGCACCCTCTGCTTGCACCCTCTGCTGCCAAAACTGTGAAAATTTTCCGCGTGGCTGGACCTGTAACCTGAAGGTTGTAGGTTTGACTCCCAGGATGGCCATTGTACTCTTTGAGCACAGTACTTAACCTGAAACTGTATATACTGCAAATATGCAAAAGGTTGCTCTGAAAAAAGAGCATCCATTAAATGTACGTATATAATGTAACTGGCAGCCCTGGTAGGCCTTCACACTACAAACTGCCTTTGTTTCTATTTGAGGGTGATGGCGTGCGGCAAAGATGCCCGCTGCAAGGGATGTCGATTGGCCTCGAGGCTCGTGCATGCTTGAGTAACGCCATGCACAGCCCTCTCCCCGCTCCAGCTTTCGTTCTGCCACCGGTAAAGGTCAGAAAAGTGGTCTCCCTCCTCCCGCACGGCATCCCGGGGGAACCTGGCAGGTGCTTTTAAAGAGCGCAGACGAGAGCTGTCGCTGCATTCTGCTCCGCGGCCCCCGCGCACTTGGCCGGGACGGCGAGCTCGCAGCACGCGATGGGAACACTGCAACGTGAGAGGAGGAGCGGAGGAGCGCCGGTTCCCTGGCGCAGAACCCCGCGCGCGGAGGGCTTTCTCCTCCATTCTCTCCTCGTTTTTAACAATGCCAGAGTAATAAATCACGCAGTCACAGCCACACTCGTTTTTCATGGGGCTCGCGTCCAGGCCTAGCTTTCCCAGCATCCTCGGGGACCAGGAAGAAAGTCCTGTCGATGCTGTTTTTTGTCTTTTGTTGTTGTTTTTTTTTTTTGTCTGATCAGACTGCGAAAAGCCCAGGAGTTCAGTCTGAACACAGCAAAATGGCAGAGATAGTGGGAGAGTTTGCAGGCAGTGGGAAGTGCATGTGTTTATCGCAGCCCTATTTGCATACATACAATAACTGTATGCATTTCTAATGTATTTCTGTATGTGCTGTTTCTATATAAATTATTATGTATACAATTCGTGCCTCTGGCCTAATGCATGCTGGGATAGGCTCCAGCCCCCCATGAACAGGAATAAGCGGGTTAGATAATGGATGGATGGATGGATGGATGGATGGATGTTTTATAAACAGTGAACACCAAAATTCATTGGACAGTGACACATTTTTTGTCATTTTGGTTCTGTCCTCTAGCACTTTGAGTTTGAAAGGATACAATGACAATGAGGTTGAAGTGCAGACTGTCAGTGTATTTTCATCCATATAGGATGAACAGTTTAGAAATTATAGAACCTTTGGTACATAGCCCCCCCCCCCCCCCCCCCCCCCATTTTCGGGCATCAAAAAATATTGGACAGTTTAACATAATGTAGAATAAAGTAATAGTTTTTAATATTTGGTTGCATATCCTTTGCATGCCATGACTTCCTGATGTCTGTGACCCAACAATATCAAAAGACTTGATATCTTATTTTTTGGTACTCCTACAAGCAATACTATAACCTCTCTGCATTTGAATGGATCTCTATGGGAATTGGGATTTATTTATTTTTGACTAGATTTAGCTGTAAATTACACTGGAACAATATGGAACACATGGTTGACTAAATGGCTCTAAGTCATCAAGGGTCTAACATATCAAACAAGCTTTAAACCATCACTCTGCTGCCAGATATGCAGTAGATATGGATGGATAACTTTATGGATGGTTTCTTCTCCTCACTTATTTTGTCCATAGAGTTCAATAGGAAAATTTGTTCGGAGAAACAACCCTTCAAGTGATCCATCCATATCTACTGCATATCTGGCAGCAGAGTGATGGTTTGAGGCTTGTTTGATACCTTAGACCCTTGATGACTTGCATCAAACTCAAAGTGCTAGTGTACAGAACCAAAATATCAACAAATGTGTCACTGTCCAATGAATTATGGTGCTCACTGTACATACAATTTTCCATTTTGCCTTTGGCAACGTATGACATTGAGAAAAATTTTATACTGTATATTCTCTTGTGGGGAAATAAGACAAGCAGCTGATAAACATTGTGGAGATGCAGGGAATGCCAGTGAGGAATGAAGAGGCACTACTGCAGTAAAATCATATCATGTTGCCTTTGTGTACACAGCCAGTAAGTGTGTGGATATACAAATGAGGTTGTGTTTTGAGCTTGTGTGCGCATATCTGGGTGGTGGATGTGCTTGTTTCTGTGTGTGTGTGTGTGTGTGTATGTACATGCGCTGGTCTTTGCTTGTGTGTAATTGTGTATTAATATCTGTGTGTACTGTCTGTGTGTGGGACTACGCGCCAAGACCACAGATTTAATTTTGGCTTTGCAATGAATCGTGGGAAAAGCACAGAGTAATTTACAGGATAATCAGCACGTTTGAGTGGGTGCCTCTCCTGGAAGGAATATTCATCTTCAACTGCTCCAATGCGAGTGAATCCATTACTCGACTGCTGCAGGACTGCAACAGATATTGTATTATTTGTTCATCCAAGTCAACGAATGCCCACTACTAGTTTCATTTTCAGTTGTGCTCTGTACTCAAGCACATTGTGAAGTGTAAAAATATATATATATATACACTACTCACAAAAAGTTAGGGATATTCGGCTTTCGGGTGAAATTTCAGGATGAACCTAAAATGCACTATAACCTTTACAGGTGAAATTAATTTGACCTTCTCTAAACTTTTGAATGCACATGTCCAACTATTCAATGTTTCAGTACTTTTTGCACAACTTGCTGTTCTCTAACAAGGAGCTGAACGGCAAAATTCACAACAGGTGTTTGATCCATGAATCGACTAATAAATTTCCTGGTTCAATTAGAATTGGTATTTAAACAGTCCTCTTCATCATGCTGTTCACATTTTGACATCATGAGACCAAGACGACACCTAACAATTGATCAACAGTACCTCACCATTGCGAGGCTTCAAACAGGATGTTCTCAGAGGGAAATGGCCACTGAGCTTAGAGTGTCACAGTGTCATCAGCAGGTTGCAACAGAGATACAGAGAGACTGGAAGAGTCACAGAAAGGCATAGAAGTGGACGTCCTTTGGCCACATCCCACACTGATGACCGCTTCATTGTGAACAGTGCCCTGCGGAACCGGATGATGAATGCCACTCAACTCCAGGCACATTTAAGGGAGGTGAGAGGCACCCAAGTGTCACGTCAGACCATTCGAAACCGTTTACATCAGCGTGGTCTGCGTGCTAGACGACCTGCAAGGGTACCTGACCACACCACCAGGCACAGGCGTCATCGTCTTGCATGGGCCAGGGAGCATTTACGCTGGACGAGGGACCAGTGGGCCTCAGTGCTGTTCTCTGATGAAAGTCGATTCACGTTGAGCAGAAATGATGGCCGCCAACGGTGTTGGAGACGTCAAGGAGAGCGCTATGCATCAGCCACTGTTGTCACCAGACGACCCTTTGGTGGTGGCGGTGTTACAGTGTGGGCAGGTGTGTCTAGTCAATACAGAACTGCCCTACACTTTGTGAATGGTACAGTGACAAGCCCATACTACCTGAATAACATCATTAATCCAGTCATTGTGCCCCTGCATGAACAACACAGGCCTAATTTCATCTTCATGGACGACAATGCTCCAGCTCATCGAGGTCGCATCATTAGGGAAAGGCTGCTGGAGACTGGGGTACCTCAAATGGAGTGGCCTGCACTTTCTCCAGACCTGAATCCCATAGAAAACCTATGGGATCAGCTTACTCACCGTGTAGAGGCTCGTAACTCTGTACCCCAGCACCTCAATGACCTGAGGGCCGCCCTTCAAGAAGAGTGGGATGCCATGCCTCAGCAGACAATAAGTCGACTTGTGAACAGCATGAGACGTCGTTGTCAAGCTGTAATTGATGCTCAAGGGCACATGACAAGTTATTGAGACATTGACATTTTTGTTGTGGTATACCCACCACTGTTGTTGGCTTTTGTTTCAATAAATTGTTTGAGATGAGGAAATCACCATTGCATGCTTCTACTTAAATGCCCTACTTTCATGATACGTATAATATCACTGTAGCGTGAACTTACATTTTCCATAAATTTCACCCGAAAGCCAAATATCCCTAACTTTTTGTGAGTAGTGTATATCTCCTGGGGATATAACTGCTGTGCACATTTTGCTTCATTGACTTTGTGCTTTGATTGTACAATGTGCCTAGGTCCCAGGGCACCCCCTGCTGGCCTACCCAGTAGTGCAGGTTGGGGCAGCAGCACATTCAGAGCCTGACAGCATTGCCTACAGTGCCCCTCATTCCTCACCTGAGTCAATATATCGTAGCCCTGTGTGTGTGTGTGTGTGTGTGTGTGTGTGTGTGTGTTCGTGCGTGTGTCTGTGTGTGTGTGTATGTGTGCATGCTTGCCAGACCAACTGTGCTTAATGGAACGTATATCATGATATAATCAATAAATTTGTCAAATCAGTGAGGATATTCTTAATATAGTTATTTGCGTATGTAACCCCAAAACAGTGAAAGGTATTGGGACTGTAATTCAGGTTATTTTTGATTTACTGGACCAGCTAGAGTAGTGTGACTTGCAAAAATCATTTTGCTTTTGTGTATTTGCTCATATCCAATTATGAGAATGTATATTTTTGATGTGTTTATATGTTATTTGGCTTAAGCCCAACAGTATATATAAATATATTTTAAAATAAAAAATCAATTGATATTGTTTGTGATTAAACTATGGCAACATTAAATGGAGCTCTTACCGAAGTAATTGAATTATATATCATAAATATCACGTTAAAATTGAGGTTTTTCTGAACGAGGTCCTCTGAGGATTTCAGGATCAATGCCGTCTATTATTATTGTTTGAATTCAGCTCAAGGTTCTTAGAGAACATATATAAAAAAAATACAGAATACACAGGCGTATCATAGGAGCGCAAGAGGTGCTGACCCCAGGTCAGAGGTCAAAGGTCTGTAAGATTCAGGCACATGATTGGAGCCAGGACTGACCTCAACTTTTCATAAGATCAGTGCTCAATGGCCCAGATGGTGAGGAGGAAAATCCCATTTTAATGTAGGGGCTCCATAATATTTTATGACCCTTTCATATCTTTTACATTCATCCAAAGTGACTGATAGTACAATGCATACTATAAACATCAGGACTGACACAAAACTTGACCATCTGGCAATGAAACAGTGATATTGTTATAAACAAAAGCAATAGAGTAATGGAAATACATAAATATGACTTCAAGTACAGAACAATTTCAAAATACAAAAACAAAATTACTAAATCAAAAAAAAATTATAGAATACATAGCTACAAATATGCATATTTTATATGTATTCATTTACTAATTTGCACTAATATCTCAATGTCTCAAAATAAAATATTTGTAAATATTTTCATACACTGTCATTTACGTCTCTACATGCAATTGTATGGATCTAATGTGGAACATTTTTATTCAATTACATTCCGCTTATTGTAAAATATTGTCTAATATATACTATTATGCAATTCCTCATTTTGGATTTCTTATTTTATGTATTTATACTGACAGGTTATTTTTAATTAAGGGACGAATTGAGAAATTGATGCCGTGCTCTGATGTAATTGGCTCACTAATCTCACAATCTACTTTCATACTCCTGATCAGTGGTAATCTCTGACCCATCGTTTGGATTTAAAGTATAAGGCTGGACACTGCATAGGCCTCTACTCTCAGTTCCAGAAAAATACACGTGTGGGCAAAACCCCAATGGGAACTTTGCATTGATTATGTGATGGTTTTTTGTTATTTTTTATTAACACAAACAAACACAAAAATAAATTTTTTCCCCCCATTTTATTTCTAAATACGGTGATCTTATCCACCCGGGCCTTAAACTGTATGGCCGTTAATACTACGCGTGATAGACATGAACATACCGGTGTGTAAGGGAAAACAAAGCTATCCCTCCTGCAGCAGGTAAATGGCATTACGCTTGCAGAAGACATGCTCTATATATTTTTTTGCAAGCCCCTTTGCTCCTACGTAATTATGCAATAAGCTTTCAGAGGAGTGGGAGGGCACTGTGTCAACATGCTGATTTTGGTGAGACAGGGAAGTGTGTGCCCTCTCCGCTGTGGACTTAATAGACTCAAATATAATTTCTCCCCTCTCTTCCGCTCTCGAAACTTTTAACATCTTCTACCCCCCCCCCCCCTCTCTCTCTCTCTCTCTCTCTCTCTCTCTCTCTCTCTCTCTCTCTCTCTCTCTCTTTCTTTCTCTCCGGGGCCTCATACTGATCTCTTTTTTTCCAGGAACTCTCATATCATTCTAAAATGAATGCACTGGTATATATAAATATTTATATAGCATGTGAATAACCTATATTTTAATATTTCTGCAGACATATCCCCCAAACAAAATTTATATAAAAATACTGAGATTTGTTCATTAGCTTCCTACCTCCCTCTTTTTTGCTCTTTTCTCTTGACACACACACACAGCCTCCCAAACACACACACGCGCGCGCACTCTCTCTCTCTCTCTCTCTCTCTCTCTCTCCCTCTCTCTCGCTCTCTCTCCCTCTCTCTCATACACACATGCACACGCTCTCTCTCTCTCGCTCTCTCCTACCTCACGCAGGGTCGTTTAGGTGCTGCAGCGTCTTTTCTTGCGAGTTTTTTCTTTTTTTTTTCTTTTTTTCTTTTTTTTCTTTTTTTTTTTACAAAAGTGGCAAGAGCGGAAGGGAACGATGTTGAGGTCCTGACTAATATTGAATGGATTAGCAATCTATTCTGAGCACTAATGAGATTAGAGTGTCATCGTAGACATGGGTCGCAGCGGCATGGTGCCTTTTGTTGAGCTCCTTGGGGATTGTTTTCGCTGTCAGTTCTTCGGCACTGGAAATGGCGTTGTGATGCTGAACGAGGAAGACGCAGCTGAGGCGGATGCCAGGGAATAGAATTTACATGGTCACCTATGCTGGTCTGTGGTGTGGATTCGTAATATGATAATATGGTGAAATATCAGAAATACATTACTGTCATGCAGTTTGCTTTGGGAGTGACTGCCATAAACAAAGAGGAACGCCTTCCTCATAAGAGAAAGATGTGGTGAGTATGAATTTCAGTGTGGGCGATGCAGAGGGGGAAGGAAAGGAGATGGGGGAACGCGTAGAATTGTACAGTGCAGTCAAAGCAGTGTGTTACCTAATGACAGGAGAGAGGAAGCGCACAGCCATTATGCTCCGGCTTGAGCCGACTATTAGCTCTCTAGCTTTAAACTGAAGGAGAATAGCGGGGCTGTATGTGACATATTCGGGCGTGAACTGCCGTCGCGGGAGCCGGCTCGTCTGTTTTCTGCTTCATGCTGCAATTAGTTTATTTCAGCTGATTGTGAGGTCTGCAGGCAGTGTTTGCTTGTCCGAGCATATGTGTACGCGTGCGTGCGTGTGTGTGTGCGTGTGCTTGTCTGTGTGCGCGGAGAGCGAAGAACCGGTGCAAGTTCTGCCCATTTAAGAGAACAGTATCCCGAGTTTGATTCAGTTATAATGCTAATTTAAAAACAATATAAATATCGCTTTAGCTACGGTGTGTTAAAATGTAGTTTGTATTAAAATATTGATGTCATTGATGATCAGAAGATATTGCACTGCACGACCTCCTAAAGAAAAAAATAAGTTTTACTGTGCAGTGCGTAAGTATTACACATTTACGCACTTTTTATTGTTTCGGCTCTGTAGCTACTCCAGCACAGTGGATTAGAAATTAAACCATGTGAGGTTAAAGTGTTGACTGTCAACTTTAATTTGATGGTACTTACATCCATATTGGGTGAACATTCTATTTATTAGTACCCTCATTTTAAGGGATTTTAAGGGAGGAAAAGTAATTGGGCAATTGGCTGCTCGGCTATGTTGTGGCCGGTTGTGTCTTTGCATCATTAGTGCACAAGAAAGCAAACAAAAGGTCTAGAGTTGAATCTAGGTGTGGAATTTGCATTTGGAGTCTGATGATTTTGTCTCTCAACATGAGGACCAAATAAGTATCAATGCCAGTAAAGCTGGTCAATCTTGGGCTGAAAAATCAGAATAAATCGATGAGAGACGTAGCCAAAACATTTGTGTGTCGAAATCAACTGTTTGACACATTGTTAAGAGACAAGAATGCACTGGTGAACTCAGCAATAACACAGAACCTGGTAGACCATGGAAGACCATTGGATTGGATGACGGAAGAATACTTTCAATTGTGAAGAAAAAAACCTTTTCAACTGTCGAACAGATCAAAAACACTCTCCAGGATGTAGGCATAGATGTGTCAAAGACTACCATAAAGAGAAGCCAACACCAACATAACCTCAGAGGGTTCACCGCAAGATGCACACCACTGGTAAGCCTTAAGAACAGAATGACCAGGTTTGAGATTTGCTAAAAAAGTACATTAGAAAAACTGTCCTGCATGGAACAAACTCTTATCGTTGCTTTGTTGTAAATCTCTTACCACTCCATCTTTGAAACGTGGTAGCGGTAGTGTTATGGCTTGGGTATGTATGGCTGCCACTGGACCTGGCTCACTTGTCTTCGGTGATGATGTGACTGCTGACGGCAGCAGCAGGATGAATTCTGAAGTGTAGAGAAATATCTGATATGCTCAGATCCAACCAAATGCCTCAGAACTAATTCGATGCCGCTTCACCTTGCAGTAGGACAATGACCCCAAACACACTGCTATAGCAACCAAGGAGTTTTTCAGGGCCGAAATGTGGAACGTTCTTGATTGGCCAAGTCACCCATCTTGAATCCAATTGAACATGTGTTTCATTTCTGAAGACAAGACTGACGGAAAAATGCCCCAGTAACAAACAGGAACTGAAGATGGCTGTGGTTCAGGCCTGGCCAAGCATCACCAGGGAATATACCCAGCGTCTGGTGATGTCTATATGTTGCAGACTTCAGGTAGTCATTGAATGCAGAGGATTTGTGACCAGGTACTAAATATGATGACTTTATTTCAGTTATTATGTTAATTTGTCCAATCACTTTCGCTCCCTCAAAATGGGAGTGCTATGTGTAAAAAGGGTTGTATTTCTTAAAAGGATCACTTGATATGTATGTGTATACCCTCATATTAAAGCCGATGGTCTGTAATTTAACCTCATATTCATTGTTTTATTTCAAATCCAAGATGCTGGAGTATAGAGCCAAAACACCAAAAAATTGTGTCACTGTCCAAATATTTAAATACTACAATATGACTGCACTGTATACTTATGAAAAGATTAATGTGTAGCCTGATATATTGGTCAGATATATATTGTTCTTTTTTCATTTGTATGTTTATTCATAATTTTTTATTTGTGATGGCTGTAGCCTACCATACACCGCCTTTTGATTCTACACTGTATGTATACTTGTTTATGTATTCTAAATTCTTTCAAAAATGTTTATAGATACGTAATGCAAAATACCAGGGTCATTAAATCATAATGCCCTCTGAATTTCAGAAGCCGATATTAATAAAAGCACAGCATGGGGGAAAAAATGTGCGTCTTGTTTTTATTTGTTTACACATTTGTTTAGTGTGAAAGACTAAAACACAGCAGCTCCTATGCACATGCATTCGTTTATACTACTGAGGGTAAACCTGTTCTTCAGTGCACCCTGTCTATGTCCCTGTCTATAGCCTACTAGGGACTGCAGATGTAGTGAAGCGAACGGGTATATTTCATGCCTAATGCATCTGCTTATTCAATCAACTGTTTTTTTTGCATGCCCTAATGTTTATGTGTACGTGCTTGCAATACCCATTTCATTCTCAATTTACCCTTCAGCCTCTACTGTAGATATTGAAATGCATCTGGGTATACGTGTCATAATATTTACAAGCATGACGAGCTGACAGTGAGCCTAGGCTTCACAGCACTCAGGAAGCCAAGCGCCTTTTCTCCAGTATCATATTTCTGATATTCTGTGCGCTGTTTTGCGCTGAAAACAATAGTCTTGGCTCAGTCGGCGTAACACATACGTATATTATGCGTTATGGAATCAGCAGAAGCAGATCGCTTTGGTAATCTAATAAGGATAAAAGGATTACGATCTTGTCAAATGTGGAGGTAAATACCAAAATCAATGAGCAATCAGTGGCTGGCCCAGCAGTTCAGCGGCGTCTCTCTCTCCTTTAAGTGTACCCACATGCTTATTTTCAACCTCATAAAGCGGCGTTTGTGAGATGATCTCCCTGGATCATGACATAGCATTAGCGTGTTCTGGGGCATGTGGTGGCGTGTGTTCGGTACGGGGGTTCAGATGTGACTCGCTCTCACCAGCTGACAGCCGGGGAGCCAAATTAAGAGAGGGGACTTTTTTTTTGTGGCCTTTGAAGCATTTCAGGATTTACCTAAATAAAATACAAACCGGGTTATTGCAGGGTCATTATTACAGTGCTCTCTTATGAGCCAGAGATGCTTACCTAGGGCCTTTCCAAGGTTTATACAAAGACCTCACAGGTTTCGGAGGAGGGGGTGGGGGTGGGGGAAATTACGTTATCTCTTCAGCCTTCCATTTCCAAAGTCCAAAGGACTGCAGCGTTTTCCCGCTTGTTGTCAGTAAATTGCACAAGGTACCATCAGAAGTGTGTGTGTCTGTTGCTGCCCTTTTAAATTCTGTGTGCAGAAGCTTAATTTCACCACAACATGCCTTTCTGTAAGTTGTCCATGTGTCTAATGTTGCACGACTTCTCAGGCTTTTATGAACTGCAGGAGGAGGATGCATGTCACTAAAATGGCAAACGGGGTTCTGCCCATTTGCCCTATAGCCCAGTGTATGCTTTTTTTATGAAATAACAGGCCAGCTGGCAGGAGAGATATCTTTATCTGTTCATCTTAATTTTAATTGCATTCGCCATTTTTTGTGCGGAAAGACACAACATCATCAAGGTCTTGTGATGTAGCGCTGTGTAAAAAAAACAAAAAAACAAAGTATTGTGTAAGTGTTGTGGTGTGACTCCCTGTGTCTTCTCTTATATCCACTAGCAGGATTTGAGGGTGGGGCGGGGGGGGGGGGGGATGGGTGCAAGAAGATGCCACCCCCCCTGTTAAAAAGATGGACAAAAACCGTCCCCTTTTTTTAAAACCTGCCATCGCACCTTTCCATCCCCTTTGGGTTATAAGGGCACTCTGTGGTATCACAGACCCCATCATCCCCTTTGAAACTTACTTTTTTTTTGACAAATCGAGCGCTGTTTACTAGTGTGTTTATTTTCCTATCCGTTTTGAATCCCACATGTTCTCACTCTGCCAGAGCTGTTGTAATCTCCTCTCAGTCGGTTTGTGGCACTAAACTGAACAGATTACACTGGGTTTATTCACTGGTCCTTGACTGTTCCCGCCCTCCCCACGCCTTTCCCTCAGGTCACCGGTCGAGTGGGCTTAGCCACAATTGGGAGGAGGGGGGGGGTCAACAGTGACCAGATTAATGAGGTGAGGGAGATCAAAGACAGAGGCAGAGGGAGGGGGAGGAGTCAGACAGAGAACCACATCACCATCACCATCACATCTGATCAGAGAGGGAGAGAATCCAAAATAAACCTAACATAGCTCAAGTGATGGACAGAAGAGCAGGAAATAATACAATAGAATAAAAAATGAAATTAAGATTCAAGGGACAAAATTTACTTTATTGTCCCCAAGGGAAAGTTGTCTTAGACACACTGCTGCCGCATAAGTACAGTACAAACACCAGTACCCAATACCCAATACACAGTACACATTGACAACAACACAAGGAACAATATACTTGTCAGCCCATGTCTGTTGAAACGGTTCCTGTTGACCTATTGAGGAGTTGGATTGACAGGGGAATAAATGAGCACTTAAATATATTTAGTCTGCACCTGGGAACCCTATAACATCTGCCTGAGGGGCAGAGTTTCTTTGCCTGCTTGATTATGGTATCTTCAAATTATGGTTTGAAGGGGAGGATGTTGCCTAAAATCTTTGTTTTTAGTGCAAAATTCATATTACCAAACCACACAGATATCCCATAGTGCAGGATGTTCATAATAACTGTCTGGTAGAACGTAAGCATGACCTTTTTGGTTGACGCCAAAAACCCCTAAGTCTACGCAGAAAGGTACAGACACTGTCGACTTGGACAATTCAACACAGATTGCAATAAATATAGACCCCCAAATTTTTGTATGCCTGGACCTGGGCAATGTTTGCATTGTGACTGGTGAATGATCCCCAGTGGATTCCTGATCAAAGATAATTTCTTGGTATTTATAATTGGATGATAATCAGCAGCCCACTCCACAACCATCTGAACCTCTGCCGAGTACATACCCATGTCAGTGGTACAAAGCGCTTCAGTCTTACTCTGTCAGTCAGTTACACTGCTGTCAAATAATATGAGAATCCTTGGGCTAAAACTACACGCTACAGGCTATTTTTCCCCCCATTTTGTTGAGTTTCTCAGTTCTACTTGGTCCCTGTTGGCTCTCAGTTGACCTGAGATTTCTATTTGCTGTTTGTGTAAGGTCAAGTCCAGCTGTTTTTAGCACAAGTTGTGAAGTGACTACTGAGAGCAGATAAGGCTGCTACACCATTTCCCCTTAGCTCTCTCACTCCGTCTCTCTTCTGCTCTTTAATTACTAGCATATACTCATATACGCACACATAAAATATCATTCAAATTACTATTCGGTCAATATTTAGCAAGTACATTTCGCTTTATGAATGTATTTAAAATGGTTGAGACCCCTCAACTCCACAAGGGAGAAAAAAATATCTTAAACCTTTTTTTCTTATTGGTCCACCGGGAAGAAATAAAATGCAAAGATGATAGAGAAAAACAGCCATTATTAAAGGCTGTTACTTTCCTTGAGATTTTGTGGAACAGGGTAGACTCGGACCCATACAGGAGATTGCAAACAGAGAGAGAAAGGGTCCATTCCTCAGCAGGATTTAAAGGCTGGCTGGTTCCCAACCTCCGGCGCATGCAGCATATTCTGTTGAGATGCACAGATACCTCTGTTCATCATTGCTATAGAGAGAATAAAAATGATGTGATGGTGGAGCTAGCTCACACCTCTTCAGCAGGTCCACAGGCCAGGACAGTAGCCTAGCATACGCCGTTCCCTGTGCCAGGTCTATAGGGCGTGTCTCCTCACGCTGCCCACCTCGCACCTCGCAGATGCTGAGCAGATGTCCCCCCCCCCCCCTCCACCACTACCCGCTTACCGCAAGAGATCAGCTTCAACGTGGTGTGATTAAAATTTACAGTCCATTTCAACCCTTAGTGCTGCTCCACCAGAGTTTGTTCCTTTTTCTTTCTTTTTTTCTGGAAGTGCGATGTTTCACTGCGTGCCTAAGTTTAGACACGGAGGAGCGGGGCGAGGACCATCGAGGTGTTTTTTTTGTTTTTTTTTCAGAGAGAAACCGCCGGTTTGTGCTTGTGTCTGCATCCGTGTTCCATCTCTCCATGCATGGTTTTCGATGCTTGACATGACCGTGGTCATGGGCGGTTGGATATGTGTCTGTTTTTATAATCTCTGTATATAATATCTGTTGCGCCTGTCTTGCCCACCTAATCGCCATATCTGTCCGTCCCAATGCCGGTCATTTCTCGTTACACGGCTTACATACAGCCTTTTAGTACAGGCCGCAAACAGGGCCTTTCAGAAACCCCCCTGTCCACGTGTTTAAATATGCTGTGTCTTTTTAAATTTTGAACAGGCGTCGTGTTTCAATCTCAGTCCGTTGCCGTGGCACGCGGCCCTGCGATTGCACCCTGCTCTCTGGAGACGAAACCCAGAGATGAAGCGGTTAGTCCGACGAGCCTGTCAAGCCGCAGGGCTGCATCATCTCTCAGTGCGAGCTGCTCCCATCTTTCAGGCCAGCGCCGTCAGACGTCAACCTGTTCACACAAAGGGCACCAAATCAGGTTGATGACATGGCTGACCAGCGAACTTTTTTGTGTCAAAACTGGCCTTTATCCTCCAATATTCCTCAAAATGGAGGTTGACATGTTCTTTATGGAGGGTTGGGGGGTGCTGCCCCCCCCCCCTCCCAGTATGTGAAAATTGTTATGAAGAAAACCTTTTAAATTCGAAAGGACAACATGAATTCACGGCCTTCATGTTAATAGGTTGATGTCTGGCCATCAGTGTGTGCTCTCCACACACAATCAACACAAACCCCAGCTAGACTCATTAGCAGGTGGGAAGGAGAAGACATTTACTCATCGAACATTTGGCAAATGGAAAGCGTTCCTGCCGTGTTCTTCCAGCCCCTCCGACTACATGGCCCGGCTCACCCACTACCGCCCGGGCGTAAATCGCCAGCACGCCCGCCTGTGACCCCAGAAGATGTGTTGACCTCAAGCCTCCCCGCCATGTTCTGAACCTGAGGCCGCTGCCGATTCAGCGACACCCTGGTCGCTTGCGCTAATTGCGCTGGGTTGTCCCGCAGAGTGCAATAAGAGCCCGCCTGCTGAAGACTTAGCACAGCAAAAGCAGATCCATTTATGCTCACTGGAGTCGAACGACCTGCGACCCCGGCCTCCTGCTCGTTGCTGTTTGGATGCAGTGGGCGTCGCCTTCCCCTGTTGCTTCCGCTCCTGTGTTTTCCCCTGCTCCACTGAATCGTACGCATCGCACGCGAGGGAGAAACCGGCCTCGGCTTGCGCCAGTAATCCAAAGATTTATTAATGTTTCTGCTCTTAAGGCCTCAAATGTTATTTTGGGTACTTTCAATTTCACCTTCAGCTTCACTTTACAACAATAAAGTGGTACTGATATGGTGAAAAATATGGTAATATTGCATGTACTGCTTACACGTGTAACATGTTACCCTAGTTCAGGGGTAGGGAACCCTGGTACTGGAGAGCTGCAGGGTCTGCTGGTTTTTGTTTTCACCATAAATACAGCAACTACTTAAACCAAAGAAACCAGATGAGGTGAGTTAACTGTGTAATCAACTGATTTAATTGATCAATTAAGTGGGGAGTAACAACTAAAACCAGCAGACCCTGCGGCTCTCCAGACCCAGGGTTCCCTACCCCTGCCCTAGTTCCTATGGTATTTTATGTTAGATGTCTGGATATGTTGCCCTGTGGCATTCATTGGCTCAGGAAGTTTTTCTTTTTTAAATCCTGTAACCATAGTCATGATGATGTAGACATACAGTACAGTCTGTAAGTATTTGGGCAGTGACACAATTTTGTTGTTTTGGCTCTATAATCCAATGAATGCATATGAGGGAAGAGTGCAGACTGTCAGACTGTTAGGAATTACAGAACTCTTCATATATAGTTCCCCCATTTTAGGGAACCAAAAGTAATTGGACAATTGGCTGCTCAGCTGTTTCGTGGCCAGCTGTGTGTCTCGTTGCATCATTAGTTCCTGCCCAAGAAAGCTAACAAAAGGTCTAGAGTTGATTCTAGCTGTGGCATTTGCATCTGGAGTCTGTTGCTGTTGTCTCTCAACATGAGGACCAAAGAAGTGTCAATGCCAGTGTCATTGTGAGGCTGAAAGTATGAATCAGAGACAGACAAAACATTGGGTATGTCCAAATAAACTGTTTTATACATTGTTAAGAAGCAATAAGACACTGGTGAGCTCAGCAATAGCAAACTACCTGGTAGACCGCAGAAGACCATTGTATTGGATGACCGAAGAATCCTTTCAATTGTGAAGAAACAGATCAAAAATACTCTCTAGGATGTAGGCGTAGATGTGTCAAAGATTACAATAAAATTACTACACCAGGAGAAAGAAAGGAACTGCTCATGATCCAAAGCATACCACCTCATCTGTGAAACATGGTGGAGGTAGTGTTATGGCTTCGGCATGTTTGGCTGCCACTGGAACTGGCTCACTTGTCTTTATTGATGGTATGACTGTTGATGGTAGCATCCGGATGAATTCTGAAGTGTAGAGAAACATCTTATACGCTCAGATCCAACCAAATCCCTCAAAAATCATTGGAGACACTTCACCTCGCAGCAGAACAATGACTCAAAACATACTGCTAAAGCAACCAAGGAGTTTTTCATGGCCAAAAAGTGGAATGTTCTTGACTAATCAAGTCAATCGCCCGACCTGAATCCAGTTGAACATGAGTTTCACATGCTGGAGACAAGACTGAAGGCAAAAAGCCCCAAAACCAAACAGGAACCAGAGATGGTTGGCAGTGCAGGCCTGCATGGCAGAGCATCACCAGGGAAGATACCCAGCGTCTGGTGATACCTGTGGGTCGCAGACTTTAGGCAATCATTGAATGCAAATTTGCCACTAAGTACTAACTATGATAACTTTATGATTATGTTAATTTGTCCAATTGCTTTTGGGGTAATTATGTATAAAAAGGGCTGTGATTCGTACACGGTTCACTCGGTATGGATGTAAATACCCATAAATTAAAGCTGACAGTCCTCACTTCAACCTCATAGTCATTGTTCATTTCTAATACAACGTGCTGGAGTACAGAGCCAAAACAATAAAAAATTGTGTCACTGTCCAAATACTTACAAACTGCGCTGTATGTACATGCATTATTACATGCATGTGATAAATTGCAGCTGTGTTTGAAAATGGCCCAAACATGAAAAGGGTATTCTTTGTGCTGCACAAACATCTGAGCTTATATGTGAGCCGTCAGAAGAATAAGCATATGTCTATGTGATAAAAGTATTTTTTAGGCTCATTTTTAGCACAACTGGTTTCTAGGAAGATGGCCCATTTAGAAAGGCTTAAAACAACCACTGGCTGCATCCCTGTTTATCTTAATAGCTCAATTTTTAATAGCTAGTCATTCTTAGTTGATACTTAGCTAGCATCCCCCTTTGAAATGTGTTCATCACACATAAGTATCTATATTGAATGCTGCTCATATTTTACGATATGTTCAGTTTGTGTTCTGAAGTGTTGATTGAAATGAAGCACTAGAAGTACAGACTAAACAGCAGCGTATAATTTGCTTATAATGGTACAAATTATAGTAAATCAAGCAAATTTGCATGCAGTACAGACTGATGATACGGTGCTGTGACTGTAGGACTTGCAGAACTTACAGTTATAATATTTCCCAGCAGTCTCTTATGAGAGAGATTTGGTTTTGTGACTTGTGCTTTTTTGTTCACAGCTTATGTAAAGCAATGGTGAGAATCTATAGCAGTTTAAATGTACATTTTTTAAATTTAATTTAATATGTTCTCACCATTAATGTGATTCCTTTAGCTTGAATTTCTTTTGTGGAATTCTCTTATTTTGTCAGTCATATTAGAATTTGTCCAAAATCGAAAATGTGATGATTCTTATGAATAGTATTCATAGATAAAATACATAAGGCATATATTGGTATATAAAATCTAATAATAACTGATTCGAAATTTTTATTTTACTCCCATGAAGCTTGATACATGCTTAGCATTGGTGTTTCACTACACATGCTGCGATTTTGTTAACATTAAGACAAACCACAATAAACTGTAAATACATACAGTACATATACTGGTTTGTCTTTGTGTATTTGCATTTATACCTCTCAACACTATTCTAAATTTAGTCTTTGAAACTGTGTATTTTACAGAGATTTGTACTGTTTTAAAGGTGAGCATATTGTTTGAAAGACGCCATTAAAACATCTTTCATTGTCTATTTTAAATTCAATCTCTCTAAACTTGTTAGATCACTCGGTCTGGGTCAGATGGGCCTCTCTAAGCCTCTGGTCCCATTAGAAAGCACTATTACAGACAATGTTCTCATGTAAAATTCATAACTTCACCTGCTGAGTTTGTCTCAAAGGGGTTTTTATATGTATAGCCAGTTTTGGAGCACACACATTGCTTATTGCACATTTTGGTCTGGAAGCGATAGTGGCTCTTTCTGCACATTAGTGTCCACCCGGCCTATTCTTTATCTGCATAATGTCTCACAGTTTGGTACATGACTTGCTTGCAGGTGCCATAGCCCTGGTACTTCATTTTTTACTAGTTCACTTCCCACACTAAATTGCACCAGAGAGAGTAATGTTACATTTCACGTTCGTATTAAATTGCTTTACTGGTTGTCTTAGTAATCTATCAGAGAGCAGCAGAGGGCATTTTAATCTTGGACTTGATATGTGATCTCAGCTGTGTGTAAGACCACAAGTAGGAGGTCAAAGTGTGACTTGCAGTGACAGAAACTGTGTGTGTGTGTGTGTGTGTGTGGGTGTGCATGCATGTGTGTCTGTATGTCTGTGTGTGTGCATGTGTGGGTGTGTGTTTGTGTGGGTGTGCATGCATGTGTGTGTCTGTATGTATGTCTGTCTGTGTGCATGTGTGCATATGTGTGTGCCTGTGTGTGGGTTCATGCATGCTACTATATGTGTGCATGTACAGTATCTGTGTGTGCGTCCGTGTGTGTGTGTGTGTGTGTGGGTTCATGTATGCTAGTAGGCTATATGTGTGCGTGTACAGTATCTGTGTGTGCGTTTGTGTGTGTGGGTTCATGCATGCTAGTATATGTGTGCATGCCATGTACAGTATCTGTGTGTGCGTTTGTGTGTGTGTGTGTGTGTGTGTGTGGGTTCATGTATGCTAGTAGGCTATATGTGTGCGTGTACAGTATCTGTGTGTGCGTCCGTGTGTGTGTATGTGTGGGTTTATGTATGCTAGTAGGCTATATGTTTGTGTGTACAATATCTGTGTGTGCGTTTGTGTTTTGGGTTCATGCATGCTAGTATATGTGTGCATGCCATGTACAGTATCTGTGTGTGCGTTTGTGTGTGTGTGTGTGTGTGTGGGTTCATGTATGCTAGTATATGTGTGCATGTACAATATCTGTGTGTGTGTCCATGTGTGTGTGTGTGGGTTGATGTATGCCAGTAGGCTATATGTGTGCGTGTACAGTATCTGTGTGTGTGTTTGTGTGTGTGTGGGTTCATGCATGCTAGTATATGTGTGCATGCCATGTACAGTATCTGTGTGTACGTTTGTGTGTGTGTGTGTGTGTGTGTGTGTTTGTGGGTTCATGCATGCTAGTATATGTGTGCATGCCATGTACAGTATCTGTGTGTGCGTTTGTGTATGTGTGTGGGTTCATGTATGCTAGTAGGCTATATGTTTGTGTGTACAGTATCTGTGTGTGCGTTTGTGTGTGTGTGTGTGTGTGTGTGGGTTCATGTATGCTAGTAGGCTATATGTTTGTGTGTACAGTATCTGTGTGTGCGTTTCTGTGTGGGTTCATGCATGCTAGTATATGGGTGCATGTACAGTTTCTGTGTGTGAGTGAGTGAGTGTGAGTGAGTGAGTGTGTGAGTGCGTGTACGTGTGCGTGTGTGTGTGTGAGTGAGTGCGAGTGCGAGTGAGTGTGAGTGTGAGTGTGTGTGTGTGTGTGTGTGTGTGTGTGTGTGTGTGTGTGTGTGTGCGCGTGCGTGTGAGTGTGAATGAGTGAGTGTGAGTGCATGTGCGTGTGAGTGTGTGAGTGAGTGTGTGTGTGTGAGTGTGAGTGAGTGTGTGTGTGAGTGTGAGTGTGTGAGTGAGTGTGTGTGTGTGAGAGTGTGTGTGTGTAAGTGTGTGTGTGTGTGTGTGTGTGTGTGAGAGTGAGTGTGAGTGTGTGTGTGTGAGTGTGTGTGAGTGTGTGTGTGTGAGAGTGTGTGTGTGAGTGAGTGAGTGTGTGAGTGTGAGTGTGTGTGAGTGAGTGAGTGTGAGTGATTCAGGGCATTGATCACATATGGCAACTTTGGCTCATTGCAGCCGTTTCTTCCAGTAAAAATAGGGTGAGGGAATCTTTCAGCGTGTATTCCTAGTCTCTGTACCCCCTGTAGAAATAGGGTGAGGGAATCTTTCAGCGTGTATTCCTAGTCTCTGTACCCCCTGTAGAAATAGGGTGAGGGAATCTTTCAGCGTGTATTCCTAGTCTCTGTACCCCCTGTAGAAATAGGGTGAGGGAATCTTTCAGCGTGTATTCCTAGTCTCTGTACCCCCTGTAGAAATAGGGTGAGGGAATCTTTCAGCGTGTATTCCTAGTCTCTGTACCCCCTGTAGAAATAGGGTGAGGGAATCTTTCAGCGTGTATTCCTAGTCTCTGTACCCCCTGTAGAAATAGGGTGAGGGAATCTTTCAGCGTGTATTCCTAGTCGCCGCACCAGACCAGAGAAGAAACAAACCACAGAAGGTGCCTTCCTCTGGTGTAGCCCTCCTGAGAAGTGCTTTGCGAGGACATATTGGTGCAGTGCTATCGAACGCACTGTTCTGCCGCGTCACACTCTTCCCCCTTTCCTTTTGGATATGACCCCCCCCCACCCCCACACACCTCAGAAAAAGGCAAGATAAAAATATGTGTGAGGACGTCCTTTATACCTTTGTGTGCTACGCTGCTTTGTTTCATTGCACGTTAGATGTATAAGATCCTACTGCATCCTCCATCTTAGTCGAACAAATAATAGCCAACAGAAGCATTCGGCTTCAGCAGAGCACAGCATTGTTGAGAGAACAGCAGGGTAGCCCCCAAAGAAAAAGCCTGTTTCTCCTCTCTATAGCCCACAAAAAAAGGCTTTTTCCCCCTCTATCTTGAACCTGCAGCATCTTTGGTCTGCAGCCTTCACAAGCTTCACTCAGAAGTGTAACTCTGTGTGTCACACACTCAGAAGTGTAACTCTGTATGTCACAATCTGGCCGAAAGAGCTAGCGGTGACTGGCTAAAGGGCTGATGTTCTGTACCTAGCCTGTCCTGAGGCAAGCCAGCTGACATTAAACCCAATTATGCACACTTGCATCGAATGCCACTCAGTCTGTCGGGGGAGAAAATCGTTCTTTTGAAAAAGGGAAAAGCATTACTGGCGTATATTTGCTTTCTCCTTAGCGTCGCAACTGTGCCGGCGAGCGGTGTGCTTTAACCTGTGCCCCACGTGAGATGATTCCGTGTGCCGGCGCCAATATCCTGACCATGTCTCGCACGTGTGTGTGTGTGTGTGTGTTCTTCGGTCCTCAGGATCACTCCCAGTCCCCTGATTCCAAAAATGCCTCAACCTCCTCCTCCTGTGCACGGGAACCAGGGCAAGCCATCGCTGCGGAGGATCAAGGGTCGCATTCACCGGAGCAAGAGCCTGGACAGCGTCGACCTGATGGACTCCAACGTGAGTGGAGAAAAAGAAACGCTACTGTTTACGTCAAAAGCTTTCTCTGTTGGATTGAGTGATTGCTCGATTGATTAATCGACGTAGTTCATTGATCGCCGGCGGGGCTCAAAGCTGAGTTGATTTCAATGTTGTACGGCCAAGCGAATTCCGCCAGTCGAGGCTGCGTGGCCATTAAACGAAACAGAACCAGAACTAATTCACGTTGTCATCGGCTGCAGGACACATGAGTATCATTCAGTCAGATGCCAGGTGAGATAAATGTGAAAGGCCACACTTCAGTTCGTACACACTTGTACACTTCAATGTGTCAGAGATGATTGGTAGGCGGCTGGAATGCTACGTTGAGGCGCAGTGTAGTGGAGAAAGACCTTCCTTATGTTGTGATTTTTTGTGGCTATTCAGAGGTGGGTTGTGTTTAAAGGCTGGGAGAAAAAAAGTAGGTTGTCCTCAACCCAGAGACCGTAGAAAAATACCTCCACACCATGAACATGTACGGGACATGTTCCTGTAGAGGCAGGGTTCCTTCGGTCTTCAACTTGCTGCAAACACAGGGCTTATTTGAATCGCTTCAGTCTACTTTACATCAGTATGTTAGTTCAATCACCATTCCTTTAAAGATATATAACTGAAACTTGCAGACAAACAAGTCATATGCACTTCACTGACCACTAAACGGCTTTGAAAGTAATCATGAACTTAATTCATCCCTAATGTAGAATTAAACAAACTACTATTTTGTTAAAATAAAAATGAAAAATAGAAAAAAATAATCTAGCAAATCGTCCGAGGTGATCAACAAACAAAGTGCAAAGAGGACTGTGTGTGCTAAAATGGAAAGATATGTGGATTTTTCATTTTTGCGGGTTTGCCTGAATGAATAGCCAAAATTGGGCGTCCCTACGTTATTTTTCGAAATAGTGGGAGGAGGTCATGCAAATAGATTACTTTAGCATGCGGAATGTGATTTACTGAGCCCGCAAGCAATTTTGGCAAAGGTAACTGCATGTGTATTACTATTAAAAGACACGTAATCGATAAGATGACGGCTGTCATTGTAGCAAGAATGTTTTTTTTTCTGGACGTGACTGCAGGACTGTGTCGATCTGTCTATAGTGAGTGATGAGGCTGTAGGTGCGGAGGGTGGCTTTTGGTCGCGTACGTGTGCGATGTTAGAGAGCTTTGCTTCCAACCAGTAGGCTGTGGTTTTTATTCCCTGTTATGGCATCGCTGTTGTCCCCTTAATCGAGGCTCTCTGTCTAATTTGCATCCTGCTGTACAAGTAAAAATGTTTAATGTCTGTAAAAAAAAAAAAATGTTCCTACAATAACAATCAAAACCCACAACGTAGAGAACAGGTATTTTACACTCCTGTAAATCTTTTTGGAATGTCAGAGGCAAAAAATTATAAATACATATCGGCTATCTAGCGATGCCATTTTACAGCTTTTGGGCGAAATAGGGGATGACTTAGAGCAAATCACTAGAAGAAGCCAGCTATGTATGGCCGCTACTGATCTCCCAGTCCAACTGTTCAGGTGGGCTGTCCCTGATTGTTAACGCTTTGACATTTACGGACACACAGGTGTGTCAATTCTATTCTTACCGTTGGCTCGTATGGGCACATGGGTGTGTTTGGAATATCCTTAACCAAATGTTCTGAATGATTGCGTCAGCAATTAACTGGCCCATTCTAGCTCATGCTGAACATACGCAAAAAGAGAATTTGTGGATACAAGCATCATGAACAGTTAGAATAAATGCATTTTTAATCATTTTTAAGCAAATCGTGTTAGAGAATACAAGAGAATAGTATGTGAATAAAACAAGCAATACAATGTTTATTATAATGCTGAATAACAGTGCGAATAAAAACTATAATAAAAACCCATCGTCAGATGGAAATGCCATTTTATGTGACACTATGGTTAAGATAATTTCATTCCTGACAAACTTACTCTTACTTCTGCTTACTCCCGACAGAAACTAAAAGACATCTTGTGAAGCAATTTGTTGTAAACCACCAGCGTGTTCGGTGTAACAGTAGCCTACAGCCTACCTAACCTTTACAAACATGCAAAATCTCTAATTTAAATATGGCTGTTTGTAGCTGGAGTCATTTACATAATGCCTTTTTGTTGATCACCCACAAATAGTGAAATGACAACACATGCAAATTCCTTTGGTTAGCATGCAAAATAACACTCCTTATTTGGGATCTTAGAAAACCAAGCCCTAAATCTCTAAGCAGATAAATTTGAGCTCTAAAAGCCTCTATAACCCTGAGAAACTACAATAGCCTGAAGGCAACTTGGTTGCTGTTGCCATTTCTGATGGGAACCGGGGGTTGGAGGACACACACACACACACACACACACACACACACACACACATATGCGCACACACATTCCCACACACACACACACACTCATGCGCACACACGTTCACACACACACACACACACACACACACACACACACACACACACACACACACACATATGCGCACACACATTCCCACACACACACACACACACACACACACACACACATGCGCACACACATTCCCACACACACACACACACACACACACACATGCGCACACACATTCCCACACACACACACACACACACACACACTCATGCGCACACACGTTCACACACACACACACACACACACACACATGCGCACACACATTCCCACACACACACACACACACACACACACACACACACACACACACACACACACACATGCGCACACACATTCCCACACACACACACACACACACACACACACACACACTCATGCGCACACACGTTCACACACACACACACACACACACACACACACACACACACACACACACACACACACATGCGCACACACACATGCGCACACACACATGCGCACACACACATGCGCACACACACATGCGCACACACACATACGCACACACACAAGAATGCCAAGCTTCCACTTAATGTGAAGGGTTGGCATCCATGTACATTACATTACATTACAGGCATTTAGCAGACGCTCTTATCCAGAGCGACTTACAACTTCTTATTACATTTATCCATTCATACAGCTGGATATATACTGAAGCAAGTCAGGTTAAGTACCTTGCTCAAGGGTACAACGGCAGTGTCCTACCTGGGAATCGAACCTGCAACCTTTCGGTTACAAGTCCAGTTCCTTAACCATTATACTACACTGCCGCCTCTTATACTACACTGCCGCCTCGATGTAAAGTCAAGGTTTGAGCCAGTGGCCTTAAGCTTATTGTTAAACATGACTCATTTTGTCATCCAGGCAAGAAACTCGGATTTTACCTTTGCAGCAAAAAAAACAAAAAACATTGATATTTACTAATGATATACTTTGACAGAAACATGTGCTGTGTGATGCACCTGCCCTCCCCAGCATTCAACAGGCTTCTGGGAAAGCGGATTTAGTTTTATTTCTGCTGTCGGTTTTTCTTGTACGGGGCCGTTATTAAGGGGCCGTGTGCCTGAATGGGTGCTCGTTAGTCCCGTGGGGAGCCCAATCCTATCCCGCCCACCAGGAGATTATTTATCACCTGAATTTAGAGGCACAATTTGTAATCCACACACACAAACATTTAGCGCTTAGTCTAAAAGCCCACTGAGCCAAGCAGAGCTGTACCGGAATGGCCAGTGACCCAGGGCGGGTGTGTCCATCCTGGCCAGGTTTGACCCAGGGCGGGTGTGTACACCCTGGCCAGGTTTGACCCAGGGCGGTTGTGTACACCCTGGCCAGGTTTGACCCAGGGCGGGTGTGTACATCCTGGCCAGGTTTGACCCAGGGCGGTTGTGTACACCCTGGCCAGGTTTGGCCCAGGGCGGGTGTGTACTCCCTGGCCAGGTTTGACCCAGGGCGGGTGTGTACATCCTGGCCAGGTTTGGCCCAGGGCGGGTGTGTACACCCTGGCCAGGTTTGACCCAGGGCGGTTGTGTACACCCTGGCCAGGTTTGACCCAGGGCGGTTGTGTACATCCTGGTCAGGTTTGAACACGGGTGACTTTGGTCTCCCTGGCCCCAGCCCCTCAGGGGTGTATGCTGGCCAGGGTTCCTCAGGTTATGACCGCATGAGTCCCTACCAGTGACACCCCAGGGGGCCGCAGATTTCCGGGAGTTATCAGTGATCGATTCGCCTCCTTTCTGACCGGTGATAGCTTACTCGGGTAGAACTGTGTGGCACGTACAATTGTTACTTGGACGTGAGCACGAGCTTCCACATGAGCTGCTTGCTTTAAAAAAACAACAACAAAAAAAACCAGTGGGCTAATGAAGGTTGATGTACCAGTCCTACAGACGCAGCCAAGTAGTGCTGAATGTGACTTGCTGCTTTTTAACGAAACAGAATACCAGGAGCAGAAGCCAGTTTAGTCAAACGGGCCACCGTTAATGCATGACATCACCGCCTCATCACCTTTCAGGATTAATGACGCCTCTCTCTCTCCCGTGATTATAAATCACGGCAGAGGGAAGGGGGAAGCACACAACCCCCCCCCCCCCCTCCGCAGGAAGGAACCTTCAGCTGCGACGCGAGCGTTCCGCAGACAGTCAGAAGCGTCACTGAAAGCCCGAGCCCCTTTTCCATTTGGATATTTTCATGTCAAGGAGAAGTGGAGTTTCGCAGCGGGGCCCGAGAGAGAGAGAGGGAGTGATTTGCACTGCAGTGCCTGTATTTTTACGGCTGACTAACTTCTGATATCAGGGCAATAAAGTGATGAAATGATGGGCTGTGCGAAGGGGGCCGATACGGAGCCCGATACAGGCGGATGGTTGCCAAGGAGCACAGGAGCTCAGATTGACCGCGGTTGCCTGGCGACTTTGATTGATGCGTTTGTCTGTATGTGCTGTTCTCCATAAGCAAAAAAAAAAAATAAAAAAAAAAATAAGGATGCATGAGGAGATAACGGAAAAAAACGGGGAACAAAATGAGTTTGCCACTCCCCCGAGTTAAAGCATGCATTATATCCCAAAGAATCCCATTAGGATAGCTGGACAGGGTCCTTCATCTAAGGTGCGGGGGGGGGCAGCGTATGAGGAGTGTGCGGGGGTGGGGAACGGGGTATGTGTGTGTGTGTGTGGGGGGGGGGGGGGGGGGGGGTTGGAGTGTGCGGGGAGGGAGGGGGGTAGCGGTGGGAGGAAGTTGCTGACGTACTGAAATCTGGACGTGACTGCAGGACTGTGACGATCTGCTCTATAGTGAGTGATGAGGCTGTAGGTGCGGAGGGTGGCTTTTGGTTGCGGACGTGTGCGATGTTAGAGAGCTTTGCTTCCAACCAGTAGGCTGTGGGTTTTATTCCCTGTTATGGCATCGCTGTTGTCCCCTTAATCGAGGCTCTCTGTCTAATTTGCATCCTGCTGTACAATGTGTAAAATGTGTATAAAGTGTAAAAAATGTTGAGTAAAAATGTTTAATGTCTGTAAAAAAAATAATAAAAATAATTCCCTAAGTAAGGCTACCTGCCAAGTAAATAGGCAATGTAGCATAAATGCATGTTCATTTGGTTTGCTCAAAATCACCTCCAAAGACATGTTTAATCTATGGCCTGTACATTTCAAACATTGATGCTATACACTGAAATATAGAAGCTAGAGTGACGGAATTCAGATGTACAATTTGGAATTTACAATTTAGTCATGTAGCGGATGCTTTTAGGAAAAGCGAATTACAAAAAAAAAAACGCATGCATGTCACGAGCTTGATAAATAATGAAAATAAATTAAAACACAAAGGACTGGATATGTCAACACCGTTCGTATTGTGTAGACAATACTTTTTTTTTTCCTGCAGGCCAAAAATAAATAATTCATAGGACTGTTAAGCTGTGATTCCATCCGAACGGAGGCTCCGCCGTACACGGTCATATGCGGAGGTTCTCTCCGACGGGTAGAGAGAGAGATCTCTGCTCATTCAGTCAGAAAACACTGTGCATGTCTCCGCCCGTGTTCGTTTGCTAGTTTGGGAACACAAATGAGTGGCCTATTTGGCAGCGGAGAGGCCGGGTGCCGGGGGAGTGAGGGGCGGTAAGCATTGTGTAACTTGACTGAGGTGCGAGCGCAGTGGGGAAGGCCGAGAAGATCCATCTTGTGCAGGCAGCCCGGGTTATTATCACAAAGCTTTACGTCCTCTCTTGTGGTCACATATTTCCAGGCGGGAGAAGAGAGCGCCTCAGCGCTTGATTTAAAAGAAAACCCCTCTCTCCCTCTCTCAGGAGCCTCAACGTTCTGGCCGGGAGCCTGGTTCGCTATCTTGGTGTTGATGGGCATTGCGCTCGCTCTCAGAAAGCTTTAATAACGTTTCTGTGCCAGGAAGAAGAGAGAGGGAGAGGGAGAGAGAGAGATAGAAAGAGATCATCCCCTTTGCTTAGATGTAATGTATTCATGTTGTGAAATAATTTGCAGTTAAACCATATCAATCACTTAAGTTATGCTTTGTCTCTGTGTGTGTCTGTGCATATGTGTGTGTGTGTGTGTGTGAGAGAGAGAGAGAGAGAGAGAGAGAGAGAATTATTAGGGGGGAGGGAGATGGGCAAGAGATATAGGGTGATAGAGAAAGTAAGAAAATGCAAGAGACGGAGAAAGATAGGGTGATGGAGTGAGAAGTAGGGAGAGAGCGAGAGAGAGACAGAGAGGGAAGATGGATGAGAGACAGTGAAGAGAGAGGACAAGAAGGATAGTAATAAGAAAATGAAATGGAGGGGAGAGAAGCGAGAGAGCGATGAGAGATACAGGATGCACACGCATATGACACCGCGCTTTGGAGCAGAAGCAAGCTGTCAATCATTCAAGGGACCCGTGTCTTTCTTTCTTGCTCTTCATCTTCCTCTTCCTCACCTCTTTCCCACTTTCTCATCCATCTCTCCTTGGCTCTTTTTAACATTTCTTCTTTTCCTTCATCCTACCTATAGTACCACCTTCCTTCCTTTTCTCTCTCTCTCTCTCTTTCTCTCTCCGTTTGCTAGCAAAGGGCAGCCACAATGTCAGGGGTGTGGAACTATATGAAGCGGAGTTATTTCACCCCACTGAGTTCAAAGTCATTGTCACTTCATATTATTAGAGGCTGTTCTTGAATACTGTGCTTTCAAAGGAGGGATAAAAGATGTGACATTGCTTCAAGTCACCGGTGCGGTCACGTGACTTCAGGCGTTGCGGAAATGCCGAGGTTTTTATTCTATGAGTCTGGACTCAAAAAACTGAACGCACTGATTAGGAAAATTAGCACTTTTTTTAAATGCAGTTTTGTTTTCCCTCACTCAGCTCTTCCTGCAATTGTTGACAAATGTTTTGGTGCAGAAGTGACAGAGAAGAGCCTGGCAGAGCTGGGGGGGGGGGGGGGGGGGGGGGTGTGAGGGGCGCGGGGTGCAGTTGGTCATTGGAGACTGCTGCTGCCGCTCCCTAATTGTACATTATTTAAGGTTCCTGCTCTCTCGTTTGTATCTTAATGCCAAGAGGCTGCCAATTTTCTGTTGGTTTTTTTTTTTTGGGGGGGAAGGTTTTGGCTGTTTTTTTGCAGCAATCGGAGGGAGACAGGTGGCATGAGAGTGGGACCGCGATTGTAATGGCTCTTTATGAGCTTGGATTGCTTACCTCTGGGCTAAAGAATGACCCTGCCGGGACCTGCCATTGACCACGCTGCAGAGTCCCTACCTATAGCTCTATGGTTTTACGGATCTGCTCTGCATACGGTTGTCTGCTCTAATCACCCCCCCCCCCCCCCCCCCACACACACACACACACCCCACCCCACCCTCCACCCCCAGCCTCCTAAAATGTATTTTCTGGCCAGCAATCATCAGTGAATGGAAGCACCCCCTCTCCTCACACAAGCATAACACCAGTGTAAGCACTTTGTACACTGTTTAGCATTCTGAAATCGCTGCAGCTGCACTTGTGGGCAGTGGGACCACAGCCGATTAAAACACTCTGCATATTCATTAACCGTAGGGTGGGGTGGTGGTGGTGGGGGGGGGGGGGGGGGGGTGTGCTTGGGGGAGGTGTGAAGCGTGCAGGGTTTGCTTGTGGTTCCGCTGCAGGCTTCGCAAGGTGCACTCCACACGCAAGACTGCGCTCTATGCGGGGGGAAACGCACTCCAGCGAATGAGGGACACTCTGCTGCAGTAGCGGGTATGCTTGTGGTTCCGCTGCAGGCTTTGCAATGTGCATTACATGCGCTCTATGCAGGATAAATGCAGTACAGGCTGCAATTTAAACACAACAGAATTGGAGCATATGAAACCTGCACTTAGTGAAACGACTGTATCACGCGTTTATATTTACAATATACAGTGTGTAGAAAAACATTTATAACAACTATATTACACACACACACACACACACACACACACAATCAATTCATAAGATGGATAGTCCAAAAGCATTATTTTGTGATAAATAAATGATTGGGCTTTTACTTATCCTCCACAGGCAGGATATTATCATCCTGAATTAAATTGTGCGTATGCAGTAAAGCATAAATGGTTTGTTTGTGTTGTGAAAGCATTTGTGATTATTCCCCACTGTAGTTCTTCTACAGTATATACCCCCTATACATCCAGCACCTCTGTGTGGTTCTGTTTGGCCAATGGACTTAGACCATATCAAGGCAGAAAATAATATTCATTTGCTCCTGTGGTCCAATCAGAAAGTGGCGTTCATTTTCTCTTGTGATCCACTCCACATTTTCACAAGCTTCTCACAGTCGACACCTTTATTGTGCCTTCTGTCAAAAGGTTCCCTGCAGAAGATGACTGGTACAGACAAGGTGTATAGGTCTAATAAATCCCCATTCCCATATTCTATGAGCCTCAGATTTATGCATTTTTCTTGCAATAAAATGCGAATGATTTTGCAATCACCTCAAAGTGTCTTCAATGAGCCCATTCTCTCCATGTAAAATAAGGAGGTAAAAGATGCTTTTGGGGACAGTGCCAGATCGAAGCATCACGTGACGCTCTCATTCGCTGTGTTGCATCTGAATGAGAGCCCTATCTGCCCGAGGTTTGCATATCTTACAGGTGAGAAATGTCACTGTCTGGCGCTGGCCTCGCTCTGAACTGATTATTAACAATCTGTGCTAATTAACACAGAGAGTTTACACTTGCAGATCACATGTGCCCCGGCGCAAGACTGTCGACCTAATTCAGGGCTCGCTAAGGAGACTGGGGGTAAATAGGGGCTTCCAATCCACAGCAGTATGCAGAACGCGGTGCGACCCGTCTTGGCCCAGTTTGCTGTCCCAGACTGCAAGCTGAGGCACTGAATGAGGTTTCACCACACGTCGCCTCCCAGAGCTTGTCTGGGGTCTAACTGCATGGTTTGTTTTGTCTGTGATGATCTTTAACAGAGATTTGAAAAATGAATGCTTTGAAAAGATATTTAGCTTTGTTGCATAGGGAGTTCTGTTAGTGTAAGTGTAGATATATTGTAACTGTATCTGTTGTTGCCTATATTAAAACCAAATTGCCCTGGAAAATTACAGTACAATAAAAGTAGCTTGGTATATTTGCTAACATTATCAGAACTAAACTTTTAATATACTCAAATTGAAATGTCACCTTAATCTGGTTATTTTTCTTGATAACTATTTTAGCTGGTACAAAGTTTTGTTCAGCATCAATGAGGAATTGATAGTATTTTTGCTTTCAATTTTAAAATACATAGCTGACAATATTGTGTGATATACCTAAATAAACAAAACAGTGGAGACCAGTAACAACAGCGATGCAAAAGCTTACTAAATAAATACAAAACCATATGCACTCATTCAAAAACCCTACTGTTTGTGTGTGTGTGCGTGTGTGTGCGCGCGCATGTGTGTGTGTGTATGTGTATGTGAGAGAGTGTGTCCCTTTGTCTTTACATTTCAAATTGAAGAGTGTTTTTCCAAACCTCCAGTCCAGTTTTGATAAACCATATTTTTCAAGATGGGTATAATCTTTCTGATAAATGGTTAGGTATTTGAAGTTTTACTTTTACACTATTATTCTTAGGGGTTTAAGTATAATAATTATATTTTTTCATGCAAAAAGTCAATTTTAAATAAAAGTGGTAAAAGTAGGCTGACTGAGTTTTGGAAAAACACTCTTCAATTGATGCCCATCTGTCCCGCTGTGCATATTTCAAAGCAATAGCATTTAGCATTTATTAAAAAAATAAATATATATGTACATACATGTGGTTAAAGCCATGAGAGTCTCTTAACATCGATATAATTACACCCGTACTTCCTGCAATACATCACACTTCATTTACAGAAGTGGTGTGTTGAGGTTGGGCCCTGTTTTCCTCGATCGATTACGAAAGGATTAAAGAATGTGAAAGTTAATGAATAAATAAGGAGTTGGATGCGTAGATAAAATGCTTGGGAAGCCCTTTGTTTGCCTGGAAGGAGACCTGATGGATTTATTATTAATGATCATTTGGCCCAAGCTTTTATCTACGGCGATTTACACGCTGAAAAGCGCGGTGGGGCCCGAGGGAATTTGACCAGAGCCGATAGCGTCAGGTCTGGCCCGCTAGAGGACCTTTCCGCCGCGCTTTAGGCCCCTCAGCCCTGGGACCCAAACCGCGGACCCCAGCGGTCACGTGTCCCGAGATGAGATCACCGCCCAGCGCGCCTCGCCTGAGAATGTCACGTTTCCACGATTTGCTGCATGCGGCGAACTCTTAACCGCTGTGCGGCAGGGCCAGCCGCTACTCTGCCGTGCGCTAAATGTGTTTCTTTGGCTTTCAGTGAGGATGCCGCTCTCTAAATTTGTTTTTCATATTGAGTGTAAAACCTCATATCATATGTCATTTTTATTTCTCTCTCACTCACTCACTCACTCACTCACTCACTCTCTCTCTCTCTCGCACATGAAAATCACCATGATAATTTTGTGTGTGGTTCCCCTTGAAGAGAAACCATGAAAACTCTATAAAACCTGAAGGAGGGAATTGCTTGCAACATTTCACCTTAACGACAGATGCGTGCACGTGCAGCATGCGTTCGGCTTGGTCATGTGGACTCAGCACCATTATACGCCTGTAAGTTTTAAATTGCTATTTCGAGGTAAAAGGACACTAAAAGTGCAGCAAAATCTGTAATTCACACTTATCTTATCATCCCTCTCAGTGTGTTATCAATGATGTCCACAAAAAGCATATTGAGATTAAAACATTTCTTAGATAATTAAAAAAAAAAGTGTAATTAAAATTTAAGAACACATTTGTCTACACATCCTGAAATGCTAGACCATGTGTGCTATATTTCTTGTATTGACACTGCAGTAAACCCTTTTTTGGAACACACACACGCACACATGCACACGCACACGCACACGCACACGCACACACACACACACACACACACACACACACACACACACACACACACACACACACACACACACACACACACACACACACACACACACACACACACACAGGACAGCGACGCACAGACAACAGATGGGCTCTGCTTATTCCAGGTCGTGCTCGTACAGACACTGGCTGAGGACTGAGCTTAGCACTATTTTAATGCTGTTTGCGCTGTTATCATAATTACAAGTGCCATTAATATCATATTCATATTTTTAGCACTGCAGAGGGGCCAGGTCTCACTGTGATACAGGAAAACCAAATGCAGTTAGTGCAGCTGTACTGGAGCATTAATATAGCATTAATATAGATTATTATTCCCATGTGGAAACATGCTATCTTTCCGTGATTCTATGCAGGAATAATTATCTACAGTATATTAAAGCTCCTGAATAGAAAATGTGCTGGTACTGCATTTCAACTTACGATAACGTACTGGTCAAAAACACTGAATGGAGCTTATCAGCATAAATTCTACATACAGTAATGCTAATATGAATTCCAACCCCCCCACAATTGTGTATCAAACAGGAAATAAATGAACTAAGCAGTGGCATGTATGTCATGGCAGCTGTCTCGTTCCGCAGGAGGTCTATTTCCTGAAATTCACTACAGAAGGGGCAAGGATAATGACATAAATCTATTAATATTATTGAAAAAGAAGGTCCTCGTGTTTTTGTCCACGGCTAAAGTATATTTGCTTATCTCATCGTTTCATCCAGTGCACCTACATGTACAGATAAACGAAGGCATGTTTGTGTTTCTGTGCGACTGCGTGTGTGTTCGGCTGTAACAGTGCCTCTGTGTGCGTGCGGTACGTACCGTACATCTGTGGTTGCTTGTGCAGTTCTCTTGGCTCCTCAGAAAGGTATTGATCAGTCTCATTAAAGACTCCTCGGGTCAGCACTTCTCTCAGGAGAAACGGGGGGAGCAGTGGGACTTTGCTCAGAAGTAACTTATTAGGTGGAGTTCCGCTCATCCATCCAAAGCCCAGCCCTCCTTTCCTCATCTTCTTCACTTGTTGAAGATGGTGCGTGGCAGGGGCATTTGTGCTTGTGTGTGTGTGCACACGCGTTGGCACAGAGATGTATGTGTGCCTAAGTGTGTCTGGCGGAAGGACGTTAACAGTCCTGACCTACCTTTATATATTATTATATATAAATTACAATTTAATGCTTTATAAATGGGCTTTCTGACAATGTGTGACAATGGTGTTTGCACCATTAAATATGGCTTTTACATCGTTTTCTCTGGTTGAAAAAAAAACTGGATTTAAATTGTATTGATTTCCTTTCGAATTGTATAACACATTTATTTCCATGTGTGTCATACTGTTGCTCGAAAGGATTTCTCAGTGCAGAATTTTTTATTTTTTATTTGTGTGACATGACTTTGAAATTGGCCTTTATTTTTTAATTTTGTAGTGAAGCCTTATAGCTATTGGGGGGCAAGATTCATGCATATTTCTGTTTTGATTTTGTCGAATTTTGAATTGTTATTTATTTATTTACTTTTTGAAATTTTTTTTAATGTATTTGACGCCCAATGTGGGGTGTTCATATCCATAATTTGGAATGCCCGATTGTCTGCAATTGCACCTTGCCGCCGTTCAAGCGCAAATCTCACTGTTGATTCTGGAGAATGTAGACATCTGCGTTTCTCCTCCGAAACACGTGGTGTCACCAGCTGCTTCTTTTCACGTCGCAGACTACAGCTAAGCTCACATATTGGAGTTGGAGGAAGACCTTTCGTATTCGACTTCAACATGCAGTCCATGGGTGCCCGATCGACCAGTGGGGGTCACTATATAGCAATGAAACATGGTCCCCTAACTGACTGAACCCTTCCATACCTTGGGGCGAGGCAATCACCAATTGGGCGTCACCCTATGGAACTACCGATCACAGTTGGCACTGGCACGGTCCGGATTAGATCCGAGACCATCGGTTGTTGAATTTTTTAAATGGGCCATTTAAGGACACATAATATAAATCACACGTGGCACTTGAGTTTATCTCTTGCTTTACTGCAGGAAAAGAAAAATTGTGTCTTTGTAGTTTTCTTGAGGAGCGAAGGCATTGTGCTCGCTGTGTTTGGCCGATAAGCTTTGCTGTGTAATGCGCTCAGTCAGGATGCTGAAAAGCCTGCCGCTCGAAAGCAAACTGACCATTAAGTTCAACAGACTTTCAGATGCTGTCTGGTTTCAAAGGAAAATTTTGGCTGCCAGTTAATGTTGTGTGTCTCAGTCAGCACGATAACATACAGTGTGTTACGTTTTAAAGGTGTCAATGTTTTAAAAGTTATGCTATGTGAGATGGTTTTGTTCCAGGTGATTGCCCTGTTGGTTAATTATAACATCTTAACATCCGGAATGGGGGGTGTCTCACTAGCGTAGCCTGTAGAGCACTATCCACCGACGTTGGCGGTTCGAGTCCGACCGCACGACCTTTGTCGCTTGTCTCTCTACACTGTGCTGTCCAATAAAGCTGAAAAAATAATAACGCTAAAAATATATATTTTTTTAAACATTTGAAATTTAAGTTAAAATTGTGGGAGTCACTCAGTACAGTGTCTTCACATAATGTAAAGGTCGAGGGTAACAGTATGTGTGAAGTACCATTACAGTGTTACTGCCCTACCTTCACGTGACGATCCTATGCAGAGTGATCCTCACGCACAAGGCCACTTCTTTCAGCAATGAACTCCCTCAGACTCAGTTATTTGCCTCCGGTACGGCGCGCGTACCACATTCTGCCGAAATTGCGGGAAATTTAGTTTGCCAGAGTTGACCTGCGAGTTTTCACGTTCCTCCTCCAATGGCTGCGGGGAAATGCAAAAGTTTGCCTCGCACCTCCTCCTCCTGGGACGCCATTACAGCCCTGATCCGCTCATTTGTGTCCTTATTGAGGTAAATGGAGTGGGAAGAGAGAGAGAGAGAGAGAGAGAGAGAGAGAGGGGCGGGCGAGGCCCTGTGTGCTCTGATGCTATGCGCGCTGCCATGCCGATGGAACAGGGAGACCCCCTGCCTTCTCTGGCTCTGGGCCCTCAGAATGCATTCATCAAGGAGCTCAGTCACCAGTGAGTTCCATTAGGATCAAGCCCGTGTATTTGGGTCGGTGACCCTGTGGAGCGGATCGGGGAGGTTGTGTCCCTGTGGCGCCTTGCAGGACAGATGCTACTTTCATTTATCTTCACTTCAGTTTTACACAACTCCACTCAGGTTTAGTTCATATGTATTTTTATTTTATTTATTTTGTTATATTTTTGTTATATATATATATATATATGTATATTTTAGATATTATAGTTTAGCCTATGTGTGTGTGTTTGTGCGTCTAAGTGTGTGGGTGTGTGTGTTTGTAGACACTCATATCAATGTAATGCATTGTCTTAGTGCTCGTGTATTTGTTTGTGTATGCATTAATATGTGCTATTTTTTCGTGTGTGTGTGTGTGTGTTTCTGCTTCAATGCTTTTGAATTCCTGAAATTCCTTCAGATCTTCCGGCAGGTGAGCACTGTGAGGCAATCCTTTTAAAACATGCAGCTGTGAAAATATTCAGGCCTCCAGTATGGCTGACTGAGGGCCAGCAGGTCTGGATAGTGACCGTGGCATCAGGTCTGATACACTGACATTACAACCAGGTGCTTCTGCAGTAGGAGAGAAGGTGAAGTGCTGTACGAGATTTACCTCACCAGATTCTACTCTCTCTCTCTCACAGACTTCCATACAGTCCCTCAGGCAGTCCTGCCTTTTTTTAAAACTTAATTTGCCCCAGTTGTTTTTATAGTCTGAATGAACATTTATCAGAATGGTTACACAATGTGCAGGCTCCCCCAGCTGAGTGAAGCTGGTGAACCTTTTACTTAAAAGTAAACCGATAAGCGAACAGGCACAAACTAATCGGTGAAACCCGATGTTTATACTGGTTGGGTAGAGCAGTGATTTGCAGTGAGAAGGGATCTACTGTGCCTCCATTTCAGCCCACAGGTGCAATGCAACTATGACTAAAGGCAAAAAGCTAAAGAAAAAAAAACTCTCTGCACCTTCTTTCTTTCTCCTGATTGTGTGTGTGTGTGTGTGTGTGTATGTGTGCGTGTGCGCGCGTGTGTGTGAGAGAGTGCGTGCATTTGCCAATGCATGTCTGTTAAAGTGCCTTTCCGTGCTGTGCGTGTGTGTGTGTTCGTGAGAGAGTGCTCTCCTCTACTGTGTGTGTATGAGAATGCTCTCCTCTGCTGTGTGTGTGTGTGTGTGTGTGTGTGTGTGCGAGTGCTCTCTGTCGTGTGTGTGTGTGTGTGTGTGTGTGTGCGAGTGCTCTCTGCCGTGTGTGTGTGTGTGTGAGTGAATGAGTGCTCTCCTCTACTGTGTGTGTATGAGAATGCTCTCCTCTGCTGTGTGTGTGTGTGTGTGTGTGTGTGTGTGTGTGTGTGTGTTCGTGAGAGAGTGCTCTCCTCTACTGTGTGTGTATGAGAATGCTCTCCTCTGCTGTGTGTGTGTGTGTGTGTGTGTGTGTGTGTGTGTGTGTGTGTGTGTGTGTGCGAGTGCTCTCTGCCGTGTGTGTGTGTGTGTGTGTGTGTGCGCGAGTGCTCTCTGCCGTGTGTGTGTGTGTGTGTGTGTGTGCGAGTGCTCTCTGCCGTGTGTGTGTGTGTGTGTGTGTGTGTGTGTGTGTGAGTGAATGAGTGCTCTCCCCTGCTGAGTGTGATGTTGTATGGGTGCACCAGGAGCTGCTGTCAGGTTCTATAGAGCCTTACTGCACTGGAGCAGCACTGCGCCATATTGGAATTGTGGAAAGCTCCTCAGCGGAAACTCTAGCTTATTCAGACCCTTATGCACCCTCATTCTTCTACTCAACACGCACATACACACAATTATATACACACCATTACCTTTACAGACTAATGGCTGTTTACGAAATTTACTGGTGTGTTTTATGCACTTGGATATTAAGCAAAGAGGGGCAAGATTAAAGAAATCTGTAATTTAGTACATTCATATTTTTTCTCATGGATTATGAGGCATGGAAATTCCAACGTGTACATTGTGTCAGATGCTAGGCGGTAATATTCCGATGCAGTTTTTCCTGTTCGGGACCGTTTTCCTCTGCTTGAGCATGCGCGTTGTATTTTCACAGGGTTGGATTGTGCCTTCATTGGCTCCGGAGCCGAAAGCCGTGTCCCATATTTGATAACCCGGGGAGGAAAACAATCAGTGTCAGGCTGGATAATTTGTTGCTGAAATCCTGCAGAGGGCAGAGTTTTACAACTTGTAAATTAAAACGTGCCTCGTAGGAGGTAGCGGTAAGGGCGAGAGGATGGTTACGGCCTGCTGCCATCAGCAAAGTCACCGTCCAAAATGGGGGGAAAAAGAATTGAAACCATACATTCTGTGATACATAATTTCTGCCTTGGTTCATTTTAAAAGGAGAGGATGTGCAGGAATTCTGAAAATTAACGATGCAGCAAAGCTGGTTTCGCTGCAGTTTCTGCATTTTCCAGAGAATCCCTCTCTGACTTCGGGAGGCAAGGAGGTTACAGGAGGCAAGACCAAGTAGTGTGGAGCTTGAACTTCGACCTGACGAGGGATTTTATTACTTTCCTGTCAAGTGTGTGGCCATTCAATTTGACTATCTCTACATACAAATGAGATATGAAATAGAGAGAAAAAAGCAGTGAGCATCTAATGATGTTCACAGGCAGAGCATTGCACCTTCTTCTGCAGCTTGCTTGGTTCACTCAGTAATTTCCCGGCCTAGCAGATGCCAGGAGGTTTAATTGTCTGAAATTGACGTTGCAGTGATCGCCACGGGGGCTTTCCGTGCCTATAGCCTGGTGGAATCACGAGACAGAGGGGAGCGTTAAGTAAAATATCCTCTCTGGCGATGCTGCTTTGTAGAGCAGAGGGACTGCGTTGTGAGGAAGACCTTTCCTCTATGTGAGAGATGGAGAGAACGCAAGGGGGACATTATGGAGTCATCTGATTAGCTGAGAAAGGTTTACTTGCAAGAGTCAATACTGGGAGAGAGAGAGAGAGAGAGAGGGGGGAGGTAGGGAGGTAGGGAGAGTAAGCATGCAAGAGAGTGAGAGAGTGAGATGGAGAGCTAGGCACTGACAAAACTGTTTAGTGAGAGAGAGAGAGAGTGCTTCACATATGTTAGTGCTCTCACAAATTTACTCTGAGTGTAGCTGCTATTTTTTAATGATTTCTTTACCAGTTTCAGTGTCTTTTTTTAAATTCTAGTTGAGTTGAGTCCCTTTTGCTCCAATGCAGTGCACCATGAGACCCTCCCGCCCCTCTCTGTTAACTCCCTGAGTTGCAGATTGGATAATCACTTACTCTGTAGTATTATTATTGCTTATTACCGTATTATTGCACAGTACACAGCCAGTCTTATTACCGTATTATTGCACAGTACACAGCCAGTCTCATTACCGTATTATTGTACAGTACACAGCCAGTCTTATTACCGTATTATTGCACAGTAAACAGCCAGTCTTACCGTATTATTGCACAGTAAACAGCCAGTCTTACCGTATTATTGCACAGTAAACAGCCAGTCTTATTACCGTATTATTGCACAGTACACAGCCAGTATTATTACCGTATTATTGCACAGTAAACAGCCAGTCTTATTACTGTATTATTGCACAGTACACGGCCAGTCTTATTACCGTATTATTGCACAGTACACAGCCAGTCTTATTACCGTATTATTGCACAGTACACAGCCAGTCTTATTACCGTATTACTGCACAGTACACAGCCAGTCTTATTACCGTATTATTGCACAGTACACAGCCAGTCTTATTACTGTATTATTGCACAGTACACAGCCAGTCTTACCGTATTATTGCACAGTACACAGCCAGTCTTATTACCGTATTATTGCACAGTACACAGCCAGTCTTATTACCGTATTATTGCACAGTAAACAGCCAGTCTTATTACCGTATTATTGCACAGTAAACAGCCAGTCTTACCGTATTATTGCACAGTAAACAGCCAGTCTTAGTACCGTATTATTGCACAGTACACAGCCAGTCTTATTACCATATTATTGCACAGTAAACAGCCAGTCTTATTACCATATTATTGCACAGTAAACAGCCAGTCTTATTACCATATTATTGCACAGTACACAGCCAGTCTTGTTTTAATCCGACTAACTTTACTTTCTTCTGTTATGTGAATATCCTGGTTAAGTGCGTACAGCCTCGAACATAAAATATGGATGAGTTGGCTATATTAATAGATAATTGATAATCTATGAATAAATCATTACTAGTTATTACTAATTATTTTGTACAGATTACAAATCCATGATCGAACTGCATCATGTTGCAAAAAATATGTATATTAAACAACACACACTCAAGATCTGGAGTTGCCTGCATGTTTTTTTTTGAGCTGTGACGTGCATTGTCTTTTAGCATGCTAGTTCCCCCATGGCAACAGGCAGAAAGGCTTTCAGTTAGATTAGTTAAGTCTGTGCATCAGTGAGGATGATGTGTTTAATTAACAGCACATGCACTTAGGCCTTCCTGTAATTTCTCTTATAAATAAATAATGCGGGCGCTCTTCATTAGCGACAGTTTATGTGCTGCCGTTTCCTAGGCAGCCCACGGAATTGCCCCACTGGGACGGGGGGGTCTAAAACGAGCCCGTTTGCCTTTTAATATGCCTTCCTGTGTCTCCCTGGCCTTCCTGTGTCTCCCTGGCCTTCCCGTGTCTCCCTGGCCTTCCTGTGTCTCCCTGGCCTTCCTGTGTCTCCCTGGCCTTCCCGTGTCTCCCTGGCCTTCCCGTGTCTCCCTGGCCTTCCTGTGTCTCCCTGGCCTTCCCGTGTCTCCCTGGCCTTCCCGTGTCTCCCTGGCCTTCCTGTGTCTCCCTGGCCTTCCTGTGTCTCCCTGGCCTTCCTGTGTCTCCCTGGCCTTCCTGTGTCTCCCTGGCCTTCCTGTGTCTCCCTGGCCTTCCTGTGTCTCCCTGGCCTTCCCGTGTCTCCCTGGCCTTCCCGTGTCTCCCTGGCCTTCCCGCCCGCTCCCGCCGATTACCGCCGCGATAGAGGAGGAGGACGATATCGCGTATGTACGGTAACTTGGTGTGCTGGCTTTCTTTTGTCCCGTGGTGTTTCGTACTTGTGTGAGACGCAGCGTCCCGTTACGTTGAGCCAGGCGGGCGTTCTGGAGGCCCGGTGAAATGCTTCTTCTTCTCCCCACGACTGTTTTATGTTGGTTTTCCCTAAAGCTTATAAACAGGGGAGCTTGGTTCAGCCTTTTTTCGCATCGGTCCGCACTGCTGCGGGGTGAAAAGTTGCATTTTGCATCATTTATCAGCCGAACAAGAAGGAGGGAGAAACAACCGGTACATTGTGGCTGCATTTGTCTTTCTTTATTTCTTTCTTGCCTTCTTTTTTTCCTTCCTTTCTTTCTTTCCTTCACAACATTCCCAGAAAGATTTTGTCGGGACCTCGCGGCTGGGGATTAACTGTACATTTTCCCTGCCTCCCTCTGAACTCATGTTTTCTTTTAATAAAGTCAGGGGTGGAGGGCTCAGACATCAGACTTACGGCTCCTGAGGTGAAGTGCAAGCGCGCAAATCGTCTGGGTCTGAGACGGCGTGGCTGGCGGGAACGGTCTTTGTCCCGTGTTCGTGTCTGAAGGTAGTCCTGTTTGTGCCTGACTAAAATATGGTTTTCTGAGGTTTCGCTGTGGACTTTTCAGAAGTGACCGTCCTCGTTTCTACGGCTTGCCATAGCAATGAGCGAATTGAAATATGAGTGTCGATAGAGGCTGACAGACGCCACCAGCAATAAAGCACCCGGTGAAGGCAGCACCCGCACATATCACAGCAGTTGCTTTGAACACGTGATCCCTGTTCAGGTGTAATAAATTCACGTCATCGTCCAGTTGTTTCTAACCGAGAGAAGACACGGCCAAGCACAGCGTGACTTGGCCACTGTGAGTGAAGGGAGCAGCGTTTTCACAGATATATTATTTTTTCTCCCCGTGACAGATGAGCGAACGAGTCATAAATACTCCTGTCAGTTTCACTTTTACTGTACCTGACAGAGGCCTGCTCAAACTTCATCCCTCAGTCCCCGCCTACCCAGCTGTGACTAATCACAAGCAGGGCCAAACGCTTGTATTTGTTGACTGATTGCGAAAGCGCCGCTGCTCTTGAGTGTAGCTCCGGTTTCGTCCCCGAGACGTTGAGGGCGTAGTAGCCGCCTCGCCACCGTTCGCTCCGCTAGGCCATCGTCGTGCGCGAGGGGCTTTCTTTTTAAAACGCCGCCCCCCATAAATAAACCTGGTAGGAATTAACCAAATTGATTTCCAGAAGAATTGAGAAGTGGTGGAGATTTATGGCGCTGCTCGGCTTTTGCGCAGTGCGGTAAATCACCCCCCCAGCTCATTTGTTTTTCCGTCCTTCTTTCTTTTCCTCTCTGTCAGACACACACACAAGCATGCACGCACACGCGCGCACACGCGCTCACACGCGCACATATCAGCATACGCTAATACACACTTGCACACCTCTCTCTCTTTCTCTCTCTCTGTCTCTCTCTGTCTCTCTCTCCCCCTTTCCTTCTCTTTGTGTCCATATCTTGGCCAGTGGAATTCCCAGAATCCACACCGTATTTATGTCACTGCACACAATTAAAAGGAGGCCTCTCTGGGCTCTGAAGAACTTTTTTTGGTGTCTTTGTTGGACTGGATACGAGGTATCTCGCGAGCGTGGGAGAACGGAGAAGACGTGGGGGTGGATTGGTGACGGGGAAGGGCGGGGAGAGACGTAGAGGGACGTCACGGCGAACATTATAAACAGAGGAAAGGGTGTCGCGAGGCTGTGATCGCGAGGCTGTGATTGAACGAACGACCGGTGGGGCGGGAATCGGCTCTAGCGACCGGAACAGAGTTCCATTTAAGCCGGAGAAAAAGCAGGTGCATCAGATCTGAAAGATGTAAAATCATTTGGACTGTGGCTCGAGTGGGTAGCAGAGCTCAGATGAAAGCAAAGGCTAATTAATACAGTTCATTAATCTGCCATCACCCCACCTGACCATCTGTGAATTAACACTTGCATTGATCCTTGGTGTTTCTTGCACGGATAAAAAGCACGTTCCCCGAAGACCCTCTTGGACAGCTATATATATATACTGTATATATAGGTATATATATTTCTGCGGTATATATCCTCTACCTTTCCTCATGAATGCAGAATTGTTATTGTGCATCTTTTTCTGAATCGCATTCAATGACCATTAATGTATTCTGTATTCAGTTTTGTCCCAGTATTTATTATTATTTTTTTTTCTGCATTGTTTTAGGTGTTCTCCTCCCCAGGGGGTAAACAGGAATCCCTGGGGGGGGGGGTACTTTTTGTTTTTCATTTCCGTTGGTGCAACAAGGGGGCGAAGAGGTGTGTGTGTGTGTGTGTGTGTAAGCATTCCTCATAGTCTGTTGGAATTAAGGGCCTGTGTTATGGAAAAAGCCAGGAATGCGCAGTGGAATGTTTCTCTTATCAGAGGGAGTGTGTGCCGGCCGACTGGTTTCGCCTGACGTTTGCAGGGGGGGGGCTGTCACCCAAGATCTCATCAAGGATCCAGATTGGTTTACCAGCGCCCTGTACCAGCCTTCGTGCTGGGACTCTAATTTTAGATCTGCCTGCTTTTAAAATCAATAAGAGCACTACGATCAGTGACTGTGTCATCTGAATTAGAGCACGGTCTTTGTAGATGTCAGATAGAGTTTCCTTTGCTCTCAGTTCATCTGCCCCCACACCCCAACACCATCAAGAAGCCGAAATCGCATACAGATAGCTCTAGGCATGATCTTTGCCTTGTAACTTCGGAGATGGGAGGGGACTAATTTGGAAGTGAAATTTGTTTGTTTTAAAGCCATTTTAAGTTGATCAGGACAGTTTGTGAAAAAAACCAAGAGCTTAGACTGAGCACTGAGCACCAGTTATTTTGGTTGTTTAAGATTGCTTTACTTCCTTAATATAACCATTGTGTGTCTATATATAATGTATGCACTGAATAAACAGTATATGGACATGTTTAATGATGGTTTATGGAAGGGCTTAGAACAAAAGGCCTTTATCTTTCTGCTCTTATTAAAATATTCATCACTGTAGTGTTCCTTCCTCTGGGCTGTAAAAAAATACTTTTATTGCATCACAAAAAATATACTGTATAATAAAATGTATGTATATTATATTATGTAAATATGATTATAAAGTCTCAGACTGTTATATGGTAACTTACGTAGGCATCTAATGAGCAGACAGCTGAGACACAAGGAGTAATTAGCTCTTACACACATGAACATGGTTTACTTCATGATGTCAAATTGCTTTCTGCTTCGAACAGTAAAAAATTAGTTTTTGCCATCTAATATCCACTAATATCATCATTGAGATACAGTATATATCCCAGACACAAAAAGGCTTATTCAGCAGAATATGATCTCATTGATCTCAATATGATCTCATGCAATATTTTTTTTATGAATGATTCCTCAAACAGAAATAAGAGCGATAATTATTTTGTGATGCTCTATCTATCTATCTATCTATCTATCTGTCTGTCTGTCTGTCTGTCTGTCTGTCTGTCTGTCTGTCTGTCTGTCTGTCTGTTGATTGCTTTTCTGTCTGTCTGTGTAATTCCTGAGGTGTGTGAATGGACTCAGGACATGTCTGAGGAGACTGACTGCAGTATATGCCTATTTCAGGAATAATCCGGGTCCTTTGTAGGTAGAAATCTGTCATTCCTACCAGGTTTCCTACTCATTTTCCTATTGAACTCTATGGAAAAATAAGTCAGGAAAAACAACCCTTAAAGTGATCCATCCATATCTACTGCAGATCTGGCAGCAGAGTGATGGTTTGAGGCCCGTTTGATACCGCAGACCCTTGATGACTTACGGCCATTTCGCCAACCATGGGTTCCATACTATTCCCATGTAATTTACAGCATAATCTAGTCCCACCCCCCAATTCCCATAGAGATCCATTCAAATGCAGAGACGTTCTAGTATCGCTTGTAAGAGTACCTGAAAATAAGATATCAAGAGTCTTTTGATATCCTTTTATACCCAGTCATGATAGCATCACCTGTTTACCTGTGGAACGTTCCAAACAGGTGTTTTTTGAACTTCACAGTCTTTTTTCTGCCCCTTTCCCAACTTTTTTGGAATGTGTTGCAGAAATTAGCGCATATTTCGGAATTAGCGTATATTTACCAAAATCAATAAAGTTGATAAGGTAAAACATTAGATATCTTTTCTTTGTACTGTTTTCAATTAAATATATGTAAAAGAGAATTTACAAAACACTGCTTTCTGCTTTTATGTGCATTCTACATACTGTCCCAACTTTTTTGGAATTGGGGTTTGTATATATACAGTATATACAGTTCCACCCCCTTCACTTTTTGCACACTTTATTGTGTTGTAGATTTAATTTTAAATGGATAAAATGGCCATTTGTTCCCATCAATCTACACTCAATAACCCATAATGACAAAGTGAAAACTTGTTTTTAAAAATTTTTGCAAATGTATTAAAAATCAAAAACTGAAATCTCTCATGTGCATAAGTATGCTTTAATGTATTTTTAAAGTATCATATTTAATATTTGGTCGCATATCCTTTGCATGCTGTTGCACTCATTTTCCTATAGAACTCTATGGGGAAAAAAGTCAGGAGAAGAAACCCTTAAGGTGATCCATCCACATCTACTCCATATCTGGCTGTAGAGTGATGGTTTTGGGCTTGTTTGATTCTTTTGTTTATTATTTTAATAACACATGCCTTGTTTGCATGCTTCTGCACATGCTCAGAATCTAGTCTCACCTCCAGTGCTGGACATATTCATACAGTAAATTTAGTGTCAAAACCAGTCATTACCATATAATGACTCTTTTGTTTACCCCAGCCCTGACACAAAACATCTTTATTCTACAGTATACCTGTCCACATTCAAATGCAACAACTGCTACACCTTCTTCATGCAAATTCCTTCATTACCCTAAACAAACACAACAGAAGTGACTGAGCACCCCAAAAAGACTCATTCATTCATTACACAATATGCTGTGTGTGAACATCCGTTTCAATTAGTTTATTTTCTGGGTAATCTGCAACTGGTTCATTCTCTTGAAGGGCATTTTGGACAAATTAAAAGATTTGGTTAATCTCTAGTTTGCATTTCTTGCACAATCAATATTCCCCAGAGTATGGTTTGTATCTCCATATAGACGGTGGACGCATTCCTTTCCTCCACATAAACGGTGAAAGATAAAACCCGTAAGCAAGCGCAAGGAAACATGAAGCCCTGTCCTTGGCCCGAGGAAATGATGAGTCCAAAATAAATGTATGAACATTTTTCTTGGTTCATCTTAGTTCAGCCTCATTTACAGCTAAAAGTATTAACAAGTCAAATATGTTCATTAGAAATACATACTGTAGTTGTTTGACAGTGTGGCTGTTTTTTTTGCAATTGTTGACTGTAAAGACAAAAAAACTAAAGTGAACCAGGACAGTTCTTCTTGATTCTTTCAAATTTACACACTGGTTAAGATGAGATATGGGGACTGAAACATTTTCTTGGAACTTGAGGAAACATTTTCTTGGAACTTGACTGTGTGTGTGCATCCGTGTGTGCGTGAACATGTGTGTGTGTGTGTGTGTGTGTGTGTGTGTTTGTGTACGTGTGTGCGCGTGTGTGTGTGTGTGTGTGTGTGTGTGTGTGTGTTTGTGTACGTGCGTGCGTGTGTGTGTGTGTGTGTGTGTGTGTGTAGCACTCAACTCATGCAAGGTCATGTACTGTATATTGCCACATGAAAAGTGTAGAAAAGTAGAGATTTATTTTGTGAGATATTCTCGTCAGTACTCGTTTCTCTAATGCCGTAAAGGCCAGCAAGTGTAGGGGGGCGAAGCGGGGAGTGACCGGCTCTCCAACACTGTCACGACGAGTAATGACTCACGGTTCCTGAAAAACACTGCGGACAAGCCAACAACACCAGCACGTCACATGACCTCCCCCTGAGCCCTGAGCCCTGCGTGCACGTGGAGCGAAAAGCCAGGCAGGAACACGGCCTGCTGGGAGATGACTAAAACATTCTGCAGCATTAGCGTACCCTTCCCGCTAGTCCCTCTCGCCCGCCTTCCTTCCTGCGTGGACACCCTTCCCGCCGTACTCCTGTGGCTCGCCCGACTCTCTGTGAGTCTCCAAATCCAGGTGTGACGTGGCATTGCGGAGATCGCCGTCTCATTTGAATACGCCGAAGGGCCGAAGGGCCGCGGAGTCTGCGTTTGAGCGTGCGGTGCGGTGCGGTGCCGCGCAGCGGGGTGACGCTAAGCCATCTCCCTGCTCCGCTCGCTCGCTCCCTAGCTCGACGTTCTCTCCCTCCAGCTCAGAATCTGTGTGTTAATCACGTTCGCTGGTAGTTCCACATCCTCTTTCTCATTGAGGTCTTTGCCCTGTAGAGTCTAAGCCAGGCTGCCCCGCCGTTTACTGATGGGAGTGGTAAAAACCGCCTTCCCACCGGAGGCGGCCCTTCAACCTTGCTGCAGGTGATGTCACCACGCGGGCAGTGCCTGCTCTCAGGGCGTCATGAGGAAGCAATGAAAAAATCATGCTGAATACCAATGAAGTGGGATTTGTTGAAGTGCAGGTAATGAGGCCCAGGGAAAAGGGAAAAGGTATGAAATATGAAATATGCATGTTTCCCAAGCACAGGCTTATGAGCAGACTCAGTGTTACTTCTTTATCGTGATTTCACTTCCACCGTACTCAGAGGTGTGCTAAATATTTAATTTGCTCTTCAATTTGTCGGAACACAATCCTGGACTTAATATACTGTATATCTACTGTGCCGTATATCAGCGGTGGTTTTTGTGCATTAGATTAGAATTTTTACAGTGAGTAACAGGCTCCTGGTTATTACTGCACCCCAAGCACATCTAATTCACAATCCGCAAACCCGTCACTAGTCTTAACGTTGTAAATCGTCCCTGTTCCGTGATCAGGATGGAAACCTATTTGCAACCAGTTTCAGTCACTACAGTTGTCAGTGTGAAGAGGGAGCCTCGGAGTGTCTGTACAAGTGTACCTGTGGTATATATGTCTACCTCTGGGCTGCTTCTGCCAGCGGCAAATCCCCAAATCTACATCCTTCAACTGCCACTGTGACTGCGACTGCAACTGCAACTGCCACTGTGACTGCGACTGCAACTGCGACTGCCACTGTGACTGTGACTGCGGCTACGCGTTTCTGAGCAAAGGCAACGCCAGCTCCATCAGAAAGCAACGTGTAGTTCTGTATCGGTCTGATGTCCCGTAACTATGACTGCGACTGCAACTGTGACTGTAACTGACTGTGACTGCGGCTACGTGTTTCTGAGCAAAGGCAACGCCAGCTCCATCAGAAAGCAACGTGTAGTTCTGTATCGGTCTGATGTCCCGTAACTATGACTGCGACTGCAACTATGACTGTAACTGACTGCGACTGCGGCTACGTGTTTCTGAGCAAAGGCAACGCCAGCTCCCATCAGAAAGCAGCGTGTAGTTCTGTATCGGTCTGATGTCCCCCCCGTTCCCCCCGCCCCTCCCGCCCCTCACACCTCCATTTCCTCTGGGCTTAAAGTGGGTTTTTGGGAAGAGCCTTTACTGCTGAGTTCATCAGGCTGTTCCTTTGACCACAGAGGCGACGGACCCGCTCAGGCCCTTTTTCACGAATGTGCTACAGCAGCACTCTGTAATCGCGGGCTTTAGGAGCTCTTGTGCACGGCATTAGCCGGGAGAATTGACCGGCGGGGCGTTATAAAGATGAGCCTGACACTGGACACCAAAGCAGATGAAGCCTTGCCCCACCAGTGGCAAGCTGGGGGATTATGTTTTTTTTTTTTTTTCTCTCTTCTCATCACTGCCGAGCAAGTGCTCTCCATATAGATATTTACGATGGAGTGGAAGGCAGTAACTGTTCTCGTCGGCTGCCATAATGTATCCAGATCATTTCAGAGTGCAGTTTTCAGTTACTTTTTAAAAAACATCCCCAGTTAAGAGCAGTCCAAGCTTCTGTGGAGATTCTCTAACTAGTTTACATGGATCGGTAAGCTTTGGCATGCTGTCCCCCCCTTTTATTTTTGTAATAATACATGCCTTGTTTGCATGCTTCTGCACATGCTCAGAAGAACAGAACATTGGCAGATAGATAACTACCCACTGTTTGTGCAGTTGAGTGCTCTTAACCCTTTAACCCTCATATTATGTTTACATTTTATGACGCCTTTTATGTTTGGGGTCAAAACTTTAAAATGACACAAAACTATTGTAATACAAAGATATTGACACGTTGTGTGTCACCTTTTGTGTGTCTCCCAATTGACTAGCCTTTTATTCCTAAATATAAGGAAAACATGGCATTATGTTTATTGCATGTTTACTATTTAATTCCAATAAATTAGGAAAAGTGATATAGAGTCAAGATGAAAAAATAAGATTAACTGATTTTTAAAAGACATCAAAAATGTAATTGGTTCAAATTGACCCGGGACACAGTATGAGGGTTAAGGTGTGCGATCACAAATATGCGATTAGAATGTTAACTGAACATTCTAATGTTGATGTAACAATCACTACTGATAACACTGACTTCGAATTTAGAAAAAAAAACATTTGCAAAAACTTCAAAGGGTTAAACAGGGTCAAAGATAGCTCTGCATTGACAAAGCCCTCCCAGTCTAATTTGATTTGGTTTCAAGGCCCTGTTTTGCCAAAACACGGACATAGCAGATAGCCCATCTTCAACTTAATCAGACTGCTGTTACCGGTCCTCTGCTTTTAATCATATTCTCTTGTCTTGTGTCTACGCCCATCAATCAAATCTCCGCACACTACCTCTCAGGCAGCTTCAAATGGGATGTAATTCAATTTGTTTTATACAATTATGTTTATTTCCCCAAAAGCAGCAGTCATGAACCTCTTCTCAGATGTCTTCCTCTGTGTGTCTCCTATGCCCCTACACACACACACACACACACACACACATGCAGGCATTCACTTGCACCCGCGCACACACACATATGGACACACATACACAAAATATGTATGTTCTTTATTTTCCCATGAATTATCTTGTTATCTGTGGAGCTTCATCATCTTGGAATGGATCAGGGACGAGAGGTACCGCGGAAGGAACCGATAAATTATAGGCTGAAAGCGCGGGGAGAAAAATGCCGCGTTTTTCTGCTGTACCCTGGGGATTCCCCAGTCGCTGCCGGGAGCACGGCGCAGCACAGCGTTCTCTCGCTCTGCTGTCCGTTGTGTGTGGACCGTGGTCCTCCCTGGCTCGAGAGAGAGAGAGAGAGAGAGAGAGAGAGAGAGAGAGAGAGAGAAAAAAAACGCTTCATTTCAATCGAGGCTGCAGTAAATGCCTCCTGTCATATTATTCTGCCGGAGCGCAGCGCGGCCGGGACGGCTTGGTGGCGACCACGCGGTATAATTTGCTGAGTGGACGCTTTTTTCCTGTGCAGTGCATTCTGCTGTAATTACTCACTCTCACGGACGCGCACAACCCCCTCCCACAATCTCAGGTTCGCTGCGCGGGTTTGTGTTGACTTTCATCCAAGCCTTCCTCTGCATCCTTGGTTCTATTTTTAAACGTACAGAGAGAGAGAGAGAGAGAGAGAGAGAGAGAGAGAGAGAGAGAGAGAGAGAGAGAGAGAGAGAGAGAGACACCGTGAGGGCATTACTGTGGGTGTAACTCTGCATTGTGATGTCTGAATAGATGTACAAAAGCCCATACGCTCGTGGCCTTGGTCAGTGTACACAACACGACAAGCACAACAAGCATACACGAACACGGTATAAATCTTTCCTCGGGACAGCGAGTGTGTGACCGGTCACATGATTTCATGATGATGTCATGGAGTGATGTAATGGTTTTGTGTATAAATGTATGAACTTGACTGGGCGATTATTTTATCTAAGTCTTTTTAATTCAGACCATCTTTCCTCTTCAGGGTTTTCGGCAGGAGGCTTTGCAAACATTTCTCTTTATTACGCTGTAGTTATAGTAACAGATGTGACCCTATCCTAATTCTTCTGTTTTCCTCTCCTCTGCTATGACCTTTAACAATTTGAGTTTGTACTAGATTTCTGATTAATGAAATGCATTCTGGGAGGCATAATGACTCACTCCCTACACAGTATTGTTTTTGCATGCTTCCTGTTCCCGTTATATAAATACGTATTTATTTTCTTGCTAATCGATCAATAGTTTACGGGTATTATCACAGTTAGCTGTGAGCATTCTTGCTGTGATCATCATCCAAAGACGCACCTCTAGTTTTGATGAAAGGAAAGTAGTGCTGTAGACTTCAGATTTGAGGGGGAAAAAAAACAGATAATTGGTTTATGTGGCTCGCCCTGCTGCCTGGGCAAAGCTGGCAGAGGCCAAGGAGAGGAAACAGACGTGCTCCCAGATAACAAGGCTCTGTTTGGACAATACCGCCCCTCAATCACAGTCACCAGTGCCTCCGAGCGTCGGCGCCATTGTTGACTGTTCTCAGAATTTCACCAAAGGTTGCACGTGCGTTCTTTTTTTCCAAAGTTCTAATGCCAATTATGTTGACGGTGACAGGAAGCGGTCAGCTGAATGAACGGATAAGCCTATGCATGTCCACATCATGTCTGCTCGCCCTTCTGTTCCTTATGAGCTCTGTTACCAAGCAGGTTTTATTTTGGACTGACAGAACAGTCCAGCTGCATGACCCATTTGTCTTTCCATTACATAATGCTGAGTCTGGATTTATAGTACTGTATCTCATTAACAGTGCAAAAAAAAAAAAAAAGGCCTTTCGATTCTTGGTTCCTTTTGCATTAGCAAAAGTATAAGGTGTTGAGAGGTGGCTTGCAGTGGTGTTCCCCAGTCTCCTTGTTTATCTCAGGTGACCTTGTAACCCACACCCCCCCCCAGATTGAGCAGACGCACGTCCATCGACCCCACCCCACCCCACCCCACCCCACCCCACACCCTTCCCTCCAGCCTCACCCACTCAGGATACCCTTTCTCCAGTAGCATTAAAGCAGCTTTGCTATTTCCCCTATTTGTCACAGGTTAGTCCTCTGATCACAAAAAGCCTATAGGTGCTGGACGAAGACAGAATAATATTAGAGGCACATGGAGTAAAAGAAAGAAGAAATGGTTGTGGTTTACAGTGGTAGGCTTTGACCACTTGAGGTCTATTTCAAGAAATGATTAAGTCACTTTTTCCACTTCATCCTCTCAAATGCTTTCAGTGGTACAGCCTCAGTGACACCAAATGGTTTGTTTGTGAATCGTCTCAGAAGGCCTTTTTCCCCTCTTGGTTTAATTACTCAAAGTATAACAAACATGCCCATGTTTCAACATAGTAAAACAGCATGGTGGTCATGAAGGCTATCTTGAAATAGAACTCGGACAGCCATCAGAAAGGTCAGAAATGTCAGCTTTATTTATCCTCAGCTTACATATTTACCATTTTTATGATTTCTCCCGTTTCGTATTGCTAACTGGATCCACGTGCCGATCTATCTCAAGTGTCTGGAGTTCCTGTTCTCCCTTCTGGAATTTAGGTGAACGTGACAGACTACCGAGGCCAGGGAATGATTTCGGCCATGCTGTTCGTGGGCGTGCTGGTGGCTGGCTGCTCTTTCGGAGCTTGGCGAGGGATCCCAGGCACGGGAGCTCTTCGTTTCTCATGGTCTCTCATCACCGTCGTTTGGCTTAGCCTGGTTTAACGACCACGTATCAGGGCCTGCCTCGCTCCACCGGCTGTCCTGGCACACAGCTGGTACTCAACGGTGTCCCTGGCCGTGCTGATTTTTGACTTTCAGCGCAGCCTGCAGTGGAGGCCATAGTGCAGTGTAGTAGTTTGCACACGGCAGTGTGCTCACTTTAGCACATGTGTATGGATATTGCAAAGAGAGGAGTGTATGGATATTGTGTGTGTGTGTGTGTGTGTGTGTGTGACAATATTATTGTTGGTGGGCAAATAAAGCCTTACTTTTGATACAAATAAAGTATTACTTCTGATATATTTTACCTGTTTACATTTAATCACAAAAGTGCTAGCGGGTCTTTTCTAGCACCATTTTATTTGACGGTCTTGTTTGCATTTTGCCCGTCGCAGTGTCACGCTCCCCAAAGACAGAAAAGCAATGGCGTTGAGATGAGGCTTTTGGGAGTGAGGGAATATTTTTGCCTGGGACTGAGAGAGAGAGAGGTGGGGCTTAGTAGGCCCAGGTGGCTTGTTTCTGAACCCTAGTGATCAGCTATAACCTTTGTGACCCCTCCCCTTTCTCCTGGCTCCCCCTACAGAGCGTTTCCTGTCCCATGGCCACACCCCCTTCTGCAAGCTCTTTATTTAGACAACTCCCCCCTGTGCCTTCCCATAATGCCAGGGAACTCACATTTATCAAGACGAGAGACAAGATAAACAGGGAAATGCATTTAAGAAAACCGTGTTTTCAATCTCTATGTTTTTATACCACTTGTCTCAGATGTTGATATCCTTGAGCGTGTACTTGCTACAGCAGTGTTTGCCCTACCATTGATTTGGTTTGGCTGTGTAACTATAAACTTGAATGGCAGTTGGGACTGGCGGAATCCTTGAAATGTGTCAGTAATTTTCAGTTGAATGCTTCCTTTTAAGCGATACGGAGAATTGGCCACATTGTTATCAATCTACAATTCTCACGCCAAGTGTGATCCTTTTGTATTTTAAAAATACATTTCAGTACAAATTCATTAACATATTTTGTGGAACTATTTTTTTTTATTTTTTTATTTTTTTTTAAACATCGCAGACCCGTCGCAAGCTGCTTCACTGCCGGTTTGGAAATGAGTCAGCGCCGAACCCTTCAAACGCACATCAGATATTTCACATTCGTGCATTTCTATTTCTGGAGCCCGCAAAGAAAAACATTCGACGTCAGCCGGATTTTGAGCATGTGCTGTAAAAAAATTAATAAATAAATAAAAAAATGCGCGCTTTTCTTAATAAGCGTCATTCTGACCATTGCGTGCATGCGTACGTGCAGGCGCGTGCGTACGCGCACGCTTGCGCGCATGTGTTCCTGGAACTGCGGTTTGCCCTTGGTGCAGCCTGCGGACGCAGTGGGAGCGGAAATGGCATCCCAGATCTGGGTGTGTAATCAGAGCTGTCCTGATTAGTGGCTTATCAGCACATTCATGATGTGCAGTCCCTCTCGCCTGCCCTCGCTCACATGGCTCTCTCTCTCTGTGTCTGCGCTCTCGGCCTTTTCCTGCCCCCTGTTTTTGTTTATTTTCCCTCTTTTCCAAATCCTGTTTGCGTGATAAAAACCCTGCCATGTAGTCTGAGAACTTCCTTTTGTTGAAAAAAAAAAAAACAAGAAAAGAAAAATCTTTTAAAGATTATTGTGTGGTATATGTGGTTTATGAACTGGGGGAATGCTAGTGTGGTTAAATATTAGCTGGAGATAGGTCTGTCAGTAATAGGGACAGTGGGGGCGAGGCTTGATGTGTTCGTCACTGTCTTCACAGACACTCGGAGCCTCGGAGCCGACAGCAGCGAACAGAGAGAGGATGTGAAACACGCCGCAGATTTCACGACCCTCTCGTTTCATACCCAACTGATATGTGCGTGCCCTGTGTTAAATCTCTTTTCGTAAGCGCCGTGGTTTTCAAAGGCAAAGAGAAGCTTTATGGGCATAAAAGCGCTCCCCCTGGTCTGGATACAGACCCAGAGACAGTTAAAAAAAACGGCTGAAAGGGAATTCATTTGGATCGAGCTGATGTAAAACGTTATCGCGTTTGACGCACGCTTGCATTTTTTAAAGGGTGCAGATTTGCAGATATGGCTTCGAGTGTGGCAAATGAATTTTGCCCTGCCGCATCAAAAGCTTACTCTGAATTACGGGTTTGTGTACAGCAGAGACGCAGAGACCACAGTTTTCAATCTAGCCAGGTTCTCAGCAATTGATTCAACTAACCATTGACTAACCCTTCCGCAACTGTCAGTGATTCAAAGAGAGCTGGAATACTTGTTGGATTGCGGACCTCCAGGGTCGGCTTACATAGCGCAGACAGATATGTATTAAAAGATGAGTATCAACCCTAGGTCTTCACAGCCAGCCTACGCTTCCCTGGGAATCCACCATCTCAAAGTAGTAGCTGCGGGCTTCACGAGTGGAGTCGCAATGAGCCGTCAATCACAAACTTGTTTGAACCTATTTAAACGCTTTACGGCAAACAATAAAACACTATGATGTTCCAATCAGGGAGTCGCTGATAACAAATGATATCTCCTCCTGTTCCGGAACCTTTCTGTAGGCATTTCCGTCATCCATTTTAATTCCCATTCTGAGGCTGTCTCCTTTCTCATTTTTAAGATAAGAGAAACAGATTGAAGTGGGGAATCTGCCTGCGTGTGCATGCTGAACGGTAGTGTCGTGATGGGGAGTGCTGTCGTGTTATCAGTCACCCTCTGATTGGACAACCCCCCCCCCGCCCCCCCCCCGATGACTCTTGCTGCTGCCTCTCTTGTCCACATATGGGGTTACGCAGGGATATCTTTAAAATCCTGTCCAGCACCACCACCCCCCCCTCCTCCTCCCTCCATCCTCTCCTCTGACTGCAGCTGTATCCCTTCAGCAATAATTGGAGGAACACCCCTCCTGCCTAGCCCCTTCCTGTCCATGCCCCCCCCCCCCAAAAAAAAAAAGCTCACTCCACACCCCCACTACTCACACCACTTCTCTCTGTCCTCCTTAGAATATATATAAAACAACTCCTCATCATGTTTTCCCTTTAAACAGTGTAGAGGTTTTACAGTTGCATTGTGTAGGAATGCTCTGCAGCGGTGGATTAACTCGAAACCTTTTAGGTACAATGCATACGCTCTTTTTTTTTTTATCCCCTTCCATAGATTATCCTGCCTGGTGCTACTGTACATTAGTGTAAAGTGAAGCCATGTTTGCTTACTGTATGCAGTAATATTCTGCAACACAACTAACCACACGCGATATCATTGCTGCAGTATCTCCCGACGATTTTTAAACAATTTATTTTAAACATTTAAGGCCTTTGCTCTCAACATTTTGCCAGTGAAGTTCTATAAAACTGTAGAAATATCCCCTCAAAGTTGCGCGAATGTGGTGTCCGTAGGTTTACGTTGGGTTTAGCCCCCATCCAGAGCGTGTGATAGTCTATGTCCATGGATTTCCGTCGTCTACATGATCTACTGCATATCTGCTCGTGCTGTAGTTCCTCAGCTTGCCAGTCAACATTTGATCAGCTGTCGTGACTGTTTGCAAAGGGGCGGCCCTCCCCTTGGGCTGCGGAACACAACTGTTCCATCTCCCAAAAGAGCCTGCCCTATTACTAACATATTTGTTTGGAGCCTTTCAGGAAATAACAGGGTGGGTTTTTTTTTTTCTTCCTTTTTTTATGATGATATATCTGCAGAAAGCACTTCCAAAAAGCCGTCTCCAGTAAAGCATCGGCGTTTCCTGTTTCAGCACTCTGCGGCGAAATTCTGCTGAACGGTGCAGCGCGGCCGGTCTCCGGGTGGAGCGGGGCGGCCCGCAGGTGATGCATGGCCGGGACTGGGAGGGAGGTGCTGCCGCTGTTCAGAGAGACAGATGTCAGGGAGCGCCAGACCTCCTCTACTCCCCCCAGACCCGTGACCAGCAGAGCTCATCAGAGTAAAGAGTTCTATCAGGGCCTAAACGCTCCATCTCTCTCTCTCTCATGCTCACTCTCCCCACCCCACCCCCCCTTCATCTATCCCTCTCTCTCCCTCCCCACCCTCTCTCTCTCTCTTTCTCTGCCCTCCCTATCTCTCCTTCCCCACCCTCTCTCCCTTTCTCTCCCTCCCCCTCTCCCTCTATCCACCCCCCTCCCTCTCTCTCCCTCTCCACCCTCTCTCTCTGCCCTCCCTATCTCTCCTTCCCCACCCTCTCTCCCTTTCTCTCCCTCCCCCTCTCCCTCTATCCACCCCCCCTCCCTCTCTCTCCCTCTCCACCCTCTCTCTCTGCCCTCCCTATCTCTCCTTCCCCACCTTTTCTCCCTTTCTCTCCCTCTCTCCCCCCTCTCTCTCTGCCCTCCCTATCTCTCCTTCCCTACCTTCTCTCCCTCTCTCTCCTTCTCTCCCTCTCTCTCCCTCCCCACCCTCTCTCTCTCTCTGCCCTCCCCATCTCTCCTTCCCTACCTTCTCTCTCTCTCTCTCCCTCCCCCTCTCTCTCTCCCTCCCCACCCTTTCTCTCTCTCTCCCTCTCTCTCTCTCTCCCTCCCCACCCTTTCTCTCTCTCTCTCTGCCCTCCCTATCTCTCCTTCCCCACCCTCTCTCCCTCTTTCTCCCTCTCTCCCCCCTCCCTCTCTCTCTTTCTCTCTCTATCTCTCCTTCCCCCACCCTCTCTCCCTCTTTCTCCCTCTCTCCCCCCTCCCTCTCTCTCGGCCCTCCCTCTCTCTCTCTTTCTCTCTCCCCACCTCTCTCTCTCTTTCTCTCTACCCCCCCCCCCCCCCCCCCCCATGCTGAGGCAGTTTGTGGAAAGGCTCCCACACGAAAGACTGCAGTTTACTTGCATAAATGTTAGAGGAGTCATTGCCTTCAAAGTGAAAAAAGGAAAATATGCATTTTTTGGGCAATGTGGACTGCACACACACACACACACACACACACACACAAACACACAGACACACACACAAACACATGCACACGCACACACGCACACAAACAAACACACACACATTCACACATACATATTTATACACATTTCCTCCAGTAAATATTGAGGTCTGTGAAAATTTAATATTTCAAAGCATTTTCCTTGATGTCGTGTTGTTTCAACTGGTTGGTGGAGTTTTCATAGAGGTTGGGAGAAACGGTTGTGAATAATTGAAGGGGCCCTGGACCCATTGTCATGACCATTCCATATTTATTACAATAAATAAATAAAATTACCCGTAAAAAAACAAACAAAAAAAAAAACACACAAAGACTTCATTTGGCTCTATTCATGGCACTTTAAAAATATCCCTACGGCAGAAAGGTCACATTGTTCTTCATACAATCTGTGCTGTAGTTTCCTTTATAGATTCAATAAATTATATCCAGGGGTTAACAAAGACATGCTTGTACTTTCTCCTGCTCATTGTAAGGAAGATGAACACGGAACTGTTCGTATTAGGCACATAAACAAATGTTACAAAGTAATGTTTAACGCTAGCATCATATAAAGGCACTGCTCATGTTGTGAATAAGTTTGCAGTACTGTAATACGTATTTCCATGACGTGAGGTTCATACATGTATGTATGTATGTATGCATGATACTGTAGTGGTTCACAGCATATTTCTCACAGAGTGGAAACCTATAATACTGTGTTATCAGGGAACATCATTCGCACCCGTAAATCACCTGGATGAAATTGCATCATACTAGTGATGCATTATTTAGGAAAGTAGCTCAGGTCAGTATCTTTGGTGTGAACAGCTATGGATTAAATAGCTTGTAAAGTGCAGGACAGTGGAGAGAAGCCAAGTTTTTTGGCTGGTCTGCAGTTTGATGCTTGGCGAAAAAAAAAAAGGGATTTGCTCTGCAGACTATGCTAACTGAAAAAAGGACAGAGAGGGAGTGAACATGTTACCAAACACTTCCAGCTTCCCAATCTTTCAATGTCTGTCTCACAGAATAAAACAAATAAACTGCTCTAGCAATGACAGAAACAGCTATGCTTTAATTCCTCAGAGATCTGACTAAAAACATATAACTTTTCTATTAAGAAAGAGAAAGTGTGTAATCGGTGCCATTACGAATTACCAGTGTATGAAGCGGAGAGAACATTATTAGCAGCAAAATAATACTTTCTTTGTCACCATCTAACACTTTCCAAAGGGAAGTTAATCTGAATGGCGATCGGCCTTTTTGGGAAATTTGTTCTAATAGGGTGTGCCCTTCCCACTTTCTCAGAAAACACTGAATCATTGAGCTACAAAATGCTGCACGTTAGAGGTACTGTATGTGGATACTCTTTCAGCCAAATGCACAAGCACTTGTCTGCCTCACAACTTTACAGACTGAGGTTCACTTGAACAGACACAATGAAAGGCCTGTGCAAAGATTTATCTATTATGACGTTACATTGCTGACGGTAATGCTTAGAGTACAGAATCAGTGGATGTCAAATTTGATGGTGTGTGTGTGTGTAGAGGGCATTAACTTAACAGCGGTGTACTTCGGTCAGCTGTTGGGAGTGAAAGCTGTTTGTAGGCTTCTGGTCACGACTACATAACCGTGATACTTTCTCAAGCGATTTGTTTATTTTTATGCCTGTGTAAACCCCCTAATTATTTTCCCTCCGTTTTATACCACAGCTTCTCTAATCAACTTGAGTGAGGGTGGGATTGGCTGTTCGATTGCAGACTAAACACTTTCACATCCCAGCAGCCCTTTCTAACCCGCTCCTGCACTGCACACTCTACTATAAACAATGGCTTAATTATTTTGCTGCCACGGGCTGAGTGATGGCTGATCCAATAGTATGGATCGGCGGAACCACATAACGTGAAACATCGACAGGTTTATTGAAACAACGAGTTCAGACGAACTCGTCTAAATCAAAAGATGGAGACGGCAGCTTAGGGTGGAGCATGTGGAATTTTCTCTGCTTTTTTTTTTTTTGTTTGTTTTTACTTCTTTGAAAATATTGTTTTGAATGAACTCAAACCATTGTGTTGTTGCATGCACATAAATCGATTAAGCGATGAATAAGTAAGCGGGTCGATAAATAAAGCATGATGGAATTGCGACGGTTCCACGGTGGGAATGTAGAATCGTCTATTTGTCAGGCAATATAAGACAATATATAGTTAATATATCAGAATAAATAAATAATTGAATACATCTTTGTGATTATTAAAATAATTTCATATAACACATTATGTCGTAAAATGTTAATTCATTTCTGCATTTCACAGTAAATTAAGGCCATGTGTCTTTGCTGCTACATAGCTCTGTGGCTGCATTGTTTTTGCCTTGGAATGCTCACAATGCTTTTTTTTGGGTTAGTGGGGTTTAAACAATGAAACATAACACAGGACATGGAACCAAGATAAATCATTATTTTTGTTTTCCCGCAGCTGAGAATTAATACTGCTGCAGCCTTTGTTCTGCGTGTTGTCTCTAACTGCGCCCACGGGCCCTTGCTTGCCCCTCGGTGTTCATTTTGGGCGCATTTCAAAAAGGAGTCCTTCGAAGTGTTTTCTTTTTAAATGCACTTCAGGTCTTGTATTCCCTGGCTCGTGGAGATTTTAAAATAGGATTGTTTCCTGACGCCTGAGCATTAGAATTTATTTGTGTACATTAACCTCAAGATGAAAGGCAAGGCTCAGTTTCAAAACACCAACAAGGAGAATCAGGTATGTGCATGGGAGCACCTTATAACCTCCGTAAGTTAAGAAAATGAAGCAGTTGATAGCCAGTGTTTTAACAGCAGGTCTTAATCATCTAGCTACACATTGTGCATTCACGTGCTTTAAAACCAGCTTCTACACAATTGTGCACCTAGGTAAAGTGCTTAGCCATGTGTGCGATCTGTTTATGCACGCCTGTATATTGAGGGTTTTTAAGATGTGTGGATAACACGTGTTTCCTGAGAATTTTACAAACCTGCAGATTTGTCTGATCCCAAGTAAAAGTTTGTGATCCCCGTGTGGTGAGCAATGATGTACTCTGCCATTTATTCCAAAAAGCTGTAAAGTAATAAAGTTAATGCGTTCCATGATAAAAACTGAGATTGTCAGTGAGAAAGCCTTGTTGGAAGGAGCCAGGCTATGAACCAAATTATTTACAACCTTTCTGTAGGTCTACCGAGTCACAGGGCTGCTATTTGAAATATTCAGGTGCACCGTTATGGCACAATCTCTGCCTATACCTGGTTCTGAAGAAAATGCAGTCTTTATGTGTTCACGCTTCATTAACATGCTGCTCCAGCAGACTGAAAGAGAAAGGTAAGCAGACATAGTGACATGTAACACAGAGGTTGCATGTTCAAATCCAAGGTGGAGTACTGCTGTAACAAAGGTTTAAAGTGACAATGTATAAAAATTACTGAGTTGTGTGTAATTTTTTATTGAGAAGGAAGCAGGATCACAGACCGATAATCTGAAGCGGGATGAAAATACGTCGACTCGATATTTCTGAAATACCAGTAGGGAAATTGTTGATTAAATAAAAGGGTCTAATACCTCTTTGCTTTGATATGTAAAATATCTTAATTTCTTTTAATCTAATCTTTACCAGGTTCCTTGTTAGAAACGCACACAAAGGACTGTGCCCCATGTGTGCACTTGTAACAGAAAAGAAGGATTTTGAGATTCGATAGCGCCCAGGGAAACCTGATCAGCCAAACAAGAAGATACTTAATTCAGTGCAGATGAGAATCAAGGTGTAACTGATTGAGGCTCCCTGTTTCCCCTTAAGACTCAGACTTCAGCTGTGTGCCATGTGTTTCTTTCTTTCTTCAACGTGGAGAAATTATTTTACAGCAACACTTTTTTTTCTGTTATATTTTACCTCTGTATTACCTCACTATGAGGTAACTCAAAGCACAGCATTACCTCACTATGAGGTAACTCAAAGCACAGCATTACCTCACTATGAGGTAACTCAAAGCGCAGCATTACCTCACTATGAGGTAACTCAAAGCACAGCATTACCTCACTATGAGGTAACTCAAAGCGCTGCATTACCTCACTATGAGGTAACTCAAAGCGCTGCATTACCTCACTATGAGGTAACTCAAAGTGCAGCATTACCTCACTATGAGGTAACTCAAAGCGCAGCATTACCTCACTATGAGGTAACTCAAAGCGCTGCATTACCTCACTATGAGGTAACTCAAAGCACAGCATTACCTCACTATGAGGTAACTCAAGGTGCAGCATTACCTCACTATGAGGTAACTCAAGGTGCAGCATTACCTCACTATGAGGTAACTCAAAGCACAGCATTACCTCACTATGAGGTAACTCAAAGCACAGCATTACCTCACTATGAGGTAACTCAAAGTGCAGCATTACCTCACTATGAGGTAACTCAAAGCACAGCATTACCTCACTATGAGGTAACTCAAAGTGCAGCATTACCTCACTATGAGGTAACTCAAAGCACAGCATTACCTCACTATGAGGTAACTCAAAGTGCAGCATTACCTCACTATGAGGTAACTCAAAGTGCAGCATTACCTCACTATGAGGTAACTCAAAGCGCTGCATTACCTCACTATGAGGTAACTCAAAGCGCTGCATTACCTCACTATGAGGTAACTCAAGGTGCAGCATTACCTCACTATGAGGTAACTCAAGGTGCAGCATTACCTCACTATGAGGTAACTCAAAGCACAGCATTACCTCACTATGAGGTAACTCAAAGTGCAGCATTACCTCACTATGAGGTAACTCAAAGCACAGCATTACCTCACTATGAGGTAACTCAAAGCACAGCATTACCTCACTATGAGGTAACTCAAAGCGCTGCATTACCTCACTATGAGGTAACTCAAAGCACAGCATTACCTCACTATGAGGTAACTCAAAGCGCAGCATTACCTCACTATGAGGTAACTCAAAGCGCTGCATTACCTCACTATGAGGTAACTCAAGGTGCAGCATTACCTCACTATGAGGTAACTCAAAGCGCAGCATTACCTCACTATGAGGTAACTCAAGGTGCAGCATTACCTCACTATGAGGTAACTCAAAGCACAGCATTACCTCACTATGAGGTAACTCAAGGTGCAGCATTACCTCACTATGAGGTAACTCAAGGTGCAGCATTACCTCACTATGAGGTAACTCAAAGCACAGCATTACCTCACTATGAGGTAACTCAAAGTGCAGCATTACCTCACTATGAGGTAACTCAAAGCACAGCATTACCTCACTATGAGGTAACTCAAAGTGCAGCATTACCTCACTATGAGGTAACTCAAAGCACAGCATTACCTCACTATGAGGTAACTCAAAGTGCAGCATTACCTCACTATGAGGTAACTCAAAGCACAGCATTACCTCACTATGAGGTAACTCAAAGTGCAGCATTACCTCACTATGAGGTAACTCAAAGCGCAGCATTACCTCACTATGAGGTAACTCAAAGCGCTGCATTACCTCACTATGAGGTAACTCAAAGTGCAGCATTACCTCACTATGAGGTAACTCAAAGCACAGCATTACCTCACTATGAGGTAACTCAAAGCGCTGCATTACCTCACTATGAGGTAACTCAAAGCGCTGCATTACCTCACTATGAGGTAACTCAAAGCACTGCATTACCTCACTATGAGGTAACTCAAAGCACTGCATTACCTCACTATGAGGTAACTCAAAGCGCTGCATTACCTCACTATGAGGTAACTCAAAGCGCTGCATTACCTCACTATGAGGTAACTCAAAGCACAGCATTACCTCACTATGAGGTAACTCAATGCGCTGCATTACCTCACTATGAGGTAACTCAAAGCGCAGCTCTCCTTAAGCGAGAAAGAAAACAATTATACACATATCAGAGATGAGTCACTGCATCAACTTGCACCCAAAGTTGAACCTTTCCCACAGAATTGTTATTTTTAAAAAGCACAGGTGTGTAGCCTATATCCGTTCTGCTTTTGATTAATTTCCCCTGAGAAATGTTGCTATTTCCAATACCTGTTCATACCAGATACAACGCACTGGCATACATTCACTGTGTAGTGATTTTTTTTGCGAGCGAGTTTAAACAATAGGCACAGGCATCGCTACACCTGTAGCTGCTGTTACGTCCTTGGCAAATGTACAAAGAGAATGGTGAAATGTCTCAAAAAGTGTACCCTTTGCATATACAGTACGTGTCGGGTTGTCTGCTAGGTTTTGTTCTATTGCTGTTCCCCTGTGCTCACTCTTTCAGGAGAGCATTTGAACCCCTTGGTCGAGATATGGCTCATGGCAGCCGATGAAGGCCACATAGGCAGTCATGCGACACAAATCTGCTTTTGATCACATTCCCTGTCACAAAAAAACCCTCATTCTCTGTCATCAGGAACTAAAGGTTGGCAGAGAGTTCTAAACTGGCTGCTATTTGGGAAAAAAATATTCTATTTAGAGAGTCAGTGTTTTCATCCCTAAGGTCATAATGAAATAACTAAAAAGTCATTTGGACTGAAAAATGCACCCCTATAAACACAGAGCACTATATATACAGCATATATTATGCATTGCTTAGCTTAAATTCGATATGGAATTGTGATGAAATAGCTAGGGAATTTTCAAGAAAAATATATTGAAAAATAAGCCCTTTGCAGCACTGTTTTTTTTGTGGATACAGAACCTTCAGGAGGGAGTTTCTTTCTTTATTTTCTTTCATTGAAAGGGGAGAGAGGCAAATGACACGTATTATACACTGCCCGGCCAAAAAAAAGTCGCCATTGCACCCGTCATGGTGCCCACTATACAAGCCTCTGGAGGCAGTGTTATGATCTGGGGTTGCTTCAGTTGGTCAGGTCTAGGCTCAGCAACATTATGCAGCAATAAAATGAAGTCAGCGAAGTACCTGAATGTACTGAATGACCAGGTTATCCCATCAATGGGCATATGCTAGGATGACAATGCCAAGATTCATCGGGCTCAAATTGTGAAAGAGTGGTTCAGGGAGCATGAGGAATCATTTTCACACATGAATTGGCCACCAGAGTCCTGACCTTAACCCCATTGAAAGTCTTTGGGATGTGCTGGAGAACACTTTACGGAGTGGTTCGACTCTCCCGTCGTCAATACTCAACCAAAAACATATGCTACTCTGGATGGAAATAAATGTTGTGACATTGCATAAGGTTGTCGAAACAATGCCACAACAAATGCGCACCGTAATCAAAGCTAAAGGCGGTCCAACGAAATATTAGAGTGTGCGACTTTTTTTTTGGCCGGGCAGTGTATCTCCGTCACTGCTTCATGGCAATTAGTTCTTTGTTATAGTAGCAACTAGAACTACAGTAGCTTGGTTATCTTGCCCCTAATAAGCAGGTTTGCATCTATACTCACTCAGTATATACTCATCTATACTCACTCAGTATATACTCATCTATACTCACTCTTTTATAGGCCTACCAGTCATGTTCACCAGAAACAGTAGTGTTGTTACCACCATGTTATGTTGTTCAAGTGAAGGTAATATTAAGCACAGTGAGTTTTTTTTTACTGGCACTTTTACATTTTTAACTGTTGTGTCTTCCACACCAGAATAAAGTTTGCATTTCCTAGTGGCCTCATGGGTTCATGGGTCCTTGCAAATATGGTCCCTTGGTGTGGGAAAGGTTGTACTTTTTATCTGTATTTCAATAATTTAAAATCAAAAAGACGCCGGTGAGATGTGTGGCGCAGTCTGTAAGACAGCCGACTCTCGGCCGTGTGCGATTCCACCTGCGTGAACGGGGGGTTCGATCCCCACCATGACACTTTCTCAGCTGTACTCCTTTCTCTCTCTGTTCCAGTGCTACCAGGACTAAATTATATTATTATATTTTTCCTGGGCACGGGACAATCATATTCACCAAAAGTTCACAGACCTTTGGGCCCCCCTCCTCCAGGAACCGGGACAACGTACCCCGTTATTCTCCCCTGGCAGCGGCCCTGACCCTGTCTTTAATAAGACAAAATAAAAAGGGGTGGACTATTCCACTCTCTGTTTATTAAAAAAAAACATTAGAACCTGACTCAAACAAACAAATCAAAAACAAACAAAAACAATGAATGAATATCCATATATCAATATATGTGTTTCACGTGTAAATCATAGACACAACCTCCAAGCTGTTATATCTTTATTAATGTACAGAAGCTACAACTCTCTAACCAATTTGTTACTCAATTTTTTACATCATTCAAGAGGTCTGAGTAAGAACTGGTTCAGCTTAAGGACATTAGACTGTGTAGTGCTAGTTTTAACCCAGTAAGTGAGTGAGAGTGAATGGCTTAGTGATATTTCTTATTTTCATTAACTATAAAATAAGAGGAATCAATTCTACATTATTTTAACTTATAATCATTTGCAATAAAACATTTAATCAAATAAAAATAAAATAACTTTCAGTCCAGTTCACTGAGGCTTTTATGAGTTCCTAAACACCTTGCTATTATTTTATAACTGTCAGAGGATAATGAAGGGAACTGGCTTTAAAACTGATATGAGCATGATTATGAGCAATGGGTCAGCATATATTTATAGAGTTTCATTTCATTTTGCAGTCTGGATTATGATCGTGTAGTGCTGGGAATATTAGCAAACTCAACTGGCTTGTTTTGGGGGACTATCCCTGTGGGTTTCTAATAAACTCAGCCCCATTTTTCTTATTCCCTTTCCTTCTTTTTACTTTTTAAATTAACATACAATAGAATTTATTAGGCTGTGGACTCCTGGGCACATCCCTGTTAGCAGATCAGCCAATTTGTATCCTGAAAATGCAGTCAGAAACTCCCTGAATTCACTTTCAACCCATCCCCAGAGCAAGCCTGTCAAATTAAATTGTGCTTTTTCTGTGTGTAATTATGTTTGTTGGCTACTAACCCATAGACCACCAAAAAGCATCATCTCTGACCCTGGCCAACAGAACACTTTTCATAAGCAGAAAAAGTCAGGAGCTAAATATTTGGTAAGCCTGGTGATCTGACCCTATTAAAATGGCCACTTGGGTGGTCAGGCGATGCTTAGGTAGACTAGGGTGCTTCATCTCCGACAGATGACAACATGGACAAAAACAGCTACCTCTGGATAATTCATCTCTGTGATTATAATGCTTGGCAAATCTATATTTAAATTTTTTGCAACTAAGGGTATTTTTTATTATATACTGCAAATGTTTCGACTTGCTGCCTCTCGGCACGTGCTGTTTCATAAATGTAGCTAAAATATATAAATAATAAAAAGGTACAAGGTACTAAACAGTCTGCAATTTAATTGAATCTTCACACAATTAAACACATCCACTTTCAGCTTTTGTAGAACTGGAGTAGCAAAATAATTAGTCCCAAAGATTCAAACTGAATATTCTTAAATTTGTACATCTTAAACTGAATATTGATATTGAATATTGTGTCATGACCCAATTCACTCACAGACTGATTGCTGCCTTGCTTATTGTTATTTTAAATCTTAGAGGATTGAAAATTTGGCCTTCGTGTTTGTGTAAAATGCAAACTTCTGCAAGGGGACTCTTTCTGTTTGAATTTTAAACTGTAATGCTGCCATTACTGCGACATACTTGCTCACAGCATTGTTAGTATGAAGTTTGCAGGCAGTGTCGGAGAGACATTTACGATTTCACCAGACATGCCCCAAGCTAGTTTCAATGTTTGACTTTGTAAAAATTCTGAGGATAAAGAACAGCCAATAGTTACAGCGCTAGATCAAATGTTGGTTCATGGTTGGATTTACAGTAACGTGTGATTTTTGAGTCAGAGAGAAGTGGACACAGATATGAAATGGTGAGAAACAGGCAAAAGATACATTTCGTCGTACTTTTTTTGACCCTCATATTATCTTTGGGGTAAATTTGACCCGATTCAGTGTTTGATGTCTCTTAAAAACCAGTTAACCTTTTTTTGTTTTCATTTTGACACAGTATGATTTTTCCTAATTTGTTGAGATTAAATCGTAAACATGCAATAAACATAATGCTATATGTTTTCAAAAGTCCTGTACCAACTTTTTATACAAATTTGTTGTGAGGTCATTTGTGGGGTAGCTGTATAAAATGTAAAAAAATATACAACCTTTTTATTGTTTATCTCAGATTTATTTCCCATACAGGTTTTAAACTTCATAAAATTTCACTTACCTCAGGCTCCAAAATGAGATGTCTCATCACAGATTTTTTATATTTATGCATAAAAGGCTAGTCAATTGGAAAACACACAAAAGGTGAAACAGAAAGTGTCCACATTTTTCTATCACAATAGTTTTGTGTCAGTTTAAACTTTTGTGGTCAATTTCACACCAAACATAAAATATGAAGATAATATGAGGGTTAAATGCTGAATATGGAGAGACTCTTGTGAGGCTGAAATAAGTGAAGGGATAGAACCCTTTTCATAGTGTCTTAGATACCATGCAGTTTATGTGTGATTTAGAAGCTGATCTGTTGATGAAAAACCAAACACAGATGGCAAAGTATATCTCTAACTGTACAAGAACTGTAACTGGTGCTTAAAATCTGATCCAAATTTTCATTTAATTCCAGTGCTTTGTTTTCTTATACACGTAGCTGCATGTCTGTAAAATCTATATCTTAATAACTGCATGCATTAATATATATTATATAATAACTTTTTTATTAGGTCTTCTTTGAAGAGAGGAAATAGCCTTACTTTAATTTCCACTGTGTGTTAGCACCTGTTTATTGGTGATAGGAAACCAAAAGCAAAAAGTTAATAAAAAATTATTGCATATGATTATATAGTATGGAAATAAATGATCCCTGATTGGTTGAGGATTAATTTATGGAAATCACAGCTGTAACACTACCTTAACATACTTTTGTCCTGTGTTCCATGGTAGTCATGGTTTGGTTTGTTTTACATGGGGAAGCACAGTCCTAGTTGTTTTCTTTAAAACAATGAGAACTGAGCTCTGCGGCCAGACACATCCTGTGGGTGGGGGCCCGGAAAGCCATAGGAAGTAGCATGTATAACAGCATCGGGTGGTTAGGTTTCCTATGTGGTTGGTTATTAACCAAAACCAAAAGATAGAGGTGTAGCAGACTTGAGGTTATTTTTTCAGTTGAGGATATATACTTATACTTAAAGAATGTGTTTAATTACAGTGCTTGCCCGTTGTCTGCATAATTGCCTTTTATTACAAAACATTTTGAGTTTAAATTTTTGACTCTTTGAAAACGAACAGAAGGCATTCTCTTGAGATTCTGTTTCATCCATGAGGCTCATGGAATTGGAGTCAGTTCTTGTTTACACAAGATAAATATGACACACTTGATCCTTGAAAAGATAATTTTATTGCTCTACATTTAAAAGGGGCAAAGTATAGTTTCAGGACAATAAACAAGAAGAGTTTTTATATGTGCACTTTGAAAAACTAACCTAAAACCAGTTGTGTCCAATGTCTACTTTTTAGGAATCATGCAAAATCTATAAAACTACCCCCTGATAATTTTTAATTATTTAAAATATTGCTTCACGGGGTTTTCATTCCTGTCCTTATCTGGGTTGCTTTTGATCAGAATCAACAACCTACCTCAGTATTTTTAACCAAATGTGAACCATTATGTATACCTCAGTAATAGTCTTCAATGGATTAGAATAGGCCCAGTGTGTGAAACCAATGCTAAAAATAATAATAATAATAATAAAACAGCCTCATCTGTGCTAGTTGACACAAGGCAATAAAACATGCAAACAAAAAAGAAACTCTCTACCAGTGACATACGTGTAGCCTATAATGAATACTGTATGTTGTATATGAGCAAAAGTTTTCATAGGCTAGTTGAAGTTCCAGTCAAGTGCAGGCTAGATGGATGTACAATTAGGCTATATTGTGATTTATATTTATAGGTCTCCACATCATTGTCATGATATTGTGGAATTATGTTACATAAATTCAAAACAAACTATCTTAATTATTCTTTTTGTTGTTATATTATTATCTATATTAACTAACTACATGAATATTGCGCGTGTTTATTTCTGGTTCATGCAAACTCTTGTGAAAAATTAGCATTTTTACAACTTAGTAAAACTACTGATGATGTAAACACATTATTCATCAAAATAAATTTACGAAACAGCATTCTGGTGTTAAAATTCCATTTGAAATATGATTTCCTAATGGACTACTCGGCTGTACCAGGCACTGTCGTACGCACTGTTGTGAAACTGCAAACTGGACAATAGTTCAAGCTCTGGTCGTCTGCGTATTGCAACATCTTATATCGCATTGGCCATGTCGCATGTCGGCGGATTTTTAAACCTCTAACCAAACTCTGATAGGCCTGTTTTCATTCGGATTGCCGCTGAGAATATCCACTGGAGGAAACCGAGCAATAAACATCCATCCCCTTCCCTGTGTACATCGCCCATACCACAACGAGGGAAAAAAAACACGATTTGACTCCGTGGTGTACCGTACTACTAGTGATGGTGACGAGCGTAAAATACATAAATAAAAGGTAACGCGTAAACTAGAACCACGTATCGTCCCTTTAAATGTGCATATTCAACAATGTAATTGTTGTAATTGAAAAATGAGCGTTCGGCACAGCTGACCCCCCTGCAGAAATGCAATGGACTGTCCCGGTCAGACATGTCACGGATGTTGCTTGGAGAGAGGAGAAGCGATCGGAGGATCAGGGAGAGGCAGATCAAACCTGCCATTGCAGTTTCGCTGCTTTGGAGCCGTGGAAGACGCACTTTCTTCTCTTTCATTTCAAATCTTGAGAGAGACGTACTTTCCAAGGATAAGCACTCGAATCGGGGAGAAACAGTAAGCCGTCGGATCCACCCGGAGTAACCGCTGAAACATTGAGCTAGCCATCGATAGCTGAACCGAGAAGCTTTTTGATAATGAACTTTGTGTTTGGACTTTTCCGATCATTTTGTTGACATGTCGTTGAGCGTCCAGCGAACATAAAAACAGACTGCCCCTGCCCTGCCCAGCGCGGCGGTAGCTGGGCGATAGACCGAAGGGACAATTTAGTCATTTGGTTTGAGTGCTATTTACAACACTAAACTTGCTCCACCGGGTGGGGGAACAAAATGTCTGCCAGGGCTGCTTCGAACAAGGTAGGATGTTACTACAAAGTGTAAATAAAAGTATTAAGTTAAAGTGTGGTCAATATGCAATGCATATTCTCTCCAAATAACTGGAGCCGCGGGACGAGGACGTCAAAAAGCTTGTGTGGTTCTTGGCCTCATGGTGATGTGCCGCCGTGGGCAAGCTAGCGCAACACAGAAGTTACTTTGTTGCGAGCTTACTTGACACTTTGTTGAATGTTTAAAGATATGTATTCGATCAGATAACATCTGAAATGAATTGAACTGAATGGGCTTCTAAAACAAAACAAAAACTAACAAGCAAACCGCCTTGGCACACTTATATAGCCCATCGTGAAATGGTAATCTAACGTTATTTGTGGTAGGCTATAGGCTACTTGTATAACTTGACACCTGTTTGTCAATAGTACCACATTTGTTTATCAATTTGTAGCTACAGTAACGCTACTTCAGGAAGAACCTGTTGATCAATATTTCAGGGCTGTTGATAGCACGCTGACAACCCAGTGACGACAACTCGAAAGTTAGATAAGTATACAAGTGTTCCTTTAGATGCCTCATAAATAGGCGGTATTAAGAAGACTACAACTAACTTTTACAACATTGATGTAGCTATCTACATGTAATCGAGCCATGGTTAAATGTTGTAATGCAAATCTAAATGTACTGTATTTACTGGCTAGCTAGCTGACAGCGTGGGACACATGGTAAATAATGCAATGTTCCTTTGTGAATTTAAAGTGGACATGACGCAGTTTCACTCGCGTGTGATCGCTAGCTACATCATGGTGGTGAAAGTTACCTAGTGATCTTTTTCATGCTGCATGGTTGTAAGGGCTTGACTCAGCTGATCACTGAAGATAGTTAAATGTCAAAAGCGGTGATATTGTATTGTAGTTTAGACAGGTCGCACCAAACCCTCACGGGTAAGTGATGTCCAGAACAGGGCCTAGGAACTTTACTAGATGGTCAGTGGCTCTGTCATCTAATGCACTTAATCAGCATTCCATCACACCTTGTTAAGTAGATATCTATCGATTATCTATTCTATACTTAACTATCTTTATTCACCGCGAAACTCGCCACGTTGAAATGACGTTGATGTGTATGATGCTGTGTTAAAGTAACTAGCAGTTAACAGCCACTGTTTGTTAGGTATGGGCGTGGCCCTGACGCCTATTCATGTATGTTTCTATGATGACAAGGGATGGCCTTAATGCAGTATTTTAGGATCTTTGTGACATTTCTGTATTTCCCGCAAAACTGTAATTATTTCCACGTGGACGCAGACTTGTTTTGCTCCAAGTGTGAAGAATTTGTACTGTAGCTTCTTGGCAAGATAGAATGTGTAGCCTCATGTACAGTCAGGTGATTTTTCTGGTCGAGTAGGTTTCTCCAGTTGAGTCGAAACCGTTCCTACCCCCTCACCTTTGATGGTGATGCAGTACCTTTGGTATGTTTCTTCTATAGTTGATGCCAGCATACTTTGTCTTTAACTTAGCTTGTTTAATGTCCTTTTTATTTTTGTTCCCTTGGTTAATTAACAACACTTTTAGACACATTTACACCAAAACATGAGCAGAATAGAATATTGCAGAAAAAATATATTTTTTTATTTTTTATTTTATTTTTTTAGGTGGGTTGGTCAGTGTGTGAACCTGAAAGGAGACCTTTTGTTGTGTGTGTGTGTGTGTGTGCAGCTTCCACTCCCTCTGTTGCTCACTCAGTTGGAGCATGGCCCAGTTTGACTTTGGGGCCTTGTGTACATCCAGGATTGTCTTACTGATATCCTCTGTGTACAGCAATTCCATATCGCTTTCTTTTATCACGCGGTCTGTCTGCAGAAGCAGAGACGAGCAAGACGGATTCACTGCTTAATATGGAACTCATCCTACTTTCTCTTACATTTAAACCTGAGGCTCTCGCTCTTGACCTTGCCTTCCTCCCCGTCCTAGATCACATTAAAAAAAAAATGGGCCAATAAAAAGTGGGCATCCACATTGCTTGTGTTGACTTTGAGAAAGTAGCCTTCCAGTGTGTTCAGCTGTCATTCTTTGACCCTGCAGGCTAAATTTAAAAAATAGTATCTGCATGGCTGATTAAGGTTACATTTTTGTATGCTGATATGACCAGACTAACACATTCCTGGAAAAAAGGGGGCAGCTTGTAACTTTCCCTTTCACTGATGTTGGAAGTGTTTGTTTTTCAAGGGTCGCTGGCTTATTTGGGGGAAAACTCTGTGGCCATGCTAGAATCCTGAACATTTAATTTGACATGCAGACATGAAAGTCCTTTGTCTGTCTATAAATGCAGAATGGTATGTTTAGGGTGAAGGTCACGCGAGAAAAGCAAGGCTCTATTGGGGGAACAGAACACTGAAGAGACAGAGAGGCTGGCTGATAATATGGATTCAGCCACAGCAGATGAGTAACAATGAAATGTGATATGAGTGATGGTTATGAAAATTATATGATGATCAGTACATTAAATGTAATAACTGTCATGTGACGAAACGACAGCTATTATGTCAAATCCCTCGAGTCTCTGATGACTATTGGATCAATATTCTTTACAGTGTATCTGAAAACTCCCCCCAGCATGCACTCTGCTTCCTCGTCTGTGTTGTGCGTTACATTTATCCGAGGGATAAAAACGAGGAGGACACGCCACTCGCAGCAGAGTATCCACGGTCGCATATTTGACGCAGCAGGGACCGGAAGGGTTCGTTACTACCATTTCAGAGGATTTGAGAGACCCATTAGTCTGGCTGATGCAACCCATGAAAAAAAAAAAATAGTGGCAATAAATGCTTAAATTGACCGTATTTCAGCTCGTTCCGTTTCCCCCCCCCTCCTTTACCCAACTCTTGATGTGTGGTGCAGAACACGACAAAATAAATTGGATTCTTAGCACCAGATCTAAAAATAGATGCCGTGCTGTTATGCGCAGATAAAGAATGGAAAGGAGCCTTCCGACACCCTCGCCCTACGCTCACGTACCCCCATCGCAAGTCGATGTAAATCATTACGGCCCCTCTGTAGTCCCCTCGGCCTGCTCTCGGAACGCTTAATCTGGTCATCTGAGATGGAAAAGCACGCCCTTTGAGGTTACACAGGACGTGGATGAGCCGATGGTGCCGAACTTCCACGTGGAAAGCCGGTTGATTCGGCTCCGTTGCGGTCATGAATCTGCATGGTTCATGCAAGGTAATGACCGTGAAATGAGCGGGAAGTCGGTCTTGGGCGACCATGACCGATCCCGGAGACCGCTCTGGGTGAAATGGGTGAAGACTGAGGTATGCAGAATCCGGCCTGTAATGAGCCTCTGCTTTCCTAACCGACGCGTTTGCGAAAGCAGTTCTCAGAAGAACGGAACACGGCGCCGAATGGCATTATTTTGGCATGACCACATTCCGGGGGAGTTCTTTAGTTTATTTTTTTTTTTTGCTGAATGGTATGATTGGTATGGAGGTTACATTGTCTCTCTGTGGTTGAGGCTAATTAAAGCCTCCTCCTCCTTCTCTCTCAGTGTAGAATTGGCAGCATTCTGTAGTAGTGCTAGAACTAGGTGAAGAAGGGCCAGATAAGTAAGTCACAGGAATGCATTTAATTAGGATTACAAAGAGTAAGTGGGTGAGAGTAGGAAGGGAAAGCAAGTCTCGTCTGTGCCTGGATTCAGGACTGGATTATTTGGGGCGTGCTTTTGCTTGATGACAGATATTTGGCCCCTCTGCATACATACACACACAATACACCATGCATACACAATGCATGCACCGTACATAGACTAACTCTTCTACACCAGCTGCCTTGGTGCCAGTTGAGATTATACATGAGACAATAAGGCTTGCAGGACTTGTTTCCAGCGGAAAAAAAAAAAACTTTTCCAACATCCGATCGTTTCCTTGCCGAAGTTGTTACTGCATTCAAGAAAAATATATATGTATGTTTTTAATCATACAAGACTGCCTCAAAATGAAAGACAAATGCACGCAAAAAAAAAAAAAAAACCTTAATTTCCCCCCCCCCCCTGGATAAACTCCAGCCCTGCCCAGAGCAACTTCTGTGTACAAAAACCCACTTTATTGAGGGTGATCTGGCCACTTTTTACTCCCATCCGTTTTTGCGGCACTGCAGATTTAAAAAATATTTTCTAGTTTTAGTGTTAAGCTGTTACTGAGCTCTGGAGCTGGCGTGTTGATTCTAAATCTCCTGGAGGAATGTGAGTTGTGACCTTCACTGCAGGGGTTGGGGGAGTAACGAGAGAATTGGGAGAGCGAGCGAGAGATCTGTGCCACCTGGGCTATACTTTAAATAATATGGGTGTCTGTAAAAAGACCCTTCTATTACCTGTAATCACAGGTTATAATACAGGTCTAAGCCTGTAATTCCAGTGTCCTGTCCTGTAGACTTGCACTAATGCAACCGCTGGGCTGGATTTGTGTCTGTAGAGTTTTGTGTGTTATCATCCTTACAGGGATGCAACAGGCCCTTGAAAAAGGTGCTTGTTCTAGTGGGATATTTAAGCATGTGAAAGTGATTGGAGTTTTCACAGCATGGCCGGATGTTACATGCGTTGTCGTACAATTCCCAAGCCAAAATTGTTGTAAATTCACTCGGATTAGCTTTCAGTTTTCCAAAAGCATGCAGCCACCCTTCTAATAAAATACTTAGTTTATCGGAAGAATGTTCAGTAGAAAATGTCTTAAACTTTTACTGGTGTCCATTATCCATTATAAAATCATTCTTTAATAAACAGGGCTCTTGGGAACTTTGAAAATTGGCCTTGAAGGTCTTTGAAACATTTTACATTGTATTTATTGACAGACTGTAGAGACCAGACTCATTGTATTTCCCTCTTTCTTCATTCCCACCGTAAGAATGTGGTTGTCAAAGCTTGCATCATCGCGTTCAAAGTCCAGCACTTTAAAAAGTGGAGAAATCTGGGGCAAAAATATAGGCTAGAACTGTCGAGTTGATGGGATTGAAGCTGCATGAGTAACTGACATCTATTTCAGTCTAAGAAAGAGGGGGGGGGGGAAACAACAGAGTCTTGTCTAGATAGATTAATGGCCATGCAGGGGCTGTTGCTGTTGGAAGTAGCGTTGGACTCCCCGTGCTGAGTCTTGCGTTTGAAAAGGTATTTGGAAGGTCATGCTGCTTGGTGTAGTGAGGCCAGATGTATCCAAGAGGGTCATGCTCTCTTCCATCATCAGTTGGGGTTCTGGGAATTTATGGTTGTCAGTTGGGACCAGATACTCCTGCAAGGACCTGTAAGGAGGACCATGGGGACTAGTTTGGGCCTACTAGGGACGTGATTAACCCAGACCTTGAACTCCAAAGGCGTGCTTTCTACTCACAAAGCCTGTTCTTCGACACAGAAACCAGTTTTACAGGCTTACAGGAACTGAAGAATGTGCACGCACATGCGTGTACACATTCACACACCCGCCCACACACACCCACACACATGTACGCACACACACACACACCCAAAGCCACATGCTCAGGCCTTCCAGTAGAGGAGTGTATCAGCAGGTAATTCCATTTATTTGCACGGTTACTATCACCCAGCTGCAGGAAAGGTGTTTTTTTTCCAGCTAGTGTGTACCTAGCAAAGACCTGTCCCTCAGCCATAAGCACCACACTCCCTACAGGGACATGGTTAGAGAAAATAGGAAACTATGGAAATCTAGGCGTCGGGGTATGGAATTAACTTTTTCACCCTCTGGCCAGAGTGGCTTGTGGATTCTAAAAATCACCAGTCATTTTCAACATTTTACCAGCCACATTACCTTTTACAATATAACACAACCTGGTTGGATACTGGCCAAAGTGGCTAGAGTAAAAATCTTACCATTCACAATCAGAATTTTACCAGCATTTGACTAGTGGCTTGTGTTAATTTCACACCCTGCTAGGTGGGATAATTTGCTGATCCATGATACACACAGTTTCTATAAGGCATGTTTTTATCATTACTCTAGGCCTATATGTGGCCTAAAAAAACATGACATGTAACTCTAAGGCTGGGGGAGATGATTTGAATGTTTTTGGTAGGCTGGTGCTAGTCATGTAGGGACCACACAGCAGTGACCGAACACTGGGTTCCCTCGACCCGCACAGCACCTTGCTGTTGTGATCCTACTTCCATGGTATGTTCTATTTCCATGACTTTGTTTTCAGATTAAAGCTGAATGCTTTTTACAGTCATACAGGTGTACACGGGTGGATTGCGCTTGTTGGAACAATATGACTGCTTGTCGGATCCATATTTCCACGTAGTCGTGCTTCAAAGTTTAAGTTTAAAAAAAGTGGATTTGGAAAGGGCAGTACATTTTGATGCTGGGAGTTAATTTATGGTGTGTATATTTTTGCTGCCTCTGTGCGTATTAAGCAAAGTTTCACAAGAAAGAATGTAAAGAATGTGGCTTACATCCCCCTTGAGGGCAAATGAGAAGGATCACTTTTCTACACTGTGATTGGTGGATTTTTTTTTAAATATCAATGTTACTCAAGCAACTATTTATGACCCCGTAGTTTAAAAAAAAAAAGAAAAAAAAATCCAATATCTGAACTGAAAAGTTCATAACCTGCACGAGCTCTCCCACAGTTGGCTGTCTTTGTTTCTGACGGATGGTTAAAGCTTCCTCCTTTTTTATTAATTCCTGAAGGCTCGATATTCGCTTGTTTTTTTTTTTTTACAGACTAGGTTAGAAGTGTAGAGGAGGAGTCTGTTGGTTTAATTTAAGAGGACCCGGGTGGAATATATGTAGGCTTATATCTTATGCTGAGCGTACCGGGGGCTTCATCGGTCGTAAATCTGAAGCTTGCTGTGCTTCAGTCTACATTGTGCATGTCCGCCCACGCAGACGCTCTGGTGATCTGAGACAGGCCGGTGCATTGAGGGCCTTCGGTGATTAAACCCAAATCGCTGACAAATGGGGTGGGGGAGTATTGGTCATCGACACCCCCTGCCTCCTCCCCTCCCCTCCCTGAGCACTCCCACGGGCCACAGGTGAGTCAGTAGCGGGGATTTTGGGGTGGGCGGTAGCTGTGTTCTGGAGGTCTCAGAGGTCCCTGTGTTCTGCTGGCCCCCGCAACCTCTTTGGCCCCCGCTTGGCTCACAGAGACATTCCGCAGCACCCGCTGACCACCTCACGAGGGGGCGGCCTGCTGGCGCTGACCATCACCCTAAAGAGATCACAGGGGGTCATGTTCTTAAATTCCACCCCATCTGCCAACAGGGAGGGTAGCAGAGCTGGGCCATGCCTCAGGTAGCCAAAAGGGTTGGAGTTGCTCAACTGCAAACTTCATCCAGTTTTCAGTAAAAAAAAACCTAATGATTCATTAAAATGGTCCTAAAATGGGCGAGCTTCAGAGGTAAGTGTAAAACTGCAGACCCCTGGGTAATATCGGCATCGCCCCGCTGGGCGTGCGGTCAGCATACCAGCCTGGTGACGACAGGACGGGGTGAGACATGGGGCCCCCCCCCCCAGGCCTCCCCTCGCCCCCTCTCTCGCCCTCCCCCTCGCCCCCCTCTCTCGCCCTCCCCTGGCTCTGGGAGCCTAACTCCGTTCCCTTCTGCCTCACTGATCAGTGTTGAAGGGGAGTTGCGTTGCTAACAATACCAGCGTGATGGATAGCTTTTGGCTGGTGCTTTAACTGTCTGAATGCCACAGGAATGTCAGGGTCACTGTTTTGTACTGTCCAGAACGGTGGAAGGAATTGCGTTTACTGTTTGGAATCTTTAAAAGAAGAAAAAAAAAAAAAAGATTAAAAAGTGGCTATTAATCCACAGTGTGAATGTTCACGTCTGTTTCAGACGGTGTGTGTGCGTTGGGTAATAGTAGGCGGAGATGACGCGCCTCGTATACATCTGCTAAACTTTTCATTGTCACCAATGTCCATTTTCGGTCAACTATAATTACCTGGGTGAGCTCTGCCTTTGATGGCGATGATGTAAAATAACTGAAGCTTAACTGAAGTGGAAAAATATGTGTTGTGGAAAATCGGGCGGAGGAGGGGATAAATTTGACATTGTTATGTTCAGTACTGAGAAGGAACGTTTGAGTCAACCCCAGCCTGGAATTAACTGGGTTACTAGGCAGAGTCTGTTATTTATTTTCATGAAAGATGGTGTAGTCCTGATATTTCTCCCCTTCAGCGCATATGAAGAGTCTCTGGCAGGCTGCGATGGTCTTTGGTCAGACGTCTTTGATGACAGCGTGAGGTTACTAGAGTCCCCCGCAGTTCCTGGTGTAGTATTTCCCTTCCCGCAGTCACGGGGCGTTGTTAAACAACAAACCCACTGGAGACGAGAAGTGTCTGAATTATTCTCCATCGGGCGCACACGGACGCGGTTGCCAGGTAGTGCCTCTGCCAGCGAGGGAGGTCTGCTGGTCTCAGACGCAGGGTGTGGAAGCCACAGTTTGAAAGAAAGCCCGCAGCGTAAGGAACAAGGTTTTAAGTCCCCTCTTAACATGTAAGACCACTCCCCCCCCCACCCCCCTGTTTCTGCTGAAGTGTGTGTAAGCACTGGGAACCGGCTTGGACGTGTGGTGAGTTTGAGACGGGAGAATCTCCTCTTCCAGGCCTTGGAGCCATGGCCGGAGGGAGAGAGAGAGAGAGAGAGAGAGAGAGTGTTTACCTGTAACCACATGACCTGAGTCAATACCCCATTCAGAGCCACATTCAAATATACACAGTGAGAAGCAGGTACGCGACTGTGCAGCCGAACTGACTTATTATGCTGTCCGGGAAAAAAATAAAAAAATAATAAGGGCAGATTTTCCCCCTCCAAGGCTCCCTTTTGTGTTCTGAACTTAATGTGCCATCAGCGTAATGGAATAATAGAACGGCCGTAGTGATGCACGTTTGTTTGCTTAGTGGGTCAAAGTGGCAGCGGAGCCCTGGCCTTGATCAGCAAGAGGAAGTAGGCCAAAGGCCTGCATTTATTCATGTGTGTGCATGCATATGCATGAGTCCAATGCATTAGGTCCAGGGGGCGGTGGTAATTGTGAGACTTGATAAGGGGCTGGGAACAGGACGGTCAGGATCGGGTTAATTCGGTAATTCAGCCCGGCCCACAAACGTGGCCATTGTGATTGGAAGTCGCTCCAAAAGCTTGGGAATTCCAGTGAGTGGGCCCTGCTTGTTGTTTTCGTGGGGGCCACGTGACCACGGCGCTTGAAAGCCCGGGCTTTGTTGGTGGCTGTTTATGCCGCTGGCGGGACAGGGGGAGGGGGGGGGGGGACGGGGGGGGGGGGGGGTGGGTGGACGGGCAGGACGCGCCTCACCTCGCTTCGTCTCGTCACTGTGCTCTTCGGACGCAGACTTTACCGTCCGAGCGAGCGCACCCCCGCACTCAATGCCGCCTTTGTTTTACATGTTGGGGTGGGGCCTCTAGCATGTCCCCCCCCCCCCCCCCCCCCCCTATTCTCAGACTGAAGAATTCCAATGTAGAAACGCTGTCAGGGGCCGCAGTGGGGGCGACTGCCGAAATACTTTTGAAGAAGGACTCGCTTATTCCACAAACCCACCCCCATGTCCAAAGTTTGTTTATTAACTGCCAGACTGTCGCTGCCCCTCCCCCTTCTGTAATCTCTGGCCAATTACATTTCTGTAGTTCGACTGGTTGCAATGCCAGAGATTAGGAGGAGTGTGTGTGTGTTTTTTTCCCCCCCAGAACAAGGGCATGTCGTTGTGTCGGGCTAGCCCCAGAGCTAATCAGTGCTCTGTAATGGTGTTTGGCTAAGGCCTGTTTTCTTACTTCATCGGATGACCCTTTCATCAGGGGCATTCAGTGGGGTGTAAAACACACACAGAAACAAAGGCTTCAGCCCTCTGGGAGAAAGGCTGGAGGTGTGATATGGGCCTGTCCCCTGTGCTCCTCCCTGACCCCCGCCCTGTTCTGTTCCTCCGAAACCAGGAGGCCCGCACGCAGACGCTCCTCGGATCACCTCCGAACCGGACGGTAGCGTGTGCGGATTAACCTTGTCGGGTGGCGTACTCCGGACGCCGGGCTGCTGGCGTAGCTGACACCGTTTGGTCGGGGTCTGCAGGAGAATGCTGGCCCGTGCTTCTCGTAGTCGTGGGCCGCGGGACCGCCACGAACAGCCGCCGTCAGACTGTGGGCACCCCGTGCGCTTCCTCGCCCTGGACTCAGTTTTCACTTATCGGTGAGAGAAGGCCAGGCCTCGATGGGAGAGCTGCTTATCAGCGCATTCCTGGCCTCTGCGTTGTTCTGCGTGGGGACCGATAACCCCTCCGGCTCTGATTGGCTCTGCCCAGGCCTGATATTACATGCTCGTGTAGCAAGGCCAGATTCTGCCTGCTTCTGGTTATCATCGTTAACCTCACCGTGCCCTGCCACTGCTCACTCTCAATGGAGACCGCTACTGACCGAGACGTGCGGCTACTGACCATGTTATCTGCCACTCGTGCTTTTTCACAAACTGATGCCTTCCAGACCGTGTGAAAGGCTTTATTTATTTTTTTTTTAAACCCTATCAGAAGGACAGAAAAGCAGATATCAGGTCTTCACAGCCTTCATCAGACTTCGGAACTTCCATTCTTGATTTGTCACTTTACTGACCCCCCCCTACCCACCCTTTCCTCATTGTATTTACCTACATTCTGTTTTCCAGTTAGTACTGCTAATTGGCAGCAGTTGCTTGGTTGTGTCTGTTTTCCTCGTTTTTTCTACCTTTATGTGACCCGTGTGTCAGCACATTCACTGTTGCTCTGTAAAGTATTGGTGTTGTAGGGAAAGACATCCTGGACTATAAAGAGCTTTTGTGGAGCATCGTAGCGCGATGTCTGCCGGCCGGCCGGCCTGCCTGGCTGGCTGGCTGTCGAGCTCAGTACAGACTCCGCGGACTTGGCGGGTGCCGTACTCCGAGAGGCTACTCTTCAAAGGTTTCTGTTGATGTCAAAGTTCTTGTCCCTGCAACGCTTGGGGCGGGTGACATTCCGTCTCCGAGTTGGATGCCGGTTGAGCGGACATGACTTCGCTCGTGGGATTGCTCTACGAGGCTACTGGGCGTGAAACCGCACAGCATTTGGTACTGAGATGTATGGATGAAAGTCACTCTGGCTTTGCTTTATATTCCAAGGATAGCTACTGCATACTGCATGCTACTGCGTAAAGGACATACTAGGGTGGGAGTATGCTGCTTTTGCTGCGTAGTGGTTAGGGTTGAGAGTAGATTTAGTTCATTTCCATTGATCCATTGGTGTGTGGGAAAGCACAATGCCTCTTTAGCCGTTTACTGTCCCAGCATAGCGGTCTGATATGTAATAATACCGGCAGGTCTGGGATCCTACTAGAGGGCGGGGAGGTTGCGGGTTAAAATACCAGACAGGAAACCGCTGTTTTCTCGCAACATACTTCACCTGATTTGTTTCCCCCCCCCCATGACAGACGTGTTATAAATGTATCAAGTGTAGAGTAATGAAGATGGCTCACCTACGGCGAATGATATTTGTGTATCCGAGCATGAGATTGCCAATCAGTTCCTTGCGTCAGCAATCGCGTGCTTCTTAATTAAGAAAAAATAAATAATATATAACATAAAATCCAGTGTTAATTCTTACTCTTCACTGTTCAGGAAGGGGGGCCTAAGAATTATGGGTTAAGCAATTCTCTTCCATTACTAATTTCCTTGCCTCTGGGAAAGTGTGAGCAAACGCTGATCTCTGCTGTGAGTCATTATTTACAAAGGAAGAACAGGAGTTTCACATAGTCCTGGGGGGAGGTGTGATTATTCAAATGTTTTACCCTGGGACCGGCCGAGCGCTGGGCTAATGATTGGAAGTGTGCACATCCCTCTAATATCTCTGTTGTATAATGTGAGTCCTCGCCGTGCGACTCAGTTTTAACCCGCCTTGTTTTGTAGTCCAGTCGGCTGCGTGGACTTTTTGGATGGACTCTAACTGTGATCAGACTTTAAAGGATTTGGAAATCATTTTGTTTGATTTCTTTCGCTTTTAGATGTTGAAGCGATTCCTGCGGGTTGATAAAGCTATTAAACGTATCGTTTAGGTTATGTTTAGGGACTGCTGTCCTTAAAGATTGTCTGCTTATTTTCTCTCCTTGTTCCCCTGTTGTTTTAAACTGCCAAAGAAAATAACAGTACATTTTTACTAAACTTCTTAATGAAACCTTGGGAGTTTATGGCACCAATTAAATGTGAAGTTTTAGACTGCATGGAAGAGCTGTCTTTTTTAATACTAATTCTTCATTTATCACTTGTATGAATGACTGAGTCTATTTCATAATAAAGTGTGCACATTAGACTTAATTGTGTATGTGTAGAAGGCCAGAGTACATTAATGTATGTCAAAGATCACTTTTTGCAACAGTATAACCAATAGATTCTGTTACCTTGACAAATGGCTTTATGCAAATTACCAGCAGAGCACCAGATTAGTGTAATTATCTTTAAAAAGCTTAGTTGTATGGTTTTGGTAGTGATATTTTAATCAATGATGATTCATTGATTTATTGGAGTACATTCTGTGTTATTTGTGTAAATTCCTTTGTCAATCAAATGAAAGATGGCATTGACTGGGATTTAACTAGCTATGTATGGTTTCCTGAGTGTTTTCTAGACGAGTGAAATGCCTTTGATAATTAATTCACTTATCAATGTTAGTGCTGGGCAGCCGTTCGTATCCGTCCTGTTACCTGCAGTACCGTGAGAAAGCCTGTCTCAAGGCAGCCTGATGCTCTGGACTCTTATTTTAAAAAGCCAGTCTTAGACCGAGGGGTGCTCTGGTTTGCCCGTACGGCGAAGGCCGTTTGAAAAGTGTCGCCCATTAATCTTGTGGTTGGCATGTGGGTTGAGTTCGAGACTGACGGTGATTACGGGGGAAGGGATCCCCTGCTCAGTGTCCGTGCGCTTTTACTCTGCGGGGACGGGGAGTAAATTCCGTCCACCCCTACCTGCCAGGACGGTGAAGAGGAGAGGCCTAAGGCCTCTCCCTTTCACAATCCCAGCATGCACTGGGATGAGCCCACGCATTGGGTCAGCACCACAGACAGACAGACAGACAGACAGACAGACAGACAGACAGACAGACAGACAGACAGACAGACAGACAGACAGACAGACAGACAGACAGACAGACAGACAGACAGACAGACAGACAGACAGACAGACAGACAGACAGACAGACAGACAGACAGACGTTCTGCATGTAGCTCTGTGTTGGAGGACTGAGTTCAGTGGCCTGTCACCAGGGCACCGAGCACATGGAGCTTCCCTCTGGACCTGGGCTTATCAGGAAGAGGCTTTGCCTTGGCCTTTTATTAAAATCACACACACACACACACACACACACACACACACACACACACACACACACACACACACACACACACACACACACACACACACACACACACACACACACACACACACACACACACACACACACACACACACACACACTACACACACACACACACACACACACACACACACACACACACACACCTTTTCTCTCTGTCCTGCCCTTGGGGGGGGGGGGGTGGTCTTGTTATTCAGTGTGGCAAATTGATTGGCCAGATCAGAGGAGTCCCGGATCAAAGGGAGAGTTTGCAGTGCGGGCAGACTGAGCAAGCCGAGGGGCTTAACACCATGCTCGGGTGGGCCGCACCGGCCGCCTTCACCCTCCACTTTATTAATCTCTCACATCTGCTAAATTCCTCCCTCGTGTGGCTTCTACTGGGAGGAGGCAGAGTATTTTCACGTTGTAGATGGCCGGATCTCCGTTCAAAAGCAGGCCGTGAATGTCCACCCTTGGGCCGGGCCTGCCGACATTCCGCTGGTCTTTTCCTGGCCATTACTGCTTCTTTCAAGAGAGCACGAGAGGCATGGTGGAGATTACGCTTTTAATCCAAATTCTGGGATTATAGTGTTTTTTTTGGTTTTGTTTTTAATTCCTTCATCTGTTAACATGCTACTGTCTTCTTGGAGATTTTAAAGCCAAGAAGCTGAGAAATACACTGGCTATAGCTGAAGGAGTTTGGTGGCATTGTGTTTGAGTGACAGTGCGCTTTAACGGATTAGCCTGTTCACTTTCACGGTTTTGAAAGACGGATTGTCAGCGCTGACCTTGATAAGCTTGCTCGTCGTGTGCTGGCAGGACGTCCGGCCTGATAACACACCCACACGTCACACGTCACACGCAGCGAGTCCTGTTTTGGTGGCAGTGCGGAGACCTTGTCCCTGTGCTCACACGCTGTGAGTCGTGTTTTGGTGGCAGTGCGGAGACCGTTTCCCCTGTGCTCACACGCTGTGAGTCGTGTTTTGGTGGCAGTGCGGAGACCGTTTCCCCTGTGCTCTGCAGGGCTCAATGTCCTCCAGCTTTGAGGAATATCCTGTTTCCTGGGCACTTAGTCAGAGATGACAAGGGGAGAGTGGATCACCTGCCCCGTATCAGTGATGGTGCTCACATTCCTGAGCTGTGTGTGTGGTGTGTGAGAGAGAGAGAGGGATTACATATTACATTTATGAGAGTGTGTTTGTGTGAGAGAGATTGAGAGAGAGATTACATTTATGAGAGAGAGAGAGAGAGAGTGTGTGTGTGTGTGTGTGTGTGTGTGTGTGTGTGTGTGTGTGTGTGTGTGTGTGTGTGTGTGTGTGTGTAAAGATTGAGAGATTACATTTATGAGTGTGTGTGTGTGTGTGTGTGTGTGTGTGTGTGTGTGTGTGTGTGTGTGTGTGTGTGTGTGTGTGTGTGAGAGATTGAGAGAGAGATTACATTTATGTGTGTGTGTGTGTGTGTGTGTGTGTGTGTGAGAGAGAGATTGAGAGAGAGATTACATTTATGAGTGTGTGTGTGTGAGAGAGGGATTACATATTACATTTATGAGTGTGAGTGTGAGTGTGAGTGTGAGTGTGAGTGTGAGTGTGTGTGAGAGAGATTACATTTGAGAAAATGCGCGTGCGTGCGTGTCTGTGCATGAGTGCGCGTCTGTGTGGAAAAGCAGGGGATGAGGAAAAGCAGGGGATGCAGCTGCTCTCTTGGCTCTTCCTTCCTCTGAGATCCTGCTAGAGGACAAACGGATCGCCATGGGTTACGTCACGGTGAGCCACGCTGCTGTCAGCGACGGGGCTCTGATTGGGCTCTGATCTGCTTCCTCTCTCCTGAAACCCAAGACTTAATCATTACATAGGGCCTCTTCTCTGCGTCTTTAACATCGATCATTAATTTTTAGATTGTGATACGGAAGAATTGCTTATTCTTCTTTTTTTTCCAATGCGGTTTTCTAAGTATTATTGCAGCTGATGGACCTCTCCGGTCAGGAAACTGGTGTTCTGTGAGATCCTGGTCTGGGGGAAAAAAAAGAAAAGGCTGAATTCTCTCTAATGGACATGGGAAAGGTTTGCCATAATGAAGGTTTCAGGAGGTCAGGAGAAATGTATGACCAATTCAAATCGTGAAGCCCCAGTTATCGTGCGCAGGTTATTCTCGGCCATTTGTTTCCACGCCCATTTTCGGCTTGGAACTGTAGTTAATTGTGGATGTAATGACTGTTGTTTAGTTGGTAGGTGCTATTTGCCTGCAGTCTCATCTCTCTGGAGTGGTGCTGTGATGCCCCGAGGGGCTTCAGACAGAGCTAAGTGTGTGTGAGCTGGGAGGCTGGTTCCAGGCACATCATTCCCATCATGCACCTGAAGCACCTGCAGATGCGCGGCTGTGGTGGAGAGTCTGAGCACGCAAAGCTGTGGTACGGTGGGAGCCCAAGGAGCTACAACCGCAGCCCGCCCTGCTCTTGAGGGGCCGCAGCCAGGGGCCGAAGAGGGGCCACAGCCAGGGGAGGGAAGGGCCAGGAGCCCAGCCTGCACTCGCCCCTCTCTCCTGGTTGTGCCTGGTGTCTTTGTGCTCGTAAACATTTCCTGGTTGGAGGTTTGATAGAGAGGGGGACGGAAGGCAGGGGACGGAAGGTACCGGAAGGTTCTTGGGTCCAGGGAACAGAAATGAGCCAGCTGGGCCTGATCACGTCCCAGAACCCAAGCTGCTGTACTGATTTCTGCTCTTCAGTCAGATGATTTATTCGTTTAATATGGATTTGGGGCCTCTGCCTGCATGCATTTATGGCTGTTTCAGAGAGAGAGAGAGAGAGAGAGAGAGAGAGGAGGGGGTTGTGTTTGTGTGTGTTTGTGTGTGTGGTGGGCGTGTGGCGTGTTGTGGGGTGTGTGCGTGCATGTGTGTGCGTGCATGTGCATGTGTGTACGTGTAGGTGTGTACGTGTAGGTGTGTGCGTGTGAGTACGTGTAGGTGTGTGAGTATGTGTGGGTGTGTGTATGCGTGTGTGTGTGGTGTGAGTACGTGTGTGTGTGTTGTGTGTGTGTGTGTGTGTGTGTGTGTGTGTGTGTGAATACGTACGTGCGTTGTGAGTATGTGTGGGTGTGTGCGTGTGTGTGTGTGTGTGTGAGAATACCTGTGTGTGTGTGAGTAAGTGTAGGTGTGTGAGTATGTGTGGGTGTGTGTGTGTGGGGGGGGGTGTGTGTGGTGTGTGTGTGCGTGTGTGGTGTGTGTGTGCGTGTGCGGTGCGCGTGCGTGCGTGCGTGTGTGGTGTGTGTGTGGTGTGTGTGTGTGTTAGGGAACATGCAGGATCTAGTTCTGTTGCTGTGCTTTAAAGGTGTGAATTTTTTATTTGATAATTAACGATTAATAAGTCTCTCCAATGCCCTCCTGATTGGAGCCCTCCTGATTTCATCCAGCCAGCTTTTCATCTGTCATTAAGCATAAAGACACCACCACTGAGTCACACTGCGGGGGTGGGGTGGGGTGGGGGGGGGGGCGGTGCTTATATCACTTTAAGGGCGATATAAGCGGAATTAAATGGCCTACATCAACAAAGCTCCTGTGTGCAAATGGGCCTGGCTGGCAGACAAAGGAAGTGCCAGAGCTATGCATGGATAAACTGGGAACAGATAGTCAGTCCACTCAAAACTGCACACACACATTTTTTACATTTACTGCTTTTTGAAGGGCTTTGTGTGCTTGTTGCCATTATTTGTTTTGAACCTCGCGATAGCAGTTAGACCTTTTAAATTGATTGATGTATTTTCCACAATTGTAATACATTTTTTTTTCCCTGTTCAGGGGAAATAGTTATGGTTCAGGTCCACGATGGAACACGCAAGTCTTTACACCCAACATGTTGCGTGATACAAGTGTGGATGGCTCTTCGTACCTTATCGTGCTTATCACAATAGGCTTGCTAGAGCTATTGTAGCAATTCCCCTGGAATGAATGTTCTGCTGTAGCTACACCAGCGGCTCTTAAAGTTGCCTGATATTTTAACTTCTTGCACGCGACCCTTGCCGCACCTTCCCCCCCGCGGTCGCATTAACTCCACATGCGCACGCATTCATTCATTCATGCATGCATGCATGCATGCACAACGCAGAGCGCCTCCTGTACCCCCCCCGCTGGCAGCGGGGGGGAGCGTCCCAGCAGAGCGAGGGTTAACGGCGATACGGCAGTTTGTACTGCGGATGGCCGCGCTGGTACAGTAGAGTCCCCCACACTGGAGGGGGGGGACTGCAGACCCCCCCCCCCCCCCCCCCCCCCCCTCCGATCACCGCTACCTCTGAGCCAAAGGGGCTCATTCCACTTTTAACAAGGAGAGGGAGGGAAGGAGCGAGCAAGGGAGGAGGGAGGGAGGGAGGGAGGGAGGGAGAGGAAGGAAGGAGAGGGAAGATTCTGTAGCGCACAGACAGCCCGTCGCACCACTTCTCTTCTACGTACTCCTACAGCACTGCTCCCCAAACTCCCAGCCTCTTTTTTTTTTACTCCACTGTTGTCTGTCCGGGCTGCAGATTTGCGTAGGTCTCTAAAAGTAGCGTGCGCGGCTCTAAGGTTTAGCCCGCGCTCCTGCGGCTCTAAGGTTTAGCCCGCGCTCCTGCGGTTAGCCCGTCCGGATGCGAGCGGGAGAGATGCTGCCCGTCTCCGTTTCTCTGATTAGCTCGGATGAAACGCTGTAAGTATCGCTGTTCTATTTATAGCTGCTTGACTTTTGCCGTCCGGCTCAGGCTGATGAAGATGGTGCTCTGTCCTGTGCAAGCACAGTTTCGGGGGGGGGGGGGGGGGAAGAGAAACACTTTGTGTGGAGCGTAGTTTTGTATTTTTTATTTGTTGCATTCTTTTTCCCTAGCCTAATGCTTACTGTATTTTGCTGGGTGTTTAAAGCACTAGTAACAGAAGCTCATACGCTGCATGTTGCTTTAAGGCTGCTAGCAGGCACCCGTTATAGATTTGCTGCAATAGCAGTATATTGGTAGTGTAGTACTAGTCAGTGAACTCCCGGGATCTCCCTGCGGGGATATGATTTCGTCAGCATTTGGGGTCTCGTCTCTGAGTCCTTGGTGCTCGTCAGCACTCTATCGTGCATCATTGTCGAATTTCGAAGCGATCGGTCGCTTGCCTCCTGCCCATGTGCGGGGAAACCGCTCGGTGGAGAGCGGTGATGTTTTGTCCTCTCCCCCGACTAGCTCACCGCTTGCTTCTGGCTGTGGGAAAGTGGCAAAGTGCTGCTGTTATAAGTTGTTGTTTTTTTTGGCTACTCTGCAGCCAATAAACTCTGCTTCATTTCTTCCGCTACTCCAAACGGTTTGATCAGCAATTTTCCTTTTCATTACATTGATCCCAAAAAGGCTTTGGACTTTGGTGTTGGGTCTGCTCTTAGACATTGATTTTTCCCTCTCTATTAGTTGAGCTGTTTAATTAAGTTGTTTCTAACAGTATTCTGTAACACTGTCGAAGAGGCAGTAGCCTAATATGTGACGACACTGAGGTTCCACTGAAGTGCGATGGTCAGCCCATTTGTTGGGTGTTGAATTTGAGAGCACCATCTAGCTGCACTGCAGTTGAAGTAGTTTGTTTCCCATTATTTCCTGTCCATGCGATTAGGTATATGGAAGAATACACAAGACGTGCACTTCCTCACTCGCCCTAGTGGAAAAACCCCTACAAAATAAGTTGGGATTGAACTTCTGTTTTTTGATATCAGTTGACAAGCGCATTATGTAAAAGCTCTTCAAGCAAGCCCTTGCACTTCTCTTGTGTCCTCTTG
>CM056388.1:10019981-10274051 GCA_029718625.1 Synaphobranchus kaupii | reverse complement strand
AGACGACCGGCTCAGCGGCAGCGGAGTACGCGCTGTTGATGGTGTCAGCGGGGCTCTCGTGGTGATCTTCCCACTGAGTTTACCCGATACCCTGAGTGTGGGCCACGCCCACTAAGTCACTGCGGTAATGGGGGGGAAGTCACTGCAGTAATGGGGGGGGGGGGGGGGGGGAGTCAGTGCGGTAGCTGAATTCCTGACCCCAAGCTGGAGGTTAAGAGGGGGAACGTTCCAGAAACATGTGGGCCGCTCAACTGGGGCGGGAAGCGGAGAATGGGGCTTTGTGTTCTCCGCTGTGTGATACCCTCGCTTGAGATATTATGGGGGGCAGGTGAGCATTTGTACAGGTGTGTCCTGATAGAATGGGGGTTGCAGGTCTCTCACCAGCATAATACCCAGAGCCTTCTCTGCTCTCTGGGAACCTTTTACAGAGAGATAGGCTTATCACTGCAAAAGCTGAAACAAGTATAGAAAATATTTATTTTTGTTTGGGGGTGGAAGAACAATATGTTGAAAAACAACCTATGAGAGATACTGTGTCAGCAGTAATCATGTAACATTTTTTTTTATTAGCTTTCAAATTTGGTTGTAAAAAGGATACTGAATTCGTAAATTCTGACAAAATGCTGCAGAGCATATCGCATCAACATTTTTACAGCGCAGATCAGCTTAAGCCGCGAGCATAAATCCTCTTCGCTAAGCTTCCTAACAAGCTTGCTGGGGTGTGTGTTTTCCAGTGCGCTATTCACATTCAGAACGCGCGTCTCTGAAGGAGCCACTCCTGAAGTGAGATGTCTGAAATGTGCAAGTCTTGAGAGAGTTCTCTTATTTTAACTTTAGTTACACTCGGTTTACACTCGGTAGCAGCGCCAGAGTTCCAATCATGGGCGTACCAGAGACCTTTACGGGTGGGCCAGGCCTGGGAGGGTTGGGGCAGTTGGGGGGATTGTAATTGCGGACGGGTGGGAGCATTGGGGGGCGGGGGGTGTGGTGGGGTGGGGCTTGGCGTACCAATCAAAAACTGGGTGTGCCTAGCACACCCGGGACACAGCGTGCCTCCGCCAGCGGTTACACTGCATGTTTTTTTTATTTTGGGAAGCTGCTGTTGTTGAAGTGTTATAGGGGTTTCGCTTGGGGCACCCTCGTTTGAAACCACCTCGCTGAAGCCTTCCGTGCCGTGCTGCTTATAAAACTCTGCTCTTGTGAACCTAAACCGTCACGAGTGCTTCATACCACAGGAAAGTGTCGGTAATACGCATTTCATCTCCTGTACTAGGGGAGGGGGCACTTGAGTGACCTTATTGTGAAGAACCTCCCATAATCCATTTCAGGTCAGCGAGAGGTACGGCAGCGTTTTGGCATCGGGTGCCCGCCGAAACAGTGCGTCATTAACACTTGGTTAGCAATGAAGAGGAGAAATTTCACGGACATGTTAGTGGTTTAGAGCAGCTTACTGTTTGGAGGCCCCTCACTGCCTTAGAGGAGTGGGCGGAGCTATGTTGCACAGGGCGGGCACTCCTCATTCCTTCACAAGTGCTAATTTCCTCTGGATGAGCTGTGAGAGGTGATTGTGATGTAACAGTAAGGGGCGTGACCTCCTCTCCCCTATGGGAGAGCGTCACTCATTTATGGGATAATTTCCCACACGCAGGAGTTCAGGGGAACTGTGAACCTAACCATTCCGCGGAAAACCATTCGATTCCACACGCAGTCAGATGGCGGGGCTGGAATGTGCTCGCTTGCCTGTGCCTGTGTTTCGGGTCCCTCCGGCGCTCCTAGAAGTTTCTGTTGTTGTTTTTTCCGCAGCTGGATAGGCATGGAAAGGATTGTGGGATTCGGCAGCGGTGAGCGTTCCTGGTCATAAAGGCGTGTTTATGGGGGGGTTTCAGGTCCGCTGAAGCCCTGGCCAGCGCATTATTGCAGGCAGTGTTCCTCTTACCCGGTTACCCCTGAAGGGACTTGGCACCTCCTGGACGGCTATAAAGGGATCCCTTCCTTTCTCTGTTCAGGTGCCTCATTAAAGATGAACACGCAGGCCATGCCAGGAAAGACACGGACAATCCCTTCTGCCCAAAGCCCAACCATTTATGAACAAACCTTCCAGTTGGATGTAGCATTCAGTCAGCTGTGGAGGTGTGTGTGTGTGACTGTGTGCGTGTGTCCTCTAGTGTTAAAGGACTGCTTTTCTTAGGGCTCTCCGGTTCTCGGTTAGGTCTTTGTGAGGACCTAGGACAGGAGAAATACAGGAAGATGTTAGAGAGGAAGCCAACGCAGAAGTGAAATTAAAAAGTGTAAGGGCACAGATAGGTAAGGAAAGGGAGTTTCTGGGAGAGAGCTATGTTGCTATGTTGTTTGCTAAAGTATCCCATTCTCCCAGCGGGACAGAATGTCCGGATCACACGCTCTGCGCACACGCTTCCTCTCGCGCGGGACCCCCCTCCTTCGCCGCCGTCCTGTACGGTTAGCCATGTCCTAAACGAACAGGGCACCCCTGCACCCACACAAACACGCAACCGGGGATTGGGTTTCCCTAAACGGATCAGCTCGGCCCTGCCTGTGGGAGACTGCGGTCAGGCAAGGGGTAGCATGCGAGCCGAGGGGCGCGGATGCCATGTCCACAAACGGTTAATACGAACACTGAATTGCTATGGAATACTTGGTCAGAGGTTTAGCTTTGCACAGAAGGAATTTGTTTGAAATCATCGCCACCGCTTTCCCCCACAGTAGGGCGTGGGTGTTATGAATGAAAGGCCTTGGTGATTATCTCATTTTATAGCAGGCGTTACGTAATGCTATAATGTCGCACGCTTGAGCAAATGTCATATTGTAATGCTTATGCTGCATGGGTAACTGTAGGTCAGTATCGGTATGAAAATCATTCCCATGGTATTTTCACTGCCGAATCATTGGTCCAACGCTAATAAAATAAAGGAGAAAGGATAGGATGCTTTTGCTGTTATTCACCGCTTGCTCTCGGTCTCACTTCCAAACAGTCTCTCGCTTTGACTGGCTCTGGACGGGTCATTGTAAAATTGCTGTTAGAAAATGTTTAACACGACTTCCCGACAGCAGACCGCTAATCACCGTTGCCCAGACCCAAGCCAAGCTCTCTCCGGGCTGCCTGCTGTATTTGAATACTCCGAGCTTAGCCTTCTGTTTAGCCTGGCGCTGAAACGCCGTGGCACTCTTAATAAAATGACCGGCGCAGCTGGCATTAGAATGCGAGAGCGGTAGCATTTTAATGTAAATGATGTCATGTCTGGAGTAGCGGCGCATTAGAATAACGTTTTCAAAGCTGCAGGTTGCGCTCTGCTGTTATTTTAAGTTCCAGGTGAGGGGGGGGGGGGGGGATCGGGCGTGGCTGGACTGGGTTAGCGGAGTGTACTGGGCTGACATTGGGGGTTGTAAAGTTTTGCATTTTGCATTGTTGGTCCTGCCGTAGTGACAGCACGGCGGGATGCGGATTGACGGTATTCACCTAAACTGAACCGCAGCTGAAGTCGGCCGTGAGCGCTATTTATAGCATCGTGTGCTCAGAAATAATCTGGATACCCTCCGCCTTGCATCACGGCGGGGAACGACAGAGCCTCTCCGTTTTGGGTTAGATTTTTCCGCACGTGACCTCCGCGTGACCTCAACCAGCTGTGAGGCGGCCTAAACCGAGGAGATATAAATAAGACCTGGGCTTTATTTGACCCTGTTTTTACGGCCTTTCGCATCGAGGCCCTCCTCGTCTGGGTAAACGTCTCTCTCGTCTAAAAATAAATCGCACAAACGTGAGCAATTTCAGGGTCCGCCGAGCACCCCGGTTTGGAGAGCTGTTTTATTTCGGAGGGTGTCAGAGCAAGCGTGTGTGGTTGTGTGCAACTGCAGTACTACGGGATCCATTCCTCTGTGACTGCAGCATGAGAGTGCTGTGAATCTATATAAACATTTTTAAAAAAGAGTAACGGATGACCCTTCAGGCGGCACTGGTTCCCCTTCACCGAGAGCTTTGCTTTGTCCTCTGGGCATCCTGTACTTTTGGAGAAACTCTCAAGGACCAGCAGGATTTTTTTTTTGAGGGAACCGTGGATTTGATTTGGTTAATATGTGTGGCACTGCGGTGACTGTTACTCTGTGGCCTGATGCGCATGAGCCAGAACAGGGCCATGGTCTCCGGTCTGTTCATGGTCTCCATGGTCCGCTGTTTACTGCCCACCGGCGCTCTCTGTTCTGCCTGAGAGTCCCGCAAGGACTTAGGAATAAGACTCTACATGAGTGGTTTTAGTAACATGAACAAATCTTGATTATTATTGCGATATATTTTTGTTTTGTTTCTTTGTGTTGTTATGTTGGGGTTGTTGTTAATAATATTAAAGAAAATAATGCTGTTTAATTGTAATTATCTGGTTAAAATCTAAATTATTATAATGTATTGTGTGTTTTAAGTGTAATTAAGGCAGTAATAGCAGTAGTTAAAATGATCCTTTTGTCGTGTGTTTTTGCAGAGTGCGGCAATGGAGGAGACCGTAATATGGGAACAGCACACAGTGACTCTTCACAGGGTAAGTGCGAAGAGTCTCTCTCTCTCTCTCTCTCTCTCTCTCTCTCTCTCTCTCTCTCTCTCTCTCTCTCTCTCTCTCCACTTTTCCCTCCGTCTACCTCTCGCCCCTCTCTGTGTGCTGGGACACGTAGCGGGTGGGGGGGTTGCGTGATCATGTAGCTCTGCGCTGTGGCGTATGAGCAGAGGAGCCAGAGGGAGGAAGAGGGGAGAGCGTAGCGTACCATTCTCATCCTCGCCCCCTCCGGCAGACACCGCCACTGAGCCAGGCGCGCGGCACCCGGGGCGGGCGTGGAACAGAGCTACCATGTCACTGTCACCACCAGACATTGGACTAATTAGCTTCTCTGATGACAGGGCACATCTGATTGGTCAGGAGGTTTATGCATGTGACATTTTCCCCAGATATCTCTTCAACGTCCTTCAACGGGAGATGCTTTTTCTCATGTGCGTCTGTTATCACTTTGTTCACATTAAAGTCAGTCACTGTTTCATTTTAAGCCGTGTGGTAAAAATGAGAACAGGAATACTGAACTCTCAGCAGTACAACAGCAGTACTTGTTTGCCTGGAGTGTGGAGAAAGGAAGTGATTGGAGTTGTAGTGAAGGAATAAACGAGAAGTTCAGGGAATGGAAGATGCTCACATGGTGACATCACAAATTAATGTCGTGACATCACAAATTAAATGTGGGCCTCACATAATTTACCCCCTTCCTCTGCTAGTAAGGCTTACTCTTACAAGTAAAAATTTTGTGCAGGTTCACACTAAAAAAATTATATAAAATTAACTGTGATTCCTCGATTCTGTCAGCAAAGCCTTACTAGCCACCTTAAAAACAATCTTAGTTTTTGCTCTTTCATCCTCAGTGAATCATGAAATTAGTTCCTGGGTATCACCTTATGGTGCAATTTGCCTAATGGACTATGAATTACAAAGTCATGTGCACCATACCCTATAGGCCATTTAAGCGCTAAAAGGCCTGGTCCATATGAGATCTGTAGGAAGGATCCATAGGAAGCATCTACACTCAACGTCACCCAAGGATTTTTGCCGTTGCCAGGTAACTGTCTAGACCAGATTGCCGTGTACGACCGGTAATCTAATTAGCGGCAGCTTTATCAGGGTTCGGATTAAATCCCTTGTGAGGTGTGATTTCGAAGCCTCGCACTGTGCCTGCAAGATCATTCCATCACGAGGTGAGCCCCGCCCCCTCTGAGATCAGCAGACAGGGGGGATTTAAAAAACAAAAACCATCCCGAAGCGGATTCCCCATCAACAACAATTCCGCCGCCCTTTTCCCAGACATGTAATTAATTGTGTGTGCACGCGGTAAACGTGTAATTTCCTTGATGGTGTTTGCTCTTCCCGGAAAGAAAACAGCCATTAGGAGGCAGACGGTGTGACTCGTTGTACGAGTGGCTGCGGGAGAGGACCACCCAATCACATCTGCGCGCTGATCTCCTGGCTTATTACCGCAGGCTCTCTAATGACGCTCCCCATCTTGGCCATCTGTCAAGACTCGCACGCTCCGCTAATTAAGGACGCCGTCCCATCCATTACACGGAGATGTGATGGAGTGCGGGAGAGTGGCGGAACACCTGTGGGGACGGCAGCCGAATTCAGATCCCGCTGTAGGGGCAGATACGTCAACTCACTTCATAGTAGAGAATGTGGCTCTCACTTTGGTGCATTGGCTACTCGTTTCGTAAGGTTGAGTGTGGCTCTCATTGTGTTGAATTGGCCACATGTTTCTTAGGTTGAGTGTGGATCTCATTGTGTTGAATTGGCCACTCGTTTCGTAAGGTTGAGTGTGGATCTCACTTTGTTGCGTTGGCCACATGCTTCGTAAGGTTGAGTGTGGATCTCATTGTGTTGAATTGGCCATTAGTTTCGTAAGGTTGAGTGTGGATCTCATTGTGTTGAATTGGCCACACGCTTCGTAAGGTTGAGTGTGGATCTCATGATGGTGTTACAGTGGCTACTTGTTGAAGGCTTCGAGTGGATGTCCCGTTCAGTGAGCATTGGGTTCATATGGATAAAAACAGCATTTCAGGGAAGGCCACAAACTCTAGTCTGGGTGTAATTTCAGCTGAAGGCGTGACATGTTCATCAGTGTAATTGCTGGTAGATGAAGTTCTATTCCTCTACTGTGCATGTAAGAGGATAGTCATAATTATAACGTTGCTTTTAATAAGTTCTGTTGTTTTCTTTATGCAAGTCTATTTCCCAGAGAATATAAAGCCAATTACATGCATTGTAGAATGGAAAAAAAATAAAAAATTGAAGAATTGAGATTTTTCTCTAAAATTGTAAGGGACCGTTGGGCGCCGGCTGGTTGTGGAAGTCAGTTGTGACGTGAGGGGAGTGAAGCACAGAGAGAGGTCACCTCTCTCACTTGCATCTGCATTTTCTGTACGCCAGCAAACCTGTATGGTCATGCATACATTTTCTCACACACTCAGTGACACGTGTGAGACACACACACACATGCATGCATGTGCACACACAAACGCACACACTCACACACTGGCACACAGGCATTACGCACACACACACACACACACACACACACACACACACAGGCACACAGGCACACAAGCATACACAACAGTCTGCGAGCTGAACGTTTTCTTATTTTAGGAACCGCTCAGTGACACGTGTGAGACACACACACATGCATGCACGTGCACACACACACATTTTACACACACGCACAGACATTATGCACACACACACAAGCACACACGGATACACACAGTCTGCGAGCTGAACGGTTTCTTATTTTAGAACCGCTCAGTGACACGTGTGAGACACACACATGCATGCACGTGGACACACACACACACACACACACATTATGCACACGCACACAAGCACACACGCATACACACAGTCTGTGAGCTGAACTTTTTCTTATTTTAGAAGCGCATTCATTATCCTAACGCCCTCTTCCACACACACCGTTTTATCCAGTGTTCCCCTGTGCCTCTCTCTGGCTATGTGGGGTACTCACTCTCGCCCCTGTGTGTCCCCTCTCATCCCGTCCTGTCCGCAGGCTCCAGGGTTCGGCTTTGGGATTGCCATTTCGGGAGGTCGGGACAACCCTCATTTTCAGAGCGGGGAGACCTCCATTGTTATCTCCGATGTCCTGAAAGGCGGCCCAGCAGAAGGCCTGTTGCAGTAAGTGTCATTTCTCTACAGTAATGATGGTTATGTCCACGATGATAACAATAATTCATACTCTTAATACTAATTAATAATGGACATTTATTATTATCTTCATTGTTATTTACGGTGAAACTGATTTCGGTTTAATTTTCACGTGCGCGCTATAGTCCCCCACACAGGCATGAGACAGTTTGCAAGTTTGTCATAATTTACAACATGACTAATTCATAAATATCGCTATAATATGAACATATACACCGTACCGAGTAAGCGTGACTGTGTGTAACTATGGAAACGGATTATCTGCGAGCTTAGCTTGTATGCCGCTCTTCCTTACGTGCTCGCTATCCCTCTCCTTCTCCCTCACTTTCTCCTCCTCCCATCCTCCCTCCCTCCTTCTCCTCCTCCCAGTCTCCCCTCTCTTTGTGTTCACACATCCCGTTTAATCCCTTCTGTGGATGTGCTGAGTGCTAAAGCAGGATTGCTTACCTGGAGCGGCCTGATTTACACCAGCCTTCAGGTCCTGAGCCTCCGGCCAGCTGTGCCCACACCTACTCGGCTGACCTTTAACCTGTGACCCCCCCCAACCCCCTGACCCCTCGGTCCCATGAAACGCATGCCTTCCTCAGTCTTACGACAGAGCGGGGGTTAGCAGAGGGTCCCGTGTTAATCCTAGTGTATATCTTGTTGATTTTTGCAGTGAAAATGACCGCGTTGTGATGGTCAACGCCGTTTCCATGGATAATGTGGAACACGCCTATGCCGTGCAACAGCTTCGGAAAAGCGGGAAAAACGCAAAAATTGTAAGTACCCCCCCAAGAGAGTGGCCGCTCGCGGTTAACCCTCCTGCCACCTCCCCTGTAGAAAACTACCACCATTGCTCGCTAATTATTAGTGTTAAACTGAAGCTCCCAACACAGACCGAGACGCAAAAACCAGCGGCGGAATTCTAAGTTTGCTGCAGGGATTGGGACAAAATGGACGCGTGAGGGGTCGGGGGGGGTGGGGGCTGTTTTTATCTGTAATTTTTCATATGGAGGCCGTACCGTAGAGGGAGGCAGAGAAGGTGAGCGTCATTAATCTTCAGTGGGGCAGCGGCAGCCACAGTTACAAGGGTGTCCTCTGCATTGGAGGCGATTGGCCCGGGGCTGGTATCTGCTTCCATTTTCAACGGCAAAATCCGGGGTGGGGGGGTTGGGTTGGTATACAAAATGCTTATTGACATTGAATCAGTCAGCATCAGGAATGACCTTACCCCTGCTTTAAACTAGCAACCCCTGGTGGATATTCAGTTAAGCTGCAAAGATGCTGAGGTAGGACAAAAAACAGAAGGGCCAATGGCCCCTAAAGAGTTGCCCCCCCCCCCCACCCCCCCCCCCCCCCATCCATGGGGCCTACATCCTACATACATTCACACACTGCAGGCTCTAACCCTTTTTCATTAAGCCCCCACTTCTAGTGAAAAGATATGGTTAATGTACCTGTCTGTGGAGGTGGACAGACCCACATCTTATACATCTTAAACATGATTTGCTTGATTAATTTCTAATTAACGTACAATGTAATTGCAATAAATCCGATATAAGTGAGTTTTATTCGCACGGCGCTTCTGTGTGTTAAATGGAGTTGCGTTCGCGCGGCTCTCCCGAGCGACGGTGGCGGTAAAAAGCGTCTCTCCTCCGCCCGCGCAGACGATCCGGCGGAAGCGGAAGGTGCAGATCCCGGCCGCCCGGCCGGGGGAGAGGGAGACCATGTCGGAGCAGGAGGACGAGGACAGCTACGACGAGGAGGTGGACGCGCACAGCGGGCCGAACTCCTGCAGCGGGGCGGGGGCGGCCTGCCGCCGGCGGAGCGAGCGCGGGGCCGCGCGACGCGACCGGAGCACCTCCCGCGACCGGAGCCTGTCGCCCCGCTCCGACCGCCGCTCCGTCACCTCCAACCTGCCGCCCCGCCCTGCCAAAGTCACCCTCGTCAAGTCCCGCAAGAATGAAGGTGGGCACCACAAAGTCGGGACCACTGTCCTGCGGGCGCACGCCTACTCTTCACCGTCTTCTACATACTGATGTCTTTCTGTTGGAATGAGATATTTTACTTCTACTGTACACAAATGCAGGATGTGGAATCAATCATTTATTGTATTATGGATTTCCATGGGTTTTTTAGACAGATTTTCAGCTCTCAGGGTTGTGACATGTCCATGGTAGATGATGAATGTAGCAGAGGTGCATTACACCCCTTGGTAACCAAGTCAAGGTTAACGTCACTATCCCAACGGGGAGGGAAAGTGCGTCCACTCACCTCCCATGTAAAACGGTGATAAATTGATGCTCAGGCGTAGGATCATTTATTTATATACATCCTCAGTCAGCTGACTTTGTGGGCGTGACCTAGCAGCCAGGGGGACACTTACAGCCTACAGCCTGTCTACTGGGCCCAAGCTGTGCGGCAGGTGAACAGCCGCGTGACGCGAGTGAACGATGGTCTGTCTCCCTGCGGCAGCCGTGTGCGGTTTAGTAGGGTTGTCTCTGGAGACAAGCGCACACGCACACAAACACGCATACACACAAAACAAACGCACACACACATAAACACATGCACACAGACACTCAAACACGCACACACACACACACAAAACAAACACATGCACACACACACACACACACACACACACACACACACACACACACACACACACACACACACACACACACACACACACACACACACACACATATGGCATGACATAGGTGTGGAAGAACCGCTTCTCTAAACCCATCAGAAGTGTGATACTGTCCTCATAATGGAGGATTGTGTCAGGTGGCAGTGCATGTAGGTGCATGACTCTTTACGACTACAGGTGAAGATACTTGTACATGCTTTACCACGCCCTGAGGGGAGTTTTTAGGGTGCGGGGGGAGGTGTCCAGGGTCAGACGGAGCTGAGCCACACTGGCGTGTGAAGAAGCTGAAGTGAGCACAGTGAAGAGTAGTTCTCGCTCCTTCCGGCCGACGGGAAAGTGGTGTGAATTTATGGCTTGGATCGTTTCTCCATGTCCCAGCAGTTTGCTGAAACTCCTGTGCGTCGAGAGAAAAATGATCTGGGGCAATCCCTGCCTTTACTGCCCATGTGGGCGAGGGCTTTATTTTCAGCTGCCCCAGTGGCATTACACATAGCTGTCAAGCTTTTGTAAACATGATTATACGTGCTTTAGGTCGTTTTTCCCGTCTTGGGAACGGTAATATGAATGAACTGTGGTGGATTTACAGTAAGCACGTTGCCAGAGACTACCTATGGTGCACTTGGCTTTATTATTTTCTGTAACCACGCATTGTGCTTTTCCGCAAAACTGATTTGCTGTGTTAAACCTAAAATACTTCTGTACCAATAGGGAGGGTGTAATGGAATAGGCAAGCTTAGGGAGGATTGGTTCGGTTTGTTTGCTGTGAAAGAGAGTGAGGCTTAACGGAATAGTTCACTTTCTGGTGGCTTGTTCATAATATTTAAACTGCCTTGGAGTTGCTTCAAGTGAATTGTATTGCTTTATAACACAGACCCCCGAATGCCCTATACCTGCCGTTTTAAAGCCAGCAGGTTGCCAGAAGCTTCAGTAAATAGATAAAATGTCCTTCATTGCTCATAAAATCTGTCTGGGCCAATCAAAAACATAAACTAATATTTAAAAAACCCCAGGAAGTTAAAGGGTAAGTTCGCTATTTTGGACCTTGGACCCTATTTGCGGTCCGTCTTCCATGAACCTGACCCATGAAGTCCATTTTTTCGCTGATCGGTCCAGTATTGAGTTCGCTACAGATTTCCTGTAGGCTCTCACTGGGCTACAATAGAAGTCAACGGGGCAATTAGAAATGTTATGGAAAAACAACGATAAATGTGCTTTTATAGCTCAGTGTGTATTCTTACGGTCTCAGTATGCTCTCCTGTGAAATGTAGGCTATCACAAACGCAAACCGAACGTTGAAACAACAGTTCCATTTGAAACAGAACTATTTCTCCGACCGCACTACCTCGCACTGACTTCGGATAACATTACCTGCGCAACTTCAGCCTCTCTCTCTTCTCTTGCTCTCTTATCATCCATCTCTTGTAGTTCCGTGTCCGGGTATTCTGGCTCAAATCTGTAGCCAGTAACGTCAAAGTCAAAATCGAATTCTTCGTCTTCGTAATCATTATAGTCATCCATCATCCAAGTTTTTTTGTGGAAATTGTACCCTACGTTGCTGCAGGTAAACAAACGCAGACTGCTCAACTAGATAGTTTCGTAAACGGCCGGCACACCTTCCCGCTCCCCTACCCCCGACACATAGTACTCCGCGGGAGCAGCGAAAACAAGCAACAGAGAAATGCTTACTTCCAAGCCATGCCAAGCACGTAAAAATGTTCGGATTGAGATACATTTCACAGGAGAGCATACTGAGACCGGTAACAATACACCCTGAGCTTCCCGTCTCATTTATTGTACATGAAAGCACATTTATCGAACATTTCTAATTGCCCCGTTGACTTCTATTGTAGCCCAGTGAGAGCCTACAGGAAATCTGTAGCGAACTCAATACTGGACCGATCAGCGAAAAAATGGACTTCATGGGTCAGGTTCATGGAAGACGGACCGCAAATAGGGTCCAAGGTCCAAAATAGCGAACTTACCCTTTAACTATCCCTTTAATTAACAGAAATTTGAGGCGTTATCAACTGTCATATCGGTGACTTATCGGTGTGCACATTGTCAAGGAGCAAAGATTTCTGATTGGTTAATGTGAGTTGGTGATTGGCACATGACTGCACTTATTATTGGGGTTCTTAATGGCTCTCTATGGTGATATAGGGAGTGATGCTCACAGGTGCTCTGCTAATACCATCTTTGTTGCTGTCGTTTACTCTGAAAGCAGAATATGGCCTGCGATTGGCCAGCCACATCTTTGTGAAGGACATCTCCCCGGAGAGCCTAGCAGCACGGGACGGCAACATCCAGGAGGGTGACGTGGTGCTAAAGGTGAGGGAGGGATACATGTACACACACACACACACACACACACACACAAACAACCAAATGTACACATACACACATGCCCTCACGTACACATAGAGGCCACACACATGCGCACACGCACAAGCACACACACACACACACACACGCACAAGCACACACACACACACACACACACACACACACACACACACACACACACACACACACACACACACACACACACACACACACACACAGAGCACACATGCGCACACACACAACCCACACACACACACCTTCAGGAGTCCAGCTTTTGAACTCTGGTGTTTTTTGCTGTAGCTTTGAGAGAGCGCCCCATCACTTTGTTTGTTTTTGGTCAGTTGGTAATTGCAGTGGGCACGGCAGTTAGCCTCTGACAACACGCTCTTCTCAGTTTCAAAAGAGCTGCCCCACTTATTATTTTTATTTATTTATTACAATTTTTTATTCTGCTTGTCCTTCTCGGGCTCAAGATCAAAATCTAATGGAACAATGATAAGAACAGAGAAGTTCAGCTTGGCTGCATTAATATTTAAGGGAGCAGAGATTTCACGCTATACAATATATATGACATGGTCTTCTGCGCATTACAACTGACGGATCTAAAAGCACCGTGAAATACACACTACAATTTTAAAAATAAATGACTTTTTAACCAAAAGTCTCAGCTCCTGAAATATGGTGCTCAAACATGCATTTGGAGAAATACCCCTAAACAAAATTGTTAAAAAATAATGAATCGATTGTACCACAGGTAATTACCCTTTTAATATTTTTTCAGTCTGAGAAGGCATGTAACACTATTTTATGTTCTGTGAGATTAGATGTCTTTTCATGATTTCTTTTGGAAAGCTTTTGAGCATGCCAGTTCATCACTCTTTTTTCTTTCTCTCTTTCTCTCCTCCCTTTTGTTAGATTAATGGCACAGTGACAGAGAACCTGTCCCTAATAGACGCTAAGAAGCTGATTGAGAGGTCAAAGGGCAAGCTAAAGATGGTGGTACAGAGAGACGAGAGGGCGACACTGCTCAACATCCCAGATCTAGACGACAGCATCGCCTCCGCCAACGCCTCTGACAGAGATGGTGAGAGGGAAGACTGAGGCATTGTGGGTAGGGGGAGTGCATTGTGAAGGCCGAGGACGTGATCTCTATCTGAGGGAGAGGGACGGGCCACTGTAACAATGTGGGTGTGTTGAAGCTGTGTACTCAAAATGGATGCCTCTCCCTCGCAAAAACCCAACTGTCCGGCATCTCTCCTGTCTTCTGTGAATTCATGGGAACCACAGCATAGATAAAGCCTTTCTGTAGAGACATGGGGAAGAGACAAAACCTGTATTTCTTTCTCACCCAGAGAGCTTTTTTATAGTAAGGTTTTTTTTCACTGAGGAGAAAAAAAAAATGTCTGCTTCCTTTTGCTTTGTTTCATTGACCTGCCAATATCATGGTTTTAATGAGCCCATCACGCATGAAATGTTTCTTTTTATGTTGTTGCTAGCGTTGTTTTTAGCTGAATACATGGTGCATCAAACAGTTCAGGCAAATCCAATCAAGTTCACAGGAATGCGTACATGTGAAAGCACAGTTGGGAAGCAAGGTTTTTGCTTTTCTTTTACATTTTTGCTATTATTGGTTTTCTTTGCTACATCAGCATGTGCACTGGAACGAAATATCACAGTGAACGCCACTTTTATTTTAACAGACATCTCAGAAATTCATTCACTGGCATCCGACCATTCCAATCAGTCACATGACAGAAACCGCCGCAGTAGGTCGCGTTCCCCCGGACAGACGGTCCGACCCCCTCTGACCAATCCCGGCAGTCTCCACAGCAAGGCAGCAACAGCAGGTAAGCACCCCCCGCCCCCCCCCCCCCCCCCCCCCCCCTTCACAGGCCTACCAAATCAAAAGCCGTTCTGTATATATGTGACACCTGACCTTTACTCTAGCGAGAAAATGAGATTCATTCCCTTCAACACATGAGTGCAAATGAATTGGAGGGAAGAAAAAAAAAAAAAAGAATGAATAAGAGTGATCTGAGTACCTGGATTAGCACAGCAATCAGTTAATAGCCTCTAGTAGGCTCCCAGTGGGGTCAAAGGGCACGGTGGGGGGGGGGTTTATTAATCCACAGCCGGGCAGATAAGCTTCCTGACTGGCTGTTAACCCCGCAGCGCTCCTCTGCTCAGTGTTCTTCAAAGCCTGTCCATCTCCTGACGGCCCCATGGAGAGATTAATAAATTACCCCCCCCCCCACTGAGCCCTACACCCCACAACTGTGCACAGAACTTTCACTCTGTCTCAGGCCTGGATTCACTCCACAGATGTCCTTGACTTACACACATGCAGTTGTTGTCGGTTTTATTCAAAAACACTAAGGAAGTTCATTCTGGTGTTTTCCTTCACTCAAAACGACAAAAATGGACTAAGAAACTGATACTTGCATTTGATTTTGAGTCACATTTGGACTCAACATTTACTGAGTAGTCTACATGTTCTAGTGTAATGTTTGTGGAATCAATAACTATTACAATAGCATGTTGGTTACTAATGCACTGCAGGGATACAAACTTTGAAATTTTTTCATTTCTGTCAATTAATTTTGGTGCTGTGCGCGTGTGCGTGTTAGCCTTTGCCTTATTTTCCTTTTCTATTGTTCTCCATTCCTGCCCCTGCTCAGTCGGAGGCTGAAGTAAGCGGCAGCCCTCTCCTAGTGGGACACAGTAGAAGCTTCCGGATAGTAACGAGCTGACAGAAGTGTAGCTTGTGGGAAGCCAGTGCAGCTGGAGAAATGAGTAGATGGCTTGTAAATAAGTGGAGTGGTAGATTAAACGCCCAGAGAGACAGTGAGAGGGACGACAGCGTGGCCAATGTGATGGGCAGACCATTCCTGCCCTGCTCTGTGTCCGTCAATACTGGAGGGGGAGGGGGCTCGTGAGGATTCGGATCGCGCGGCTGTGTCAGTGCGATTTCGCGGCTGATACGGCCCTGATGACATCGGTGTGCCATCGCTGACTTTAGACACCCAGAGGGGTAGCCTCATCGTAAGGGGGCAGAATGCAGCTCAAGTGTCTGCCCCCCCCCCCCAGGCCCTGTCATCCCCCGCACTGCCCTTGTTAGCCTCCACTGCTATTAAGCACAATGCCTTGTTCCTCCTGAGTCCTGTTACTCTCCTATAATGAACTATCGTTCATCTAAGCTCATTAAATTTGAAACGGCCGCAGAGGAAACTAAATGCCTTTCAGTGCGAGTAGAAACTTAACGTAGACGACCACGCAGAAAGCGCTGTGCTAAGTCGCATGTGGCGTCGTGCGTTAGCTATAGACCCCTGTAGTATTGTAGCCGTGAGCCGCAAGTGTCCTGATGGCCATAGATAAGCAGCTGTTTTGCACTTCAAACCGGAATACATGTGGTTTCAGTTATTACAAACGCACTTAACTTCAGGGCCGTTCACCAAGACAAAGTAGTCAACAGACTTTAAATAAAACTTCTCCATGTGTACAAGATGCCCGCAGTATTGCCAAAAGCGCTTATATGGAAGACGTACACGCGCATTCCTCGGAGTATGTTTGAATAAGCACCTTTAACTTGTGAAGGGGTTTGTTTTTATTAATCGGCGTACAGCCGCCGGTTTGTCACCGAGTTGGTTTAATAACCTCTGTGTTGTCGTAGCCCTGTTGTGTGCTGTCAAGTGTTGAGTAATGTTTTATTTTTATTTTTTATAACTGTTTTGGTGCAGGATGACAGGGTCACTGAAATACAGAACACTACTGCTGTAAGTGTGACGGCAGTGTTTGTGGGGCGTCTCCCTGAATGAGCGCCCGTGCGTTACTCCTCCTCACAGCCTTGGCAGTTTCAGTGTGTTCTGGTTGTGTTTCGAAACGGCATGTGTTGGTTTGCGTGGGCGCAGGGGGATGACCCGCATGTTGGCTGACTTAACACCCAGCACGGTGTTCGCTGGTGTCTCTGCCTGCCAGGCGTTTGGTGAAAAATGAGTGTGATGTAAGCCAGTAAGAGCCTGTGGTGTTGGGTTGGGTCAGACTTACTGTTCTGTGTTGCATTAAAATAGTTTTTCTAATTGAATTTAAAAGAACGTTGCTGTGGTAATGACAGTGTTGTTGAAAGGCCAGTTGAGCGCAGTACTGTGTGGCAGTATTGAGAGGACAGGGACTGGGATTAATGGGCAGGTGTGACGTGGCCTGTTTGCACCGTTCCGCGCTGAATGGGAGATTTGGGACTGAGGTCACTGCCAGCCCGTGCCCACACAGGTGATGACAGCCTTGTCTTTGAGTGCTGCTTCTGTGCCTCTGCTCTTAGTGGTGTGAGAAAGTTTCATTGAAAGGGGAGCAATGGGGAAAAACCCTCTAAATGTACGCTGCTGCGCAGGTGTATTATGTCAGTGTTCTTCTACAGGGGTGTCAGTGTTCCAATCAAGGAGCATGTCAGTGTTCCAGTCATTGTTCCGTGCTAGCCAGCAGTCACTTGACCGAGCTGGAAGTCTCCCATTGTTTAACCTTGGAATAGCTTAGCATAGCTGCTCCACCTAGGCTATTATCTGTTCTGTGTCTCTGGAAAGTGTCTTTGCGCCATGGTGCTCGCGAGTTATCATAATCGGACCACCCATTGAACTGCACCTGGAGTCCAGCCCCCGACTCAGTCACTTGAGATTAGCCCTTCTAAATACAGAGGTCAAAATTTTGTGAGGGGGAGGCAGGAGCCTTCTAGAGGTGTAGCTCAAGTGCCGTTTTGCACTTTTGGTTCTCTTTCATTCTTAATTGTTTATATTCCTCATTTATTTTTGCTGTTAAACCCTTCTCTCTGTGAATCGAAGCCATACCGTTTTCCTGCAGGGCGTATTTGCATTAGAGACGGAATTGTATGCCGTCAGCCTCACACTTGAAAACAATGGGCACAAATACACCAGATCTTAAGGCGCCGAGGCTAGATTGACAGATTGCCATCGTTGAGCCTCCTGAATCTCAGTACACAAGTTTTCTGGTGCTGATCTCCCTGAGTGTACACGGGGTGAAACTCTTCTTACATTTTTGAACGCTTACTGTGATTTGCAGCCAAATTCTTTTAAAGTGTTACCCATGTAGGAATAGGTTTCCTTAAGGCACCTCATCTGCTATAGTTTAATGTACAGTCCAGAGTAGAGCACTTCTGTGTGTAGCTGGAGAGAGTGGAACACACCCTGTCTTTTCTCCTTCTTTTATTTTTCAGTCCTGCATCGTCCTTTTCCTTTATGTTCTATTATTGTCTGACCCAATTTTTAGTTTTAAAAATTGTTCTATTCTGAAACAAAGAACAAAGGTTGTGCTTATTATTCAGACTATTGGTATTTTAGTGGCTCACATACAACTGACAAATCAGCAAAGAAACTTTTGACATTTTTCTGTTTCTAGCCACAGAAGTCAAGAAGACGAGAGGATTTCAAAGCCCGGGGCTGTTTCCACTCCTGTTAAATTATCAGAGGAAGTGATAATCTCCAAGCCGACTGAGCAGCCGGGGGGCCAAAGAGGAGAAACTGATCCCCCCATTGCCAGGTCAGGGGCCCCAGTGAGGCACAGTGCGCCCCCCCTCTGCCCCCCTCCCAGCCAGCCTGTCCCACCTCCTTCCGTAAAAATAAAGCGGGACCTTCCTGTACACCGCACTCTCTCTCGCTCTCCCCCTCACACTGCTCCTGACCCTCCACCCTACGCCGGAATGTTCTCCACTCCCTGCTGCAGCTGGGAGCTGTGCACACACACACACACACACACACACACACACACACACACACACACAGACATATGCGTGTGCAGACATACACATACACGTACACACACACACACATACACACACACACCTGGTAGCCCAGCCCAAACCCTGCACAGTGCCTCTAGTTCTGCACCCTCTGAACTCACTGAAGTGGTTCCAGTGCTTTTGTCCGGAAATTAGGCGTTTATCAGGAAGGAAGACCAGCAGGTACAGGGGCCCCATCAAGGGCCAGGAACCTGGGGGCCCATCTGCTCTGTCTCACCTCCCTTTCTCCTCTCTCCCCTTCCCCCATAACCCCCGCCCCCACCAGCATTCCTCTGGACAGCGGTCTTGGTCCTTTCACACGTTGTGTTGTTCTGTTCTCGTTATATCTGTTCTGTTTCAAAAGTAATATTTATCCCCATGGTGAAGCTGACGGTAAATCGAGCCGATGCCTAAATCGGTTTATGCCTCTCCGCCGGCCTGTTGCCCCCCCGAAACAGCGCGGCAGAGACGAACTGTGGAACAAAGGAGCCGTGCTTTATTTAAAACGACATCCTTCCTTCTTGTCAAAATAAATGTGCACATCTGTGGAACCATAAGCCAGATTTATTTCCTTGTCCACCATGCGCATAATTCACTCGCAGCATAGCACGTCTTTATTGTTTTTGCTTTGAGTTTCTCATTACCCCCATGCTGCTGCATATTGGGTCTTCCGCTTGTGAAGCTCTTCAACTCGCAGATCAAGCTTGGATTTGTGTTCATTTATGTAAAAACATTGGGGTGTTTAAATGAGTCTCCGTAACTATAACAGAGTTTGTCCAAAGTGAGGATGAACCATGGCCAGATTAGCGCTGGTGCAGTTGTCCTGCCGGGGATCTGGTGTTTGTCTGTGTTGTGCATGTGTGTCTCTGTTATGTCTCCCTGCCGATTGTATGTGTCTATATCCTGGTGACATGCTAGATTGTTTATGTGCTTGTGTCTTTGAATCATCTTCCTGTATGCAGGTCTGTGTCTGTGTCACACTCACTGTACCAATATGACTGGAGTGTGTGTGTACGTGTGTGTGTGTGTGTGTGTGTGCCCTCAGAACCCAAGCCAGTGTACGCCCAACCTGGCCAGCCAGACGTGGACCTGCCCGTCAGCCCCTCTGATGCCCCCGTGCCTGCTGCTGCCCACGATGATGGCATTCTCAGGTACCTGCTTTATCTCACCTATGTCTCACCTATATCTCACCTATATCTCACCTTTCCCTCCCAGCTAAATGATGAGCCTCAGTGGGCTACATGGCCTTTTCTCTTCAGTCACACGTTCTGCTGTTCTTATGTACCAAAGACCAGGGACACCGTTGTGTCTTGCTAATGTTGATGTGTTTGTTTGTTTGTGTTTGTGTTTGTGTACGCATGTGTGTGTGTGTTCTGTGTATTTCAGGCCGAGCATGAAACTGGTGAAGTTTAAGAAAGGGGAGAGCGTGGGGCTGCGACTGGCGGGTGGGAACGACGTGGGCATCTTCGTGGCGGGCGTACTGGAGGACAGCCCTGCTGCCAAAGAGGGCCTGGAGGAGGGAGACCAGATTCTCAGGGTAATGCACACACACACACACACACACACACACATAACTGCCAAACCACCTGCATGTCTATATTCTATCTATGCTTAATATTTTTATTTCACAGCTGAAAGGCCTTTTGCTCTATAGCTTCCAAACATATGCTCGTGTAACTGGCCAGCAATGGTAGCTGTCCCTGTCTGTGGGATGTGTCTGTTCATTTTGAAAGACTATGCCATCCAGTCTGGTCTGACCGAACCTATGGTGTAAACAAGTGGAGATTTGTGGGAGGCAATATACTGTATATTGCAGTCATTTATGTACAGTCAAATAACAAATGAGTCATACTTTATACATGTTACTCCCCAGTCAAATGAGTGTTTTATAGTGCTATTGTGAATAGATTCCTTCCACATAAGGGGAAATTCCATTTTCACGTGTACTGGCATAGAGAAAAGTACTTCCCACTTTCTGGAAACGCGCTTTGGTGGTGTGAGAGAGCGTGCTTTTCAAAGCCTTCCGAGCATCCTGCTGTCCAAACGGTCCTCGAGCTCCCGGGCGCTCTAAGATGGCCGTGCTTCCGGGACATTGTCTCCCCGCCGGCGGCCTTCCTCTCAGGAGCTGCCAGAGGTGGCACAGCGCTCCCCTTGTTCCCCCTGCTTCTCGGCCGTCACTGGGGGACCGATAAGGCCGCGCTCGTTTCCCTCCGGCTCTCTCCACGTGTTTACGGCTTAAACGGCCCTCTGAGCGCAGTGAAAATAAACAGCGTTATTGTGGGGATGTGGTGAAACAATATGGCCTGGAGTCAGTGTTCTCTGTTCTCCTCCTCCCTGTTCTAGGTAAACAATGTAGACTTTGCAAATATAATTCGGGAAGAGGCAGTGCTGTTCCTCCTTGATCTTCCTAAAGGTGAAGAAGTCACCATTCTGGCCCAGAAGAAGAAGGATGGTGAGTTTCTGAAGGGAAAGGGTGGAACTGCTGTTGTATAACCCACATATGTTAGATGGACTTGAGAGAACTGGGGCCTGCTCCATGGCTCACCCTTAGTTGTTTGGGTTCCTAGAGGAAGGCAGTGGAGTGTGTGGGATTGTGTGCTGTGTATTTGCATGCAGCTGTAGCTTGACGACTATGGTGGAATGACCTTCGGAGCAGAGCAGTTAATTGTTGATCTTTAATTGTCATGGGCGTGAAGGCTCAAGCCGACTACAGGCCCTTAGTAAACACATGAAACAGGAACCTGCTTTAACTACAACTCACTTTGTGTTTGGGGCGTGGTGATGGCTTTCAGCAGGTTTGTCTGAGTGGAAAGAAAAACAAATTCCTGTTCTTCCCCATTTTGTTCACCCTGCCTGCGTCCCTCCCCTGCAGTGTATCGGCGGATCGTGGAGTCGGACGTGGGCGACTCGTTCTACATCAGGACCCACTTCGAGTACGAGAAGGAGTCGCCCTACGGCCTGAGCTTCAACAAGGGCGAGGTGTTCCGCGTGGTGGACACCCTGTACAACGGCAAGCTGGGCTCCTGGCTGGCCATCCGCATCGGCAAGAACCACCAGGAGGTGGAGCGGGGAATAATTCCCAATAAGAACAGGTGCCAGTCCACCCGCCCCATCCCTGGTTTTCCAGCCCCCTCCCCAATGGAGGGGGCGGAGCCAAACCTCCCACTGTCACTCCATGTGTCTTTAGCTGCCCGCCCGCAAGCGGGCGGTGCGTTGAGTCATCTTTATATTTATTGAAACGCAGGAGACCTGAGCACAGTTTGTTCTGTGCCCACAGTCTGCCTGCCAGGAAACGCTGAGCTTGATGGTGCATCCGTGACAGTTGTTTCCTTGGCAGAAGCGCTTACATATCCTCAGGGATTGAATATGAATGACATTGATGTATAAATTTAAAAAATGTTTTTAAAACTCACTCAAGCTCAGACAGCCGTGTTGTGTCTGATCATGCTCAAACAGCCCGCAGTCATGTTAAGATGAAGCTGGCACGTGGAGGCAGAGAGAGCGATGAACTCGGGTCTCGCGCAAACCCGGAGCGCGTGACAAATCCCCGAATCCGATGTGCCACGAGTCCCGTCCGGACGAAGTTAGCGCAAAAAACACATCTTGCCACCGTTACAGGCTAGCCACATAGCACAGCGTCGACAGTGTAAACATTAGCCTGTGCGGAGCGATATCTTCCGCAATTACCTGATAATTGTTTTCTCTGTGGCATGTTAAAATCCATGGTAAAAAGGCTGTAATGCGTGAAATGTGATGCGATTAGTCCCTGGGCTCCCTGCATTTTTTTATTTGTTTTTCATTAAAAGCCCATCTCCGCTCGACGGCTGAGCAAACACGAGAGGCCGTTATTCGAAAAGTAATAAAGACACTTGAGTGGAAAAGGGATATTTTTAAAATGAAATCCAATGCGGTGGATCCTGCGGCCCGTACGTTTCGACGCGTTTTCTTCGACGTTCGACCAAGTTGCGTTTCCCCCGTCTTCCACAGGGCGGAGCAGCTGTCCAGCGTGCAGTACACCCTGCCCAAAACGGCCGGGGGCGACCGCGCGGACTTCTGGCGGTTCCGAGGCCTGCGGAGCTCCAAGAGGAACCTGAGGAAGAGCCGGGAAGACCTCTCCGCCCAGCCCGTCCAGACCAAGTTCCCCGCCTACGAGCGGGTGGTGCTGAGAGAAGGTAACGGACGCAGCTGCTCGGATCAGCGTTCAAATTTTAACATAAAAAAAGGAATAAAAGTGTTATTCTCTCTCATCAATATTTATTAAGGAGAACCTAAGAACCAGTCGTAAAAAAAATTGATTGAATGCTCATCTTTTTGCAGCGAGTCATTATTAAAACATTATTTTGTCTTAGAATATTCAAAAAAAAGAAAATATCATATTACCAGAAATGAATCCCCTTAGTCTGCTGTGCTTATATGCAAACTGCTGTGCTTATATGCAAATGCTTGAGTTTTACGATTATGTAGAGAAAGTGTGTCTGCGTGTGCGTCTGCGTGCATGTATATGTATATGCGTGCGTGCATGTGTGTGTAGTGTACTGTATATATGTGTATGTGTATATGTATGTATGTGTGTATATGCATGCATGCATGCGTGTGTATGTATGTGCGCCTGTGTATTTGAGCGGGAGCTGTGAACTGAAGGATGTACCGTTTGCTCGATCAGCTGGGTTCCTGAGGCCTGTGGTGATATTCGGGCCAATTGCTGATGTGGCGCGAGAGAAGGTGGCCAGAGAAGAGCCTGACTTGTTTGAGTTAGCAAGTAAGTGTCCCTAACCGCTAACTTTATAAAGGGCACATTCACACCGGTCTATAACCTTCACACGTGACCAGAACCTTCACACGCGACCAGAAACATCACCCGTGGCTAGAATTGTAGCGCACGGCTTACCAGTACACACAGCTAGACCTTAAGCAAGAACTCTTGGCACCATTGCATTGTTTTAGCTATTTGAGAGCACAGTGAGAAAACGAATCTGTCGGACTAAAGTTGTTTAAGTGATAGTTTCTTAGGTAGCGCTTGGGCACTTAACCACCTGCAGAGTATTGAATTGTAATTACCCTAATGCACTCTCACAGGTAAAAGAATTCCTTTCTTGGGCTCGTATGCGATTGCATCCCTGTGTCATTGTGTTTGCTTTCAGAAACACCTCATCATAAAGGAGTGAAAAGTACGTCGTTCAGGACGTAGACAGGCTTTAGTAAAAGACTGTAGCCGGTATTTGTTATTTGTTAGACAGTTGTCCCATAGAAACCCATGCACCTGTACACGATTGGGTGTGCTGCATTATGGGAAGGGAAAACCCCTGGTTAGCGCTTAGCCTCGCACGCTTCTGCTTTCCCAAGCCTATAGAATGCACCTATAGTTGGTCTGGTCAACAGGTTTGACTTTGTGGAAGTTAAACAGCACAGTAGTGTTGAGTTGTAGATTAGAGACAGCTTTCCTAGTTGACATATCAGTGGTGGTTTGAAGTGATTAAAGCCGCTTAATTAAACAGATCCTCAGATATCCTGTTCCCAGAAAGGCGCCGGTCGCTGTAGTCTCATCCCGCCACTGAAGGGGGTGAGGGAGGTGAACGGGGGTTCCCCTTCCCGTGTCAGGAGAGGGTTTTTTTTTTTTGAGGGGGGGTAATAATTACACACTTTTCAGATTTGGGTGGGGAGGGGGGGGCTGGGTTATAATTACATGCTTTTTACATTTAGACAGGAAAATGCTACTTCCTGCTGTCTGGAGAGGCATATTCTGACAAAATATGCCCCCACTATATACATCTATATACTATATACACTATATACATGCTGAGAGCCTTTTTAATTATTAATAAGCCATGATAAGAACATGGTATGCCTCCAAATTTTTGTCCCACTCGTGCAAGCAGTGATGTTGTGAAAAGTGTAATGGTCGTCATACTGTACACACGCCCTCTATAATAATAATAATACCTTGCATTTATATAGAGCCTTTCTATACTCAAATACTCAAAGCGCTTACAGTGATGAGGGGAAACTCGCCCCTAACACCACCAATGTGTAGCACCCACCTGGGTGATGCAGCGGCAGCCATTTTGCGCCAGAATGCTCACCACACATCAGCTGAGGGAGAGAATGATCAGAGGGAGAGAATGATTATTAGCCAATTTAAACTGTGATTAGGTGGCAGATTGAAAGAGCCAGGTTGGGAATTTAGCCAGGACACCGGGGAAACCCCTACTCTTTGCGATAAGTGTCATGGGATCTTTAATGACCACAGTGAGTCAGGACCTCGGTTTAACGTCTCATCTGAAAGACGGCATCTCCTACAGCACAGTGTCCCCATCACTGCACTGGGGCATTGGGATTTATTTGAACAGAGGGAAGATTGCCCCCTACTGGTCCACCAACACCACTTCCTGCAGCAACTTAGTTTTCCCAGGAGGTCTCCCATCCAAGTACTAACCAAGCCCACACCTGCTTTGCTTCAGCAATTCAGCAGGAGCAGATTGCATGGTGGTATGGCTGCTGGCCACTATCACACCCTCCGTAGCACAGTGGCCGTTTCCGTAGGCCGTTTTAAAAATGAATTGTATGGATAAGCCAACAGAGCAGATGTAATGTGTGTTGTGTGCTATTTGTGTTGATGTGGTGAACACTGTTTAGTTCTAATTCCTCAACCCCCTTTTCCTCGCTTTGGAAGAGAGTGAACCGAGAGACGCTGGGACAGACCAGCGCAGTTCCGGAATCATCCGCCTCCACACTATCAAGCAGATTATCGACCGGGTGAGTAAGCTTGGGACCCACACACACACACGCACACGCACACGCACACGCACACGCACACACGCAAATAGACAAACAAGCAAACAAACACACACACTGCATCTTCTCTCCTGAGATGCTGTCTCCCAGCTCATATTTATCTCTCCACTTGTGTTAATTAAACTGCCGGTTGCATGGAAGTCAGTTTGTGGGTATTGATTTTCCACAGGATAAACATGCAGTGCTGGACATCACCCCCAACGCAGTGGACCGGCTGAACTACGCCCAGTGGTACCCCATCGTGGTGTTCCTGAACCCCGACAGCAAACAGGGGGTGAAGACCATGAGAACTCGGCTTTGCCCCGAGTCCCGGAAGAGCGCCAGGAAGCTGTATGAGAGAGCCCTCAAACTGAGGAAAAACAACCACCACCTCTTTACCAGTGAGTACAGCAAGCGAGAGGGGGGGGGGGGTGCGGGGCGCCAGTGCATCTGTGTAATAGTCAGAGAGAGTGTGTAAAGCGTGTGCGTGCGCGTGTGTGTGTGCGCGCGCGTGGTTGTATCCAAGTCTTACCCGTCTCATCCCCCCCCTTAGCTCTCCTCCTGTGGTACAGTCCAGGATGCCAGTGCGTTTTTGTGTAATCATTAGAGAGAGTGTGTAAAGCTTGTGTGTTCGTATCTGCGTATCTGCGTATGTGCGTGTGTGTGTGTGTGTGTGTGTGTGTGTGTGTGTGTGTGTGTGTGTGTGTGTGTGTGTGTGTGTGTGTGTGTGTGTGTGTGTGTGTGTGTGTGTGTGTGTACCCACGTCTTACCCCCCCCCCCACTACAACTGTACAGTAGCCTCGGGCTTAAGCGTCTACAGTATTTTATGGTAGTTTATTTTTTACAATTATTGTATTTTCTGATAAGACTTGACCACAAACAGCGGCTTAGACGGCAATGGGCATGCGTGCAGATTGGAATCGCGGCGTAGTGACGTATGTTGCGTTTGCGGCGGTGGGTCGCGTAAGCCCCGGCACGGGCGCAGGGTTGGGTTTTGGGGGCGGGCTGTTTGTTCCGTTACGTTTCCTGAGAGAGTTCCCGTCTTTCTCTCCCCTCCTTCCTCAGCCACCATCAACATGAACAACATGAACGATGGCTGGTACGGAGCGCTGAAGGAGACCATTCAGCAGCAGCAGAACCAGCTGGTGTGGGTCTCCGAGGGAAAGGTCAGTCCGCACAGGTTTCTGTGCATCTGTTTATTTACATATTTGTCGGTAAAGCAAAATGACAAATCTGCCGAGCCAGCAAGCACAAGATCTTCGTTTTACATGGACTCCGTTATCTAATGAGATCAGCAGGTGGAAATTGTCAATTCTTTCAGGTTTTTTTTTTTTTTTTACTGTTTGTTTGTTGTTGTTGTTATATTACAAATTAAACAGAAGGTGGTTGTTAGCGGTTAAGTAAGACGATTATGTTGTGCCCTTTTTGGACGATAGCTTCATCGCAGCGGATGTCAAATTTGGGCAGATATGGCAAAGATGTACAACACCAGGGCCTGTAGTCATGGTGTTTGAGTATGCTTATGATCTAGGAACGGGGTCCTCAATCTCACCCAGAAAGACCCCGTGTGGGAGCAGGCTTTTGTTCCAGCCACACAGTAACTCACCTGATTCTACTAATCTTTGCTAAGGACCTTGATTAGTCGTGTCAGCTCTGTTACCGCTCGGTTGAAATAAAAGCCTGCACCCACACTGGCCCTTTCTGGATGAGATTGAGAACCCCTGATCTAGGATCAGTCCCCCCCCGCCCCTGTCCCGTATCCTAATCTTATTCTTAACCTCTCAGGCGGACGGCGCGCCCGACGACGACCTGGACCTGCACGACGACCGGCTGTCGTACCTGTCGGCGCCGGGCAGCGAGTACTCCATGTACAGCACGGACAGCCGCCACACGTCCGACTACGAGGACACGGACACGGAGGGCGGGGCCTACACGGACCAGGAGCTGGACGAGACGCTCAACGACGAGGTGGGCCTCCCCACGGAGCCCGCCATCACCCGCTCCTCAGAGCCCGTGCGAGAGGACCCGCCCGTCATCCAGGACCCCCCGGGGTACGCCGGGTACCCCCACACGGCGCAGCCCGATCCCCTCAACCGGATAGACCCGGCCGGGTTCAAGACCGCTGCGCCCCAGCAGGTAACGTGTCTCCGAGCCGCCCGCCTTGCCGTGTGCGTGTGCGTGTGCGTGTGTGCGTGTGTGTGTGTGTGTGTGTGAGAGAGAGAGTGAGGAGGGCTTTGGAGCCAGAATCTTAAGTTGGAGTATTAGAAGGGGAATGGAATTATGAATGGAAGAATGTGTGCATTTTGGAATGAGGCTCTGAAATTGTATTTGAAAAAAGTGTGTGTGTGTGTGTGTGTGTGTGTGTGTGTGTGTGTGTGTGTGTGTGTGTGTGTGTGTGTGTGTGTGTGTGTGTGTGTGTGTGTGTGTGTGTGTGTGTGTGTGTGTGTGTGTGTGTGTGCGCGCGCATGCATGTGAATATTCTGTTTCAATCGTCTGTACGTTCTACACGGTAGCAGTGAGTTGTATTTTGCGTTTCTGATGTTGATGCCACCGTTGTTATTGGGGGAAAGCTTTGTTTCTGTCAGTTATTTGAAATTTTATCCATCCTTGTGATCTCCCCCTAGTGTCTGCCATGTGAATTGATACTGATGTCTTGCCTCATTGTATAAGCTGCAGATTCTAACAGTCGTCAAGATGACATTACTGTAAATGTGTTTATCCATGATTTTTTACATCGAAAAGTATTTGGTTTGACAGGAAAAGACAAAAAATGTTTTAGCGCTAAATCTAAACGAGGAAAAAACTGCATATTCTTACATACGATTGAACTTCGACAAAATAATTGATTAAAATGTTTAACCCCGAATCAAGTACCATGAGTTGCCGCTTCAGTACAGTTCTAACGATTTGAGCAAAGAGGAAGAGGATGAGGAGGAAGAGCAGGAGCAGGTCCTTTAGCTCGGGAGCACCGCTGCAGTGCTTGTGTTAAACATGTCTGACCACTGCTTCACAGCCAGCAGAGTCCGCCGCTGCTGCGCCGCCGCCGCCGCCGCCGCGCCTAGCCTCCCAGAGCAGGCCGAGCCCGCGCCCGTGGCCGAGGCAGCGCCCCCTGCTGTCAGCTCTGTACTCGTACCCGACATGACCCCTGAGGAGGCTCCCACAGCTCCCCAGGTTGACCCCAGCCCGCAGGTTGACTCGCTTAGGAGACCCACCCCTGAGCTAGCCCCGCCCCTGACACATGACCCCCACCAATCCGGACCGCCCGATTCAGAGCCCAAGGTACCCCCCGCACCTCTGGAAGCCCCGCCCCCGCCCGGCCTGGCCTGCCGGCCACTCCCTGCCTGTCTCTCGCCCCACGCTTCCCACTGGCCTCCTGCATGAACGCTGTGTCCACTGTCTGCTTCTCAAGGCACTGAGAGTGAGAGAGAGAGCGAGAGAGAGAGAGAGAGAGTCGGCACACGGTAACACGACTGGGCGCTGAGGAGTCCACCGGAATGGCACCCAGAGAGAGAGAGAAAGGGAGAGAGAGCGAGAGAGAAAGGACCTCTGAGAAGCTCTCACTCTTGCTTCCTACTTGACTTCCTTGCATGGCTCCAGAGTTTTGGGTTTTTTCTCTTTATTTTGTAATGTTTGGTAGTAACGGCAGTAGCAGCAGTAGTAGTAGTGGTAGTGACAGCAGTCTGCGGAAGGAATGGATCTTTCGTTTGATTGACTTGGAAAGTTGCACGATTGGCTTCCCGTCCTGATTTTTGACATGTAGCCCGTTGAATTAGCGGCTCCATTTCTGGGATGTTGATGGCGATTCGGTCAGAATCGGTGGCTAAAGGAAGTGAATGGGTCAGTCTATTCACTGCTAGAAGGCTACTTATCAAACATCAGGTCTGTAAAGCTGGTATAATGTAACGGACATGCTATGTGATTAATTGCACAGTGATATGTGTTACTGCTCTTTTATTTCACTGTAGCAGTGGGTTTCCTTGACTCCTTTGTGTCTTGTTGTTCCTTATTAATTTGCTTTCTGTTTTTATCTAACTGAGAAATAACATGTGATGCTTAGTGACCTCTTTTCCAGGTGTGTGTGTAGCGGCCTTTTTTCCTCCCTTAAACGTTCAGCGTTGGACTCTAACAATCGTTTGTCTTAACACTGTTTGTGGAGTGCTGCTGTCCTGCTGATTTAATAGATCAGTGTGATTTGCTGTGCCACTTCAGAGCTCTCTTGCTGTTCCAGACTGTGACTTTCTTCCTCTGTGGTGCTCTCGTCCCAGATTTATAAGAAGGAACTGTACGGCGTGGAGGACCCGGTGAGGCCTCACGGGCCGAAGCCGCAGCAGCAGCAGCAGCCGCCGGCGGTGGGGCCGCCGCCGACCTACGACCCCCAGCCCGCGTACCCCAGCGAACCGCCATACAGGGAATACGAGCACCCCTACCACTACGACGGGGGTGTAAACTACCTGGAGCCGAAGTCGCACGGCTTTGACCCGCACCTGCACTACGAGAACCGCGTCGCGCACTACGACGAGCAGTGGTCGCCGTACGACCAGCAGCCGCCCGGATACCAGCCGCCCCGCCAGCCCTACGAGAACCAGCACCCGGCCAACTACGACCCGCGGCTGCCCTACGAGGGCGGGGCCGAGCGGGAGTACAGCCCCCCGCAGCCGCGCTACGACGAGGCCCCCCTGGGCTACGACGGCAGGCCGCGCTACGAGCCCCCGCCCAAGAGCTACGGCAAGCCGGCGCCGGCGCGCTACGACGAGCTCCCGACCCCTCCCTCGGCGGGGTACGACGCGCGCCCCCCGCTACGAGCCCGAGGCCCACTCCTTCCCCCCTCCGGCCTCGCGCTCCCCCGAACCCCCAAAACAGTACTACGGGGACCCCGCCTCGCGGCCGGCCTACAACCCAGGACCCCCGAACCGCGGGTACAAACCGGGGCAGTTTGAGCCCGCCTTGAACTCCGACGCCCCCTTGCCTCCTCCCAAACCGGAGATTCTCCCCTCCCCCGGGGACCCCGGCGTCGCCACGGCGCCCAAACCCCTCCCCCCGACACCCAGGGAGGAGCCGGAGGACGACCCCGCCATGAAGCCGCAGTCGGTGCTTACAAGGGTGAAGATGTTTGAGAACAAGCGCTCTGTTTCTGTGGACCGGAAAGAGGGGGGAGATTCTGCAGGGCTCAAGGTGGGTTATCTGCACGTCTCATCATCTTACCATACGCCGTTCAGTCAGAACAGCCAGGTTTAATGGGTACTGCTTGTTCTTCAAGTGTGATTGTTCTATAAAAGAATGATGGTTTTCGGTTGTTCAAGTGCGGTAGCATGTTATTCAGTTAAGTTCTATTATTAAGGAAGCTGAGTGAAAGTTTTTCAGCCCCGTTTTAACCCTCCCCCCTTTCAGCCAGTGGAATTGCCACCCAAACCTGTCATCGCCCCTGGCCCTGTCCCCAAAGCCAACTCCCTCAGCCACCTGGACCAGGAGAAGCCTGCGCACAGGTAATGAGGCATGACTACACCCTGCACAGCGTGTCTGAGGTTTCATACAAATGTCCCATACTCTAATAGCCTGATGGGTGACTAATATATTTACTTAACCATTTATTAAGTAAGTAAACCATTTATTATATAAGTAAAAGGTCATCAGCGCATCTACTTTAGAGTGCCTGTCTTTTGGTTACATTTGTCACATTAATCTCAGAGCTCCCCCCTGTGGCCATGCGCCGACACTGCGGGCGCAGCACAGTTCCTCTGGATGCGATGGCTTGCTCAGAAGGTCTGCAGTATATTGCTCCCAGAGCTGTGCAGTCAGCAGTGAGCTAGCGCTAGCGTGACGCTGGAGGGGGTGCTCGTGTCCCGAACGCGCGCGCGCCCCAGCGCCGGGTCCGGGCCCCTGAAAATGTGCTGCGGTGCTTGTCTTTCGTTTTGCACCTCCCTGCGGTTCTGCCCTCTGGCCCTTGGTAGAGGACACTGGCGTGTTTTGCGGGGGTGCGGAGGGATATCCTGTGACTTTCTTTCCTCTCTCTCTGCGCTCGTTCTCCTCAGAGCTCCGGAGCCCCAGAGGCCCAAAGCGGCAGAGGACATCGTGCGCGCCAACCACTACGACCCCGACGAGGACGAGGAGTACTACAGGAAGCAGCTGTCCTACTTCGACCGCCGCAGTTTCGACAACAAGCCCGCCCCGCAGCCTAAGCCTGCGCTGACGCCGCCTGTGCAAAACTACTCCAGGTGAATGAGCGCCCCCCTGCCTGCGTTAGGCCTTGTACTTTATCACAGGGAAGAACCTGTGCGCGGACCTGGTACTATGACCGCGCTACTGAATAAATGAGAGGAGGTGCTCTCCGTTAAAAATCATTCCTGTGAGAGGCGAAACGGGTCTTTGTGTGCTGGTTAGAAGGCGGAGGTTATTTAACCTGCTCCAGCACTCCTGTACCCCTGAAACGCTGGCACACCTGAAATGCCCTGTGGTCCTGCCACCTGACTCTGTACACTGCAGTCAGGGTGTTCACTGCCAGGGAACTGTGACACCTGTGACCTTGGGTTGCCCTGGCAACACTGATAAGACCTATCCAGAGAAACACTGCTTTTCGCCAGCAGATATTTTCTGCACTTAAATCATCCTGACCAGCCCGTTCTTCAGTGAGAAGCATTGAGTGTCATGGTGTACAGCTGTATAATGTTGAGATGACTATATTGTGAGACACAAAACATCTGTGACTGTCAATAATCAAGGGAAATGCGAGGCTGCCACTCAACTCTACTGCAGATATTAAACAGCCGCTTATGTAATAGTGTAGTGCGGGCCCACTAACCGCAGGTAACTAGCGTCACCAAGGTGCTCACTAACCGCAGGTAACTAGCGTCATGAAGGTGCCCACTAACCGCAGGTAACTAGCGTCATGAAGGTGCTGACTAACCGCAGGTAACTAGCGTCATGAAGGTGCCCACTAACCGCAGGTAACTAGCGTCATGAAGGTGCTGACTAACCGCAGGTAACTAGCGTCATGAAGGTGCCCACTAACCGCAGGTAACTAGCGTCATGAAGGTGCCCACTAACCGCAGGTAACTAGCGTCATGAAGGTGCCCACTAACCGCAGGTAACTAGCGTCATCAAGGTTTCCACTAACCGCAGGTAACTAGCATCTCCAAGGTTTCCACTAACCGCAGGTAACTAGCATCTCCAAGGTTTCCACTAACCGCAGGTAACTAGCATCTCCAAGGTTTCCAGTAACCGCAGGTAACTAGCATCTCCAAGGTTTCCACTAACCGCAGGTAACTAACATCTCCAAGGTGCTCCCTTAAGTCATTTGTTCACTGCATGAATATGTAATCTTGGTTCCTGAGAGAGTGACGTTCACTAATTTCTCTATCCCTTATCTTCGAGCTGTAAACTCTAATATGCTTGTACCTCTGTGTTCCGCTATACACTGGAGAAGCTTTTATCTTCCCTCTTCCTTTTCTTTTATTTCATATCCTTCCTTCATATACGTCTATCCCACATTTTCACCATGACCCCCCCCCCCCCCCCCCCCCCCCCTCAGTAGATTTCTTGGTACTTACACTACCTTTGACCACCTGAAAAGGAGTCAAACGTGGTAAGAATGGACTGCCTCCGTAGTTTCTTACCGCCTTGTTGAGTACGGCTTGTCTCTTAATGAGTCGCACTCTGCTCGACGCTTGTGTCTGTCTCTCAGATATAAACAGCATCTGCATGGTGACTGTCTGGAATAGTTCTAATGATACTGCACTCCTGATCTCACTGCAACATCAAGAATGGGCCTTTCAAAGCCACACTTCAATGATACAGCCCACTGTACTGTTACCAGATGCAAATTTCAGCCCTGAAATTTGATATATTTGTGCACTGTTTGGTTTCCTGTCTAGCGATTGCTATAGCCCCGGAGGTGTTTCGGATTTATTCTAGTGTCTTTGCACAGATTTAGTCGATAGCCTTTCAGTCTATTTATTACTGTAGTACTTTCAGCTTTTATTTTTAATTATATTGAAATGTAATTTATTTTTATTGTTGTTATTATTCCCTGAATAATTGGCATGCTGTGATGTGTGGGGGCTGTCCTGTGGGCTCAAGCTTGCTCGGTGTATGTGCGCACACACACACACTCAGCTGCTGTCCGCGTGCGTGCCTGTGTCCATCACTCGGTGTTTGCGGATTGTAATTATACCCACGCTGTGAATAGCCAGGGACTGACTGTGTGCACTCGTCCTGCACTTGTGTTTGGCCCAGGCCAGAGTCGACGGAGAAGAACAGCCCCACCCCCCAGATAACTCCGCCCCCCGCGCAGTACGGTCAGACCGGCCCAGCTGCCCCGCCCGCCACTCTCCCTAAACCAGTCACACCTGAAGGTGAGTCCTGTCTGACCCCTCTAACCTGCTCGGGCACATTTTATAAACAGCTTATCTCTTAACTGCCGTACATATTTTCCCTTTTGCACCACAAATGAATGTACTTCTTTTTCATAAGGCTAATTTATTTTCACAGTGGTGAACATGCAGGCACCTCGTTTAATGGAATGTTTTGCTGACAGAAATGTGGATGAAATGATTTCCACAAAAATGTGCTTTTTAAAATGTATTTATCCGCAGTTAAGAATGTGCGAAGGCTCCACTAGTATTTCTGCATTCATAGATTTCAAATAGTTTTTTTGGCATATTTATGTGATTATTCACAGTTACTTTTTATGTAAATGGATGGATATTTATAGTGTTGAACTACACTGCAAATGGTATGGCACGGCAATCCTTGTGTTTGCATTGTGCTTTGACATTAATTAAAATTTTCACATTTGAAACGCACAAACACACGCTCACATGCCGGTGTTCAGTGGTTGAGAAAAGGGAAATTACACTGTTTTCACTGGGACTGATTTCAATCACCAGGCAGTGACAGGCTCTCAATTGCAAACTAGTAATGGTTGAAATGTGGCTGTTATAAGCCGTGTGTCCCCTGATTCACTTCTGCTGCAGGTCAGCTCTTCCTGGGGTGAACTGGGCAGTTTAATGCAAATAGATCCAAGCCGATCACTGGCCAATCTCAGATACAATACTTGGGTAGGCCAGGGCGCAAACAAGCCAGGCTAAAGTAGCCTTACTTGTCTTCCGTGAGATACTGTTGAACCTGCTGTCATATTATGGGTGGTTTGTTAAAACAGATGTGCCGTAGGGTAGATGTAATCAGCGTCGTTAGCTGTAACCTTTTCGTTGCGATTTGCTCCAGAACTGGAATTAGAAACGCAAAAGCATCTGTTGTCTCACCTCATCATGAGCCAGCGAGCAAATGAAAACATCCGCATATCGATCGCTCCCATTTATCTCCAATCAAAGTGGATACGCCCCAGGCAGGTGTAGGGAAAAGTTCAACAGTGTTGCACAACGAGCAGTGCTTGAGATGAAGGTGAGACTCAATCTGTCGAAATGCAGATGGATATATGTGGGTGCCTTAGTAGGGCGCGTTCACTGCTAAGGCACTCTTGAAACCGGGTAGATATGGGAACATTTACTTAAAAAGGAAAGGGGTCTCTTGGCTGCACTGGGATTCCAGACAGCCCTGCTGTTCACTTGACCGAAGAGTTTAAAGTCTTCTTTGCCTCTCCCGCCATTCTTGTCCCGTTCAGTGAACCCTCTGCCCGAGCCTCACGGTTCGCCGAAAGCCAAACCGGACCCGTCGGCGCTGAGACCCAACAGCAGAGAAGACATGGTGCAGAGCAACTACCTTCCCCAGAAGAGCTTCCCCGAGAAGTCCCCGGTCAACGGCACCGACGCGCCCCCCAAGCCCCCGGGCGCGCCCGTCACCTCCAGCTACAACCGCTACGTCCCCAAGCCTTACACGAGCTCGGCTCGGCCCTTCGAGCGCAAGTTCGAGAGCCCCAAGTTCAACCACAACCTGCTGCCCAATGACACGCTTCCCAAGGTCGAACCCGCCCCCAAGCCTGCGGGCGGAGTCCCGCCCCCGAGCCTGGGCCTGGTGAACAGCGTCACGAAGCCCCATAGCTCCCCTCAGCCGGTAGAGCTGGACAGCGGACTGGACACTTTCACGCGCACCTTGGACAACAGGCCCAAATACCAGCACAACAACATCAATGCTGTACCCAAGGCCATTCCAGTCAGGTAGGGAGGATTGTCAGCATTTACAGTGCGGTTCATTTAGAAACTAAGTCTTATAATAATGAATACAGAATACACTGCTGTTTAATGATATTATCTGTTTTAAATGCAGTCTCACTTTTATTTCCTTTCTTTCCTCTTCATTTGATGAAGAGGTTGATTAGACATTAATTGCAAGTAAATAAAAGTGCTGACTCCCCTCTCTTATGTGCTCCCCTTCCAGCCCGAGCGCACTGGAGGATGACGAGGAGGATGAAGGGCACACGGTTGTCGCCACGGCCCGGGGCATCTTCAACAGCAACGGCGGCGTGCTGAGCTCCATCGAGACGGGCGTGAGCATCATAATCCCCCAGGGCGCCATCCCCGAGGGCGTGGAGCAGGAGATCTACTTCAAGGTCTGCAGAGACAACAGCATCCTGCCGCCCCTGGACAAGGAGAAGGGTCAGTACCCTGGGGCTCTTCACAGCGGGGTTTCACTAGCCTTTCACTCTTTTTAAAAGGCCTGGAAATGGCAGACTCCTTTGTGCTTGCTTGTGTCGGTTGTAACCCTCGGAAGGAGTTACAAAAGGTAGCTGTGTTTATGGAGTCGGCCCTAATTTCACTCAAACCCCAGACTTGCTGATTTTATGGGCTCCTAATTGGCTAGCTAGACGCCTCGTTAGAATCTTAGTCGCTGGTGCTCAAGCACTAGTTCTGTCACCAACGTGTCTTTTTCCAGGCAAGAGATGTAAATGAAGGTTCTAGTGGCATTTTATGTGAAGGTATTGTCATTTCCTACTCAAAACTTTCAGTTTTGGCTGAAAGCAGGCTGATTTCATCTTTTTATCCACCCTCAATTAATGTTTTTGCAAAACGCAACCATAAACCACGTATATAGGAGGGACACGGTCTCATTCTAAATGCTCTGGGTAATGGTTGCTTTGGAAGGGGGGGTGTGGTTTCTGTGCATGTGTTCTCTGACCCTGTGCTCCTGCCTTTGTGACCTCACAGGAGAGACTCTGCTCAGCCCCCTGGTCATGTGCGGCCCTCACGGCCTCAAGTTCCAGAAGCCCGTGGAGCTCCGCTTACCTCACTGTGCGTCTATGACCCCCGACGGTTGGTCTTTTGCTCTAAAATCCTCCGACTCCTCGTCGGGTACGCTGACCTCTCTCTGTCCTTTTTGTTGTGGGTCTTTGGGATGCTGTTTGAAATTGATTGGTTGCGGCTCACCTGGGGAGATTTGTGTTCATGGTTTCGTTTTCGGGTGTTATTTCGCTTTGTGTGGTTTCCAGATCAAAGCATCTTCGCGCTGCTTTTATTGTTTCTGCCAAGCATCTTTTTTTCTGTTTAGTTTTTTTATTTTATTTTCTTTGTCCCAGTTTGTCAGTATTTAGTACGTGTAATTATTCACAATGAACCATTCACTCGTCTAACAACGTCCATAAATCTGCACTTTTTGTGGCAAAATACGAGAGCTGGTTCTGAAAAGCACATGACATCTAGCCCAGGACCTCTTTGCTCCAGATAGAAGTAGAGCCAGTTCTTTGCATGCAGATGTCAATACTGAAAACACAGCCCTCATTGCTATGATAGTCCCTCATCAGTATCGCGTTTTCCATCCCCGTTAATGAATGGCGAATGGTGAGGCGGAGTTATTTGAGCGTATCTGTGTCCAAGTACTGCGTGAGAAGGAAACTTCCGCACTATTTCTTTACTGTAAACGTGCCTGCGCTGTGGATCAGCCGCTAATTATCCCTCATTTAGAGCTGGACTACAAAGCAAATGGCACCCAAGCCTCCCGCTTCAGAGTGAGGGGATTACAGGACTGTTTAATCCTCTTACCGTAAAACAGGACCCTTTCTCTCTTTTCGTTTAGACTCTGCTTGCGCCCCACACTGACTCTGTCCTCAAATTTGGCTTTGAACTCGTAAAAAGCTTTTAATTGCTGTTTTTGTTCCAGGGGCATTGTGGGAACTGCACGTAGCCTCAGCGTGGGTCTTCACTGGTGGAACTCTTGCTTCAGCTCTCCGAAATTTCTCATCTTTCCGTTTCCTTTTAACCCTTACAATTCTGTTCACAGGGGCTGAAAAATGCCTCCTCTCCCGTTTGCACCTTTACAAATTACAGCAAACGCAGTGTGTCGCTTGTGAGCAGGCTGATGAAGTGCTCTGATCTGGCAATCTCATGAAGCTCCTCTTTATTTGTGTGGCTGCTTGCTTAAGGAACAAATGCCATTATTTGAAAGCACAATGTCCTGTTGATTATTGCCAGAGTGAAATGTCACATGTGGGGAAATAGTGGAGTGTTGCAGCCCCGGCTGTGAGCTTTAATGCAAGCTAAATCTTGTCGCCATGTTTTATGTATTAGTGTACAGTAGTCCCAGAGCAGTCCATTTTAATGAAAAATTTAAGTTGTACCAGGAAACTATTATACTGTGTATCAGAGGCACCATTTGTTGCTGTCAGTGTTTGTGCGTGATTTGCCGAAGGGCCAAGTTTTGCTAAACTGTGACATGCCCACAAACTTAAAATCTGATACGCTTCAGCACCTAGTTTGTCTGACCTGCCTGCTTTTTTATAAAAGTGCGGTTTGGTTCATTTCGAGCTACAAATTAAGCCCCTGACAGCGGCCTAGCCGCGCAAGGGAGGGGCATGGGCTCTGGGTCAGCTGCTCTTTGATCGTTTGAAAGTGAGCTCGGTGCGATGGGCATTTTTGACGGCACGTTCCATTTCATTCGGCACGGCAAAAGGCCTGCGAACTGCAGACGTGAGATGTGTTGCACGGGTTTCGATTAGAAGCTCAGTTTCGGTCCAGAGAACCGTAACGTTGGGGTGAACTTGCGTACGTGCGAGAAACGAGAAACGACATGCTGCCGTTTTCACGTGTTTTGCCGTAATTGGAAAGCAGCCCTTTCCGGTTTGAGTAGGTTTGGAAGTGTGAGGTAATTAATTGAATGTACAGTTCTGCTGAAGTAATTACCTTTCCCCTTGCTATAATACCCCCCCTCTACCTCCACCCTTTCTGTACCTTTCCCCTTACTATAACACCCTCCCTCTACCTCCGCCCTTTCTGTATCTTTCCCCTAGGTGACCCCAAGAGCTGGCAGAACAAATCTCTCCCAGGAGATCCCAACTATCTGGTTGGAGCAAACTGTGTGTCCGTGCTCATCGACCACTTCTGAAGAGAGAAACAGCTGGTCTGTTAAAGAATGTGAAAACTGGGGAACAACAAATAAGCACCCCCGCCCCTGGCACCGCTCGATGAAGTATTAACCCCTTAATACTGTTGTCCAAGGACACTTACTTCAACCCACAAAACTCACAAGAGGAACGACGGAGGCTGACATTCAAAGTGCTGTTTTTATTTTAGATTTTTTTGGTGCTTAAAGGCTCGCAAAAAAAAAAAAAAAAAAAGAAAAAGACAAAAAAATATATTTAAAAAATATATAACTCTCTAACCATTGTTGGAATGCATGCCCAGTGCCACAGACTGCTGATTTTATGCGCCAAGTTTTCCTAGTCTGACAAACGACTGCTTTGTGATGATGTGACAATTTGTTCATTCATCATTAATTCGAAGGATATTTAAAAAAAAGTGGAATGGTTATACGTATATATATATATATATATATATATATACGTATATATATATATATATATATATATGAATATGAATTTTAGTAATAATATGAAAATAAAACTGCAAATAGCATATTTTTCTTTGCCATTAGTTGCACAGGTAAGGACTGTGGTTGCATTTTTTGACGGATTTGTGAAGGTTTGGAAATGCTGTGCCAGAAGGATCACGGTGATGATGATGAAGATGGCCAGCTTTTTGGAGACTTGGAACAGAGAAGATTTTAAAAAATGAAGCTGAAGTATTGCAAACGGATTTCCTGATCCAGCTCGTACCTCCAACCGGCTTTCTTTGTTTAGAGCTATATTTTAAAACTATTTTACCTTATTAATAAGCAGACTGACTTTTACATTGTTTTTTTTTTAACATCAGAACTCTCCTGCTGTCTAGAGATCTATGCATGTGCTATGACTCAGGTCCTGAAGCCTGCTTAGTCCAAAACACATAAAATCTCCATCTTACACTAACAAGCAGTGATGCCTTATCTGCATATTATTCACTTTTTTCAGTACCTGAAATACTTTAGATTTCTTTTAAGTTATGATAAATTATGGAAAAAAATGAAGAGGTGTCTTTTGCCATTTTGTCAACCCGCTGTATAATGAAACTTGGGTTTAGCACACAAGAATAATCGAGGCTGAGGAAAAGGTATGCTCTCTTTTTCTGCTATGCATATGAAATATAAAAAAGGAAAAACTAAAGTGTTGAAAATATGGCTGTACATAACGCTAGCATATATGGCCTTGGTTCTTGGTTTGTAAATGAACTTTTGTATGTCTTTGTTATTTTATATAAAACTAAACTGAGAAAAAATATTTCTAAAAAAAAAAAAAAGGAAAAAGAAATTAAATTGGTTATCTTTGTATTCTGGTTATACCCTTGAGCCTTGGAACTTGTAACTTATCAGTAATAAATCCAACTTTTCTACCAGTATATACCACACTACATGTAAACATTTTTAACGGTCACAAAACCTTTGTATGCTTATTTACAAACGAAAAAAAGTGCTTGGTTTAAATAATTTAAACAATGTGTACTTTAAAGGGTCTGCTTTGACAGGTGTTCCCTACATTCATTTGTGATACTGGATGCTGTATTGTGTGCCCTGAAATGTATTTTTGTACTAATAGACAATTTATTATGGCACATCAGTACTATTTTCTTTAGATTATAACACAGGCTTCAGTCAGATATTAGCTTTTCTTCACGTGTGGCTGATAATATTTTTGTTTGTTTTTTTGTTTTCCTTTTGTTTCCTTTGCAACACATTTCTAAGTATACCACTGTATTGATTAATAAAATCATTTTTAAAGTAAATGGCATGTCACTTGGTAGACTTTTTATTTTACTGATACACATACAGAATCAGTTCTTATTTACAGATGACAGGAATGATTTGATCTCATTTTGAACGGCAGGTGAAGGGTGACTACAATTTATATGTATTTGATAATTAGGCAGTGGCCTCGCGGTCTCACGTTGGTGTCTTTCTTAATGTCCATTCATAAAGTTAAATCGGTTATTAAACAATTCTGGTTTGGAACCTTACAACTTGGCTGAACCTGTACCTGCAGCTGGTATGTACTAATACAATATTAGACATCAGATGTTTCGGCATATGATTAATGTCAGAATCAATTTCGGTATCATGACAGCAGGTGGCGCTTTTGAGCAAAATGCATTGGAAAGAAATCCTTAGCATGTTAATGATGGATATTATTGGCTGTGAAAAGCGCACTGACGGATACGGATAAATATGTTCCCTTCCACAAACCGAAATTATGCGGTCATTTGCATGCGTCACGTTCCATTTGTTGACGCAGAATCTTATTCATTTCGGGTTTCACTTGTTTTTTTCAACACTATTTTCTCCAGAATCAATGAGTGAAACATCGGACGGCTCACTATGAAGATTCGGATGGAGGAAGCTTATGTTAATATTTTTATTTTTTAATGGACGACGACTTTCTATATGTCGATATCTGGACCGTGTAGGCTATAATATTTAAATGACGTATGAACATTATTTTTAACCATGCTATATCAATATGAAAAAGCAATGCTGTGGCGACTCAACGAGCAGACAATTGGCAATTTACTTTTTACTCAGGCGCATGTGTTTGTAAATTAGCCAAATTCCTGTTTTAGTTGGCTGGTCTTACAAGTAGCAAGTTTCTATGGGTCGAATTTTGTTTGAAGCATTCATTACAAAGTTAGGTTTCGTATAATTGTACAGGTATAAGGACACGTCATTTACCGACAACATTCCCTATGTTCACCTAAACTAGGCAGTTAGGCCTAGCTAACGTTACCTGTGTGCATGCTGGCATGGATATGCAGAGAATAAAACGCTTTTTGTAACCTAATGATACGTTTTATTTCCAGGCAACAGATGTTCACTCGAACGTAGTTTTCTAGTTCAGGAGACGGATATGTAACCTAATGGTTCAATTCCTGAATTGCAAAGAGCCATTTATTGTTCTTAGATGATTGTTGAAAACTCCAACCGTCTCCAAGTTGAAAACCTCTCATACAGTATATATAGGCTAGTCTACTACTACTCATTCTGGTCTGCTGTTTCAGTTGAGGCCTCACAAAATTTGTGATTTTTATTCTGCAATCATGCAAATTAACTTGTGCGGATTAGAAATGTACATAGGTAGACCTCATGAACATATTTAGTATGATCTCTCAAGACAATGAACATGGTCCAAATTATGTTAATGCCATTTTGGGAAAGCCTATAGGCTACTTAGAAGATTTAAAAATATATATATTCTGAAGACATTTAGATTTTTCATTTTGCAATTGTAGAGAGTTTCTTGTAGCTAGCAGAGTAGGAAAAAAATCCCTTAAAATATATTGACCTATAATTTGAAAACAATAAATGATAAAATTGCCATCATCGTTAATTGATTATTGCGTTAAATCTCTCTAAGTAAATGTAAAGTCTTAGTTGTAGGCTAGTAGCCCATATTATTTTCAATACACGTTGCTACAGTAACCTCATTTTGAGCGTCCACCATCCCCCGCCTCCCTGTGAAACGGGTACCGCTTTTCTTAGCCTTGCTACGTCGGGCTGTCCTAAAGCGTCTCTTTCTCTGTCCAACCGTAAACTAGGATAGGCTACACGAATCAACGAAAGGCAGATGCTAGCCTGTGTGAGAGTGAGTGAGAATGAGAGTGAGAGAGATGATTAAAAAAAAAACGTGTAGCCTATATCATTAGCCGCGGTATCTCTGCTTAGGGAATATTCGTCTCAAAGACTCATCTGACGGTAATGAACCACCAACACACACCGGATTACGCGCAGGTGCAGCTTTTGACAACTGCAGCAATAAAAATATTAGACAGCTGGACGCGGCAGTTTCGCTTTCTCCAGTCAGCCTCTCCATGCCATATTCAGTCTTGGTTTCCTCTAATTTTTCACTCAAGCAGTTGAATGTTCTCACGTTCGACAATTTTTCACAAGCCAGTCTGCAGTCGTTGACGAACAGCGGAGCAATGGTGCAAGATACTTTAAACTGCATGCATTAGCAAATGTACAAGGAAGCAAGATGAATCCCCGCGGACACTGTGATCTGATGGACTATGCTCAAGCATTTTTGTCACCTTTGCAATTGTGGTCACCTTTGCAGTTCAGCGGCTGAATTGGATTTGGATGATACAAGCTAATTGGCATCCCCCACATCGCTTTTCCATAGGCGAACTGACAAACACACGTTTCATGTATGTGCGTATAACTCGTAACGCAGATATTTCGGGTTTCACTATACTCATTTTTACCTATGGACATCGGTGATTCTGACCACGCTTGAATTCAAGTGATACCTATATATTTTTTGTAAATTCCCACTTCCCGTTGGGGTTTTTAATGCGCCGGGACGTCATTGCATTTGTTTTTGGATGCTCGGATTAAACTCGAAATAGCATTTCCAGTAGAGTTGTAAACGTGTAACTGGTCATAACAATGCCAGTAAGCGCATTGCCCAGGGGCCGGTCGCTCAGCCCCGCATCTTTGTCCCGAAGTCTGTCGAGGCTCAGGGAGTTTCGGACCCGGACACGGATCATGCTTTCTCTCGGAGTTTCGCAGATGGTCTTGGGAAGCCTGATTTTGGCCGTCAGTTTCGCTGCATTGGCTCTTACTACCTCTCCCAGGGTCAGGCATTCTTGTCCCTTCTGGGCTGGATTTTCCGTAAGTATTTAAGACCACGCTCTCAATAGCAATGTCGTGTGTGTGTGTGTGTGTGTGTGTGTGTGTGTGTGTGTGTGTGTGTGTGTGTATGTATGGGCCATGCGCGCAGCGCTCACTAACCCATATCTAGAGCAAGCCCAATAAAGGTGATAGCCTACACTGTGTATTTGAGCAGAATCAAATCTTCCACATCTCCACACTAGACCGGCTCCAGGTGTTCAAAACATACATATCAATGTTAAAACTGTCCAGTGTTAAGACATTCTGTAAAATCACTGCAGGCTACACACATTTCCAGTGGCGCAGTTTTTAAAAAAATCAATAATTATGCATTTACAGAATACATTTAATAAGTGAATAGCATGAGAAGTAGCCTAATGATATTTTTTTCACTCACCATTTAAGTTATGACACTACATGGGTTGTACCAAACATTGGTGTGTTTTGATTGGCTATGCTTTGGTAACCATTTGTTAGTGGTCTTGTAGTTGAAGGAAACATGGGACGCATATGATAAATGACAGTTGAATTTCGGTTCACAGACTTTTGACGGTCGAGTAGGCCTAGATCTAGTTTGGTCCCTAACAAAGCTATATGAATGCCTGCGTCTAGTGAATAAAGTCATTTTCCTACCAACTTTGTAGAGGGTTCCCATATTAACCTATTTATTTTACCATTAAGACACAAATAACCTTGTGTTTTAGCAGTTTCATAATGGGGTTAATAGTTGAATTTGTCGGGGCATGTATTCTAAAAAAAGGTACATTTTATAGCTTACTCAATCGTAAAGTGATACAGGGTGTTGGTGGATGGGTGTCCGTTGTCTGCCCAAGAGAGGCAGTGGCATCAGTGTGCAACATGACAAGTACATTATTATAATACAGCCTAGGTCATTGATAGTTAATTATCAATTATGATTAAGAAGGGTGAAGTCGTTTTCACTAATTTTGAAACTGCATAATTGTGTTTATATGACAGATTTAGTCTTATGTCAAGTGATATCTTTTGATTTATCAATTGTTGATTGGTGTATGTATTGTACTTGGGATAATGGGAACATATCAGACTACATTAAGTTTATTTGGATTTCTGTTTCCTACTGTGGTGCTTTGTGGTTACTGGCCCAAAGAAACCAGTGTTGGCTATTCATTAATGCGTTAATTTCCCCAGTATTTATGTCACACAAACACAGGAAATTAAATTTAATGAAGTCAATTTAATACTGTATCCTAAGTTAAAAGGATGGGCGCTGTTTTTGGCCCTCATCTTGTTTTGGAGTGTAGTGTCAGGTTTGGCTCCTGGCATCTGCAAATCCCCTGTGAGCCGAAATTGTTACACATCAGCTTCATGTTGAGAGACTGAGACACGGGTAGTTTTGGGGACCAGGGATTGTGTGGGAAAAGTGGTTTTTGCTCATTTTGTAAGTTCTGCGTTTTCTCTCCTAACATAGATTTTTTTAAAGATTTTTTTAATCTTTCCTGTTTCCCATTTTGCTTGACTTCTGGTCAAACATAAAATAAAGCAGCACCCCGCTTTTGATTATCATAGTCCCATTGTGCTGTTCACAAGTGCTGTTGCCCCTCCTTTCTTTTGTTGGTCCATTGGACCAGCATATGGGGTTTGCACCGATTGAAACTGAAACCCATAGAATTATTTTAAATAAGGAATTATCACTATTCCGCCTCTGGATATACAGTATTCATGAGCTGCATGTGTCAGTATGTGCACGTAATTCTACCTACATTATTCTTTTAAAATGAGTAGTTATTATGGTGAAAGCTTTTATAAATTTAGATTTTATTGTCTGTCCCCCCTCTAGCTCTACCATAGGCCAAACGCCATGCATCTAGCTTAGCCTGAAGAGATTGTTTTTGTGTGCCAAGTGGCTGTTGCACAGGAGAATCGTCAAGCTGGGTGTTCAATAAATAATGTATATAAACAGAGAGTTTGTCTTAATTATTGTGTCGTGTTAAGATAGTCTTTGTGTGACTGCATTTTCTGCGCCTTAAATTTTAATGGGGGTCCCTGTAAATATTCATGAAGGCACACTTCCTTGATTTCCTGTCAGAGATCTCAACAGTTGAGGAAGCGTCACCTTGCAAACAGGAAAGGGCGTTTCATTAATTATATATGCAAAGGAGTGCGAGATGGGTACAGACAGGCAACCAGCAGGGGACAGAGGGTTGGGTTGGGTAAGCATGTGACATTAGAGATAACCTGCACAAGGTTATAAGGGTCAGAGGTCAGGGCTTGCTCATATCCAACACCTTTCCGAATTCGCTTTCAAGCCGAGACGTGAAGTTTATATTTAGACGGCGTGACTTTTTGCGCTCGTACTCTGTCTTTGTGTCTTCAGACCTTTTTTTTCTTCTTCTCATCGGTTTGTGTCAGGGCCATAGTTTGGGTCTGGCGGGTCTGCTGATTGTTGCGTAAGAAATGGATCGTTTGTGACGGCAATAAGATAATTTTGCCTCAGTCCCGGCACTGTGGCGGACCTGCACTCCCTTCATTCGACGCACTTGATTCACGGTTGTAACTTACTTCTTGACCGTTCGCTGTGAATCTGTCTGGATATGAGCATCGACTGAACAAATAAATGAATGATTACGAAAAGGATTAATGCGTGCCAAAGCTGAGCAGAGGAAACTATAAGGAGAGAGTGATGCTGTGGAAAGTTTACTGGAACGCCTCCGGTGAGGTGAAGTGTCTCACGTCATCGCACGCTTCGCACGGGAAACATCAGTCTAATGCCAAGTGACAACAGGCTGATATCCAAGCGGAGCTGATCAGCGCCAGTATTAGCACAATATAGCAGGAATGGTGGAGCATCCACAGGGCAGCCTGCAGTGTGCTGGTAATAACAGGCCGGTGGTAAGGAGCGCCTCATTCAGGGTGTTAGAATGGACGCCTCGGCGTGACTAACGATTAGATTGGCCTCATCTGGAAAAAAAAAAGTGACGTGCCCCAAGGGGTGTTGTGCGTGTGTGCAGTGTGCGTCTCCGTGTGTGTGTGTGTGTGTGTGTGTGTGTGTGTGTGTGTGTGTGTGTACGTGTCTCTATAGAGCATTGTGAACTGAAAGTATCGCTGAGATCCATTTCACAGCCTGACGCAGGCAGCTGGGTCCCGTGCTGGCCACCCGCCAGAGGGCTCCTCTGACCTCAGTGCCCTGCATTCACGCTGGAGGTGTGTGTGTGTGTGGTGGGGGTTATGTATTTGTCTTCTAATGTGTGTGTGTGTGTGTGTGTGTGTGTGTGTGGGGGGGGGTTAATGAGTTGTTCATCTGTTAGTCTGGGCACCCATTCATGGACGCATATTCAGGGGATTATCACAGTGTGTGGAAAGCCGTACATCTGCAGTAGCTATATCACCTATGGAATATGGTTATTTATGGGGGTGAGGGAGGGTGGGAGGGGGAGGGGGGGGCATCAGCAAGGAAAATGTTTATTTCCACAGGGGGAAGTTATTATGTATATTATTTATATTCCCTTTCAATGGCAGCTCCATGTTCATCCCTGTTAGCGCTGTGAGAGGGGGAGTATTTCTGCTCGTGAGTCACTCGCTTTGCGAGGGACTCTTTGTTTTGCACGCGCTGCGTTGATTTCCCCGGAGGACGCGGTGGAGTGCGCGTTTCCATGAGCCGCCGCGGTAGGCCAAGCAGCGCGTCTGTCAGCCGGAGCTAATATTCCCCTCTGCGCGGGGGCGTCGATCCTGGGCGGCCCGGCGGTGAGGGCGTCTCTCTCCGGAGCGAGAGGGAAAGGCTCGTTCGCCCGGCCGTCCAGGGGCTGCCTTTACGCAGTCACGCGCTTTTACTGACCCACGGTGCGTTTGCGCCTCTGTCTCATGCAGGTGTCTACCCAGAACAAATTTGGGGGGGGTTTCTAGGTCAGTGCCCGTTCCCTTGTCTCTCGGGGGGGATTAACTGTCCAGCTGGCTGATTAGAGAATAGAGAAATGAGCACTCCCTCATTACCTCTACCTTTTTTCCCTCTCCAAAATGTTACAGGAAACAAATGGCGCTTTTGGCAAGGTTCTGCGTTCTGCAGTGTATCAGTGTGTTCATTCACTCATGTACGTGCTGGCTTTATTTATCTATTCATTTATTTGTAGGGAGGAGCATAAATTATGTTTGATAAATTAATCTGTGCAGACACGCCCTGTCCATCCTGCCATGCCAATCCCCCCCCCCACACCCCACACGGCTTCTGCACCGGACCCTGTGATGGACCGTGTGATCTGGAATGAGACTAGATTGTAATGCAGCATTTATTGCATTATTTATTTGCTTAGTTCTGTGCTCGTATCCTGGGTAACGCATTGAGCCCGCGGTTTGGCAAGAAGACACGTTCTGTAACCTATTTATACGCCTGGACATTTTTATAATTATTTTTTTTACAAGAACAGTTGTGGGGAAAACTACCTTGTTCAAGGGCGAACCAGCAGCGCCTCGCCTGGGAGTACGGCTGTTTTGTTTTCCTTACTCCTGTCCATAACTCTGTAAATAGAGCCCGCTTGTCACCGGCTGACAGGAAGCACAAATTCAGGGTCGCTGGAGGGGGAAGAGCTGTGGCGGCAGCGGCGGGCAGATTTTCCCGAGGCTGTGGCGCATTTCACAGAGAACAGTCTGATGGCCACCAGCATGACATCACAATGACAACTGCGTATCCTAGCCAACAGTAACAACACTGAAGTGGGAGCAGTTTGTGTTCTAAACGCGTGCTGTTTATTTAGCTGTCACCCGGCAACGTTTCCCAGGAGGCCTTTATCCGACCAGTCACTCCAGGCGGTTGATACAGAGTAGTCAGGAATGTTCATAAGAACTTGAAGCAGTTAGTTAGTTTTCCAGATGATGAATAGATCTGTCGTTTCATCAATAGAGCACAGCCCATTAAACACTACGAGGGTATATATTACAATTGAACAAGTCAAAGTAATTGGGTCTCATAGTTTTTGTAACGATTAAAAAAAAACAAAAAAAACATCTGGCAGTTTCTGCCCACCTGCATGTTGGATAGTGACACAAAAGTGAGCTATACTAGCCAGTGTATTCAGTGTTCATGCTAAATAAATTCAGAAAAAATGTGTAGGCCTAATTGGCTAGCATGTCATACACATTGATTAGCTATCTAGTTACAAATGCTAACACCCAGCAGAGTTATGATAACAGATTTGCTACAGATACGTCTGTTTTTGGTAATACTTAATTTCTGAAGATGACATAAATCGTTTTTGACTGCGCGTTGAATGGTCCTTCTGGCGTGCTTGCTAATTGTTGTTTTGCTCTCTATTTGTTGAGCATTTCTCCCGGTTGACAAAAATTGCCCAAGTGACGAGGGAAACGTACAAACAGGGTTGGACATTTATTATGGGAGAACATGAGACGATGTTGGTGTTATAGTGTGGATGGACAGTCTAGCACAGATCATGCCAGTTTCAGCTGGGTCTGGAGAGCCCGTCCGTGCCTCATCATATAGCAGCGACCCCCCCCCCCCCCCCCCCCCCCCCCAGCCGGCACCAGCAGCGTGCACGTGACACGTGTGTCGTCCTCCGTCTCGATCTCGGTGTGAACTCAACCGGTGGACTGTAGAGTGAAAAGGAGCCGTGGCTTGAGATCACGGCTGCGTTCGGATCCGAAATCCATGCTTTCTTTCTGTTGTTCCCTTCCCTTGCTTCAAGGGGGAGAATCCCCAAAATGCCAGGATGAAATATGGCAGCCACACCAAGTGGGATTAGTTTCCAATTTAAGAAAGGGGCGGGAGTAATTGTATTCCCTCGCTCCCTCATTTATCCTCCCTTCCACCAAGGGTATAACATGCAAGCTTCCAGCAAGAAGGGAATCCCACAAGGCAATGCACCAGACGGAAAAAGTCACGTTTCAACTCTACGGGGTTGCACTTCCTATATTGGTTGCGAGGGCGGTTCAGTTCTGTTTTTGTTTGTTTTTCATCAATCCTCCCCTGAAGAGCACCTGTTAAGTTTGCTTGCTGCACGTCAGCCATTTTGTCACAAGATGGCTCACTTGAGGGAAGAGAGCAAGGGTAGGGAATGCGCTAAATTGGAACCGAACGCAGCCCAAAGGTGTTTCCTACGAGAGCGTTGCTCTCCTGAATTGACAGAGGAGGAGGTTGTAGTGATGAGCACAAAATGCATGAACTTTATTAAAAGCTGGGAGAAAATATGCGTAAAAAATGTTACCCACATCATTAGCATGGATGGGCTAAACCTGAAATCATGTTAGGGAGGCATTACAACAATCATCTCAACAGTCTCAACTAATCAGAATGATTAGGTTGAATAAACATTTTCAGTGTTGCTGGTGAATGTCAAAAAACAGGCTTCTAAGTTAACTCATTCAATGCCAGAGTGTCCCAGAACACTAATACCTGCAGTGCCAAGCCAATATGGCTGCCAACATTCTAGATTTTTTAGATTGAGCCTGTCACTGTTCAAACCTCTAGTAAAGCACGCAATTTTTCTGTTGAGCATAATTGCTTTAATAACTGGTGTACTACTGAAAATGGTTTTCCATCAACATCAGGAGTCGTGAAAATTTTCACTGTAACACATTTTGGTTGACACAACCATGCAGCAGAACCATAACTCAAATCGGTGATTCATTATGTGGTCACAAGTAAACTGGGGTCTGGATGAAAATAATTTGTAGAATACCCTCAGAAATAGCCTGTCTGGGGACCTCAGATATGGGGTCCTGCTGACGCCCCTCTTTTTTATACAATGGTCTTCCGTTCAAGACTGGCTCAACCTATATATCCTTTTCAGTGATGGAGAAAAAGGACAAAAAGTCATCAAAGCTTTTAAATCAGGGGATGATAAAGTTTAATGCGAACCAAAGAAGCTGCCGTTACTGCAAAGTGAGGGTGTCCCCGTCTCTCACATCCGCGTGGAAGTGTGCACGTAGAACAGGGTCTTTTCTTGGATTCCTCGCTCAACCCCCCGCCTGCTTGCAGCTGATACAATGTACCGCCAACCAGAGCCAAGCGCAGCCGACGCGCGGTGGCTCGGGCCTCACGATGCACGCTGAAAAATGAGCTTCAATTCATGAAACCCACTTCAGAAGCTCTCGTGAGGAGCTGTGTTTCTAATTACCATCCACTTGGGAACAAGTCGCCTGCGATGCCGGCTGTTTTTCTACCTTTTTCACAAGCGCTTGCAGGAGGTACGATTGCCGGGGATCTGCCTGCTTTAATTAGGTAGAGCTCAACGAAGAGCCAGTATATTGTGATCCCTCAGCTATCGTTTCGCTGTTCCTGTTGGGCTCTTCTGTTGGGCTGCAGTGGGAGGGGCTTCTTTGGCTTTTGTGTGTGTGTGTGTGTGTGTGTGTGTGGAAGGGCGGGAGGGGGGGGTAGACACTCCTTATTTTCCAAGCGATCCTCCTGAATTAGAGAGGCCTGGTAATGAAAGCGAGTAATTGTCTGGGTTTCAGCAGTGTTATCCATTTGAATTGTGAGGTCGTGGGTCGTTTGTAGCGCGTCAAACCTCGACGGGCTGCAAGTGCACACGCATTTGTTCATTCCTCTCCACCAGGTAATTCTCAGCAGCACCTATAGCGTGCAGTATTTGGGACTCTGCACAGGGACTTATGGCGATTTGGTGCAGAGAGAGCTGGGTTCCTGCAGATATGGAGCGTGGCAAATCTGCATTCCTCTTAATTAGCCTAGTGTGCACGCTTGGAAGCCACATAACGATTTTCTCCTGTCTATTATAGAGGAGGAGGAGGAGGAGGAGGAGAAGGCCTTCACGTCGTATATGAATATGAATGAGAATCAGATATTTTATTTGGATAGCAATCTTCACATGCCTCGTGCACTTTGTGTGTCTGCACTTGATTCTTTGCGGCTGCCCTGTTCGGTCATATATTTAATATTTTTTTGTATTTTTGGAAGCCATAAGCTAATTGAAATTGAACATCTAAGAGTCTCGTACGGAAACCTCAGTTTTACCCCATAATTACTGCACGGGCCCCTATAACGGACAGCCTGATAGGGAGACCATACTATGTGTGTAGAAGAGCTTAATACCAACCGTTCTCTGTTCAGCAGGGAAGGTACTCGGCCAGTCGGCAGACGCTGTTCCTTTCATTTTACTCTCCTAGCTTCTCCCATCGCTCTAATGAGCAGAAAAACACTCGTTCTGACTACGCTGCAGATGTTAGAAGTGGAGTATTTAATTGACCAATGAAAAGGTAGTCAGGCATGTATGTTGATTCATATTCAAGATGCATACATTACCTCGGTTATATTGTAGTTTTCGCTCTCTCTCTCTCTCTCTCTATATATATATATATATATATATATTTGTCTGGCCTGTGATAATGGCCCTGTTCCAAGCCAATAAGGCTGTTTACAGAATGCATGTAGCTAAGCTGGGAGGACGGTTGCTGGATGCCCTACAGGCTAAAGGGATTGGGACAGACAGACAGACGGTGGAGGGTCTCAGGCAGGCAGTCCGCAATGGAGAAATCTGTCACAGATAACAGAGATGGCAACGAACCTTGCAAGAATATATTCACTGTGATCTGGAGACAGTACCCATAGACTACAGTGCATGATTTCCCACATATCTCTTTCCTGAACGGGTCCCATGACACGATGCAAACAGGCACACTATTCTGGTTGATATTCTGGTAATCTTTATTTTTTTGGGGATATTTTGGTTTGTGAAGTGAACCCAGTCAAAGCAATGATCGCTTTAGAGGCATTGGGTTGTACCGTTTTTTCTGTTAGTAGTTATAGGTATACTGTTTCCTTGTACAGCAATACAGTTTCATTGCCTGGATGATGGTTCATTGGAAAAATACCCATTACAATTTAATTCTGTAATTTCTCAAGTTTTCTCTCCCATTGTAGCAATTCCTTTGAAAAAAAAAAAATGTAATTTCAGAGGCACATATTAATCTTTTACACATTTGCTTAATTGTTATAAGAATTTCTAACACTTGCAGTGTCCACACATTTTACTGTGAATATTCTGCCTGGTTGATGAGCCAACATATTCAATCTTACCTGTGGTAAAGAGTAATTGAATGGCTCATCAGCAATTGAACAATTTCATCAGTTTTCCGGGAAAGAATTGGAGACCAAAGCTAACTTAAGCCTGAAAACCACTGGATAAATTAAAGCTGTGAGTGCAATGGAGTTCTGGTCAGTGGCAATACAGTAAAGCAGATTTCATTTGTCACAAAGAAATTGATACAGTATATAAATGCATGCACTGAGTTTCCCTCTTCATGAATTTTGCACTGTAAATTTTAATTTGATTTTTAGGTGAAAACTGAATAGAAGACAACCATGGTAATCTAGGAATGCATTTCTCTGAATCAAATTCTCATTGAATACTAATGAGCAAATTAGGGGCTCCTCAGTGTGCTCTCTGCGACTTTCATTTTACGTTCTATATAAAGTACTTTCACTGTCTTTACAATGGGCTGGTGAACTTATTGATACCAAAAGCTACAGTGATTCATTACTTATTATACATTATCTGTGCGGGAGACACGCACACACACAAACACACTGATGGTAATTGTCTCATTTCTGTGCTGTGAAGCACAGCTGACAGGACTACAAACTGAGGATTGTGACTCTAGCTTGCCCCCCCTCCCCCCACACAATAACACACATACATGCAATGCAGTTGTTAAAGAATAAATAAGGACAATGTGACAATGGATGGAGGAAATGTGATGAGTTTCCTGATGGTGGGTGATTGACATCAGGCAGGGGGAGGTCAGAGGTCAGCGACCAGGCTAGGGCTGAGCGGGGAAGATCTGAACAAAGGGAGAGAGGGAGGTGGAGACAGACAGGTGGAGGACAAAGATTGCCTTCCTCCAGTTGCTCTGTCCATCATGGCAGAGAGAGCTTCATGTTCACTTCAAACGCAGCAGAACGACGGAGAGACGTCACACGCGTCTGTGTAAGAGCTTACCGTCGTTTTAAATGAAGAGATAACATGCAGGCCTACATCCTACACAAAATAGCATTGGCAAAATATGTCTGGCTACGAGCCCAGAATATAAATGCGGTGGTTCTTGGGCTTGTTTACACTGGCTTTCATATATTTTATTCATGACAATTACTTTTACACATTTTCTGAATTATTATGATTAAATTACTTTAATGGATTAAGGCAATTACTGGCATCTAATTCTTTGACAACAACTTGACAGACCCAGTCACGTTTAACCATAACATGACTAACGTGATGTGCCTCTACGTTAAAATTCAATCATACTATAATGAACGAATTAAAATAAAAATAATCATACTTTTCTAATACCTCCACAGAAGATGCAGATTAAAAATATGTAATGAAACTCAGCCCTGGGATATTTCTCATCTGTTCATGCAAACACTACTTTATTGCATTTACTACACTGTTTTAAAGCCACTGCTAAGGTTTGAGGGACTAATGAGTAGTAATGAATAATTGTCAGATCTTTCTGAAAGTCAATTAACCGTGAGGATAATGAAGCAGCCCTGAATAATGTGGGTTATACAGCATGGGCTGAGTTTGTGAACAAATATAGGTCATCGCTTTAGCCCATCCTGTCACAGAGGGACACAAGTCAGGCGTTGAATCGCAGTGCTTTGAGTGACTGTTCGAGTGCAGTCTTCAGGAAATTAATTACTGAAGTTGCAATTGCACCAATACTTAAACCAGTCTGCTTTGACTTAGTATCGATCACTTAATTGGATGGACTCTGATCAATGCTTTGTTAATGCTTTTTTAGGGGACCAAGCACCATACAAAAGAAGCAGATTAGCAGTTAAGTCCATTTTTAAATGTAGGAGTCAGCTTTGCAAATAACTACCCTTTTCCCTCCATACATGCAGAACTGACACTTCCTCGGTTCGCAATAAATTGCATGAAATATGTTTTATGCGTGTATAATATGTAGTAGTAAGTAAAAGCACGTTGCTAAGAGACCTGGGGCCAACAGTGCTGAGCAGAAAAATGCCCTCAGAAACCCGCATAAGCGAGTTTCCACGCAGAAATTCAGATGTATAAAATAACACGTGCTGTGAGAATCTGCGTACCTCTGCACACGACGGACACCATACGTATGCAATGTCTGGAGTCCGTGTGATATGGCGACACCGTAACAGGAAGGCAGAGGTAGAAAATGCAAAACATTTTTTAAGCAGATTTCCGACTTTCACCCTGAGCGTTCTTTTACTCAGTTTTATACATGTGGCCCATGGTCTCATGTCTGTACGCATGTCAGTCCACTCATGACAAAGTAGAATGCATTGATGATGGCATGTTTTCTAGATTTGGTGGAAAAATAAAAAAATAACATTTAAAAAGTGTGAAAACTGTCTTAGAAAAAAGCTTCTGTCATAGAAGAACAACTTTTTTTTTTCCCCCCCAATTCGGTAGCCAATTGTACCCTATCTAATTAAATTTCCCGTGTAGCAACCGCTTGAGAATTCGCCGCTACAACCCTGCTAGCCGGCAGTAGGAAAGAGGTCACCACTCCCTCTTCAGGCCGTGACTCCTCAAGCTCGCCCGGGGTCATTTATTTTTTTGTATGTGATGATTCTCCCTCACAGAGTCCACCCCCGATCCTCGGGGCGCAACTGCGCACCGAGACTGAAAGTCTGCGCCTTAGACCGCCGCAACGCTCTTACAATAACAACCTTGACAGGAAAAAAAACACGTGGCAAGTCCCTACTCGAAAGTCATCTGAAACCACAGTTATGTCACCCATACTTGACTCGTCTACCCCCACAGGCAGACTCCCACCTGCAGCCGCGGCTGTATCTACGTACTGCAAAAGGATGGAATCTTCCAAGAATTTTTTGTGGGTGATGGGCGCCGTGACAACATTCTTGGAATATTTGGCTGTTACTCTAGTTACCCGTTTGTGAGGAAGTGTCTGAGGCAGCTGTGCATCCCAACAAGAGCAACCTTCAACTGTGAATAACGATCACTTCACAATACCACGCACTAATGCGTACCGCGTATGGAGCCTTACGCCGCATCCACAGACGCCATGTAAACTAACGAGTCCTGATGCTGCGGAAGACGTGCACCTTGTGCATCTGTGTGGTACCGGTAGCGCAAGCTGTTGGCTCCTCAGCACTGCAGCGCTGTCAGCTATATTCAGAGTGTATTACCCGTGATTAAGTGGGCTGTCCGTGAAAGCGGCGCTGAGGCGCGCCTTCAGACGCTCGCCCTGTCTGACGCACGCCCTGTCTGAGCGGATTGCCAATGGTGCCGCTGCCCTTTGATCTCTGGGGAGGAGACCCGCCAAACCTCGCACGTCTACGAAAGACCTGTCTGGTATTGTTCTGGAAAGGTGATGCGCTCTTGGACGTGCCGTACATTGTTAGAACTGGTGTTTCAAAAAAGCGCCACGTTGCCGTGATCGAGTGCATTGCTGTGCATTGCCTGTCGTTTGCCTCAAACGTCTGTAGAAGTATCTTGCATCACACAGTATCCTGATTATATTGCTGTGCGATGGATTAATTATTAATATTTTAGGGTTTTGGAAAGGTTCTGAAAGAATTAAAGTTTTCTCCTTGCACTTTTTTTTTTTTGCAATTCACAATTAATGAAATTGGGGTTGAACATTTAAACATCTGTCTGACTTGCACATTCTCTCCATGGGAGTGCTTTAACTAATTTGGCATGTTTCTGGTGTGGTAAATTTACTGTCCTGCACTAATAGTCCTGGCTTGGGTTCCACAGGGCTGGGTCTGTGTGTGTCCTCAGTCTTTGGCTCTGCTCGGTCAGGTTATCTATCCCCAAGTCTAACATCTCAAATTCCTGAGAATGTGCTCTTGCCCAGAACGTAGGCTGCAGTCCATTTAATTTCCCAGACTTGTCTGTATAATGTGCAATACTGCGGTTCCCTGTGCTTTGAAAAATCTGTTTTATTAAGAATATGGAAATTAGGGTGCTTGTCCATAATCTGAGGGTGAACAAGATTTAACAGGACAGAGAGGGACATCAGACTAAGTGGGATAAAGTAGTTTGTAGGGGTGGTGGGAAATCTGTCACAGGTTATGATTCTGGGAAGAGTCATGCATGTCATTGGTTAACATGCAGTATGACTGCATGTGTGCACGTGTGTGTAGGCCTACATTACACATGTGCTGTGCACCCATGTATATATTGTCTTCGCTTGTCTGTAAATATAAATTTTTTATCTTTCGATTCTGTAGTGAATGCCACCTCTCAGGCTTCATTGAGCTTTTTGTGGTGGGCGTGGGGGACGTAAATGCCAGGCACAAGTAACACTCATCTTATTGTATGTCCTGATGGCACAAAAAAGTGCATTGGAGCAGCTCATCGTTCGAGTAGCTCATCGGCATCAGTGTCTCACAGAGGTTTGAATAGTTCCTCTTTAGACTCATGTTGAATCATTTCGCTTTTCAGTTACTCCAGTTGAAAAAGTCGAGGGTCATTCTGTTGGTAGGACCTTGAATAGCTCTAGTCGGTGCTTCCTTATTTGGCAGGTGAAGTGCTGGTGATGCAAACGGGTGGCAAGTGAATGTGTTTAACAGGTTTTCTCAGACAATTAACTCTCAAGCTGTAATGTGTCATTAACTATTTTAATGAGACCGCTTGTAGATGTGGTAGTGCAGTATTAGACCGCCTGTATATGGTAGTGCAGGATTAGACCGCTTGTGGTAGTGCAGGATTAGTGGCAGGGTACTTTAAGTTTGGAAGAAGGGAGATTTGCCCCATCATTATTTAGCACACCTTTATAGAAGGCTGACGTGCATTTTGTCTGGTCCCGTCTCTTATTTATAGCTTTAGGGTTTAAAAAGTGCACTCCCCTAATATTTTCATACATGTATTACAGTAAATTTACTTCACGTACACATTCGTAGTAGAAATTCTAGGGATGTCTCAGTGGCGTGGCCAATTAGCTCTAGTCTGCGGTGTGAAAAGAAGCAGCTGGGGACGCCACTTGTTTTGAATTTTTTCAAAATGTGAGCGCATGCCTGGTGGTGTTGTATACAGCTTGATTTGATATAGGCCAGGGACGGCCAGTGTGTATGCAAGGATTTGCTTCCACCAATTACCGTGTTTCAATGAGCTAATTAGTCATACACACCAACACCGATTCACTCGTAGATTAGACCACAATGAAATGCTAAAATACAAGCATACAGGTACACAAACATTCATTCAGCTGCTGTTCATTTCAGGGAATGTTCATATCAAAAAAATATCAGACGATGTAAATGATCGGGCTGATTACATAATTAAGAGCAGAAGTTGGTCTGAAATCCAGTAACATATATGGCCCTCCTTGCCCATACCTGATATAGGCATTAGCATTGGGCTGTCCCAGGTCATCAACCCCAGCACCCCAAACCCCAGCACCCCAACCCCCAGCTTTGGTTCGATAATTGGTCGTAGTGTAGAGTCTCCCCCCGCCTCACTGCGCTGGAGTGAGCCCTCGATTGGACAATCTGCCTGCCAGAGTCATGACTGCGCAGCTTAGCTAGCGGAAAAGAAGTGCCGGCTAGCTACACACGTTTTTGTGAATGTACTCGCCGGTTTACGCTCACCCCCAAATTGATGGAGGGTGTCGAAGAGACTCACACATGGAGTGTAGAGACGAAGGAGAAAGGGGGGCTTGTTCACCAAAAAGTACTATAAGATGATGGTGATCATTGTTATTGTTCATGCAATAACAATAATAATATTGGTGTAACGTTGGCATCACATGGATTTTTGCTTGTCTTCTATGGAAAGAATTTGAATTGATTCAACATTGGAAGTTGTAATGTATTACTTTATGATAAAAGAAAAGAAAATATAAATTCCAAAAATATATAGTTTATAAGGAGGTATTGCTTCAGTGGGATTGCTTCATTCCGTCTTCCACCAAAGCGCTTATGACCTCAGTAGGAGGTTATCCTGAAGCTAGAATGGAGCTTTTAAGCTGCTGTGTTTCTCAGCAGAACCAATGAGACCTATGCACTACTTTTAAATCTCAAAATGAACTACTCTGAAGACGAACATTAACCCACAGCTCTGCACTTGGCACAATCTGGAATGCAACTGGTCTGGATGCGATTAAACTCAACCCTGCCTTGTGTATTGTGTATATTAATTATCCTGCTGTTTAACACATTTTGGCCATTTAGAGACAGTAAATCCATCTTCCTTTTTAAAAAATTTCTGTCACATCTCTGAAGCTAGATTCATTGTCTCTTCAATAAGCCTGTGCGTTTGTGACTTGCGTAGAAAGCTCTCGCATGACTGTGACTTTCAATATCCAGGCCCAGTCAGCAGCCTGGTACAATCCTCATGTAATGCAATTATTAGACATGGCATAATAGCAGGTGAGCTAATTATTAATGCAAATTAAATTTAGACTCAAAACTCATCATTTAACCGCACGGCTGGCTCTGCGGCTAAGCCCAGGTGTGGCGTTTAGGCGAACTGCGCTTCTTCGCTAAAGTCCCTGGCATCCTAGGCTGCTCTGAACAGCTGGTGTGTGTGTGTGTGTGTGTATGAGAGAGAGGTGGAGAGAGGGAGGGAGAGAGAGAGAGAGAGAGAGAGAGAGAGAGGGGGGGAGTTTGTGCAGTAGTAGACTGGATTTTCCCACCCTCGGCTCAGACACATCTCATCATTTATAGTGGTGTTTAATACCGCTCTGCGTGTCGCCACCAGAACATCACCTCTAACAGAGCATCTAGAAACAACTTTTTTTTTTTTTTCATCTTTAAATTCTTATTATTGTTCCTGAAGGAGCCCTTAAAAGCCCTTTCTCTCCTGCGATAATGTGCAGATGTTCTCCTGCACCCCAGAGATGAGTATTTCAGTTAGGCGCGCCTCTGTAACAAGGGAGTGACGCTGAGAGGAGGTCTTAGGAGGAGAGAATGCCTCTGTAACACATGCAGGTGTAACAGAGAGGAGGACTTAGGGAGAGAGAATGCCTCTGTAACACATGCAGGTGTAACAGAGAGGAGGACTTAGGGAGAGAGAATGCCTCTGTAACACATGCAGGTGTAACAGAGAGAGGAGGACTTAGGGTGAGAGAATGCCTCTGTAACACATGCAGGAGTAACAGAGAGGAGGACTTAGGGTGAGAGAATGCCTCTGTAACACATGCAGGAGTAACAGAGAGGAGGACTTAGGGAGAGAGAGTGCCTCTGTAACACATGCAGGAGTAACAGAGAGGAGGACTTAGGGTGAGAGAATGCCTCTGTAACACATGCAGGAGTGACAGAGAGGAGGACTTAGGGAGAGAGAATGCCTCTGTAACACATGCAGGAGTGAGAGAGAGAGGAGGACTTAGGGAGAGAGAATGCCTCTGTAACACATGCAGGTGTAACAGAGAGGAGGACTTAGGGAGAGAGAATGCCTCTGTAACACATGCAGGAGTGAGAGAGAGAGGAGGACTTAGGGAGAGAGAATGCCTCTGTAACACATGCAGGTGTAACAGAGAGGAGGACTTAGGGAGAGAGAATGCCTCTGTAACACATGCAGGAGTGACAGAGAGAGGAGGACTTAGGGAGAGAGAATGCCTCTGTAACACATGCAGGTGTAACAGAGAGGAGGACTTAGGGAGAGAGAATGCCTCTGTAACACATGCAGGTGTAACAGAGAGGAGGACTTAGGCAGAGATAATGCCTCTGTAACACATGCAGGAGTGACAGAGAGGAGGACTTAGGGAGAGAGAATGCCTCTGTAACACATGCAGGAGTGACAGAGAGGAGGACTTAGGAGGTGAGTGCCTCTGTAACACATGCAGGAGTGACAGAGAGAGGACTTAGGGAGAGAGAATGCCTCTGTAACACATGCAGGAGTGACAGAGAGGAGGACTTAGGGAGAGAGAATGCCTCTGTAACACATGCAGGAGTGACAGAGAGGAGGACTTAGGAGGAGAGAATGCCTCTGTAACACATGCAGGAGTGACAGAGAGGAGGACTTAGGGGGAGAGAATGAGGAGGTGAAAGCCCATGTCTGCAGTGGTAAAAACGTCCTGTGGCGCTGGGACAGATGGAGGGGGAGGGGAAATGAGCACAGGTGTCAATCATGGATTTAATGGGTGAGAGGAAGCCTGTCACAGTCGGAGGAGGAAAGATGGGTTCGTAATGGGAGCCCCAATAACGCCAGCCATGGGACGACAGGTGATTGGGGGTCTCACGCCGGTGATGGACGTGGTGTGATTGGTGTCTGTGGTGAGTGGGGAGACCAATCATACCTCACAGACACCCAACCTCCGCTAAACAAACACACACGCACGCGCACACGCACGCACTCACGCACGCACGCACACACACACGCACACGCGCACGCATGCAAACACAACACCTAGTGACAGCCATAAGACAGGATATATCAAAACGACCGAGTACGGCACACACTAAATCTTTCAGCTTTGCACTGTTTCTACATGCATTTATGTCCTTTATACAAGCACCTCTGTCTGTCACCATTAAAGTGCTTTTCTACCTCGGCTTTTTCCAAGGTTTTACGCCTGTTTATTTGAGCACACATGACATTGCTGGTTCTACATCTGTAAAAAAAACTGTTTTAGAGTTTTGCATTTTCTGTGTTTGTAAAGTAAGGAACACCTGAACGATGTCACGCGACGTTTTGTGACCTAGCTTATAGCAGGTCTGAGTGAGTCGGAGCGAGCACGAAGAGCTGCTTTTAGCTGGCTTGTTGGAATTTTCTAGAACGAATGAAGCCATGTTACTGACATCCTTTCTGATTCAGTCATTGACTTGTGGCGTAGAACAGAAGGCATGCTTATTTTGGGAGGGACCAAGCCTACCTGGCAAGTTCCGCTCCGTTTACCGTGCCAACTGGGCCTTAAAAGGGTATGATGTCATTTATTAAAATTAAGAACGCATTACATCATGAACTTTGAATGCAAGGTATTTGACCTTTGATTTTAATTTCACCTCAAAACTTCAGCACAGTAGTTGTAGTTAGTCTAGGACCTTTTTCATAGTACCTGTTTCCTGTGTTTTTTTGTCTGTAACTGTTTGATGTTATAGTTTAGAAGGAATAGCTTTGGATAAAAGCATCTGCCAAATGATTGCAATGTAATGTAATGTAATGTAGTTATATAGGCATAGGATCAAGCCAACATAGAAAGTGGTTTAACAGTGTGCTGTATATAAGGACATTCGGTGGGTATACCAGGAATAACACAAAGTAGTGCTTGTTATTTAAGTCAGCGGATAATCTGTAGAGAATCGTTCTCAGAATACACTTGGGAATGACTTCCTGTGATGAATCGGGTTGATATATTATCGAACCAAAGCTGATTTTCATATTTGCACATATATTGCATTCACCCATTTTTTAATCATCACAGCATAACCAAAAAATGCATTGATGGTACAGTGAAAATCTCAATTCCAGAGGGAGCATTTGACACAATGTATTATGATAGTATAATTTAAACTATAATTTCCCATAGTAAAAAAAAAAAAGTACTTATGACGTTTCTGTCATTGTCTTACAAGAACGAGTGTGACATCTTTAATAGTGTAGTTTTGCTAAACATGCAGAGTTTAAATATGTTTTGTGGCCTCAAAATGTACCTTGTACAGACTGCATGTCAGGAACCTTTACTATCAAGAGAACCCAGAGGTTTGATTACACCGCCATTACTGTGGGCTGCGCTCCTCCACAGGGGAACAGGAGAACCCTCGCTTTAGTTTTGGTTTCACACAAATCTCCTCTTCGAGGCTCAAAGAGAAAGACGTTGCCATGCCACTGATGGGTGAAAAGGGTAGGCAGGAGGCGTGGCCTGTTGCTCAGGGTTAATAAATTGGTATTAACACTGTGAGATACTAGCCAAACCAGAAATTAGCAGCTGCATTTATGGCAGACAATCTCCAGTTTGGCTCCAATAAATGGTTATGGTGCATGACAGTTTTGGGCTTGGCCAATAAGGATGCTCCGGTGACCAGCATTTCCAAGGGTGAATAATGACAGTCCAGTGGTATCACAGGTAATGGTTATTGGCTCCTAAAAGTCCTCTTGCCACAGTGGCTTTGTAATAGAGAAGGAGAGGAGGAATGATTTGGCATGATTTCTGCATGCTGTGATACCTTGCTAACCCACCGTTTCGCGGGGTATCAGAGGTGCAGCGGGCTCGAGATCAAGTTTGCGTCTACCCAGGAGTGCCCTGTCGAATCTGATTGTCCCGTTGGGCTGTGTGGTCATTGGTCGCCCCGGCAACTGCAGGTGATCTTGCGACTCTTCATCACTGCAGCAGATTCCAATTGACCCAGCCCTGTGCCCCAAAGATTAATGAATTCATACTTTTTTTTTTTTTTTTTTTAAGTCGAGTGGTAGGATCTAACATTCTTTTTTTGTTGCTTTTATTCAGACGGGGAGAAAGCAGAGAGGGTAACCCAAAGAGAAGGGGTGACAGCTGAGAAGGTGACATGGCGGGGATCAAGCCCCCCCTCACGCATGGGGGGGGGGGGGGGGGGGACTCGCAGATGGCTCACGCCCTACGGGAGAGCAGTCTGCCATTCTTAGGCGTTTTTCTTTCCATGTTATTCAGACAGGGTAAAAGCAGACGGTTTCCAGATAGAGATTGGATTGCAGTACAGATAGTGCCATAGTTGGGATTTGAACCCCCCCCCCCCCCACCGTCTCCTGGGAATTTCACCGAATTCACCACACTACCGCTCCTCACCACGATGAATCTGCCAAATCTGCTTCTGCTGAATCTGCTTCCAGAATCTTCCGTTTGCTGCACAGCCGGGCGTTTCAGATCGTTCCTGGGCTCGCGGCGCGAGGAGCACTTTCACGCCTTCTCCGTTTTTTTATGCACATCTGTCTCTTGTAAATGCTTTGTTAGTTCTCAGTTAAACTGCTTACTCAAAGAAAGGGAGTGAATGATCAAAACAAGGATAGTTCAGTAAGAAGCCAATTAGAACTCCAGGCTGAGAACACTAGGAAACATGGAACCATGGGGGATGTGCTGGTACAGTTAAAGGAAGTGTAGCTTGGTAATAAGCAGTTTTTGTGTTTGTATTTGTTCGTTTGTTTGCGCTGTGGAAAAAACAAGTTAGCTTGCTTGCTTTTATATAGAGGAGGCAGTGCACATCGGAATGCCTTTTGAGATTGTGTTATAACTCCGACTCCATCTGTCTTTGAAGGAAGTTAATACAAACAACTTGGGCTGAATACCGATGTTATAAATGACTGTGTCTGGAGTTCAAAGTACATGGCGAGAGCGTCGCCCTGATAGATTGCCTTTCTTGTGGCTTGAGAAGATGTCAGTTCGGGTTTGAAAACATATTTCCTCAGTTGTTCCTTCTGTCACAACAGGAAGCCTTCGGAATGATATAATGAATGTGACCATTAAGTGGCACAGCCATGTGTGAATGTCTTCAAAGTGTCGTCCCACGCTAATACATTGGCAGATGTTTTTAGATGCAGCACTTTGACTTAATTGACAGTGTGCAGTGACAGGAATTTTCAGGCCAACTGTGGAAAATGGAAAGTGGCTTTCTACATATATATACTGTATATATATATATATATATATATATATATATATATATACAGTATATGTCAGAATGTCTGAGAAATGGACTATCAGAATGAATTCTGAGATGTAGTTCATATGTATTTCAGACACAAAAGTGAGAATTTAAATGACTCTCACATATAACTGAATCTGATTGTATGAAGGAAGGATGTATTATGCATGGCAGTATCCAAGCGGTATTTTGAGATGGATCGGGTCGTCATTTTCAAACCTATGAATGATGACGGTAATATAACAGCAATGTGGTTACCAGGTAACAGCTTAACTGTCCCTGGCAGCGCTCCACAGGTTTTGCGCACTATAAAATAAATAAAATTATTTAAGCTCGTGGTTGACGCATGCTTCTTTTCACGCTACGATCCATCAGGTAGACAACAGAATTATAGCACTGTGGGAGAGCCCAACTGAATTGTCTGGTGAAAGCCTATGGCATCACCATAGGAGTCAACTGTGCAATAAGGTGAGCAGAATCCTACTGCCTGTAACCACCACCACCCCTTAATTATGTCCAGCCGCATGTGAGCCTTCCCACCATGGACAGAATTTGATTTAAAACCATCAGGCACATCACTGCTACACGACTGAGCTACTGCTTTAGCTTTGATAGCGGATACCCTTTATTACTGCAGGTAGTCGTTTTCTTGTTTGCATAATAAAAAGTACTGAATTCAAATTGGTAGCTCGTCCAAAATTATTCAAATGGAATGTATTGTAGTTATGTTGGCATTTGAACTACGGAGGCAGCCGGAAACATAAAACGGATGTTGTGTATGCCGTCGGCTCTGAGCAGAGCCGATTTCTCCCGTCTTACGTGTGAAGCTACAACACCTGCGAGTGGCGTTTGAGTGATTTGTTAGCGACACCTCTACTGCGGCGGCAGAAGGGACAGCCGTAAGGGAACGGTGATGCGAGACTCCCTTCACGCTTTCGATCTCTCTTTTTTTCACTTCTGCAAGCGCCTGAGCCTCCAGCTGCATTAAAACATCCCAGAATGTAGTCTTTATATTAAAGCATCGTATCGTGGCTTTTCCGCATTATAGTACTGCACCACTCCTCCTAGCAAATGTCCTGTGTGGGGAGGGGAGGGTACTTAGAGTGATTTATTTTTCTTATTTTCTGCTAATGGACTTATTTTCTGCTAATGGACTTATTTTCTGCTAAAAGCATACTGATCTGTAAACAGTCCTTTTCTCTCATTCAAACTGAACGTCATTTATTAGCCATTCACAGGGCTTGGAACAACCCCTAACCAAGCTAGAAAAAAAAAGACATCCTCCTCGAAGCAGTCACAGCAGTTAGCACTCCCTACCTGTGCCAGGATAGACTGGCCTGCATTTAGCATGGACATAATCGAGGGTGCTAGCCATTCCCGTTGTTTACATCCTGACCATAGCGCGTGTTCAACAGACCCTCATGAGCTGTGATTTCCGTTGGCATATAAAGCACAGACACTTTGTAACCTTTTGGAGAGAATGTGTGGTGGATGTATATATTGTTTATCAATGGGTATCAAGTGCTCACCGCTGCGGTTTTGCTTCCAGCGTACCTCCAGTCTGAACCAAATAAGCCACATCCCGGGCTGCCTGCTGGCTCCTCCCACTAAGACACTGCGTTCAGGGGAAGTGGTGGACCACCACGGCCTGGAGTCGATTCCTGAGGAGGCTGTGTTCACCGGTGGCCGCAGCCTCAAGGGGGCGTGGTTAGCGGGTGACTAGGGGTTTAGCGGGTGACTTGCAGTCAGCAGGTTTATCCTCGTCTCATCGCGTAGAGCAACTCCTCTGTCCAGTCGGGTCACGTGCAGTCTGACTGGGCCAACTGCCTATGGAGTGTAGTCTTCCAACACAATGGCTGTGCAGCTTCTGGAAGCAAGTCACTCAGCATGTCTTCAGAGGAGAATTAATACTTGTCAACACCACTGGGGGCAGCGCCTTGGTTTCCTGGTACACAGGTTTTCCCCCCGGTCCTCAACGGCAACAACCCCCCCCCCCCCCCACCCTATCTGGTGCCTGGTACTAGTCTACACCATTTCATATTAACAGCGTGTTACAGAAAAAATACTAACACGGCTTAGAAGAAATAAATCATTTGTTTAACGAGTGCAATGATTTGCACTCTCTGACTGGATCGTTGTGTCCAAACCAAATGAGGAATGCTTTCATGGGGCTTTTTGGAATTAAGTACTCCCAAAGTGCGAGGCTGGAATGCTGCTAGCCTCATAAAAGGAATTTCAAGGCAGTTGGGAATCAGAAGCAGCGAGAAGCACTCAAAAGAGAACGATTTCCCTTATTTTGTCATTTATGTGGCTTAAGTCACCCTCGTTCATGTACCTGGGGGCTGTCGGTTTGAACAGGTTTTATTTCCCTCTTTTTCCAGAGACTCGTGGGGGAAATTTTCAATTCGTAAGTGACTGAAGTGTTGTTTGGGGAATTGCCAAAGGCAGTTTGGTGCTGAGCAGAGGAATTGAGGTGTAGCTGTGAGGTGAGAGCAGGTATTGTGCACGTGTTACCACACACGGGACAAAGGAAGGAGTAAATTACAGGCATAGTTTCCCCAAACTCTTAATTATTGTCACACCGCTGTACTGCGGCAAACTCCCTCTCATTAGTGATGAGCCCAGGATTTAATATTGTTATGGCAATATTATGGCTTTCTTACTGTATAAACGGGGTGGTTTGCTATTGTGCAATGAGCTTTTTTCTCTGAAAACTGTAGCCTCATTATTATAGCCAATCTTTCTGATAAATGGTTAGATATTTTACTTTTACACTCTTATTCTTGGGGATTTAAGTATTAAAATGTGATTTTTCATGCAAAAAACACCAATTTAAAATGAACCAAAATAGCAGATTTTCTCTAAATTGATAAAAGTGGGCTGTGTGAGTTTTTTTGGAAAAACACTCTTCAATGGTGTTGAACACACCAGTGTGCGTCTGAGAGCAGCACAGGCCAGCGTAGCAGAACAGCAGCCTGAGACAGCGCACTGGTGACAGCAGTGTGGAGCAGCACAGGCCAGCGTAGCAGAACAGCAGCCTGAGACAGCGCACTGGTGACAGCAGTGTGGAGCAGCACAGGCCAGCGTAGCAGAACAGCAGCCTGAGACAGCGCACTGGTGACAGCAGTGTGGAGCAGCACAGACCAGCGTAGCAGAACAGCAGCCTGAGACAGCGCACTGGTGAAAGCAGTGTGAGTGAACTTTATATTCCGTGCATGCCGGAACTCTCCACTGACTGAAGCCTCCTTGTCGTAGTTAATTCGCAAGTATTGCTGGGGAGGGCCATGTTAGTGCCCCACGCCCCAATCCCATCACAACCCCTGCAGCATTGATGCACTGCTGATCAAATATAACGCTATTTCTTTTGAAGTGATATGGTTTAGACATAGCATCAAAACACATCAAAGAAAACCTTGATGCATCTTTTGATGGGACGAGAGATGAGGGGGAGTTGGGGGCGGGTGAGCAGCTGTTTCGGTCCCGGGGGGATGGGTAGGGTGGGTTTGTTTGAAGGGGGTCACCTCAAGCAATGTATGGCTGTGGAATAACAAAGGGCCTATTTGTTGTATACCGCAGGTTAGGAATTTCAGAATTGGGAGAGGACGTATTAAATAGGACAAGCCCGTGTTATACCTGCTCTGATGGAAGTCTCATCAATTTAACCTTTCTTTTTGCTCATTTTCTTAATGTGGTCTTTTATGCTTTGTTCTTGGTTTAAAGCGGCCTCATTATCTCACTTTCATTTGTAGACCCTCTCGACCCCTCCCCAACCCCCACCCCTGTGACTCAGTGTGGAATGTACTCATAGCTCCTCGCTACTGTGCTCCTCAGTCCTGTTTAAAATGAGAACCGGTGGATTAAGAAGAAGTGTCCATGTGAAGAAGTCATTGGTAGTTTTTTTTTTCCCCACTTGTCACTTGGAAATCCCACTTAAAGGATCCTGTTTTGAGGGGTAACACAAAAAAAAAAACCAGAGGACAAAGAAAGTAGTCCTTTGTATTCCTACGTGTCTGTGTTTGGACACGAAGCGAAGTTGTTGAAAGGTAAAGATGTGAAAGAGACGGCTAGGTAACGATAAGCCTTAGTAGGTAGAAATTATTTATTGAAGGTAGCATAACGACGGACGGTGGTAAGAGCAAGAACAAACAAACAAGAGAGAGAGTCGGGAGTTCTTTGTCGTTTGAAGAGAATGTAGAGTGAGGACAGAAATCATTCAGAGTGACAACCAGGTTTTTATTAACGTTTAAGAGGGGGGATGGTTGTGCATCGAGGCCGTAGACATGCTGAAATTAAAAATGATGAAACCTGGAGTCCCAGTGGTGAAGAAAAATTAGGGGGGGGAAAGATTACTTTCCCCCTAAACTACAAAAAAGTGAAAAGCTGTGGGAATTAAGGAGAGACCCTAGAGAACACTGCAAAGGACAAAACAGGAGTGGATCTAAAACACAGCTTTGGGGGTTCTCCCCAACATACGAACAGATTAATTGGCTGTTCGCTGAAAACCTGCAAGGCACCGTAAAAAAGGACCGTATTAGCACTGTAAGAAAGGCAGATCCAGGTCAGCCAGGAGAAATCAGAAGCACATGTTCGCCTGCATTGTCCAAGAGCGCAGAGCCTCGAGGAGACTTATTGCCCAAGAGCCGTCGTGCAAGCTGAGAGATCAAAGTAAGGTACCGACGGAACGGCAGTCTCCGTAGAGTGGACCGAGCTACTGGTGTGGAGAGGAAGGGATGTCCCCCACCACCGCCCCCACCAAACTTGTGTTGCTCTCTCCGGGTGTGGAAGGAAGGGGGGGGGGGGGGGTGTGTGGTGGTGTTGGGTTGAGTTGGGTTGAGTTGGGTTGGGTTGGGTTGAGTTGGGTTGGGTTGCGCAGAAAGGGCCATGCATGCTTTTCCAGGGACCATGTTTGGTGCAATAAAGAAGGATTGAACGACACATTGCGGGTCTCTATTGGGACGCTTCACGTGTGGGATATTTAGCGGGTCTCTATTGGGGACGCTTCACGTGTGGGATATTTAGCGGGTCTCTATTGGAGACGCTTCACGTGTGGGATATTTAGCGGGTCTCTATTGGGGACGCTTCACGTGTGGGATATTTAGCGGGTCTCTTTTGGGACGCTTCACGTGTGGGATATTTAGCGGGTCTCTATTGGAGACGCTTCACGTGTGGGATATTTAGCGGGTCCTCTATTGGAGACGCTTCACGTGTGGGATATTTAGCGGGTCTCTATTGGGACGCTTCACGTGTGGGATATTTAGCGGGTCTCTTTTGGGACGCTTCACGTGTGGGATATTAGCGGGTCTCTATTGGAGACGCTTCACGTGTGGGATATTTAGCGGGTCTCTTTTGGGACGCTTCACGTGTGGGATATTTAGCGGGTCTCTATTGGAGACGCTTCACGTGTGGGATATTTAGCGGGTCTCTATTGGGACGCTTCACGTGTGGGATATTTAGCGGGTCTCTTTTGGGACGCTTCACGTGTGGGATATTTAGCGGGTCTCTATTGGAGACGCTTCACGTGTGGGATATTTAGCGGGTCTCTATTGGGACGCTTCACGTGTGGGATATTTAGCGGGTCTCTATTGGAGACGCTTCACGTGTGGGATATTTAGCGGGTCTCTATTGGGGACGCTTCACGTGTGGGATATTTAGCGGGTCTCTATTGGAGACGCTTCACGTGTGGGATATTTAGCGGGTCTCTATTAGAGACGCTTCGCGTGTGGGATATTTAGCGGGTCTCTATTGGAGACGCTTCACGTGTGGGATATTTAGCGGGTCTCTATTGGGGACGCTTCACGTGTGGGATATTTAGCGGGTCTCTATTGGAGACGCTTCACGTGTGGGATATTCATCACTGGCTCATACTGGAGCCTGGTCCTGCATCACAATACTGTCAGCCTGCTAAGATGGGCCCGGTGGGGGAGCCAGACTGTTTGTGGGTGGAGATGAATGTGTCTCATGGAGAGGATCTGTCAGAGAAGCGGACGAATGGCTCTGGGACACCATATTCCTCCTTATTTTTCATTTCTCTCCGTTGCAGATGCCTTAATAAACCACGACAGACAAAAACCTCACCCTGAGCTGAGAAACACCCGTCTGATTGCCGCGGGAACGGAAGCAGCGTTCACACTGTGTGACTCCTCTATGCAGCTTGGCTTTCTTTAGGTGTAATGTTGCGTTTTCTTTTTGTAAGACCGATGTACAGTCGAATAAGGGAACAGCTTCATGTTAGCCATAGTGTCGCTGATTTTCCCTAACACTGCACATTTTTACATTTATGCAAACAAATTAAAGTGGACAGAGCTATAGCAACTGAATGAAATATTGCGTGTATATTTAAATATGAATTAATATAACCTCACAGAAGAAGGAAATGCAGTATGTTCCTGGACGTTAATGCAGTGAGTTGCTGTATTGAAGCTTTTCTTTTAACTAACTAAGAATGTGAGATCTCTCATTATCAAACTTTCTGATTTCCTGACAGAATTCATGCTGTCTAAAGCCGAACATGAGTCTTGTTATTCTTGAAAATGACTGCCAAGAGTGCGGCAAACAAACTCGACTCACTACAAGAAGACAACAAGCAGAAGGGAGGGGGAGGCATTGGGGTGGGCACATCACGAAGGTTTTGAAAGTTAGGAAATCACACTGTGTACATGTCACCACCTCTGCAAGGAAGCAAAGACTTCAGAGCCATTAGTTCGGTGATGCCCATTAGCCCATTAGCCCATTAGCCCTGGACACTGGACTGTAGGATTATAAAGCTGCTACCACAACTCCAGGATGAACAAAGTCTCCGGCTGTTTCCATAAAACTGCTTTCTTTTCCAATGATTCTGGGGACAGGATACAAGCCGGAACATTGATACTTTGACTGGTTAACAACTTCTTCTTTTTTTCCGTGTCTCTTGTAATGGTGCCTCGCTTCTTTCTTGACTTAGCCGTAGCTTTACTGACTTACCTTAAGACTTAGCCATAGCTTTACTGACTTACCTTAAGACTTAGCCATAGCTTTACTGACTTACCTTAAGACTTAGCCATAGCTTTACTGACTTACCTTAAGACTTAGCCATAGCTTTACTGACTTGCCTTAAGACTTAGCCATAGCTTTACTGACTTGCCTTAAGACTTAGCCATAGCTTTACTGACTTACCTTAAGACTTAGCCATAGCTTTACTCACTTACCTTAAGACTTAGCCATAGCTTTACTCACTTACCTTAAGACTTAGCCATAGCTTTACTGACTTACCTTAAGACTTAGCCATAGCTTTACTGACTTTCCTTAAGACTTAGCCATAGCTTTACTGTGTGAACTAGACTTGATGTTCATGGCTTTGGATACCTTCTACTTTATGCTGGAGTTCTACTTTAATGACCTTCGGTATGCACTTTTTGTGCGTCGCTTTGGATAGAAGCATCGGCTAAATTAATGTAATGTAATGTTAAACCTTGGGTTCAGCTAATATTTTAAGAAGCATCGACATTTAAACAAAAAAGGTTTATACCTTGTCTCAAAATAGCCACCCGTGCTTTGAAGGCACATTCCGTTTCTGATTCCGTCAGGTGGAAGCTCTACCCTATTCTTAAAGCTTTTTACAGGTGGTGTTCCTGCTGGTGTTTGTAAATGGAAGGAAATAAACCCAGCGAGTGGCGCGATAACCCCCCAGGGACAGTGGATGATGTGGTAGAGCAGAGGTCCTGGGAGAATGGTTAAGCCTTCTGAATAAGGTTAGAGGAGGGGAGTACTGAGAAGTCACATGCATACAGTACATACGTGTACATGCATACTGCATATGCATGCATAGATGCATACATGCTTACATACCCTTATGGAAATGTAATATACTGCAGTATATTTTAAATATATTGTGACGATAATTTTGATATATTTACAATATACTGCAGTATATTCTTTTATATACTGTATGTACAGATACATATGTATGACTCCTGTTTGATCAAGCTGTGCATGAAATATGTTTCTCCTGTGGTGTGAAAAGAAGCAGTGTGTCACCCCAACTGTAGGCAATGTAGCAATGGGACATACCTATGATTGGGTTTTCTCTAAATTACGAGGACAAACATACTAAAATGGTGATAAAATAGTTTTAAAAAGCCTCTTTCCTGGGGTTTTACTCTTTCTTTACTATCTGATTTGTGTTGCCTCAGGGGGTGGAGTTTCAGGTACAATAGAAACCTTGTGTGTGCTGATAATTCAGCTGCTAAATTACAGCTACACTTATGCTCCCCACCTGTGTTCACACCCTTGTGGTTTAGAGAGCAGCAACAGTGGCTCAGAGTGTGTCGAAGCTCTTTTGTTCCATTACTAAAAAAAATAAAAAATAAAATAAAAATACCCGCTTTGAATTGACAGGAAAGGAGTGATTCAGTGCCTGGCACAGCAGTGCAGTCGCGCTTTTGGTCTTTTCAGGATACGGTTTTAAGAAACTTTTTAATCTCGGCGCAGTAGGTGTGTATGTGAGTAATCGTCAGAGAAGTCAAAACATTTCCATTAATCCTCAGGTAGGATTTTCTTCAGGCCGGTGACTTCCAAGATAACACTTCGCTGTGATAAAGAGCAGGGGGGGGGGGGGGGGCGGTTTCACCATTTCAGACTGCCTAAATGAGAAATCACTCATCTGGATGTTCCTACGAGACTGGACCTTCCTCGCTTTCAAATACACACGCAAAAGCACTTAGACACCTTAACCTCGACTTACTCTTTGTAGCACAAAACACCTGCATGTCTCTGCTACCTAACCGAGGAAAACAGGCAATGGCTTTTCAATTATATTAGAGCAGTCCCTGTGAATTTTATTACACTGCAAACTACACATTTACTGGTTTAACAATGACTGCACTAGTTCTAAGGTTGTGGAAGATTTCAGGAGATATGGGCATACGGAGTAAAAAAAAATTTTTAAAAAAGTAAAAACTTTTCAGTGCCAGTGTGGGAGTAAATGGCTGGAAAGGTAGGCTAATGGTGCTGAGAGCTCGCATAACGAAACTGTTTCAAATGCTCCAGAATTCATCACATGCTGAGCTCTTACATTGGTGCTGAAATTCTGTGTTGTTGAGATGAAGTGTCTGATATATATTTTTCCCCCCATTGGTATATGCGACAGGATATAGGCCTGCATTTTAAAAAAATTTACAATAATTTGTTGGTGGAACATGCAGTTTCCTTACGTATAAACTTGTTTAATCTTTCCTTGATAAATTCACTCTGCATCAGGGCTCTCGCTGGATCCCCTGGAGAACTGTTCCTTCTTTCTTCATTTTGACCTATTTGCAAATGGGTTATGGGGAAAAAAGAGAGCCGTGCACACTACCAAACGGAGGTGGAACGGGGGTGGGCAGTACCGGTGAGAATGCCAAGCTGTCATTTCTGCGGAAATATTAACTGTACCGGCACTTTAAGGGATCTGCCTTGGTGTTTCTAAATTCATCCACACAGTAATCTCACTGACACATCACCACAAAGGCACAGAAGGTGAAGACACACTGTTTTACTCGCTCAGAGAGGAGAGGGGGGCATGAGAGGGGTGAAGACACACTGTTTTACTCACTCAGAGAGGAGAGGGGGGCATGAGAGGGGTGAAGACACTGTTTTATTCGCTCAGAGGGGAGAGGGGGCATGAGAGGGGTGAAGACACTGTTTTATTCGCTCAGAGGGGAGAGGGGGCATGAGAGGGGTGAAGACACACTGTTTTACTCGCTCAGAGAGGAGAGGGGGCATGAGAGGGGTGAAGACACTGTTTTACTCGCTCAGAGGGGAGAGGGGGCATGAGAGGGGTGGAGACACTGTTTTACTCACTCAGAGGGGGGAGGGGCATGAGAGGGGTGAAGACACTGTTTTACTCACTCAGAGAGGAGAGGGGGGCATGAGAGGGGTGAAGACACTGTTTTACTCACTCAGAGGGGGGAGGGGCATGAGAGGGGTGAAGACACTGTTTTACTCACTCAGAGAGGAGAGGGGGCATGAGGGGGTGAAGACACTGTTTTACTCACTCAGAGGGGGGAGGGGCATGAGAGGGGTGAAGACACTGTTTTACTCACTCAGAGAGGAGAGGGGGGCATGAGAGGGGTGAAGACACTGTTTTACTCACTCAGAGAGGAGAGGGGGGCATGAGAGGGGTGAAGACACACTGTTTTACTCACTCAGAGAGGAGAGGGGGGCATGAGGGGGGTGAAGACACTGTTTTACTCGCTCAGAGGGGAGAGGGGGGCATGAGAGGGGTGAAGACACTGTTTTACTCACTCAGAGTGGAGAGGGGGGCATGAGGGGGGTGAAGACACTGTTTTACTCGCTCAGAGGGGAGAGGGGGGCATGAGAGCGGTGAAGACACTGTTTTACTCACTCAGAGAGGAGAGGGGGGCATGAGAGGGGTGAAGACACTGTTTTACTCACTCAGAGTGGAGAGGGGGCATGAGAGGGGTGAAGACACTGTTTTACTCGCTCAGAGGGGAGAGGGGCATGAGGGGGGTGAAGACACTGTTTTACTCACTCAGAGAGGAGAGGGGGGCATGAGGGGGGTGAAGACACTGTTTTACTCACTCAGAGGGGAGAGGGGGGCATGAGAGGGGTGAAGACACACTGTTTTACTCACTCAGAGGAGAGAGGGGCATGAGAGGGGTGAAGACACTGTTTTACTCACTCAGAGAGGAGAGGGGGCATGAGGGGGGTGAAGACACACTGTTTTACTCACTCAGAGGAGAGAGGGGCATGAGAGGGGTGAAGACACTGTTTTACTCACTCAGAGGGGAGAGGGGGGCATGAGGGGGGTGAAGACACTGTTTTACTCGCTCAGAGTGGAGAGGGGGGCATGAGAGGGGTGAAGACACTGTTTTACTCACTCAGAGGAGAGAGGGGGCATGAGAGGGGTGAAGACACTGTTTTACTCACTCAGAGGGGAGAGGGGGGGCATGAGAGGGGTGAAGACACTGTTTACTCACTCAGAGAGGAGAGGGGGCATGAGAGGGGTGAAGACACTGTTTTACTCAGAGAGGAGAGGGGGGCACGAGAGGGGTGAAGACACTGTTTTACTCACTCAGAGAGGAGAGGGGGGCATGAGAGGGGTGAAGACACTGTTTTACTCACTCAGAGAGGAGAGGGGGCATGAGAGGGGGTGAAGACACTGTTTTACTCACTCAGAGAGGAGAGGGGGGCATGAGAGGGGTGAAGACACTGTTTTTACTCACTCAGAGAGGAGAGGGGGGCACGAGAGGGGTGAAGACACTGTTTTACTCACTCAGAGAGGAGAGGGGGGCATGAGAGGGGTGAAGACACACTGTTTTACTCACTCAGAGGGGAGAGGGGGCATGAGGGGGGTGAAGACACTGTTTTACTCACTCAGAGAGGAGAGGGGGGCATGAGAGGGGTGAATACACTGTTTTACTCACTCAGAGAGGAGAGGGGGGCATGAGAGGGGTGAATACACTGTTTTACTCGCTCAGAGAGGAGAGGGGGGCATGAGAGGGGTGAATACACTGTTTTACTCGCTCAGAGGGGAGAGGGGGGCATGAGGGGGGTGAAGACACTGTTTTACTCGCTCAGAGAGGAGAGGGGGGCATGAGAGGGGTGAATACACTGTTTTACTCACTCAGAGAGGAGAGGGGGGGCATGAGAGGGGTGAATACACTGTTTTACTCACTCAGAGAGGAGAGGGGGGCATGAGAGGGTGAAGACACTGTTTTACTCGCTCAGAGAGGAGAGGGGGGCAATGAGAGGGGTGAAGACACTGTTTTACTCACTCAGAGGGGAGAGGGGGCATGAGAGGGGTGAAGACACTGTTTTACTCACTCAGAGGGGAGAGGGGGGCATGAGAGGGGTGAAGACACACTGTTTTACTCACTCAGAATGGAGAGGGGGGCATGAGGGGGGTGAAGACACACTGTTTTACTCGCTCAGAGTGGAGAGGGGGGCATGAGAGGGGTGAAGACACACTGTTTTACTCACTCAGAGGGGAGGAGGGGGCATGAGGGGGGTGAAGACACTGTTTTACTCACTCAGAGAGGAGAGGGGGGCATGAGAGGGGTGAAGACACTGTTTTACTCGCTCAGAGGGGAGAGGGGGGCATGAGAGGGGTGAAGACACACTGTTTTACTCACTCAGAGGGGAGAGGGGGGGCATGAGAGGGGTGAAGACACACTGTTTTACTCACTCAGAGAGGAGAGGGGGGCATGAGAGGGGTGAAGACACTGTTTTACTCGCTCAGAGGGGAGAGGGGGGCATGAGAGGGGTGAAGACACACTGTTTTACTCACTCAGAGGGGAGAGGGGGGCATGAGAGGGGTGAAGACACACTGTTTTACTCACTCAGAATGGAGAGGGGGGCATGAGGGGGGTGAAGACACACTGTTTTACTCACTCAGAATGGAGAGGGGGGCATGAGGGGGGTGAAGACACACTGTTTTACTCACTCAGAGAGGAGAGGGGGGCACGAGAGGGGTGAAGACACTGTTTTACTCACTCAGAGGGGAGAGGGGGGCATGAGAGGGGTGAAGACACACTGTTTTACTCACTCAGAATGGAGAGGGGGGCATGAGGGGGGTGAAGACACACTGTTTTACTCACTCAGAGAGGAGAGGGGGGCATGAGAGGGGTGAAGACACTGTTTTACTCACTCAGAGGGGAGAGGGGGGCATGAGGGGGGGTGAAGACACTGTTTTACTCACTCAGAGGGGAGAGGGGGGCATGAGAGGGGTGAAGACACTGTTTTACTCACTCAGAGGGGAGAGGGGGGCATGAGGGGGGTGAAGACACTGTTTTACTCGCTCAGAGAGGAGAGGGGGGGCATGAGAGGGGTGAAGACACTGTTTTACTCGCTCAGAGGGGAGGGGGGGGGGCATGAGAGGGGTGAAGACACTGTTTTACTCACTCAGAGGAGAGAGGGGGCATGAGAGGGGTGAAGACACTGTTTTACTCAGAGGGGGGAGGGGCATGAGAGGGGTGAAGACACTGTTTTACTCACTCAGAGGGGAGAGGGGGGCATGAGGGGGGTGAAGACACTGTTTTACTCGCTCAGAGGGGAGGGGGGGGCATGAGAGGGGTGAAGACACTGTTTTACTCACTCAGAGGAGAGAGGGGGGCATGAGAGGGGTGAAGACACTGTTTTACTCACTCAGAGGAGAGAGGGGGCATGAGAGGGGTGAAGACACACTGTTTTACTCACTCAGAGGGGAGAGGGGGCATGAGAGGGGTGAAGACACACTGTTTTACTCGCTCAGAGTGGAGAGGGGGCATGAGAGGGGTGAAGACACTGTTTTACTCACTCAGAGGGGGGAGGGGCATGAGGGGGGTGAAGACACTGTTTTACTCGCTCAGAGTGGAGAGGGGGGCATGAGAGGGGTGAAGACACTGTTTTACTCACTCAGAGAGGAGAGGGGGGCATGAGGGGGGTGAAGACACTGTTTTACTCGCTCAGAGAGGAGAGGGGGGCATGAGGGGGGTGAAGACACTGTTTTACTCGCTCAGAGAGGAGAGGGGGGCATGAGGGGGGGTGAAGACACTGTTTTACTCACTCAGAGAGGAGAGGGGGCATGAGAGAGGTGAAGACACTGTTTTACTCACTCAGAGGGGAGAGGGGGCATGAGAGGGGTGAAGACACACTGTTTTACTCACTCAGAATGGAGAGGGGGGCAAGGGGGGTGAAGACACACTGTTTTACTCGCTCAGAGAGGAGAGGGGGGCATGAGGGGGGTGAAGACACTGTTTTACTCGCTCAGAGGGGAGAGGGGGGCATGAGAGGGGTGAAGACACTGTTTTACTCACTCAGAGGAGAGAGGGGGCATGAGAGGGGTGAAGACACTGTTTTACTCACTCAGAGGGGAGAGGGGGCATGAGAGGGGTGAAGACACTGTTTTACTCGCTCAGAGAGGAGAGGGGGGCATGAGAGGGGTGAAGACACTGTTTTACTCACTCAGAGAGGAGAGGGGGGCATGAGGGGGGTGAAGACACACTGTTTTACTCACTCAGAGGGGAGAGGGGGCATGAGAGGGGTGAAGACACTGTTTTACTCGCTCAGAGAGGAGAGGGGGGCATGAGAGGGGTGAAGACACTGTTTTACTCACTCAGAGAGGAGAGGGGGGCATGAGGGGGGTGAAGACACTGTTTTACTCGCTCAGAGGGGAGGGGGGGGGGGGCATGAGAGGGGTGAAGACACACTGTTTTACTCACTCAGAGAGGAGAGGGGGGCATGAGGGGGGTGAAGACACACTGTTTTACTCACTCAGAGTGGAGAGGGGGGCATGAGGGGGGTGAAGACACTGTTTTACTCACTCAGAGGGGAGAGGGGGGCATGAGAGGGGTGAAGACACTGTTTTACTCACTCAGAGTGGAGAGGGGGGCATGAGGGGGGTGAAGACACTGTTTTACTCACTCAGAGTGGAGAGGGGGGCATGAGAGGGGTGAAGACACTGTTTTACTCACTCAGAGGGGAGAGGGGGGCATGAGAGGGGTGAAGACACTGTTTTACTCGCTCAGAGAGGAGAGGGGGGCATGAGAGGGGTGAAGACACTGTTTTACTCGCTCAGAGGGGAGAGGGGCATGAGAGGGGTGAAGACACTGTTTTACTCACTCAGAGAGGAGAGGGGGGCATGAGAGGGGTGAAGACACTGTTTTACTCACTCAGAGAGGAGAGGGGGGCATGAGAGGGGTGAAGACACTGTTTTACTCGCTCAGAGGGGAGGGGGGGCATGAGAGGGGTGAAGACACTGTTTTACTCGCTCAGAGTGGAGAGGGGGCATGAGAGGGGTGAAGACACTGTTTTACTCACTCAGAGAGGAGAGGGGGGCATGAGAGGGGTGAAGACACTGTTTTACTCACTCAGAGAGGAGAGGGGGGCATGAGAGGGGTGAAGACACTGTTTTACTCACTCAGAGAGGAGAGGGGGGCATGAGAGGGGTGAAGACACACTGTTTTACTCACTCAGAGGGGAGAGGGGGCATGAGAGGGGTGAAGACACTGTTTTACTCACTCAGAGAGGAGAGGGGGGCATGAGAGGGGTGAAGACACTGTTTTACTCACTCAGAGAGGAGAGGGGGGCATGAGAGGGGTGAAGACACTGTTTTACTCGCTCAGAGGGGAGAGGGGGGCATGAGAGGGGTGAAGACACACTGTTTTACTCACTCAGAGGAGAGAGGGGGGCATGAGGGGGGTGAAGACACTGTTTTACTCACTCAGAGAGGAGAGGGGGGCATGAGGGGGGTGAAGACACTGTTTTACTCGCTCAGAGGGGAGAGGGGGGCATGAGAGGGGTGAAGACACTGTTTTACTCGCTCAGAGAGGAGAGGGGGGCATGAGAGGGGTGAAGACACTGTTTTACTCGCTCAGAGGGGAGAGGGGGGGCATGAGGGGGGTGAAGACACTGTTTTACTCGCTCAGAGGGGAGAGGGGGGCATGAGAGGGGTGAAGACACTGTTTTACTCACTCAGAATGGAGAGGGGGGCATGAGGGGGGTGAAGACACACTGTTTTACTCGCTCAGAGGGGAGAGGGGGGCATGAGGGGGGTGAAGACACACTGTTTTACTCGCTCAGAGGGGGAGAGGGGGGCATGAGGGGGGTGAAGACACTGTTTTACTCGCTCAGAGAGGAGAGGGGGCATGAGAGAGGTGAAGACACTGTTTTACTCGCTCAGAGGGGAGAGGGGGGGCATGAGAGGAGTGAAGACACACTGTTTTACTCACTCAGAATGGAGAGGGGGGCATGAGGGGGGTGAAGACACACTGTTTTACTCGCTCAGAGGGGAGAGGGGGGCATGAGAGGGGTGAAGACACTGTTTTACTCACTCAGAGTGGAGAGGGGGGCATGAGGGGGGTGAAGACACACTGTTTTACTCACTCAGAGGGGAGAGGGGGGCATGAGAGGGGTGAAGACACTGTTTTACTCGCTCAGAGAGGAGAGGGGGGCATGAGAGGGGTGAAGACACTGTTTTACTCACTCAGAGAGGAGAGGGGGGCATGAGAGGGGTGAAGACACTGTTTTACTCACTCAGAGGGGAGAGGGGGGCATGAGGGGGGTGAAGACACACTGTTTTACTCACTCAGAGTGGAGAGGGGGGCATGAGGGGGGTGAAGACACTGTTTTACTCGCTCAGAGAGGAGAGGGGGGCATGAGAGGGGTGAAGACACTGTTTTACTCACTCAGAGGGGAGAGGGGGGCATGAGGGGGGTGAAGACACACTGTTTTACTCACTCAGAGAGGAGAGGGGGGCATGAGGGGGGTGAAGACACTGTTTTACTCACTCAGAGGGGAGAGGGGGGGGGGCATGAGGGGGGTGAAGACACTGTTTTACTCACTCAGAGGGGGGGAGGGGCATGAGAGGGGTGAAGACACTGTTTTACTCACTCAGAGAGGAGAGGGGGCATGAGAGGGGTGAAGACACTGTTTTACTCGCTCAGAGGGGAGAGGGGGGCATGAGAGGGGTGAAGACACTGTTTTACTCACTCAGAGAGGAGAGGGGGGCATGAGGGGGGTGAAGACACTGTTTTACTCACTCAGAGAGGAGAGGGGGGGGGGGCATGAGGGGGGTGAAGACACTGTTTTACTCACTCAGAGGGGGGGAGGGGCATGAGAGGGGTGAAGACACTGTTTTACTCACTCAGAGAGGAGAGGGGGCATGAGAGGGGTGAAGACACTGTTTTACTCGCTCAGAGGGGAGAGGGGGGCATGAGAGGGGTGAAGACACTGTTTTACTCACTCAGAGAGGAGAGGGGGGGGGGCATGAGGGGGGTGAAGACACTGTTTTACTCACTCAGAGGGGGGAGGGGCATGAGAGCGGTGAAGACACTGTTTTACTCACTCAGAGGGGAGAGGGGGGCATGAGAGGGGTGAAGACACACTGTTTTACTCACTCAGGGGAGAGGGGGGGGGGGGCATGAGAGGTGACAGGAGTTATAAACCGACTTGGTTAAAGGGACTGGCAGCTCTGTTTGCAATGCGCAAGACAAATGCACAGAGCTGGGGAGAACGATGATTATGATGAATATAATTTTGTCTTGCTGTGGTATGTGGTGTGGTGGGGGACGGGAGGGGGTGTTAGATTCCGTGATTAGACGGCCTGGTGACTGATAAGTTTGCTCAGTGTTCTTTTGAAGTGTGGAGCCTATGTAAATGGAGTATGACAAATCTATTTAATGAGTCTTTTAAGCCTGTCCCACCCTGAGAAATTTAATAGAGTAGGACTTTTTCTTCCATTTTGTGCAGATAGTGTGTGTGCACATTCATTAAAGAGATGGAGATGGGCTAGCATATCTTTTTTCACAGAGAATATGAGCATTCCGAGAGCAACTTTGAACATGACAGCAAAATACTTGTTTTCAAGTTCTTGAGCTGTTGTGTATGAATATAGTTTTTGCTTTTACTACTATGTGCCCAAAGACATCAATGATATATTTACAGAATGTAAAAATGCAGTGGAAGTGATTAAACTTGCTTCAAGGCACAAATGAGCTAAGAAATATATTTTAAACCAGTAATGTTTTTTTATTGATCTTTTAGAATAAAAGTTCATAATTTAGCTCATTTTTAACCTCTTTAAAGATCAGATCTCTGTATACAAACACTGTAGACAAAGAGACAAAGGATTTATTTTGCTTCATGAAATATACTCTAATGTTTTTTTTCTTTCTATTTCATATTGTAGGAATGTGGAAATTGTCCTCTGACAGTAATATCATAACTATTATGAAAGAAAATCCATGTTTTACCTAAAAATAAGTGAGAACAGATGCTGGAAATTGTGTGGGAAACACTGGACATTAAAGCAAGAGAATGGTTCTTTATTTAATGGTGCTCTAGCAAAGCCTCCCTGCATTGTTAGTGAGGCTGGTGCAATACACTAAGTAAAAATAATAATTTTAATCTTATATTTATGTTACTTTTTTGATAAATAAGACAAACTATCTGCCAGTAGGGTGGGATAGTTTTACTCATTTCAAGATTTGCCAGTGGGGTAAGATAATTTCACTTGTCAAGCAAAAAGTAACTTAAAACAAGATAATATTTCCAACTTTTGAGAACATTTAAAATAAAAAAAATAAAAAAAAGACTAAGGGCTCTATTTTCAAACCAGCGCAAGGGGACGGTATAGTCAAACGCAAGCTTGTTGACAGCATCAACGTCTTAAAACTGGCGCTATGGCGTTTCTCAGCAATACCGCTAGGATCAACAAATTCTCAACATAACATCCTTTCGCTTGCGCTGCAGTGGGATGGGTGGCGCTGTCTGGGGCGTGTTCTAAAATACTTTCGGCTCAGTGACAATTTGAACCAACGAAAACCCATTGCGTTATGATCAGCTGGAACCACCTCTTAGCGGGAACGCAATAGACTCTGGCAATTTGGCAACTTATTCGTCATGTAGTTCTATGTAGTGTCTATAGGTGATGCCAACATTACACTTCCATTTAATGAACAAATAGCCTATAATTATTATGAATTAATTAATTTTAATTTAAACTACTAGAATAAAACAGGACAGCTTACAAGAAACTTGCGATCATGTAGGCCAATAGCCTATAATATATAAATTACACATTGACACAGTTGAATCATAAGCCTACCATTTGAATCATAATTATGCCTACATCACCTAATGTAGGCTAATTAATACATTCGCCACCTCCTCCCGTGCCTTCCGAACTTCTGGGAGACGAGGTGGTGTGGATTGTGATCCACAAATTACTACAGTCCTAGCCTGTACTTCTGTTGCAAGTATGTCTGATTCCTGTGCGGAAAATCGCTCTTGTCGTTGAAGGTCCAGTGCGTTTGGGTTGCTCATTATGAAATTGCATGGAGCGATTGCGTTCCAACTGGCTTTTTTTTAAAGCATGAGAACAACAATTTGATTGGCTACCATAGAGACACACCTTGGACATTTAAACCCAGCCTTTTAGCAATACCGCCATAAGGTGCGCCAAGATTGCCGTCATGAAATTACCAAATTTCTCGCCGACACGCCCTCAGAGCGATACCGCCAAGCGATTACTCTTGCGTTCACCATTGCGTTTGGTTTATTAAAATAGAGCCCTAAAACTTAACAGATATTTTTTGCAGTGTACAGAAAAGGATTTCAGTTTGACAACATGTTTTCACCATTGTGAAGGTGGTAATTAAAACATTTTGTAAATGGCCTTTTACACAGTAGATGCTTGGTATGTTTATTCTGGATTTATGTCATGAATATCTACATTTGTACAATTTGTACAATATGTACAATTTGGGAATCTCAGTTATATGAACTCATGTTCACAGGATGGAACCCAGGGTTTCTTTCAACCAGCCAGCCAGAAACATGCTCTTGTGACAGACCACCAGATTTAGCCCCGAGTCCCCTGCACAGACAGACACCCCTCTAAATAATACTCCTTGAACGGGCAGCACTGTGTTTTTCTCTATATATTTCCACGCTGGTGGAATTGCACAGTAGGATTTTGGTGGTTAAAAGGAACTGTGAATTCTGTGCACTCTGTGGACTGCGCTTCCCTCTGGACTGCACTGGTTTTGTCAAGCCCACAAACACAAGCAAAATAAACCCTCCTCAGCAATTTCCTGCAAAAGCATGATTCAGAATCACATAGGGTGTAGTGTTCTACAGTGTGTTCCTATCAAAAAAAGACAGCTGTGTTGTGATATTGAACCCTTGCTGTTGGAATATTATAAAATAACACAATTGGCCATATGCCATTGCATGGTTTGAACACCTCTCATGTAAAATGTTGAGGATATTAGGATTATTGAACCATGCTCAGAACTGGGTGGGTTAAGATGATTATACAGTACTGTATCATTGCGAGGGTGGTTTACAAACCCAAAATCAGTTGCCAACCAAAAAATATATGAGTACTTTTCATTCTTCTTGAAGGACCATGCCATAACATTTCAGTTTCTCAAACAAGGCATAATGGTGTTCAAGCAGCAAGTGACCTCTTTTGATTGAAAATTTTATTTGGGATGGCGTTCTCAGTATCTGTTCTTTCAGTCAATTTACACCATGAGCAGCTATGATAGGTTTTGCAGACTTTAAAGCACGTCTGCAATATTTCAGTGTCTGCACAAACAAGAAGGAGATGGAGAATCCAATAGCTAATCTCTGTTCTCGATTGGATCAGTGGATAAAAATTCACAAGCCTTTCAAAGTAATACCCTTCTGTCTTTAATGGAAAATCTTGGAAACACCAGTGCTGTTTTCTTTAAACTAATCCACATTGATTTTTTTATTTCATAAATGAAGAGATTTAAAAATCCCTGAAGACTCAAGGGTGAGCTATGTGTAACTGTGTGTTGGGGGGCGGGTATCTTTGCTCTGTTTTAATGGCAGACTTGAGGGGCTCTATCCCTTATATTCCCAGTTTCTTATGAATTGGTTTTAGTATGAACATGCTACTGCGGCAAGGCCTTGTGCAGTGGACCCTCAACAAGTATCAAACGTCCACATCCACCGCGTGAAGGATGCGTCCACCGCGTGAAGCGTACACCCAGCCAGTGAAGCGTACATCCACCCCGTGAAGCGTACACCCACCAGATGAAGTATACATCCAACGCGTGAAGCGTATGTCCACCGCGTGAAGCATACGTCCACCATATGAAGCGTACATCCACCGCGTGAAGCGTGCGTCCACCACGTGAAGCATACACCCAGCCAGTGAAGCGTACATCCACCACGTGAAGCGTACACCCACCAGATGAAATATACATCCAACGCGTGAAGCGTATGTCCACCGCGTGAAGCATACGTCCACCACGTGAAGCGTACACCCAGCCAGTGAAGTGTACATCCACCCCGTGAAGCGTACACCCACCAGGTGACATATACATCCACCCGTGAAGCGTACACCCAGCCAGTGAAGCATACATCCACCGCGTGAAGCGTACACCCAGCCAGTGAAGCGTACATCCACCCCGTGAAGCGTACACCCAGCCAGTGAAGCGTACATCCACCCCGTGAAGCGTACACCCAGCCAGTGAAGCGTACATCCACCCCGTGAAGCGTACACCCAGCCAGTGAAGCGTACATCCACCCCGTGAAGCGTACATCCACCCCATGAAGCGTACGCCCACCAGGTGAAATATACATCCAACGCGTGAAGCATAACGTTAATCCACCGTGTGAAGCATACATCCACCGTGTGAAGCATACATCCACCATCACTGCGATGGTTACTAAGAACATCTAAAGAACCTGAGCTGTGCAGACAGTGGTAATAAGCTTGCAAGTCTTAGTCAAGATGTGGAATTAAGAAGGAAGCTGATTTAGATTGCATGCCTATTTGTATAGAAGTAGATGTGACAGGTCTGGGTATTAGATGCTGTAAGACATAGGGATGAGAAATACAATTTGGGAAATTGTGTGCTTGAGTCAACACCACTTGTCTCATAAATATACAGTACAAACTGAAAGCCGAGAGTTTTGAATTTGAAAACAAACTGACAAACAAAAAAGCAACCCCTGAGACTGTCAATAAGCTTTCAATACCGTCCTCGTCATCAAATGACATTTTTTTTGCCTCTGAGGAGTTGTAAATACTAATAAAAAAAACTGCATTAGCTTCTGTTTGCCCCAAAGTCATCGCTCACATAATTTGTAAGCTGTGTTTTCACAAATCCCTCTCCATGGTTACATCTATCGTAATGGTCTCAGTCTTTTAGTCAAGGAGGTTATTGTCAAATGGCTTCCTGTTTGTGACAAACAGCCATAGTTGTTCCCCAATATAAATGGATTGGATCTGGAAATTCTTAATGGTTATTAAAGTGTGTATGCCAGGCTTTTGCCATTCACAGCCCTCCATTTTAGAATGCCTCAATTGAAGTCTTTGAATAGGCTTTGGCATTGTATGATGGACACGTATAATTAAAGAAAACTATTCGCCCTTGTCATGGCAAAATTAAAATTAAATTTGCCTTTGTCATGGCTAAAATAAAATAAAATTAGCTTTTGTCATGGCTAAATTAGTAGTCTCTCATTAACTCTGTCATTTTGATGTTTAGATGCTGTCTGATTATGAGGTGTTTTTATTAAAAAGAGATGTGCATGGAATATATAGCCTCACATAAGAAATTACTATGCAGTTGAAATTAAGGCATGTTTATATAACTGTTCAGCAAAATAATTTTCTTTGAGAACGAATGGCTCAGGCTGTCCTTTTATTCAACCTCAGTCTGATAAAATGTCTTTTTTCTTTCTTTTCTCCCCTGAACACCGGTTTTTGCCCAGATTTCAAGGGCCTTTGTCTCAGGCCCACAGGTATAAAGGCAATAGAAGCACAAGGATGAGTCATGAGTGGCTTCTCAGAATGGAGATGTATAAAGACTATCATCTGCTCGCTATAGAAAAGCTTTGAGGATCTGAAAGTAGCGAATGCCCTGTGCTATTTCTTGCGGTTTTCAAGCTCCCTTGCTTGTCAGGGAGCGTGTTTCCTCTATCAGGGCAAATGTGTGGAACTGTGGTAATGTCAAAAATAAAAAATAAATAAATGCGTGATTTAGATATTTCCCAGGTAAATGCAAAGCAGATCCAATGGCATTACGTGATGCAATAAATAGAGTAATACCATCACAGCACTGCCTTACGGTAAATTCCCATTTTTAAGCTTTTTAGAATTTGTATTGAATAGTTTAGAGCAGTACAGACACCTCACTTAACAGAATGATTCATGAGCCATTTATTCTCTGCACCCAGTGTAAATATATCATAAAACAAAATTCACAAACTCCATTTAAATGAGCCGTGGAAACAAAAGTCTTTTTTTTTCCTTTTTTTCTCCGTGTTTATTCTTTGTGCTGATTGGTGCTGTGTCAACATTCTCATAAAAGCACATGCCTGTGTATATACTAATATGTTACATCCTGACTGACATGTGTGGTCTTGCGAGAAAGCGGTCTATGTTCATATACTGGATCGTGCTGTAAGACGCATGGCTTTGTGTTAAGACCCTGTGTAGACAGAGCTTTGAATGAATGCGAGGCTCACGATTAGGGTTTTTCTGTTGTTCGGGCCCACTCTGATGTACAGTTGGACGTCTTGTGTGAAATGTATTTATAAATTCAACAGAAACCTGAGTGAATGTTTTGTGAGCATGACATATGTTACGACCCAGCCCCTAAACCTGTCCTTAACACTGGCTTTCGAAGGTAGAGGTGAGCCTAACCTATTGTGTGTGTGTGTGTGTGTGTGTGTGTGTGTGTGTGTGTGTGTGTGTGTGTGTGTGTGTGTGTGTGTGTGTGTGTGTGTGTGTGTGTGTGTGTGTGTGTGTGTGTGTGTGTGTGTGTGTGTGTGTGTGTGTGTGTGTGTGTGTGTGTGTGTGTTTCGGGTGGGGGGGGGGCAAAAGAAAACAAAAAATCTGCAGCCACTTGGGATGAGGCAGTCCCAAATCGTGAGGAATAGGTGACTCACCCAATCTGACAGTTTGTGCCGCAAGCCTTCTTGTCTCCACTTCGTCTTTTCTGGATTCAGACGTTTGTTTAATGTGCACCCAACCTGTGAGTGATGACTGCAACTGAGAAAATATACAGTTTATAGAAAAACCAAGGGGGTAGTGCAGCCAGGAAACCTCCACCGTCCAATGCCATTTGAATCAGACTCAACTGATTCAACTGCCCTTTGAATCAGACTCGACAGATTCAACTGCCATTTGAATCAGACTCAACTCAGCCGCAAAACTGTTTCCCCAAATAACCACTGCTACGCCTGTCCACGGGATTTCCCTAAAAGGACAAAGACAGCCTGGAGCCCCAGACATAAAACGATATGTCCTCGTAAGCTCACTACGTGGCTCTTAAGTGGCCCAGGTGGTAAAAGGGGGCCAGCTGAGCCCTATAACCTCAACATCAATCAATAAATCCAATAACTCTGGGCTGTGTCATTAGTCGATTGGTGTGCATCTGTGCCTCCTGGCCGGGGGTAGACACATGTCAGCCAAGGATCCCATTCTTAATGCTGAATATACACCCGCTGCTGACTGGGCACCTACAGATCACCACAAGTCACTCGCAAATGATGCACCTCTGCTCTCCTGTGGGGTTTGTAATGTGGAAAACCGTCTCATGGACGAGCGTGCCAGCTCACCCGCCTGGGTGAGGCAAAGTAGCCTTCGTGTTTCCGAAAGATCACCACGGATCAGCTGAGGCGGAGCGGGGAGGACGTACGAAATGTAACGCGGCACAGTGCCGCTCCGTGATGCGGGACGTAATTTCCCTTCCGTGTTTCTCCTGTAGACGCAGACTGTTAATTCCGACTTGCGGAGTGGCCCGAATAACGGGAGAGACGGCGATTAGGATGAGGAGCACGATGCTGTTTTAAAGCAAGTCCCCTCCCGACTACAGAGGGCCAGTTCTCCCTTTTGTAATGTTTATGAAGCTGTTCTGTAGTTTTGTTTTGGGGTTATGGGAGTCGGGCTCATGGCTAGGTCCCTGCGGAAGACGGGGGATGGGGCGGTGAGATAAACCGCTGCTCCCGCAGATAAACGCCGTGCGTTTGTTCTGACTCCCTGAGAAATTGTGTTGGTAGCAGATAGCAGTCCTCACTGAGCGTATGCAAGGAGCCGTACTGAGCAGAAGAAGGCTTCTGTTTGTCCCATGGCTGTTGCTCTCTGTTGCTTCCTTTAAAACGCACCCCTGGTGCAGCGCTCGTATCCCAGCCCCCGCCCGGAGCGGGAGACATGTAACGGAGTATATTACCCAGTCAGATCCTCTTTCTAAACCATCGCGCATCTCCTCTAAAAACACTTCTTTTTTGTTTTTTCAATTCAAATCAGTCCATGGCTATTTCCTACTCTCAGCTTTTACAGCGAGAAAAAAGGGCCGCATGGCTGTACCTTCAGACATCTTCCTTTTAAATTTTTTGTGGTCATACAGTTTATGACCCCAGTTAGTTGTTCTCTGAAATGAATTTCTTTTTTTTCCTTTTTTTTTTTATATTGAATTTTATATCAGTTGGTTGTCTTGTTCCAGCCTTACTTCTTTATTTGACCAAAAGTGCATCCTCCATACATCTGTGTTATCCAGTGACAAGTCCGCGAAGATTCAGCGATCTATAAATCTATAAATGTCATGACCGGACTTGCTCTCACCCTGCCAAGCCAGGCCAAATAAGATTTTAATGAGTAAGACATGAAAATATCAATTGATAATGATGATGATGATGACGGTGGTGGTGGTGATATAACAACAGATGAGTTGTCCTTTGAAGTTATCCATAGTTATCCAAGGTCTGATTTAAATTTAATGACAGTTAAATGCATTTTCAATTGACGGTAATGAGGCAATTCCCAAAGCAACGTTTGGATTAATCGAGCTTAAGAAGTGAGCGATGACCAAGGTAGTTGCAATGGATATATAAAATATAACGGCCAGTTGATGTAATTTTTGGTTTAAATTGCAGTTTTTTCCTGGGAGTCTGCAGCACTGACTGGGTGACCAGTTCCCTGTGGGTACACCGATGACCGAGTGTGTTATTTTTAGCAGTTTGTTAAATGAAGCTTTAAATCTTGACTTGGCAAGGATAATTTTTTTTTATTCCTCCCAACGCTTTACATCGGGCTTTGTTTCAAGTTCCATAATGAAGAATCGACAGAGCATCACTTTAATAAGAGAGATAATGGCCTCCCTCGCCTCACAGCTTAGGCCAGGTTGTGCTGTTCCCGGCGATTGATTTCTTTTGTATTTTGGGGGGAACTGTTTCAGCACTCTGCTAACCCATCATCTTAATCATATACTACCTGTCCTTGGGACACACAGTGAATATGAAGGACACTGCGAGAGAGAAAGAGAGAGAGTGAGAGAGTGAGAGAGTGAGAGAGAGTGAGAGAGTTCTAACCAGGCATTGCTCATGCCTGGGAGTTTTAGCATTGAGGGTCTTTTTGGCGATCAATTCAGTTTAACTGATATGAGACCATTGGGAGAAGAAGGTCTTTATCTTCGTGTTTGCACTCAGATATTTCAGGATTAACTGGCAATACAATTATATATGAAATGAAACCTGACTGAATCCCACCTTTAAATCTGTAGGTATAGGTCTGATCTGCCAAGGTTAAACCTGCCGGTCAATATAGTAGCAGAAATTCCTTCTTGATTTAAACATAAAGGGTTAAACGTGTTTTTTTTTTTCCGACAATATTAATAACTGATATTGATAACTGTTATAATTAACTTTAGTTTCCCCATGTGACCATGCCTACTTTAAAATACGATAGCTATATCAGACAGACGCCTTCTATAATGTACATGGTGGTCTTAACCTTACCTTCAACAATATCTTTCTATCTGCAATTCATAAAATATCTGCCATTCCCTTGCCTACTATACCATACCAAATCATATCTATTTACACTGCCAGTTGCCAGTTTTATAATAATGCTGTTCTACTACAAAACCCACAAGCACATAGTGATATATAGCTTTTCTGACCATACCATGTGGTCTCTTCTATGTACTAACCCCCTTGAATACTGCAATATCATATCAATGAAAACAAAGGGAAAGTGCCAAACAGGTCAATAACACCCTCTCCCCCCTTAACAAATGAACAAAGGGGTGGAGCCAATCGGGCCCTGCGTGGACACTGAGACTATACCAGGGCGGAACCCTCCTCTACACCCAACCCCACCCCCGCCTCACCACATAGAGTCTATAGATAACCTTTAAACTTTAATGCTACTCTGTACTACTAGAGTAAAGTTATATGAATACAAACTTTGTTCAAGCATTCAATGTCAAGCTGTGTCAGCTAGATTTAATATCAACAGGGGGGGTGACATAAATTGTTATTTTAATATGAGTGTTAATGATCCAGTTGATATTGTAATAAATTTGTCATTAGGATTTGAACATCTAATTTGACTGATATCATAAGTTTTATTTTTCTCATTAGAATGATAGATCACCTTGGCACTGCATCCAGTGGAGCCTTCCTGGTCACTATAGGGATACTAACAGGACATAAACTTAAAAAGTCGCAGCATAAAATGTTCATATGGAGATCGGTCAAAGTTAGATAGACAGACAGCCCTGTACATCACATAGGAGACTGTCACAATAGCCCTCAGACTGTCACATAAACACAAACCCAAAAATACTCAAAACCCTGGGAGACTGTGCACTCTGTGTTATTACTGGCATGGATATAGGATTGTGTAGTTATCAAATATTCAGATTTCTTTCTTTCTTCTGTTATCTGACAGATATTGTCCAAGAAACATATATTGAAATGCACAGAATTTCTAAAATGCAGTTTAACTGTGAATCATCTTTGCATTCACTTTAAAGCTGATATAGCCCTGGGGAACATACATATACACATAGAGATGTAAGCAATATTTTATTTATTAATGCTGAATTCATTATTATTCAGGAAACCAATATATGTAACGGGAATATTTCAAGGAAGAGTTTAGTTAGAGGTAGTGGTTATCTCTTTTATTATTGTCATAACACGCAATGAGAGGAAATCTATTTAGGGACTTCAATTCTCTTGTGAAGGTGTTTAGATCAGTTGAGCAGTTGAGGGTTTGACATTTGGTGGGAAATTATTATTTTAAGTGACCCCAAATACCAGTTGTATCAGTGCTTGAGGTCATAGCAAGCTTTACATCCATGTATTTACTTCTAGTAATTCTGTCATCATCCTGAACATTGGCTCTGCAAAATATGGATTTAATTGAATGTATTTTATTTAATGGAGATACACAACATTTTCTATTAGATTTTCAGAAGGTGTCATGGGAGATTTTGAACTATGTGTCACCTTTGCAAGGAGAGTTCGGCTTAACATGCACCCCCTCCACAATGAGTGCAGCCAGGGGCAGATTATTTTCCATGCAGCCCCCAATGGAGTTTGTAATGTACGAGGGTTGGGGTAACCTGCTGTTTGAAAGCGTCCGCTCCGGGCTCTGCATGGCCCTGTGGGACTCCAGCTGCTCCTGGCGTAGCCCAGGCTTCTGGGATTCTGGACCGTGGGGGACGCCACTGCATGAGTCAAAAGTGCTTCAGCTTGACTCATCAACCCAGGAAACCGTTCTATTGTACCTGCGTGACATTGTTTGTCCACCTTTTTGTTCTCTTATTGACAGTACACATGGGTGATCTGTGTTATATTGGTCATATTCCATATAATTGCACATATTCCAGTGCAGTCTACGGCGTGCGCGTGGATTGGAGCGTTTCGATTTGTAACCCATTGGCTGTTTGTTGGAGGGCCTCTCAGATGTGAGTGAATGTGCCACAGAAGTGGCGGGTCTTGATTAATTCCGTATTTCCATATCTATCGGGAAAACACAAGGTCTGCACAAAGGAGAATGTTTAAGACCCAGCTTCGTCACCGTGGTGACAGCCCCCATTCGCGGCACGCACCTCTGAAATGAAACAGTTGATTTTGATCTCGCGGAAAGACTGTGGGGGTAATTGGAAAATTCCATTGGCTGGCTTCCATTATCTGATGCAATCTTTGGTTTCTCCCCATCTGTAATTATTGAGGAAGATAGACAACAGAATCCCATTAGAGGTTTCCCTAAACTGTCTTCCAATGACATTATTTTGATGATTTCATGCAGCCGGTTGGCAGTGCAAGCTCGGGCTGCTGTGACAGACGCCCGTTTCTTTTCTGTCTGTTGGGAAGCCATGCGCTCTGTAAAACTGGACCACCATATACAGTACTCATAGAAAAGCTGTTTGCGTTGTATTCACTTTGACTAAGTCACTGTCACTATGTTGTGGCTTTATTACTTAACTATAAACAACAGCCCTGATTTAATACTTATCAACATTCTCTACTTCATTTAATGATGTTGGCTATACAGTTGGGCAGTTACTGTTCTTGTTTGTAAAAAAAAAAAAAAAAAAAAAAAAGTTAGGTGTGATTATGCATTTAAAGAATTATGGATTTGAATTTCAGTCATATTTATCCTAAAATAAAGATTATGAAAATTTTAATTATGAAACTGGATTATCATGCCAGTTGCATGCTCTTTGTGGTTGATTTGCGACCGAGGCTGTTTAACCCAAGTCACAGAACTAAGGGGTTGAGAGCAAGGTCCAGAGTAGCATTGAGAGAATTTAATTAAATGTGAACAGAATGAAAACAGAATGAAGGATAAAGAGGTAACGCAGGTAAAGAGATTTAGATGCATTCCCCTCAGAACCTGCTGTTGTGCTCTTGTTTCCATGGCGATAAAGATGAGAGTTTTCTGTGGATGTCATGGCGCTTGTGTGTGTGTATGTGTGTAAGAGAGGAGGATTGAGTGCTACACATAATACTGTAAATATAAGAAAAAGAGTGCAGTGTAGAGGGTCTTTAGGGAAACGTGGTTTCTCACATATGTAATATAACATCATCAGGTGAATGGAGTGTGGGGTGTAAAAAATGAAAACATAATTGTGTAAAAAATAGAAACAAAAAAACAAATGTACAGTGAGCACCATAATTCATTGGACAGTGACACATTTTTTTTGTTATTTTGGTTCTGTACTCTTGCACTTTGAGTTTGAGGTTGAAGTGCAGACTGTCAGCTTTATTTTTGAGGGTATGTTCATCCATATTGGATGAACCGTTTAGAAATTATAGAACTTTTTGTACATAGTCCCCCCCCCCCCCCCCCATTTTCGGGCATCAAAAAATATTGGACAGTTTAAAATAATGTAGAATAAAGTAATCATCGGGGGTGGGGGTGCGGGTCTATGTACAAAACGTTCTATAATTTCTAAACAGTTCATCCGATATGGATGAAAATATCCTCAAATTAAAGCTGACAGTCTGCACTTCAACCTCATTGTCATTGTATCCTTTCCAACTCAAAGTGCTAGAGTACAGAACCAAAATAACAAAAAAATGTGTCACTGTCCAATGAATTATGGTGCTCACTATATACATTATGTAATATTTGTTTAAAAAACAATCTAATGGCTTTGGTATCCTTATTGTTGACAGTTTTTTTTAATTTACAGATCCTCTGCACTACACTCTTTTTCTGACATTTAAAGTATTCAATAAGTCAAAGATGTGTATTTACTTTTTCCAAAGTATACCAGGAAATAATGGCTTCCTTTTGTCGTATAGTATTTAATTTATAAACACTAGAGCTAAAATAGAGTGGTACCCTGTAAATGGTCACACCGGTAATTGGTTACAATGTAAATCTCCATGTTGTTTACATAATACATACGTATGTTCACAAAGGCCTCCTGTAGTGGGTAGTATAAGAACATTGTTGCTTTCAGAATATATGTATTTAAAAAAAATATCTCAACTGAGTAAAATATACTTAATATCCTACCATTTGATTATGAACATACATGGTGTAATTTATAATTGTATAATTTATAATTTATCATATTCATTACAGAAGGTGTTTAAATTGATGTATAGTATGGGTGAAGATAGAATATGTTGGTCAAACATTTTCAGGTCAGTTAGCCTCCCCTGCTAAAGACTTATCCCCTAGCTGGATAGAACCACCTATATTTGGGGAGAACAATATCTGTACAAAAAATAGCTGACAGTTGGACTAGCCTGAAATGTGGTTCTCGGAAGGTAGACAGTGAGCGTTTGGGGACGTGTGTATGTTTCCTGACATTTAAAGAAATGCCACGCTGCAATTTTTTTCTTGATTTGTTGTTGGCTCTCTGAATGTGAGGCGAGGCTGGCATTTGGCACACGGCGTCGGGCGTGGCTCTCTGGTGCAGATGTTCACTTTTAACCCATGGTACTTCCTGTTAGACGCGGCGTAGACGGCTAGCTCACGTGGCTTTTACCGAAGCCACAGTGGGCTCCATTTGACAGTCATTTAATTACTGTGCCTGAGCAAGGATAAGCTTAAAAGGGAATGCAGGGTTCCTCCTGCCATCCCTAATGCCTGCAGGAACCAAAAGGACTTAGTAACAAAATCATTAGGCTTTACAGCACAAGCAAGAGCCCGGCATCTGTTATCTTACCCAGTGTGCAAATCGCTGAGATAATTCCGAGCATGAGGAAGGCTGTTTGTGAGACTGGGTTTTTTTTTTAGCACAGATATCTCAGTAAGCAGAAACTCCTGGCCAAAGATAGGATACCGTATGCTAATTCTGTGGATAAAAGAGCTTATTTCACTGAAATGGGTCAGGGGAGCTGAGAGAGTGGGAGACACTGTAACTCTAATATCGAAGAAGTAACGGCGAAGAGTTTCTATGATACCGTAAACCAGAGAGATGTGTTCTCAGTAAGATTGTCAATGTCATCCTTAAATGCCATGCTCTCGGGATGCCTGACAATGTTTAGTGAAGCGCAACGGACTCTTGACCTGGTTGTAGAGCGGTCAAACCCGAATCTGCTGCACTAGCCTTTTGGGAGCAGTAACACAAGTGTCCACAATCCAACGGCGTTGCGCTTCACCTGATGAGGGCTTGATGAATGTCTGAGAGCAAAAATAGATGCTTTGAGAGCCTGCAGCGCACCCGTAAAGGTGTCCTTGTGGAAGCGGGTGACCGAGAAACGAAAGCGCGTGACGCTGCGTTCCGCTCCAGATGGGCTGCAGAAGGGGCAGGTGTTTAAGGCTCTCTGCAGCTGTGACTGTCTCAAAGACGGGCAGATTTACGTGCGACTGCACAATAATAGTTCCCGCCAGCCAACTGTGAAGAAATGTTGAAACATCAGCAAGGAGGTGGTGTCTTTGCTCTGCTGTTGAAGGATTAAAAAATAATTTTTTAGTCTTGTTTTGGTTTTTGTTACTGTTCCATTACCCTCATATAGGACCTCCTCAAAAGCTTCATAAAGACTCCCAACCTAGCTCTTTCATCACCCAGTTTAATTGGCTAAAAATCATTCTTTCCCCCTCCACCTCAGCTGATGTGTGGTGAGCATACTGGTGCAAAATGGCTGCCGTTGCATCACCCAGGTGGGTGCTACACATTGGTGGTGGTTGAGGCGAGTTTTCCCCTCATCATTGTAAAGCGCTTTGAATGTGAGAAAGGCGCTATATAAATGCCAGGCATTATCATTATTATTATTATTATAAGACAATTCATGCACATTTCCAAATAAAGAGGAGGTATGCAGAGGAGTGTCTCTGTTTTAGCTGCAGCACAGCACACATATTTTATTGGCCAGAGAGTGATAACATGGCTGATGATGCTTTCTGTACGGTGTTTTTTTTTATTTTTCAAAAGAGAACATCACACACCTCAACATTGCAGAGCACATAGGAGGGATGTTATTAATATGTTCATAATATGTTAGGACCACATTAAGTCCAAGCACAAGAAATATGTGGCTGTTGGTTTTGCAGGCCTGTTGGTGTTGAGTGTTGGCCTTTTGTATGAGTAAGGTTCCCCTGTTAGAGCAGACGCAGAGTAGTAAAGGCCTTTTGTATGAGTAAGTTTACCCTGTTAGAGCATACGCAGAGTAGTAAAGGCCTTTTGTATGAGTAAGGTCACCCTGTTAGAGCAGATGCAGGGTAGTAAAGGCCTGTTGGTGGTGAGTGTGGGGCCTTTTGTATGAGTAAGTTTACCCTGTTAGAGCATACGCAGAGTAGTAAAGGCCTTTTGTATGAGTAAGGTTACCCTGTTAGAGCATATGCAGAGTAGTAAAGGCCTTTTGTATGAGTAAGGTTACCCTGTTAGAGCATATGCAGTGTAGTAAAGGCCTTTTGTATGAGTAAGTTTACCCTGTTAGAGCATATGCAGTGTAGTAAAGGCCTTTTGTATGAGTAAGGTTACCCTGTTAGAGCATATGCAGTGTAGTAAAGGCCTTTTGTATGAGTAAGTTTACCCTGTTAGAGCATACGCAGAGTAGTAAAGGCCTTTTGTATGAGTAAGGTTACCCTGTTAGAGCATATGCAGAGTAGTAAAGGCCTTTTGTATGAGTAAGGTTACCCTGTTAGAGCATATGCAGTGTAGTAAAGGCCTTTTGTATGAGTAAGTTTACCCTGTTAGAGCATACGCAGAGTAGTAAAGGCCTTTTGTATGAGTAAGTTTACCCTGTTAGAGCATACGCAGAGTAGTAAAGGCCTTTTGTATGAGTAAGGTCACCCTGTTAGAGCATATGCAGTATAGTAAAGGCCTGCATAAAGGCCTGCGGTTGCATGTTGGAGTTTGTGTGATGTAATGCCCTGGCTGCTGAGCGACGGCATGCACGCCGTGCTCTGGGGGAAATGGGTGGTCATTACGCATTCAGGTATCTGGCCAAAGGATGGTTGCCAGGGAAACATTCAAGGCTTCCCTCCCTGTGGCTTTGACTCGTGTGAAACGGCCCAATTTGAGGACCGCCGTGGACCGCGCACTTTGATGTGCGCACAGCAGTGGTTTGGATTAAGTAGCCGTGTGGCGGTATGATATGAGTTGCATTGCAATGAACTGGATTAAAATCAAAGCTCTTCTGGCCAATTCATACTCTTGCAGATGTACCTTTTTGCCTGTGATCTGCGATATCTGTGTATTGAAGATTTTTTCGCCCGTTGAAAATATTTGCCATCTTAAACCGAGTCACATTGTTCCGTTGCTTGCCTGTTGCTTTTGAGCCAAGTATGGAATGGCTATTGAAGACTAAACTGCACAGATTTAATTTTCTTCCTTCTTTATGTATTTTAAATTGATTTTGAGCAGAGTGAAATGAGTGTGGGTTTACAGTGTTGAACAGTAGGGGTCTTTGTTAGTGGGGAGGGAGGGGAGGGTAGAGGGGTGGACACTGTATCATTACCTCTGCAGCCCAGTTTGTTAGCACTGCTACCATAGCAACCTCTTGCCATGAACATCAAGAATAGTTTTATTAAGGTTGAGTACAATTTTGAAAATATCTAAGCACTGTGTACCCTTTAGAAAAGGAAGGGATAATTTCTCCCATAGCACCCCCCCCCGCCCACCCCCCCCCCCAGCCAACCCCAAAATTAGTTTGCTCCATTTTGAGCACAGGCTTACCCTCTGGAGGCAACTGCTTTTCAAATGTAGTGGAGCTGCTCAGTCCTTAACTCCGGCTTGTGTGTGTGTGTGTTCGTGTGCGTTTGTGTGAGGTCTGCACTCTGACGCATACATTTTACTTTGGAAGTCATGCCAGTAAAATTCCAATGATGTAGCTTGCAAGCAAAATGCTCTTGTCTAGAGAAAAATAGTCTTGGGGAATTGTCTGAGGGTAATTATGGTTTGTGTTGTGTCATTTCAGTAAATGTTTACTGGTTATTTCCTAGAGGAATAAAAATCTATTACTTTATTATTCCTTTACTAATGTGATTAGCTCTGGATGTGACCGTGGCCAATCTCTGCCCAAGTTATTTTGGATAATAGATACATTTAGTATGAAATGAGTCTCTGGAGATTCATTTATGTGCAGTGATACATTAGTACGTGAAATCTACTAAACAACAGCGGCAGTGGAGACTGAACTGAACAAAAAGCCAGGCCTGAGACACAAATTTTGCTAAGGCTGGCATCTTAATGCATTTTAGAAATTATCAAAGGGGGGAATTCTGATGCGAGACTCACGGGAAGCCACAAGAGCGGCAGCAGACGGTCCCTGCAATGTCCTTTCTCTTGGCCTGAATCTCTCCACAGACAGTGAAAGGCCCACGACTCAGGGCACAGCGGTCATTGGCACCTCGGTTGCCCCCCACACGGACCCCGAAACGTGGCCCTCGAGGGTAAGGGATGGCTATAATAACCTGCGTACCCGGCGGAATGCCGTCAGACAGAGTTATTCCGCCACAAATTCCCCAGCGCCCATCAATATTTCACCAGTTAAATGTGTGTTAATGAAGGCTCGTCTCGTCTCCCTAAAGTAACGCTAGCGATGGTTGGCCTGTGGGGAGGCCCCGATGCGCGGCTATCGCTTTCTGGCATCGGCGGCGGGAGAAATGAAACGCGGGAGATGAAAGGAAGCCGTCCCCGGAGCGCGATGTGTCTGCCTCCTCCTCCCGTGGAAACGGAGAGGCCCGGCTTTGTTATTTCTGAAAGCGTTTATTTATTCTCTGCCCTTGCACATTGTACATGGGGTCGGAGGTTGACTTGATCTCCTGGCATTTGGAACTTAAGTTCAGACTGTTTAAAAAGGCGGGAAGAAAGCACCAACAGCACACACACACACACACACAAGGGGTCTGTGTAAGGTCTGGGGTCAGACTTACAGCCGCTCTGAATTTACAATGCCCCTCTTCTGACTGGAACAGTCAAGAGGATGAACAGCCCCCCCCCCCCCCCCACCACGCACGCACGCACGCACACACACACACACACACACACACACACACACCCTCATGCAATTGAGTAAGCGGGCTGTCAGCCTCACATCTCTTTCTGTTGTAGCAAAGCACAGGATCAATAATTCATGAAAGCAAATAGCAAGTCAGGCCTTCACATCTTTATTTTTCTGTGAAAATGAATAAATAAACTTAAAAAAAAAAAAAATCTGAGCTAGTCTCACTCTCTTGTGGTGCTGAAAGCAGAAAGTGTGGTGTTTGGTTTTTGAGTCTATTATCATCCAGTAAAATGATTTTTTTTATTTTTTTTTTATTTCAGTGGTTTTCACTGTTTTTGATCTATATGTCAACAAATACACACACTCTCTGATGCTTTGGGAGGAGTCGAGTAGATGCAGTGAAGAGGAGAGGTATTGATTTCTGTCATACTGTGCAGGATTGTCAAACTCTGTCCTAGGGCACCCACTGTTACAGCCAGTCTCTTCATCAGTTAAAATAGTTGAACATACTATGTGTAAATAAATAGTTTTTTTTCCATTATTTATTCCTTAAACATATTTTAACAAAATGCAGGTTGGCTCGTTGCCATTTGCTCTGTCTTTGACCTCTTTTGTTTTCCAATTTACACAAACTAGTTAGTGTCAGTGACCAGTGTCCACACTTTCAGCTGTTAGAACCCTGGTGATGTCACCTGTCAGTCTTTCAAAAATTAATTGCTGGGTTTTAGGAGGATAAAGCAAGAAGTTTCAGAAAATGAAAGCATTCATCCGCTGAGTAACAGTCCTGGGACCTGAATATGGGACATTTATTCTTTGTGGCATACTACAGCCCTAAGAAGGTAAATCATCCTTCAATGGATATTAAAATGGTGAAATTAAGAACAATTTACAGCTTGTTGTAAATTGAGAAATTGCAATTTTCTTTTGGATGAGAAACTGCATGTGTTGTGGATTTCCTGGGACCCAGTTTGCAAACCTCTGTTGTGAAGGAAGGGCTTGCTGGCATCCGTACAAATGTGTGAGAATTTGGTTTGTCTGAGGAAAAGGATGGAAGAAATCAACAAATACTCAGATACAAAGGTTAAACAAAGCTGGGTGTGCTTTGCTTCAGCTTTTTCTGAGTGTTTGTTGGAGTTTTCTGGTCTTTTCCTTCACATTCTACTGTAAGCCCCTCTCTTGCAAATCCGTTTCAGAGTTCCTGTTGTCATTATACATGGCAAATAGTCTTCTTTCTCACTGGCTTAAACTATCTCTCAGCCTCCCTGAACTTTACCCTTTTTCAATCTTAATCTTAAAAAAGGATGGAAATTAATGTTTTGATGAGATTCTTTGCTGATGTGAATTTAAATAAGTATCCAGTTTCCCCCCCAATAAGTTCATGGTTTTCTTCTTTTTTATTTCAGTAATTTGATTGTGTTCAAAACTGTCAATGCATGGTAATCAGATTTTTTTTTTTGTCTGAGAAAACCTTCGATAAGAAGATCAAATCATCAATGCCCTTTAGATTTTTTAAAAATGTTAATAATGTTTTAATAGCTGCGAATGCAATTGTGTATATGAAACCTTGCATTGGTATTTCTGTATTGCACAGCATGAGTTACTATTGCAGCATAGAAGTAGACTTGTGTCGCAGAGCTTATTCTTCCATGTAACAAAGCCGCCGGTCCTGCAGGAAGTTTGATGGCTGAGGCGTAGTGTTAGACAAGGTCAGCGGCGGCTGTGGCGGCTGCGTGAGAGAGTGCTGGTGTGTGAAATGAAGTAGGGGAGTGAGGGCGCCCGAGGCTCGGCGGACAAGGCGTGGGCCCATTGAGGGCGAGGGAGCGCTGGTGGGAAGGGGATCGATGGAGGTTTGAACTCGAGGTGCAGACCGGAGGACGACGTGACCTGCAGTTAACACTACGGTCTCTGATTGGGGGCCGGGGCAGAGACAAACACCCCCCCCAACCTCTCCGTCCCTCCGGCAGTTTCAACTCGGAGATGGGGAATGATGAAAGGATATTCACCTTGTGAGCGTCAACACTGTCAGATCCAACAATATGAATATATCATATATATATATTCATATAAAAAGTCTTTGTGTCCACGGCACGTGTCTGTCCTCTCTCCCCTATTGCCTGTGGCTCACCTATGTTGTTGTTCTTTGCCCTCAGGTGCTGCTGTCTGGTCTGATTGGGGTAGTGTCCTGGAAGAGACCTCTCTCATTGGTGGTAAGTGACTCCCATCCTGGGCTTGGGATTGGCTGAAACGCAAATCACTCCCCTCAGTCTGGTGTCTATAAGCACCCATGGTAGAGAATTTTACAGCATTGATGTTCTGTCTGTCTGTTGTCTGCGTCAAGCTTATTTTTGGTTTGAAAACAGCTTTAAAACCGATCCCGTTTCTGTTGTGGTTTGAGGTGGGATGTAGCACATCGACCAGTGACCTGGAAACAGACATCTTTAAATATGAAAGCCTTTTTCATTTATTTATAGTTTTTTTCCAGGCACTCAGTCAACAAGGTTTCATGTTAAATAAGATAGACAAAGTAACAGAAGCTCAAAGACAGTGGAAGTTTTTTTTCTCGCCAAAAATATTTATTATATATTTATATTTATTATATAATATTTATTATTGATTTTTTTTGCCGGAATAAGGATACTGGGCCTCATTTATCAATATGGTCGTAAAAAATAAGCGTATATTTGCACCTACCAACTTGCATACGAAAATCTCACGTTTGATTCATCAAACTTGTGTAAATCACTGATCTGAGTGTAAATGTGTTCGTAGGTTGATACATCAGGCTTGACCTATATTTGGAAGTGCGTTCACATAATTATGAATTACCATACTCACACGCCCATTTTACTACCATATTTGGCAAGGCAACCTCCTTTAAAACACACATGCCAACGCAGTTTTCTCCAGTATTATAGGCCATGGCGGGCAACAGGAAAGCAAAAAAAACATTCTGTGAGGGTAAAATTTAAATGCTTATGAATGAACATTAAAATAAACGTGTGCTTATTGGGAGCGTTAGTAGTGGTGTGCAGCCCAGCTCAAAAGCTGTTATGTGGCAGAGGATAACCAGGGCTGAAATGCTTCATCTGAATTGCAAACTATAGCCTACAGCTGAGATAAAAAATTTTAAGCTCACAGATTTTTAAGCTCACATAACCTATGTTTTCCAAAAAGAACCTTTTTATTTATAACCTGTTGACTCTGCAGTGCTCTGAACAAAAGTTATTTTTTTAATTATTTAGGCTGCACAACTATTGTGTCCTCGCTGTAGATTGCATGCAATGTCGCTGCCTCGTCACTGGAAAAAAAGTGCACGCAAACTCAAGAACTGACGTGAGATTTAATCGTACCGTACACCCATGTTTATTTAGATAAATCAGGAAATTTGCATAAACATTGTCGTACATACACTTTACGATCAGATTTGAACGTACGCATGAATGATGAGTGAGGCCCACTGACTTTACCGTGATTTGTGTCGTCTCTGGATTTCCAGAACACATAGAACGTCGTCACTTTGATCGAGCCTACTGTGTGCCGTTACAAAATAAAGAGCCATTGTCGCTATAATATTGGGATTGTAAAATAGTTTATAGAGATAGCATCGTGAGTTTTAACACAATGAATGCAAATAAACTAAACCAATTCTGGCCCGAATATGGCCCGGTGCTAGTTAAGGAGTTAAGTCATTGCAAATGCTTCCCCAGTGTGGGCTGACATCATCCCGTTTTTTTAAAGGTCATAAATATTGATTTCCAGGCCTTTTTAGTATTACCATGACAACCTGAATTACTGTTGGAATCGCCTCCATTTTACACATGCATGTCATTAACATGAACCATAAAATGTAAAATGCAACGGTAAAAGTACCCCCTGGTCCCCTATGGTCTAAGAAAGGCATGTTATTGCCCCTATTAGTAAATTAATAAAAATGAAAAAGTATACTTTGTGTAGCTGGATTAAAATGTGGTTAATGGATATTACTGCACTTTCAAATGTCAGATCAAATTTACGTGGAATACTTACACTGTTTAATACCGAAGGGCTGTTCCACTCTCATCAGCTCTGATATTGCATACTTATTTATAATTTGAGGTACTTTGCTAGGAAATATGTGTTTCGAAGTAGGGGCTTTGCTGTATACATTTTAGTAATTTGGATGACTTTCTTCCCAAGGTCAGTGTTCCATATGACATCATACCTCTCTAAATTTGCATATCTTACTACACTTCTGTTCTATAAAGATACATTCACAAAGCTTCCATGCTTGGTGTTACCTGCATGCTGATGTATTATGAAACATAAGGCTGGTATTGATCTAGTATTCATTTGAATGCAACCTTTGAATAAATTGATAAAAAACTACTGTTAAATGGATTTTAACAGAGTGCACAGCTACTGACAGTGTATAACCCAGTTTGTCTGTAGAGACTGCCAGTGCTGGGCACACTTTTTCATTCCTGTGGAATAGCTACAGTAGATTCCTGGCACAGAGACACACACACACACACACACACACACACACAGACACACACACACACAAAGACTGTAGAAAAAACATGGACAAAGTGACTGTGACGTCACCCATTGACTTTCCATGGGCTTGTGTAAAGCGTTTTGAAGCTGCGGAAGTGCAGTTTTGTGCTGCCATGTTGTACAAAGATTGGAGCCAGTTCCGACGATGAATAGTTTAAAAGAGGTGAACGTGTCCATCTTCAGGGAAGGCGGGTAGCACAGAAGTGTTCTCCAGCAGATATGAACTCTTCCACAGCCACGCCGGCGGGCTTCTACCGTAACGCTGCTGGGATTTGGGTCTAGCGGCGACATATCTCTGCGCTGATCTCACACATTATGCACCGGGACCTTTCTCTTGCTCTAACCCCATCACTACCAGACTGATACTGAGATTTGTTCAGCGCAGGCAAGCCATCTGCAGAGATCTGCTTGAATGTGAAGCGGTCCAGTCAACGGTGGCACTTTGCGAGCGAAAGGCAGTGCAATCGTGTGTGATCCACCATGCGTGTTATTGCGATTGATTGCAATCAACGTCGCATGCTATATGAGAAGGTTATTAACTAGCTATACACACTGTGCTATTATCGAGAAACTGTCACACAGAAACGAGATGGCTATCTCACACCAAAGGTGAAAGTGATGGAGTGATTGATACGTTGTGATGGTAACCAGGTGATGACATTAAGCTGAGACAGATAGTCACGTTTTATAACAATGACAGAATAATGCCACTCAATTCCAATATATTGAATCAGTGTGATAATAAGAGCTCAGTAATTGGACTAAGATCAAGACAGAAATGTAAGCGATCTTGTAAAAAAAAACAAATCCTTACTAATTTGAATTGCAGTGATTTTCTTTCCTTTTTTTGAAGACCACGTCATGAGGAAGGTACGTTAAGAGATCGTATTCTTTTTTTTCCGCCCTAAGGCTGAAAATCTTAGTAGGACGTGGAAACGCGCTCGTTTCCTACCTTGCCCAGTAGCACCTCGTCAAGGGTGTGAGTTTTCACGCCCGTTCACGTGCGCGCCACTTCACTCTCTGGGGCGACGTTTGTGGAGTGGGCGTGTGCACCCTCGCGTGTTAATGACTCACCGCCCACACACTGGGATTTTTGATTGGTCCGGTGAGAGTGGAACGGGCTGGTGCGTGAGGCAGAAGTCACCGTGTTGCGGGGGGTGGGGGCGGGGGTTGCGATGGTGGGTGGGGTGGCCCAGCCGTACCCAGTGAGTCACAGGGTCCTGTGTTTGCTTCATGCCCCTCTGCCTGGCAGTCCAATCAGGCCCAACCCCCCAGAGAGAGAGAGAGAGAGAGAGAGAGAGAGAGAGAGAGAGAGAGAGACGCACACACAGCTCGCCCACTGTGAAAATCAAGTCAGCCTCCCCCTCATTCAGAGAGGGGAAAAACACAAACATGCTTTACAGGGTAAATATTGATGATTCGCTGATCGATATTGTTGTGCTAAGAGACTCTTGTGGCGCATATGCGAGACTGAGTTGTAACCTGTCAGAGGAAGGAAGGGGGTTGGGGGGGGGTGAATGAATTGAACCGCCTCCTTGTGTCAGGTGCAGGTGGAGAGAGTAAATTAGTCTGAAAACCCCTCGGGGTCGCATGAAAGAAGAAGGGGCCACGTATTTAATGCTCAATGGGGATGAAGAACCGCACTCACAGCGGCTTTTACAACGCGGTCCGTATGTGACGCATGGGCAGAGAGAACAATCCCGGCCTGAGGTATTGATCCTGTGGAGGTTTAACAGCAAGTCCCGTCAGCCATTGCTGTCCTGAAATAACATGCTAGTGAATTTTTCTCTTTGTGTGGAGTTTGGCCATGAATAAGACCAAAGTCTTTAACTCAGATTCAAATAGCGAATAATAATGTGCATTTCTTCGATAAAGATTGCAAACGGGGTTATTTTGAAACCTACTTTTTTAAGAAAATAAAGTGATTCCTTTCTTAAAATTTTTTTTTTTCTGCTGAGCTATTTTATTACAATGAAAATAATTTCCCATATTTTTGAGCATAATAAAGCTTATACAGTATGTAAATATAATACAGCTAAAAGAGAAAGAGAGGTTATATTAGCTGGCTCTGAAAAACAGAATTATCTGGCTCTGAAAAGCTAAAGTTATCCTTACACACAACTGCCTGAGCAGGGGGTTCCCCACATTTTTGAGTAGCCATCCAGGTGAAAAAAAGTAGCCAGCTAGGGATGTTGGCGGACAGTTGACAAATTGTTGTGATTACATAATTTATACAAAATGAATTAGCAACCCTTAAATACGTGCATATCTAAATGTAGATGGCCAAACAGAAGTGTGTAGTCGGCCATTTAGCCTACAGCTGGCACTTGGGGAACTCCTTGACTGACATATGCACTGTAAAATTACCTTAGAAAAAAATTGTATTATGTACAATGGAATATCTAGAACAGAGTATGATACAGTAGTTTGAACCTTGATTGGTTCTGACTTATCCTCCATAATTGAATTCATTATGATGTAGCTGTGCTCAGTTATTTATAGGACGTGGGTTATTTATGGAATGTTCAACAAAAATATACTGTAATTATTGACACGAAGCATAGAAAAATATGGCACAGCAACAATGCAGTAGAAAACGAGGGTCTTTATTATGACTGCATTGTGTGCAACATGAGTGGAATACCTTTTCAGCTCCAGTGCGATGCAGAGCTGGCAACCGGATTTATTGAACAGATTGGGTAACGCTCTAATCTCAAACTTTTCTGTGCCAGGGATTTTTTTTTCCCCTATTCTGAATAATGCATGTACTTTTTTTTTCCCAGAGAGCTCTGGTGCACTTAAATTAAATGGAAAATTAAATGGAGAGAACTCCATTATGTGTGTATGAGTGTGTGCAGAGGCAAGCTCATGTAGTGAATGTTAAAGAGCCGGCTTTTGATACGCTGAAAGAAGAAAAGAAAAAAGACTGTTGTCCTAAAATCCGCGGGAACGGCCACCGCTGCACACTTAGGAAGTTCCAGCGTGGACACCTTCTCCACGGTGACCTACTGTAGGTGGATTTTCACAGAAAACACGGTGAGCTAAAACACAGCACCTCCACCCTTCTGCAAAGGCCATTATTTACATCGCTTTCTCCCCCTTGCAATAGTTGCATTCATTAACCTTTTCCGTGGGTGGCCCGGGGGTCCGTGTCAGACTGTCTGACAGAAAGATGGCTCTTAGAGCCACAGTTAGCAGCCTTACATGCCCTATCACATCCCTCTGTGACGTTCCTGGCTCTCTCTGTGGGATGGGCCCTGGGGCACCTGGCCACCCTGTTCAGTTAAACACTGAGCTCCTGCTTCAGTCCGTGGAGCAGGGGCAATCACTGCAGGCCTGGTCTCCCTGGTAAAAAAGGATCCCTTCCCGATAATTTAATGGGCTCTTATTATTTATGATACAGTCAAAGGCCTTGGTCAGCTATCAGTACACACTATTGTTATGATGGATATTCAGCCAAGGAGTCCCCGTCTCCGTCTTTCTCAACTAATTATACGGGGGATTTCTCTCGTGGTCATAAATAACAAGATTTTACGTTTAGCAAGCCCTCTGTATTGCAAAAAGCGGAGATACATTTTGTATTTTGCATTAAATATGCAAAGGCATATTCATCCTTCAGTGTGGATCTGTGACTCGGTTAAGTTCTCCGAGTGAAGGCTTTTAGTCAGGGCGTGATTGCTGCGGGCTGTGGAAGGGAAGCTGTCACATGACCTCGACTGGGAGCTTAGTCCCGGGAGTGGTGCCTCTTCCTGTGCAGCGACTCCGTCTTGCTCCGCCACGTGAGGCGTTTGAGGCAGAAAACCAGCCATTTAGTCATGTGCCGCACGCTTCTTTCCTCTTCCAGGGGCTGTAGTTTTACAGGACTTTGAGCATCCCTCTGATTCCGGTGTTTACTGGAATGAGCGTGCATTTATGACTAAGAGATGCCGTTTCCCTTTCTGTAGAATCATTTTAAACGGGCTAGCGCAGATGTTCAGCATTCACCTAACTATCCCCATGGCAACGCCAAAGCAATCACATTTCCGATTCCGCCCGGAGGCAACCTAAGCCCTGTGTGATTCATCCCCGGGTTCAGAGCGCAAGGCCCGCGTTGCGGAAAAGGCGCCGCAAAATCGGGCGGTATGCAAATGCGCACTTTAGACGAATGACCCTGCCTCCCCTATCAACGGGAAACACACCAGCCCGGGCCCATCACTCCTCGTGACAATAGGAGACGAGCGACGGAGACGTGGCCTCCGGGAGCCTCTGACCTCTCCAGATTTACAGCGCCTCAGACCTCTGTGACGGCCACGGGGGGGAGGCGGGGGTTGTAAATCCGCCATAGCGGGAGAGGTCTTTCTCTAATACGTCAATGTCTCCTTATCAAGCCCAAACAGAGCTGATATCAGGGATTCAGACCAACTGAACCCATACCCCCAACCCCCCCTCTCACTTTGCACACTAATGTCCTTCCCAGCAGCTGTTCTGACTCCCGCCTTATCTTTAATGGGCGGTCTGGTTGTCATCTGTTCATTTGTGTATGGTAACAAATGCCCTTCCAGTCAATGGAGAGAGCCCTGGAAGAATCCTTCTCCTCAGATCCAGGCGAAGTAACTCGCTTCATGCAAAAAAGGCTGTGTCTCCGCTCTCCTTAGAATGTCCTGATTCCATACATCCAGAGTTGATATATTCTTATAAAATACACTGATGATCAAGCTAGATCAACTCTGGAGAGATGCTGTATGTTTTATTTATTGAGTTGTTTATCACTGTCTTTGAGAACAGCATGTGTATCCTCCCAAGATGCAGCACTTATTATGTTATAGTTATTCCCGCAGGGTTATATTCAGGAATCTGAGATAAAGTGGCCCATTTTAATGCTTTTACCACCAGCTAGCTGCCAGTCCAATCTGTGGAAGCTTACTTGCCTGGAAGAACAATGGCAACAGTTTGGGTTCTGTGCTGCTGTGATGTTTCAATAGGTGAGGTGCATCTGGATAGGCTGTCTGTCCCTACTTATTGGATGGCTATAGCCCTTAGCATAACCTGTACTGTCTCTCCCATCTCTGAGCCTTAGACTGCTCAGACCATGTGACAGAGTGAAGACGAAAAATTGGCCTGATAAAAAAAAAAAAAACACCCCAATCCGATTTAGCGCAATTAGAACTAGGCCTACGCAGATAACTCCCTTTCTCCTTTACTAAGTTCTCTACATCTACATCCCACTCAAAATTCAGGGCCTGTTTTATTCCGATGGAACCCACCCTGCTCCTTCAGCACATAATAGTGAAGGCCGCTTATACGTAGCAACCACCGCACCCAAATTATTGCACTGATTACTCATCAGAGTAGCCAATCAGCAGTTTTAGCTCAGTTTCATCGCAGCCTTCTCAGCGGGAGGTAGCCTACCTTTGTGGTTGTAAAGCTCTTAATGGTGACCATGAAGGTGGGAATTAGATCATTAATCAAAAACATCAGGAATGCAAACGGAGGAAAAGCTTAGAACTATTTATTTATGCGCTCCTGACGGAATTGGCATTGGGCACTCAACGTGAGAACATTACACAGGAGGGGATGGCAGAGGCTTAATGATTGTTTGCACTGAATAACATTTGAATCTGCGGATAATGGCGTACCACCGTAGTGCATGCTGGTGGGGAGGGAGGGGTCAGGTCTAAACTGTTCTTGTGAGCATGTGTAAGCTAGGAGCGACGTAGCCGCCTTGTGAGGGAGCTGTCCTTCTGTAGTTTGTTTTTTATGTTTCCCGGGCCCTATCCTGTCAGCGAGGGGGAATCTTCCTCCTCCTCCTCCTCCTCAGATGGACAGATGGGCCTGTGTACTGGCACAGAGCTGGACACCTGCATGAGGTACAACTGATTTTTTGCAAGTCATTACAATCTCAGAGAACCTGGCGTCGATGGCAGCGGGAAACTGAAAACGGAAGATGCCCAGAGTCCCGAAACCTACAGGGTTAGAGTAACCGCCGGGGCATAACAACTGGTCTATTAAAAATACAAGCTGTCAACCAAGCACCGTGCTGTAAGCCAGGACTTGGCTTAGGTAGGCTTTTGCCCCGTTAGCTTTCAGGATTTGATTGAAAGCAAACAACAGCGCTCATAATGTTTCTGGCATAACATTCATCACGCCTGCCATTGATGGTTACTGATGTGTTATTTCTGCATCCATATATCCAGCCCATATATTGTATTTTGAGAACAGCCATTGAGAATACCAGTATGGTCCTTGTATTGAGACCTGTGTCATCAGAAGCTTTATCTTGCTTTTGTCCTACAGTAACAAATGGCTATAAACAATGGATAACCCAAACAGAGCAGCTATATTGTACATTTCACTTGTTCATTCTTGGGCATCATTTAGCCATGTGTGTCTGCATGCCTTACCACTGGAGACTTTCCCCTTATGGAAATGTAATATACTGCAGTATATTTTAAATATATTGTGAATATAATTTTGATATATTTACAACATACTGCAGCATATTCTTTTTCCATAGGGGACTCTTCAGATTAAGATTTGATTTGATTTTCAGATTTGATTTCTTCTACATTTGTCCTCAACTTTGACATACTAGTGACTGCAAGTGCAAATACCACTTGCCATTCATCATTTTACTATTTGAATCCAGACCATTAAGTTCCAAATATAAATGTTTTTTTTATCATTATTTTTTATATATAATAATATATCATTATTATCTCCCAAAGTGCCTGGACAGAAATTATAAAATCTGCCATGCTGCTTATCACATTGCCGAGTGCTCTGGCAGGATATTCTTTACATAATATGGTTGGTAAAAAATGAAACACTTTTTTAAAATATATATCACCAGAACCCACAGCTGCACAGGTTGAAGTAGTGTTACCAGTACTGGGTAAAATACTAGTAGCAGTATTATATTGTTAGTTTGTAGTTGATTTGTAATCTGAAGGTTGTTGGTTTAAATGCAGTGAGACCATTGCTGTTGTGTTGTGCACAGCTCAATCTGGTTCATTGTGCTAAATATCAAGGTTATGCTGTATTAATAAAGAGCACCTTACTACTTGGTAGCCAAATAAATGTTATAACACATACAGCCCAAAACAGGGTTTTGTTTATTTTAAACATATAACATTTAACATAGAATTAGACAGTTATACAGTAAAGTTGGCTTCATCAACGCTAAAACGCTGAATATTTCCATGAAATACGGCAATGGAGAGTTTGTAGGAAAAGGAATGATTTATAAAAACGTTCGTTGTTACAGCACAGTGGGTCAGTTGCGAGGACAGGACTGATGGATTGAAAGATAAAGATATGTTCTTGCTTCTCATTGGTTTAAAATAATGACTAGTCTGCACCGGTGCTAACGGTAATATTGAAAAAAAATCCATACTTGTTTTATTCACTCGTTCTCATCCTGGTGTGCATTTATATAAAGTGTCAGGATTGTATTCATTGTTACGGAAAAATGTGCACTGTAGATAGGGAATCATCTAGCGTTAATTTTCGGCATTCAGAACGGCGCGTTATCATATATGGAGAAGCACAAAGAGGTGCATTTCTCATTCCTTTGTGTGTGTACATCGAACCCAGACCTCACCATGTCAATCTAGAGGTGCCGTTACGAGGCTCAGCTAATGGAGAGGGTCTCACCCTGCAGGCTCACCGGCAAGCTGAGATGAAATTAAAGATTATTAAGAGTGAAGATTAACGTTTTCTCGTTTTTCCCCCGTTTCCCTTTTTTTTTTTTCTTTGGCAAATGTCCTGGCAGCAAGGAGTCCCTCGTCGAGCCGAAAAAAAATGCAATTTGCGGAAAGTCCTCTTCTCTCCGATGGGATACTGGGGGCTTCTCTCGAGAGCGGCAGGATTAAGCGTGTGGAAAATGAACAGGGGAGAGTGGCGAGAGAAATGAAACCATTCAGGTCCGCGGTGTCGAAAGGCCTCCCACTCGAATTAGGAATGTTAGCTTTTCATCCTTCCCAATTCGATAAGGATGAACGCTGGGAGAATTCGGGCTGTTGGCTGGGTAACGGTGCGCGGCAACTCGCGGTTGGTTTGTGCAGTTTTTTGGACCCCTGGTCCCCTTATCAGTTTCTGCACCGGCGCGCGCCTTTGGCGGTTAAGGATGGCCGGCTCTCTGACTGATTGGACAGATGGAAGGAGGAAAGGGGTGGGCGGTGGCCGTGGTGCCAAGGCGGTGCCATCACCATGACGCTATAGAGAAACAGATTGATATCCGCCACCAAGTGGGTTCTCGACATTGTTGTGGCACGGGAGTTTTTCAGCCTTTAAGATTTTGGTTTCATTTTTATTGTTTGTAATACAAGGGGGTGTAGGAAGTTGTTAAAATGTTTACCAAGTGAAACTTAGGGTGTCCATATTATTATCAGCCATTCTGATATACTGGCTCTTAACCAAAAATAATGGCATTTTGTCCAGACCAGAGGTTACTGTTGAATATGTTTTATCCAATTTAATTTTCCAAAACAATGTTCATATTTTGAAGAAAGGATAGAATTTTGGGTGAACAGAAAGGTTGCCAGTTCTTTACAATGTAAAGGTCACAGCTTTGAGTTATTGAAGAATGTTGAAAGTAATCTTTATTTCAGTGCATTGCTTCACCATGAATCAGATTCCCTTAGATGACATTGCACTTTAATATGATGCTTTATTTAAATAATATAATTATATATAAGAGGCATATACTTTCTGCAAAAGATTTTGCGGGACAACAAAACACAGAGATAACAGGGAAATTCAATGGGCATTAGAACCGTTGTTTCACAGTTAATCTGGTAAAGATTAATCTGGTAAAGAAAGAAATAATCAAGTCAAGAGTACAGTGCTATAAGGTAAGTCAGTGTGTTGAATTAAGAGCTAACACTGGTAAGTATATGGACAGGTAGTTTACTGCAGTGGCCTCAACAGTGAGACATTGTCAGAGAGCACTGAGGGGATACTAATGACAAAACTACTTGAAACGAATAAAATGTTACTTTCCTTGAGACCTACAGAGTTCCCTGTAAAAGAGGGATAATATAAATGGTGCAGTGTAAGAGTGCTCCGACCTCTAAGTGATTCATTGTTTATATCATTTCTGCACCAGTCTATGAATGGTATCTATCAGTGGACCCATTAGGGCAAAACCCTAAACTTGTAACCCAGTAGAAACATTTCTAGACAAATGAAAAGCATTTAAAGGAGTTTTATTCATTAGATTCAGCCCCTTAAAGTGATTTCATTACAAATGAGCCCTTCCTGAAAAGGGCTAATTCCACAGAATCCAAAATGTCTGGATTCCTATTCGGTTAAATCAGCGGGATTAGACGCCTCCGTAAGGCAATGCAGACGAGGGACGCTGTGGAACCTTACTTACCAACGTGGAGGGGAGTATTAATCAGACCTGTAGCTATGGAGACAGGCAGTAAATAGTGTCTATTGAGTCTGGAGGAGACGCCGGAACGACTCGCCCAGTAGCTGAGAGGGTTACATAGGTTTAGTGCTCATTAAATCTCCAGAGCAGTAAAAGTTGATGAAATCTCCGGTTTTTACAGGGGCCGGGGGTTAGCCGGGGTGAGCCTGCAGGCTGCTGTCAACGTCCTAATAAACCGGAGCCAGCAGTTTTAGTTGGGTGCAATTGTCTAGAAAAAACACCGGAAAGGTCATAGGTCTCGGTCAGCTTTGTGGGAATACATACGGCGGTACATCACGTCCAGCGGGATGAACGTTCCCCCATTTACAGCGGTATTACCGGGCATTAGCAGCGGTTAATGTGCACGCCATTCAGCCGGTTCATGCCTATAGGCCTCTTTGTGCTTCAGACGAAAACCGGTTTTATTTATAATGCAAGCTGAGTAAAAGTTACTCTGCAGATGTGCAGCTGCCGCAGAGCCTGTCCCTGGAGCGCAATGAGGGGCAATTACAGCCCGGCTGGGTGAGAGAACGTGATGGGGTGCCCCCGTGAAAGTTAATGAGGATCCTCTGGCTCCCTGTCCGTCAGCTGCTGCAGACAAACAAGCCTGTCGGCCCGTGTGACGTATATCCAACAGGTCCCCATCACCCCCCACACCAAGACATCAGACATGAGAAAACACAGGTGGTGTACAGGCTTAAAATAAAAAAATATATTATTTGAACTTTACATGTTTTATGAATTATTTGTTATTTGTGTGTCTCATGACAGAAAAAGAACAAAAATAATAATAATATATATGGGATACACATTCACTGCTGTACACTTTCAGGACACACAGCTTTGTCAGGACGCACAGCTTTGTCAGGACACACAGCTTTGTCAGGACTCACAGCTTTGTCAGGACGCACAGCTTTGTCAGGACGCACAGCTTTGTCAGGACGCACAGCTTTGTCAGGACGCACAGCTTTGTCAGGACACATAGCTTTGTCAGGACACACAGCTTTGTCAGGACACACAGCTTTGTCAGGACACACAGCTTTGTCAGGACGCACAGCTTTGTCAGGACACATAGCTTTGTCAGGACACACAGCTTTGTCAGGACACACAGCTTTGTCAGGACGCACAGCTTTGTCAGGACACACAGCTTTGTCAGGACACACAGCTTTGTCAGGACGCACAGCTTTGTCAGGACACACAGCTTTGTCAGGACGCACAGCTTTGTCAGGACGCACAGCTTTGTCAGGACACACAGCTTTGTCAGGACACACAGCTTTGTCACAGACGTTTTGTTCTTAAATGTGATCACAGGCTGCTTGTAGAATTTCTGGATGTCAGCAAAAAACTAGTCTTGTGAGAACCCAGTCAGAGGTTCTCAGGGTTTTACACTGGGTTAAACAGAGGCATGCTTTATTTACACATGCCATATTTTCCCTTTAGTAAATGCTTGTAAGTGTATGTTTTATCCGTGCATCCATTTTAAATGTAACAAGACCTCATTGCGTTTATTACATTGTTTAACATATCCCACTGGATTGAGAAGTAAATAATTTGAAGGCTGTCGCTGCTGTAGTAGCATTTTGTTTACACAAGTCAACTCTCACAGAAATGGAACTGAGTTGAGACGAATTGTAATTGTTGTAGTCAGCTGCGGCAATCGTGTTTATATCGTAAATCACTTGAACTACGCGGCTCAACATTGGAAACGTGGACTGAAGTTTGCCGTTTTCATAATGTATAGGTGGGTAGGAGTATCCCTCCTTTTCTTTCTTTAGTTCTTGTTCCACTGGAGGGCCTGTGTATACACTAAACTACATTACCCACAAAACCCCCTGAGCTGCCCCTGTCTGTGTGGTATATTTACAGTAATCGGTAAGCTGTAAACGGGCTGCCTCAGGCGAGGGTGTGGTGTGTGTACTGGGGGGGGGGGGTGGGGGTGCTCTGGCGTGGGTGTGGTGTGTGTAATGCAGTGGGTGTGGGTGTGGGTGCCTGCTGTTTCTGCTGATTGGTGTCCTATATCAGACAAAGTCTTCATTTCACCAGATGAGACCCGCGGAACGTAAAGTGGCCATTATGCGCTCCCAGAGCAATAACTCACGCACTCGGCTGATATTTACCTCCAGAGAAAGCGAGCGCAGTGGTTCCAGTTGATTGTTTTTCATTCTCATGCCCACTCACACCCCTGTGGCTTCTCATAAGCACCCTTGCTAAAGCAGCTGCTGCTTCTGGGAGTCCGGTCCACCAGCTTTTGATCGGGGATCCGGCGGAAAGCTGGGAGTTCTCCAGTTGAGAAGAGTCAGTTTTCCTCCACTATTAGGGATTGCTGAGGAATTACGGGAACGCGGTTGTCACCGTGGTTCCAATTCATTTATTGAAGTTGCGCTGCTTCCCTGCCTAAAATGACAAAAAAAAAAACAGGCAAAAACACTCTTCCAAGCCTGCTGTGGCACCTTCGGGTTCTCTTCTTGTTACTAGAAAAGGAAAATCATGTGTTCTGAACACCGCCAAACAAATTAGTTGGTGCGTCCACATCAAGTACACCGTGGGGTTTATTCACCCAGATCAGAACAACTGCTCTGCAGTATGTTCCGTACAGCTGGACACGGACGCACATCAGTCTGCTCCGTGTACCCGGGCTGTCATCCCTCCTAGCTAAGAGGAGAATAATAGCACATAATTACAGTCGAGTCATTTATTATAAACATGCTGCACATGTCGCCGTATTTCAGTGTTGTAATTTTAAGTGAGTTGTAATCTGAACATGGCAGCGCTCCCCTGAATTACTGTGCGTGGTTGTGTGTGTGGCACGCTTTGGTTTAAGATGTGGCTGTGTGAGCACACACACACACACACACACACGGCCCACACGTGGCTGACCTCGCCCTCCCACACAGCTCCAGACCCTCTGAGGCGGGGTGCGTCTCCTCTCCTGACTCCAATCTCCGGTCATCACTGTCAGAGCACCGTTATTGTCTGCCTCTGACTCGGATGGAAAGACTTTAGCAAAAGGTTAACGTCGGAAGCGGAGACGGCTCCCGAAGGACATCCTGTCAGTTGCTGCGGGAGGAAAAGACAAAAAGGCGGTCGTGTGCGATCAATCGCATCTTATTGTTGGAGTCCTGACTTTGAGTAGTGGCATACCCTTTCATAAAAAGGGAAGAAACTAATCTGATTCGAAATTGAAAAATGAGCGGCACATTTTTATTGGCCTTGGAGTTGGCTTGACAAATCAAAAGACAAAGGGGCGTAGAGAGAGTCGACGCCCAGATAAGTCACCCCACCCCAGTGTGGCCGGATGCAGCGTGGCCTAGTGACTGAGGACATGTGTAGACGTGAGAGCATCAGGACGTGTGTAGACGTGAGGGCATCAGGACGTGTGTAGATGTGAGGGCATCAGGACGTGTGTAGATGTGAGTGCATCAGGACGTGTGTAGACGTGAGTGCATCCGGACGTGTGTAGACGTGAGTGCATCGGGACGTGTGTAGACGTGAGTGCATCGGGACGTGTGTAGATGTGAGTGCATCAGGACGTGTGTAGATGTGAGTGCATCAGGACGTGTAGATGTGAGTGCATCAGGACGTGTGTAGATGTGAATGCATCAGGACGTGTGTAGATGTGAGTGCATCAGGACGTGTAGATGTGAGTGCATCAGGACGTGTAGATGTGAGTGCATCAGGACGTGTGTAGATGTGAGTGCATCAGGACGTGTGTAGATGCGAGTGCATCAGGACGTGTGTGGATGTGAGTGCATTAGGACGTGTGTAGATGTGAGTGCATCAGTAGCCACAATGTGAGTCTCTGCTTCCCAGCTGCAGAGAGAGCATTCAGATCAATGGGGGATGTTCATGACGAATCAAGTAAGCGACTGTGTTTATGGTGTAACGGGAACAGAGAGCGCAGGATGTACGACACTGTACATGAAGTACTTACTTGTTGATCTCTGTGGTGGTCACCGGCTCTCAGGGACTCCACAGATGGCAGGCAGCTCCACTGGAAGTTATGAAAAATTCATGTTCAAAAGGAAAATATTCAAATAGTCAGTGTCGTGGGGAGTCATATATATGCTGATATAATTACTTTTCTTTGTCATCTCCATTGTGATTCATAGTCACTCTTGTCTAATAAGTGAGTGCATAATGATTTCAGGACCACGGACAGCAAACATAAAAATAGATGAAGATATGCACACGACATGGATGCTTAAACACTTGTGTAACCTTGAATAAGTATCTCCACGTGTCTAAGAAGTGCTAATGCACTCGAGGGTTGTCATAATACAAGGACATAATAATGGCATCATGTAATGCCATTTAATAATGTAATATTACCATTCTGATTGAACTGTAAATGAGCCATATTGCCCAATTACTTTCCCTGCAGCTCTCCAACCCCACCCCCGCCAGACACACATACAGTATATTTTCTACATTAATTTAAAAACACTTGGCCTGAACCAGGCTGCTGTGCCACTAGAAATGCATTTCTCCACCCCGACTCCCCATTGTTTGTTTTCACAAAAGAGTTTGCTATTCCTGACCTCAAAAAAGCAAATGCTGGAATTCAGAATCCATTTTCAAATTGGGTTTATGATTGAATGCTGGCTGAGACGGGGGGCCGATGTGGGTATAAGAATAAATATAGCCTCTTCTGTATGGCTCCGGTTTAAGAAGGGATTATTCTGCTGTTTTCACATGCGGACTCAAGGGCATCTGCCCTGTTTGCCTCAGACAGACGGTTAGCAAACAGGGGAAGGATGGGGGCTATACTGGCATGCTTCTACAGTAGTACTATGAGGGAAGGGATGGAATATATGCTCCAGAGTGTATGTGGTACGGTGGGAGCCTTTTGAAAAAAAATAGTTTTGAGCCTCCTTTTTTTCTTTTAATGCCAGTTGGGAATGCCCGGTTGTGCTTTGTAGACCAATCATATTGCTGCAACACGGTCAGTTTGGGCAATGCTAGCAGGGGACTGCTCTAATGCGCGTGCTGCTTGCCATCCCTAATTTCTACTCTACAGTCCCGTGAGCTGAGGATGCGAGCCTGATCAACCAGAGGAGCTGCTTTTCCTTGATGAGGTTAAAGGAAACCCCTGTTGACTGAAAGCGTTCCTCTCCGGACAAAGCAAAGGCCAGTTGTGCAGCGCCCTGTTCGACCCCCGGCGACTGGCATCACTGGTGCACTGTGGGATATGTACGTAACCGCAGGGAGAGTTTTTATTGTTAATAGGACCTTAATAGGACCACATTAAACCATATATGATTCTTTATTATTCGAGTATGTGTCCTCTTTCTTTTTTATTGTTAATAGGACCTTAATAGGACCATATTAAACCATATATGATTCTTTATTATTTGAGTATGTATCCTCTTTCTTTTTTTATTGTTAATAGGACGTTAATAGGACCACATTGACCTGTAAACAGTCTCCATTTTAGTGCTTCTACAGCCGCAAATGGGCAAGTAGGAAGTAATGTTACTTCCAGCTGTGACCCGATGGTGTTTTATGGTGTGTCATGTCGCTTGTCGTGGTTATAAGTTGATCCACGGGAGTGATTTTGGCGCTATAAATCTGAGTCTCGGGAGAAGGAGGAGGTACGAAAGAAGTGGGTGAGTGTGAAGGAGCGTGACGTAGCAGCTTTCGTTTTTTTTCAAACATCCGCCAACCCATTCGAACGGCGCCACCAGCGGCGAGATTTGCAGAGGGTTTGATAGCGGCTCTGTTGAGGTGCGGGTCTGATTATGCATTCAATGCATTCAATGCTCACTTCTCCTGCTTTGGAAGATATCAGCTAAAAAAAAATTAAGGCAAAATGATTTTAAAAAAATGAGCTGAGCACACATTAGTTTCCATAAGCTTGTAAGTTGCTTCTTCTGAAACTGGTATTAGAAAGCAACGCTACGAAGACTACACGCTGGTCTTTCTTGCTCCTGCTTTGGAATTACAGGCACTGTTTAATTATATTACTGGTGAAGCAGAAATACTCAGTAGCAAAAGACAACGTCTGCGTCTCTGCCGCTTGTCAGTAGAGATTGTGTGACTGTATTGTGAGGTTCACTTGTCAAGCTCATTAAAGTCTGATGCAGTATGAGCCTGACCAGGTCTGTACTTTGACGTGAGATATCAGCCCAACATGCAGAGATAATAATCCACTGTTATGTTGCTACTTCTAACAAATCATGTCTTACATTGTGGGGCTTCAGTTCATGGCGGTGATTGTAGATCATCTAGTGATCCATCCATTATCTAACCCGCTTATTCCTGGTCAGGGTCAGCGGGTGCTGGAGCCTATCCCAGCATGCATTGGGCGAAAGGCAGGAATACGCCCTGGACAAGTTGCCAATCCATCGCAAGGTACACACATCATTTATTCACACACTCATATCTATGGGCAATTTAGAGTCACCAATTAGCCTAACCTGCATTTCTTTGGACTGTGGGAGGAAACCGAGTACCCGGAGGCGTACCATGCGGACACGGGGAGAACATGCAAACTCCACACATTCAAACCTGGTACCTTCTTGCTGTGAGGCGACAGTGCCATCCACAGTGCCGCCCTCATCCGGTGATGCATCTGTAAAAAAATTTAAAAAAATTAAAAATAAAAACACTGGCTAAAAATTGTTAGAATCAATAACAGATTGCAAGATTATTTGTGAAAATTAATATCACAAACTGAACCTCTTGTGAGGTCAATGCTAAAGAATTGTCGAAATGTAAGTTCCATCGCGGGAAACCGTGAAGTGAGGGATATAAATAGAGAGGAGTTCTTCGATTGGGCCATGAAAGACCGCCGTGCATGCAGGCTCATTTGTGATAAACGGACCCTGCTGGTATGCGGTGGACGTTGAAGTTTCAGCCACGGCAATTTCAGCAGCGAATGACTTTCGGTTCCCGTGAGCCGCTCTGCGTCTCTCGCAGCGCCACGGCGATCTGCTTTCTCCGCCCCTCACAGTCTCATCAGACCTGGAATTAATTTGTGTCAGGTGTTAACTCTGGGAATGCTGGTATCTGTCTGTCTGTCTGTCTGTCCTCCAGCGCCACTCAGGAATTGACCGTGGATGCATTCATTTAGGTCGGGGCTGCCCAACCCTATTCCTGGAGATCTACCGTCCTGTAGGTTTTCACTTCGACCCTCACAAAGCTCACCTCATTCAACAGCTAGAGATCTACCGTCCTGTAGGTTTTCACTTCGACCCTCACAAAGCTCACCTCATTCAACAGCTAGAGATCTAGTTGAGCTGCTAATTAATAGAATCAGGTGTGCCAAATTAGGGTTGAAATGAAAACCTACAGGAAGGTAGATCTCCAGGAAGAGGGTTGGGGAGCCCTGATTTAGGTCCTCAAATATGTGCTGGGGCCGGGTTCGTGTATGTGACACAAACCGGTTGTGCTGTTATTAACGTTATAAATGCGTTGCCTCAAAGGTGACAAAAGCCGCCACTTTTCTGCACTCATTTGCTTACAGAAACTCCGAACAGTGATTTGAGGGTTACGGATGGCATTGAGGGAAATAAAGTTGGCCGGGACACTGCAGTATATCACTGTCCGAATTAAGCTATGAGAAATAGCTCATGGTAGCTACTGTAGATCTACATGGACTTCCTCTGCTTTTCTCTGTTTAACTTTTCATCCCCCGTTTCTCTTTATTCTGTAGTTTGCAATGCGCAAATCATAAATCTAAATCTAAATCTGGGCCCGTCCCAGCTCTGCAGTGTCCTCTGTCGATTTGGGAGAACACCAGACTAGAGTGCGTGCAGCCAGCCACTGCTTTGTTCCTCCTCTGCAGTCCACCAGCTGGGACCTGCAGTTATTGCACGGGAGGACTGCCCACGTTTGCATTTGGGCCAATGAGGTTGAGGTTACCCTGCTGATTGACACCCTCCCTGTGCAACCCTGCTGATCGACACCCTACGGCCAACTATGCTTTAACTTGCAGGATCCCTGACATGCTGCTGTTGTCACATTATGGGACGTTGCTTTCTCAGTGAAAACTACTTTAACTGTGCTCTGTCATTTGGCTCTCCCTGTAATCCTTTGCAACCGTACTTTCCCTGTGGCCATGATCTTTCTATGAGTGTGTATTCTCTGGGATTGCACACTGGTTGACCGTAGTCCCTGTGACCGTAATTCCCCCATGACCGTGTCTCCCTTGAGTGCGATCCCTGTTTGACTGCACTCTCTTTGCCACGATGTTTGGCCACGCTCCATGACCACCTTCCCTGTGAGTGCCATCTCTCTCTCCCTCTCCCTCTCCCTCTCCCTCTCCATCTCTCTATCTGTGGATGTGTGTGCTGTCTGTGTGATTGTGCTGCTGGTGACTACTCTCTCCCTCTCTCTCCCTCTCCCTCTCCCTCTCCCTCTCCCTCTCCCTCTCCCTCTCCCTCTCCCTCTCCCTCTCCCTCTCCCTCTCCCTCTCCCTCTATCTGTGGCTGTGTGTGCTGTCTGTGTGATTGTGCTGCTGGTGACTACTTTCTCTCTCCCTCTCCCTCTCCCTCTCCCTCCCTCTCCCTCTCCCTCTCCCTCTCCCTCTCCCTCTCCCTCTCCCTCTCTCTCTCTCTCTCTCTCTCTCTCTCTCCCTCTCCCTCTCCCTCTCTCTATGTGTGGCTGTGTGTGCTGTCTGTGTGATTGTGCTGCTGGTGACTCCTCTCTCCCTCTCTTCCTCCCTCCCTCTCCCTCTCACGCTCTCTCTCTCTCCCTCTCGCTCTCTCTCTCTCTTGCTTTTTCTCTCTCTCTCTGGTGCTCTCTCTATCCCTCTCCCTCTCTCTCACTGGCTCTCTCTTTAGATCTCGCTCTCTCCACTGTCAACCTTGAGCAGTGCACCCGCTGGGAAATACAGCCATTATAGCCCAAACTCATTACTGCCTCCTCAGCATGGACTCCATCTAGGGCGCCTTGTTTTAAGCGATAGAGGTCAGCAGCTGATTAAAAGTTGAAAAGCAGGGGTTAATCACATACTGACCCCCCCAGGCACTATTGTGTTCCTCAGTCCGTTTTAATCAATGAGTCTACCGGGAGGCACTGTACTGAGGCTCTGCTGCCCACCTACACAAGATTCAGGCTGCATACTGCTCACTGCATACTGCACACTAGATACTGCATACTGCACACTGCATACTGCACACACTGCATACTGCACACTAGATACTGCATACTGCACACTGCATACTGCACACATACTGCACACTAGATACTGCACACATACTGCATACTGTCTCTCATTCCTGCTGTCCCCTCCTTTATGCTCTCTCTTTCTCTCTCCCTACCTCCCCCTCCCCCTCTCTTTCTCTATCTCCCCCTCCGCCTCTCTCTCTTTCTCTCTCTCCCTACCTCCCCCTCTCTCTCCCTATCTCCCCCTCTCTCTTCCTACCTCCTCCCTCTCTCTCTCTCCCTATATCCCCCTCTCTCTCCCTATATCCCCCTCTCTCTCTTTCTCTCTCTCTCCCTATCTCCCCCTCTCTCTCCCTATCTCACCCCCCCCCCCTATATCCCCCCCCCCCCCCCCTCCCTATATCCCCTCTCTTTCTTGCTCTCATTCTGCTCACACTCCTTCAATTTAAATTCAATTCAAAATACCTTTATTGGAATGACGTCTTGCAATGTGTTGCCAAAGCTGGACAAAAACATGTTACATTATACATGAAATGACAACAAATAAACATAACAAATACATGCAAATACATAAACTAATAATGATAGTATGAAGAATAATAATAATGATTCAACAATTACAATTGACATTTTTATATAATAATTAATTATTATTAAGGGTTGCAACTGTCCCTCGGGCTGAGGCAGGTAGCTACATACACTTTTCTTCTCCCAGGAGAATTTGAATTGTCTCTGATCCAGGTAGGTTTGGGAAGTTTGGGAATTGCTTTGTGAATTTTGGGAAGAAATGTTCTATAATTGTTTTTGTATTTCCCACAATTAATGAGGGAGTGCAGCTCTGTCTCTATCTGCTCTTTGTTGCAGTGTGAGCACAGCCTCTCCTCCCTGGGCAGCCAGGTCTGCCGGTGTCGGCCGGTCTCTATCGCCAGGCTGTGCTCGCTGAGTCTGTACTCAATGTTTCTCTGTGTTTGTTGTTTTTAACTGTGGTCAGATAGTCTGCCACAGTGTATTCTCGATTTAGGGTCAGATAACACGCCAATTTGCATAGATTTTTTGTTTGAGTTTCCCAATAAGTAATGTCATTTTGTTTTTGCTTTTTTATGGTTTGGTTGATTCTAATTGGCTTAATTGGAATGGGGCTGTCCTGAGGCTGGACGGTGTTCGTGGGGGTTAGTGAACTGAGCCTCAGGACCAGCTGGTTGAGGGGGCTCTTCTCTGTGCTCAGCACTTGGCATTTTAGGGCTTTGTAATGGTATGAGTGGGGGTCGCTGTCTTTTAGGTGCTTCCAGAATTTGATGGCTCTTTTTTGGATGGTAATGAGTAGCGGATATTGGCCTAATTCTGCCCTGCAGAATTGTTTGGTGTTTTTCTGCACATGGAGGATGCTTTTACAGAGTTCTGCTTGCAGGGTTTCAGTTGGTTGTTTATCCCAATTTGCAAAATCTTGCTTTAACAGACCCCACACTTCACTGCCACATAGTGCAATTGGTTTACTTATGGATTTGAATATTTTGAGCCAAATCTTAATTGGTATATATATTTTAATTTGTTTCTTTATGGCGTAGAATGCCCTGCGTGCTTTCTCTTTCAGTTCATTCACAGCCAAGTTGTAGCTCCCTGTTGAGCTAATCTTTAAACGTAGGTAGACTAGTTTGTAATGTATTCTATATGTGTTGTCCTTATTGTAAAATTGTGTCTGATTTCTTGAGATCTGGATCTTTTCTGGAAAATCATTATTTTTGTCTTTTTATTTTTTTTATTTACTGCAAGGGCCCAGGTCTTGCAGTATTGCTGCAGTAAATCTAGTTTCTGCTGCAGTCCCTGTTTTGTGGGGAACCACAAACCAGATTGTCTGCATAAAGCCAAAATTGTATTTCATTGTCCAGTAAAGTGAGACCAGGGGCAGCTGATTGTTCCAAAGCTGTGGCCACTTCATTAATATAACTGTTAAAAAGTGTTGAGCTCAGACTGCAGCCCTGTCTCACTCCACACCCCTGATTGAAGAATTTGGTTAGCTTTTTTCCAATCTTTATTGCACATTTATTTCCTGTGTACATTGATTTAATAATATCATATGTGTTACCCCCTACATCAGTTTCTATAAGTTTATAAAGTAAACCATCATGCCAGATTGAATCAAAGGTTTTTGGGCAATCAATAAAGCAGGCAAATATTTTCTTCTTGTTTTGGTTGACATGTTTGCCTATTAGGGTGTGTAGGGTGTAAATATGATCGGTTGTGCTAATAACTTTGCATGTCCAATATTGCCTCTTTCAAATAAGAATGACCTTTTCCATGCCATGACCTTTTCAGTATGTTCAGTGCTGTCATTAGTTATGATTGGATATAAATCACTTTTTGAAGAAGCACCTTTTCTATTGATACAATATAAAGTAAAGCTGATAGATGAGAACTGTTCTGCTGTAGGGAGATGTGGAGACATATAGTTGAGGTCTCAGAGTACAGTGTTTGTCTGTGGTTTGTAATAGGTAGCCGTTTTGAGTAGTGTACTCGCCTAAGATTCAATAATATAATGCCCTGGGGCAACGTTTGCAAGTAAAAACATATATCTGTATAGGCTGGTAATACTAGGGACTGCTGGGTTGCTTATCCTGAGTTCCGGTGTGTGAATAAGCCCAATGGCCTGGTATGGAAATCTGACTGCACTCGTGTTGACTGTGGCATAAGCATGTACTTATCTGTGCTCTCCTGAATTGACATATTGTGGTGATGAGAAAGGCCTACAAACACAGCTGAACATTTAGAATTGGGAGACAATTAAAAATGGGACTAAAATTAATGAAGAAATATAAAATAAAATAATTGGGTGCAGTAGTATCAGTTGTGCTTACCGATGGTAACAGCTCAGAGTAGCAGCCTTCCCATTATGTCCATTTGGGTCTTAGTTATCACGTAGTGTCCGTCTACCTTTCAGTGACCAGCGCATTGGTCACTCTGAAACCTCTTTAGTGTGTGAGCCCCCATCTGAAACTGTTTTGTGCTCTCAATTTGTCTTTATGCCGCTTCTTTGCAGGGAGGGATCTGGGTGGCTTTAACTTGACCCATGTGAGGACCCGTATAGCTTCAGGCTAATGAATGAGAGTGTCAAGGATTTCCATTCTCTTAAAGATTTTTCTGGAAAGTTGCTGGAGGGAAACTATTGTGCATCATCCAATTAACTTTCTAGTTTTATTTTCTAAGATTTTGTCATGACACCCGCGGGTTGTTTGTGCGAGATCAGTTTTCTGGATGTGGCTGCACAGCAGTGTCTTGCCGGAACATTCCTCCGTGGTACAGTGGAGTGCATTAGCAAGACGTACTGTGTGATGGTCCATATTTCACTGGGATGCAGTTTGGGCTATGCCGGCAGGGAACGGTTTGCCTCCCCCTTTCTGATATTTTGATGATTAAGCAAGTTTTCATAGCCTTAGGTTTCTCCTGCATATCATGCTGCTATAAATCCCGCTCCTCAATTTGCCAACTCATTGTAGGTGATGTAGAAACTGGAAAAAAATGTGTTTCTATTTTGTGATTGAAGTAAGGCTTTGTGATTTATCTTTTTTTCCACTGCTACTTGTCATCTGAATTTATTTCCAGGACACACTGATTATGGAATTTTGTCCAACCAATGTGCACACTTTGTCCTTAACACTGTCCACCAAATGTATCATTCGTTTTTTTATTATTATTATTTGTTTCATAACATTGCGTTTGGTGGGGTATTCAACTGAAGTTAAGAACAGCTGCTTAAATTTGTCACTCAAATTGAAGAGAACACAAATTTGTTAGTGAAATGTAAGAAGCTTCATTTTCTAAATATTTTTATCTCAAAATGGGAGCAACCCCAAAAAACAAAACAGAAGAGCGAGCAAACAGCGATTGAATCTCAGCATGTATCTGTTTGTGAGGGATGAAGTCTTTCCTGGACAGGGCGCAAGAGCTGCGGAAAACAATAGATAGACTAGCTGCACAAAAACTTGTAGATGTTTCTTTGTTGGGAAAAACATTCCCCAGATCTCTACAAGCTGAGCTAATTGGAAATAAACGATGTCTTGTCACAGAGGTGCTGCAGACTAAATACTAATTTGTGCTATGGGGATCAGAGGCAGAAACTGCACTCCTCTTCAGCTTGTGAAAGTTCTGTAAAAGTGCTCCCACAATGACCCGCTCCACTGTGGTCTCAGGGACCAGCACATTCATATGTCAGCAAGTCAGTCAATTAGTTTTCTTGTGGTTAAACTTGGACACATCTGGATTTGTCCGTTAGGGTCCTTTATCTTTGCTAGATGTGAGGTTTTTTTTCTCTTTTTTTTTGTTCAATGTCCCACTGGATATCACACCCAAATTACAACAGGAAGTAGAATAAAGCTTGGCGTTTAGACGGGGGTCACCTTTTCCCAGAGCACATTTTTCATCCAGTCAGGGTTGTAGCAACAAATTTTGGGACAAAATATTTTAGCCTCCACCCCGGTTGAAATGCCTGCCATGTGCTCGAATTGAATGTCCCTGTCACTGTGTGCCAGGATGTTGTAGTGATGTCATAAAGGGCCCAGAACTGTGAGACTGGGCGGAGTCATGGCATGCTCAGCAGCTCATTGGCTGTAAACGTATAGCTCATGGAGCCCGCAGTGAGCCATTCCTGACTCCCCACCGTAGCTAATGATTCTGGCAGGTGAAAACACGCGAAACGCTAGCTGTCTGTCATCGCAGTAATTAGCATGTTAGATACTGAGCGAACTGAGGCTTGCCATTGGGTGACAGGCATCGCCTTGGCTATTGGCGTCATTGAGGGGGCTGGTGGCAGGATCTAAAGCTGTGTTCAAAATGCCATGAAATGCTATTCATGTAAGTAAACGGAAGAGGTTTAATGTTTATTAAGGCGTCCTTTTTCTTAATTCTTCTCTAATGCACAAAAAGGACATGTCATGCTGTGATGTCATGTTAAGGTGCCACATTTCTGGATTCATGAGCCGATCAGAATACAAATGTAACGTTTTACGATGTTTGTTTTTTTTGGCAGATTTGGCTCAGATTGGTAGCCCGGCATATAGTGTCCATTTTGTAGGCGGACAAATGTTCTGTGTTTTTGTGGTTTGATTCTCTGTGCTCATGAATATCTGAAGTTCTGGTGGCATCCCTCATGCTCACTGCTACAGTTTTTCTGGCAGGTGTTAACAAAGAAACGTGACCAATTTACAGCCATTTTATTTTGCTGGCATTTGCTGCTCCATTATGCTAATGGGACAATCGGCAGAAGAGCATCATGGGAGAACTGTGCTGGTTTTTAAAAGCTTTGTTGGGCTTTCATGAGGTCACTTAGGATCCAAGAAACTCTCATTACTGCTATTAATCATTTTGCCTCAATTTCTAAGATAATAACTACAAACGTATATTTATTAATGTATAGGTTCTGCTTTTGCTTTTTCTCCCTTGTGAATGTTTTTTTTAATCTTGTGAGATGAATAATAAACATGTTTATTTTTTGTTCATAATGGTCTATCTTCATCCTGTCAAGAGAATTATTTATGGTTAGTCAGATTCACAATTATGTATCATGCATGTAAAATAAACTAAAATAACTGCGAGCAGTTTCAGAGTTGAGAATTGTTGTATAAAGTCATCATGGAATTACACGGAAAAAAAAAACATTTCTGTGAGGTTTACTAAATCATATGCACTAGTCTGTAATTGGTTTTTGCATCAGGTTGATTCAGAAAAGGTTAAATCATAAAGCCTCACTAAAATCATAAAGGTCACACAAAAAGTTACTGTTAATAAAAAAAATAAAAAAAAGTACTTATATCCCCAGTATGCAGCATTAGCCTACTGTAAGAGTCATGTTCACACTGCATGCCTGCATGAATAAGTATCCAATAGTTTGAAGTGTAGCTGGTTTGTATTAGCAGTGAGCAGCTCCAAGGAGTGCGCTGGACTCTATTCCCAAATGTGGCCATGCTGTGCTTCTAGGTGGTCAGAACGGAAGGGGCTGATCAGTATGCATGTGTGTGAGGCTGCCGTCTCTGCATTGCAGTGTCTGACAATTCCTGTCTCATCCCTCTTTTGTCCTGCTTTGCCTCCCCCCACCCCCCGTTAACTAATACAGTACTCCTGTACAGGTACGGGGGACCCAGGGACCCCGGTACCCACTAAGCCTCCACAGGGCCTTCCCCTTTGGGGGAATAATTAGCCTGAGCTAACCCGTGGACAGATATCATCTATCCTCTGCTCTTTCATTTCCTCTTCCTGCAAAATGAGAGAGAGAGAGAGAGAGAGACAGAGAGAGAGAGAGAGACAGAGAGACAGAGAGACAGACAGACAGACAGACAGACAGACAGACAGACAGACAGAGGAGGGGGAGGGGGGAGGGGAAAAAATGGAAGAAAACCAATGACATCTAGTGCCTAACCTTGTTTTAATCACTGTGCTCAATGAACATGACACGCAACTTAAAGGGCCGAGCTCAGCGGAAGGGCACGTGCCGTCTAACGGCTCCATCTGCTTGTGATGCCAGTGGCAGCCAGGCTGTAATTAATGACTGGCTGTTGAGCAGTGATATCTGATTCCTCTTGGTAATTGGGCCACAGCCGTGTGAAGCAGGTTTCCGCAGCGCAGCTGTGAGGACCAACCACAATATAAACATGAATTGTTCTATTTTTAAATTATATGTGTATGTATGTATGACTCTTCCATCAGGTCAAAGATTACGGTCCTTGCCCCTTAAAGCAAAAAGAGCCCGAAACAGCTTTGTCCCTACAGCTGTTAGACTGCTTAATGACATTGGACATCTCAAGACAGTAAAGGCAGATGAGGAACTGTTATTGCATTTGATGCTCAATTTTTCATCATAATTAATATTTAATTAATTTAATATAACATAATTTTGATCATAATACTAATAATAATAGTAATTTTAATCATAATCATAATCACACATACTGTACCTTCACTATAATGTGAAACATCTAATTCAATTGAATGTCTTTATTTAACATGTTTGTTTGTGTGTTGTGGGTCTGCCCCACTGTCTATGTCTGTTTTACTGCTGGAAACTACAACTGAAGTTCCCTAATGGGAAAATAAAAGTTATTCTATTCTATTCTATATATACATATATATATATACAGTATATATATATATATATATACTGTATATGTATATATATATATATATACAGTGCCCTCCACTATTATTGGCACCCCTGGTAAAGATGAGTAAAAATGGTTATAAAAAATTAATCGTTTGGTGAATTAGGTTAATGTCACACTGAAAAAAATTAGAAAAATCCAACCTTTAATTGAAGTAAATTTATTATGGGAAAACAAAAATCCCTCATCAAGAAATAATTATTTTTAACAAAACCATGTGTGCGACAATTATAGGCACCCTTGCATTTATATATAGAATAAAGTAATCATTTTTAATATTTCGTCGCATATCCTTTGCATGCCATGATTTCCGGATGTCTGTGACCCACCAACATCAAAACACATCAAAATCTTATTTGCTGGAACTCTTACAAACGATACTATAACATCTCTGCATTTGAATGAATCTCTATGGGAATTTGGGGGTGGGACTAGATTTAGCTGTAAATTTCACTGGAACAGTATGGAAAACATGCTTGGTAAAATGCCTGTTAGTCATCAAGGGTCTAAGGTATCAAACAAGCCTCAAAACATCACTTTGATGCTAGGAATACAGTAGATATGGATGGATAACTTGAAGGGTTTCTTCTCCTGACTTATTTTTCCATAGAGTTCAATAGGAAAATTTGTCAGGAGAAACATTTGGTTATTTTTGTATTCCATACTGTTCCAGCATAATTTACAGCTAAATCTAGTCCCACATATTCACACATACACACACACGTACACACACACACACACACACACACACACACACACACACACACACACACACTCATATTCACACATACACACATGCACATGCACACACACACACACACACACACACACACACACACACACACACACACACACACACACACACTCATATTCACACATACACACATTCACATGCACACACACACACACACACACACACACACACACACACACACACACACACACACACACACACACACACACACACACACTCATATTCACACATACACACATGCACATGCACACACACACACACACACACATGCACACACACACACACACACACACACACACACACACACACACACACACACACACACACACACACACACACACACACACACACACACTCATATTCACACATACACACATGCACATGCACACACACACACACACACACACACACACACACACACACACACACACACACACACACACACACACACATACACACACACACACACACACACACACACACACACACACACACACACACACACACACACACACACACACTCATATTCACACATACACACATGCACATGCACATGCACACACACACACACACACACACACACACACACACACACACACACACACACACACACACACACACACACACACACACTCACTCATATTCACACATACACACATGCACATGCACACACACACACACACACACACACACACACACACACACACACACACACACACACACACACACACACACACACACACACACACACACACACACACACACACTGGCAGTGTTTTAAGCCACGGGTGTCAGAATCCAGTTCTGGTGTGTGTATGCTGCAGTGTCTGCTGGTTTTCAGTGTGATTGGCAAAAAAAATCCACTAACCTTGTTCTGAAATCCTTAACTGGCTGCTGATTGAAAGGGGCACTGTGGCCCTCCTGGACTTGAGTCTGACACCCCTGTTTTAAGCCTTTGAAAAATAAATCCAGTTTTCAAACTTGAGTAAAACGTCACATTGTAAAATACCAGTGGAGCCTCATTAGTTTGAAATGGGGAGGTTGAAAAGCATGTCTTCAAACTGCTGCTCGTTTTTACTGCACCTGTTTTTCCTTTATTCGTGATTAACAACTGTGCCAATTTAAATAAGGGTTGTCAGTCAACAACTGATTAAGTTTCATTTGCACTACCCATCAAAAGTTTTATTACACCTACAATTTTCAAGAAATCGGAGATAAAAAAAAGAATATATGAGCAGCTTTTATTTTACAAAAAAAAAAGATCTAAATCTTAGATTCATCAAAATAGCCACCTTTTTGCAGTAATAACTGCTCATCATTTCCGTGCCATTCTTTTCTACAAGGGTCATATGGTTCTGAAAGATGTGCTGCACTTGTGGGTTGCATCTCCTTGACCTTTCTGCCCAATTCATCCCAAACTAGCTTGATTTTACCTCTCTTGTTGGTCAGCATTACGAGTCAATTGTGGCTCTGGCTTCTAGTTTAAATGCTCGATGGAAAAGGATTTAATTTCTTGGACTTCACATCAATTTATATCTGCTGTGGATGAGAAAACTAAGGTAGTATTCTCCTTCTGAGAACCAATTGGAATCAACACCCTTCTTCATGTATATTTCTAGTGTTAAGATTTCATTTCTTGACAAGTGGTACTATTTTTACGCGAAGTAATAAAGATGTCACTCCGCTCACAGCTTGTTCTCTTTTATGTGTCATTATTATGTAGCGTACAGTACATCGGGCATGTTGACTGCAAGTAATGCTAACGGTGATTAACCAATATTGCGTGTAATTTAATTACCATCACACGGCAAATTATTTAACAATAAACTCATGGTTTCAGTTCCAGAAATGGTATCTGTAGTGGATATATTTAAACTGTAACATCTTCAACGGTTAGTCCCTCCCATCTCTCTGCACTGATTAGCATATCACTGAAATTCTCATTCATTTAATATTTAAGACAAGAATTTAAAACATTAAAATCATAAGCTTATTTTCTTCAATGCACCAGTTAAAGTGATGAAAACACACACACGCACACACACACACTGTGCGCACACATATCTTTGTCCCCAACACAGTAACCTGTTGCACTTGCAAGCGCAGGTGTTTATTGCAGATATATGTGAGGAAAAAGGGGGTTAATGCCATAGTGCTTTCACCCATGATGTTGCTGTCTCCACTACTCTTCTCTGAAGCTGCACATAACATGGCCCTGTCGCTGTGTTCTCTGAGCCATATGTAAGGTACAGTCCTTTTGTTGGTCGTCCATAAATTCTGACAGGAAAGGGCATTCGTTTGTGTTTAGACACAACAGCTAATTCTACGCAGTGGCTGACGGAGGTTGCTTAGATAATTCTACTGTGGATATTATGGGATTTGTCTTTTAGTGAGTAGACAAAAAAAACACGGCAAGCAATATTCAACTCTATTAATAGTTACTGGAAGATAGAAAGACACAGAAATGATCAGCTCATCTAGTTACTCTATTTATTAACTTGTCTTTACATTACAGCTACCTTCTCTCTCTCTCTCTCTCTCTCTCTCTCTCTCTGTCTCTCTCTCTCTCTCTCCCTCTCCCCCTCTGTTTCTCTGTTTCTCTGTTCTGTCTCTCAGTCACACAACTACTGTTGGTCAGCCTCTCTTGGGGGAAGATCTCATTTGTACCTCCCACAGATATCCCACTGTCCCCTGGTTAATGTCTCTGCAGATTGAGAACTAGCGTGCTAAATCACAGGCCGACGTGGGAATGCCACGGTTGATATACCGCGCGGTGTGCCGATTTGTAATCTATCGCGGGCTGGTGCTTGGTGCCTCTCAGCCCATTCTATGACGTCTGAACTGTGATTTAGAGGACCCAAAATGTTCTCTGTATTTCTCTTCGCTGAGGTGAGATCCCAGGGCTGTCAGCTATGAAATAAGGAGAACTGTTTTTAATGGGGACAGGAGGGGAGCGAGCCAGCTGTACTCGCATTGCCTGTCCAGAGAGCAGGAATATTGCGGTATCGGGAGATTTCTCAGGTTGAAAGTGGGGTGCTGTGTCGATAAGACATGGTGAAGGTAATTAGGGGAAGATTGGTTCTACCACCTGACCATCAGTCACTGGGTCGTTAGAACCAAACTCGCTGCCAGGTTGTTTCGGGTTGAGCCAGGGGAATTGTGGGGGAAAAGCTTAATACCATGCGCTAACACACAAATGGCGCCTTCCATGGGGCCGGGAGATGCCTTGTTCTCCCAACGTCTGAACAGCTGCGAAACAATATCGCTGAAGGAGACGTTGAGGAGTTGTGAAGGGAGATGATGGATTCGTTTGAATGATGGGCGTAGTGTGGGGGCGCGTTGCTCTTGCTCTTGTTCTGTCGGCCTGACGGAAAGCTTTTCTCTCGTCTCAGATCACCTTCTTCATGCTGCTCTCGGCCGTGTGCGTTATGCTGAACCTTGCCGGGTCCATCCTGTCCTGCCAGAATGCCCAACTGGTCAACTCCCTGGAAGCCTGTCAACTGGTAAGTGGCCAGAGCCCCTTTCCTCGACCCCCTGTGGGACAGAGTCCCTTCGCCCAAGCTATCGTAACTTTAAAACTGTGCCTGGTTGTTCTCTGAATGTTCATTTCCTTTCTAAATGTACCTTGTTCCTTGCTTATTCGAGGACAGCCATGTAAAGAATGGAGGTCAATTAGGCCTGCCTTGCGTAGCATGCCCTACGGTCTCTCATATACACATGCCTAATTACTGTGCCAAGTAGTATGTCATTGAAAAATAAATTAAGGCCAGCCACTCCGTTTCCTTATTAATACTACGATTACGTGCTGACTGTTTGCTTTATTGCCCATGGAAGCTTACATTTTAATTATTCGGAAAAAAAAAATGTAATCGTCTTGTCGCCTGGGAAAGGTCTACTCATTCGTCTGGCAAGACGCTCCTTCTTTCTCCTGTATCAATTATTCCGAGGCTAACTCCAAGTGAAACTGGCGACTGGGCTCATTAAATAAAAGAAGTTAGGTGGAAATGTGTTCTATGTGACAGTGACAAATTTATGGCCCCTGCACCTTGGCAACCACTGCAAGTTTAACAAGTTCTAGAATTCCTAGAAGGCCTATTAATGCAACGCAGAACTGTAAGATGTACATTTAATTTGCTAATTGTATTTATTGAATCTTCAGTGATTCATTAAATGTTTTCGTGTGCAAAGACACCTCATAAGAAGACAGTGGTGTCCATTGGGAATTGTAGTCTGCATTGTGTGTCCCAAGGGGGACAGCTAGTCCTGAGAGACAAAGGATCCAGTCAGGTAAAGCGTAGTGTTGCCTCAAAACGGAAAGTCTACCACAAAAACAAACCTTCCTCCCGTGTTGGGTCCTTCAGTTACTTTTTGCCCAACCTTTCATTTACAAGAAGAATGCATAAGTAATGCACGTGGAAACTAGGGAATGGAGGGTAAGAACATTTCTAAATACCCAGACACCAAGTGTAGTTGTAAAATACTACATCCCAAAGGTGGTTAAGGAACTTATGGTTAGTGTTTTCTTACAAACCACTGGTTATTACGGAGACGGAGTAGAACCTTATTTAGTTAATTCAGTTTCCTCAGTCACGCAATGGGAAAAATAATATAATATAAAATAATATGAAAATATGGCATTTACTGTATTTGCTCATTTGAAAAGGAATATTTGAATTCACACATAATCAGCATGCCCACAAAATAGAAAACCCCACAGAGGAATAAACATAATCATGAATAAAAAAAGAAAATGCAGCCCCATTTTCAGGAGGAGGCAATGTTTTCATTTGCAGGTTACCTATTCAGTGATATGCTGCTCCAAATGTATTTGTCTTGGAACAAAACAAAAATTAACAAGTTTATTTTCTGTTCAGTGGCTTTGTTTATTTTCTGTTTGTCCAATTTTGGACAAAAGCGGGATTGTTATATTGCATTACACAGTGTGTCCCTCATAATGAACACAATAGAATTATGGGAGGAATTAGTGGAACAGCAAACACAGCACAGCACAGCACCCTTCCCAAGCCAGTGTTTTGTGTGGCTTATCAGAATGCCGGTCCAGCACAGACTGAGCTCAGCGGGGAGTTTTCAAACCGTTTCTCTAGCTTTATGTAGCTATGACCCCGCATCAAGCTTATGGTTCCTGTCACAGAGGATGGATTTAAACTGAGGGTATGATCAAGTGCTGGGGAAAGTCTGAAATTATAGTGATATATCCCCTTTATGACAACATGTCTTAAATTCTGTGTTTTTGGTGCATTATTGAAAGATTAAATTCCCCCCTGGTAAATGTTTAAAAAGCCAAGAAATCTGGTGAAGATACTGACTGTGTGAAGCAATGACTCAGCGTCCCTGGCTGTGCATACAAATCATACCATGCTGTCACCACAGCTTTCCTGTGTGTGCGTGCGTGCGTGAATGCGTGCGTGCGAGGCTTTTATATAACATGCACCCAGACTCCTGAGGGGTAGGGGGGTAGTCAGAGAGGGGACAGCACAGTAGCAGGCAGTTATGGTTTCCATTTCTGGATCCTGTCCTTCTGTGGTAATGGGGACAAAAGTTAACTGGTGTCTGGGACAGGCTGTAAAATAGCCTTTGTCAGGTCCGCACTGTAGGGCTGTGAGGTATTGTCAGTCTGTAGGGCTGTGAGGTATTGCCAGTCTGTAGGGCTGTGAGGTATTGCCAGTCTGTAGGGCTGTGAGGTATTGCCAGTCTGTAGGGCTGTGAGGTATTGCCAGTCTGTAGGGCTGTGAGGTATTGCCAGTTTGTAGGGCTGTGAGGTACTGCCAGTCTGTAGGGCTGTGAGGTATTGCCAGTCTGTAGGGCTGTGAGGTATTGCCAGTCTGTAGGGCTGTGAGGTATTGCCAGTCTGTAGGGCTGTGAGGTATTGCCAGTCTGTAGGGCTGTGAGGTATTGCCAGTCTGTAGGGCTGTAAGGTATTGCCAGTCTGTAGGGCTGTGAGGTATTGCCAGTCTGTAGGGCTGTGAGGTATTGCCAGTCTGTAGGGCTGTAAGGTATTGCCAGTCTGTAGGGCTGTGAGGTATTGCCAGTCTGTAGGGCTGTGAGGTATTGCCAGTCTGTAGGGCAGTGAGGTATTTTCAGTCTGTAGGGCAGTGAGGTATTGCCAGTTTGTAGGGCTGTGAGGTATTGCCAGTCTGTAGGGCTGTGAGGTATTGCCAGTCTGTAGGGCTGTGAGGTATTATTGCCAGTCTCTAATCCGTGTGTAGGTGAAGGACAAAGCTTTCTTCCAAGTAAACAGGATTTGAGCCTGGGAGCAATGCATTTACTGAAGACTCATTTTTCCTCCTCAATTTCTACAGATTGAACGAAACGATAAGTACCTCTGAGTCGAGTTGAAGGGTTCTTTTTTGGGGCTGGGTGGATGTTAGCGGTGGAATATAATGATTTAATTACTGAAAGTACAGATTTTAGTTTACATTGTAGATACTTTTGCATTGCTCAGTGCACAGCTCACAAACCAATGGTTCAAGCGGACCACTCAGTTGTCAAATCTGAAAAATAAGTATTGCAGTTTAAATTTTATTGAACAACAATAATCAACAAACTACACTAGCAACAGTGATACTAATACTAATTATTATCAATGTACTTACGTAATAGTAATATTAGTCTGTCCTCCATTATTAATGGCAGCAACCAATAATGCATTACAGATAAATTTTTTAAAAGCAAAGGAGCCTTTGGAAAATAGATTGCTCTAATATCTGTATCTATTTTTATACAAAGGTTCAGTCATTATTGCAGTTTATATTAAATGTGTGATGCCTGTTTTAATTTAATCAGCAAGGACAAATGAGATGTCTCAGGTTTGCAATACTTGTGTCTTTCTCAGTTAGGTAAAATTGGTTGTAAGCTTTGGGGTAGTGACAAAGGTATATGGGAGAAATACTGAGCTGTTTCTGTATTACTGTAGTAACGGGCCTAGTAAACAGAATCTGAGGTTTTGAACACACAAATAATCAATTTAGTACCCATGTGCCCCCACCTGGACATATCAGGAAAACTGATTCCTAAAACAGAAACCAGGTACGTGTGTGTGTGTGTGTGTGTGTGTGTGTGTGTGTGTGTGTGTGTGTGTGTGGTGTGTGTGTGTGTGTGTGTGTGTGTGTGTGTGTGTGTGTGTGTGTGTGTGTGTGTGTGTGTGTGCGCCTAAACAGAAACCTGGTTTAGGCGTGCGTGCGTGCGTGCGTGCATGTGCATCAGCGTTTTGCTGCGAGTATCTCATTGCTCATTATGGCAAGTTTTAACTGGTCCCATATGTTCATCATGTGTAAGACATATGTTAGACAGTGCACACACGCACACACACCTTGAGTGTTAGACTTAATACACAGTGACTTCACCAGGGAATTGTTTATTATTATATTGGTTTTTTATTATTATTTCATTGTTTGCCTCAGTTTCCAGATTTGTGATTTTTAAAAAATGAAATGCAGTTTTAGCATGCTGGCTTTTTAAGCAAACGAGCCGGGTAACAACAAGCTTTTCACATTTGATCTCACCTGATGTTTCCCGAGGCGTACACATAATTGAAAATCAAAACAAGAAATGAATAAATTAATAAAACTGCCTGTCGCTATGGAAATGTGAGAATGACAAGCGCTCGCCGGTCGGGCTACCCGCAGCGAAACGCACTTTATCGTCGTCGCCCGTACGGAACGGAAGCGTCTGTTTCTGAGGGTGAACGTGGATTCCGGAGATGCGGGCGACGTGATTCCCCTCCTGGTGTATCTCTGCGGGGGGTCCCCAGGACGTGCCGAAGAAGGGGTCTATTTATTGCTTTGGTACACGGGCGACCAAGGGGAAGCGGGGAGCGTTTGTCAGGTAAAGCGCTCCTCCGGTGACGAGGGAAGGCTTTGATTCATATCTGAAGTGATTGCTCCTCTGCATCGGTGGCTCTCTTTAGCCCGGCCCAACCCCGGCCCAACCCCGGCCCATCCGGATGAAGGCAATCTCCTCTGCCTCACGGAGATACAGAGTTTACGGCGCCTTGCGGTGATGTTTAAGCGATAGCGCTAATCCGTCCGTGTGGCTATACGGGGAAATGAAAAGGCAGGGGGGAAAGAGTAATTGAGCCCGCTCCACCCCGCCCCTCCCCCACCCTGCACAGATGCACACTTCTAAAGGAGATTTGTTGGTATTGGGCCTGTTTCTGCGGGGCGTGCTGTTTGAGGTGCAGCCACCCAGCGGCTTAAACGCCACGCGTGTCCCGGGGGGGGGGGGGGCGAGCTGGGGCGAGTTGGATTTGGGCAGATGCCCCTCGCTTCGGCGGAACAGGCGGCAGCCAATCGGGGACCGGGCACAGGGGCCAGGCCGGGACGGAGGCAAGGAAATCCGTCATCGTCGCTGCCACAGGGTCTGAGAGATTAGCATATTGGATTATCCGCCTCTCCCTCTGCCTCTCCTCGCATGACACGCCTCCGTGGAGACTGCTGCTCGACATGACAGAAATATTAATGCTGTCGTTTCTCAGACGACTCTCTTCCTTCCCGTAAGACTAGCCCGCTTGATTTCAGTTTTCTCTTCTGTGACAAGCACAAACAGCACCCACCACAAAGACTCGTACCAAGGCACACCCATCCTTCCTGTCTCAGTCTTTTCCCCAGCAGGTTTGTACTGGAAGCCAGTGCTCCAGTGTGTGTGTGTGTGTGTGCGCGCGCCAGTAATTTAACAGCAGACCCACCACAGGTATAGGGCACCTTGTGGGTAGGCTGCCCTGAGAATGACAGGTTCAGGGTGGGGGGCAGAGAGGAGAGCTCTTGCTGGGTATTTACTAGTGTTTTATGTCTGCTGTCATTAAGTGCTGTTGGTGGTTGGGTGGGATGAAAGGAAGGAGGGGAAGGAGGGGGTGTTGTTAATGGCTCCTGTGTCCTTTAAGGAGCCACTGAGCTATGACTGCAAATTTGTCTCAGCCATCTGGGGGATGTCGGTCTGCTCTTACAGTACCTGCAGATTACAGAGCCAAGTACCATTTGTGAAGTTGTATATATTACCCTACCATAATGCTGATACTGAAATAATCTTTTAAAAAGTGAATACATAGATTGTTTCAAGTAGTATTTCAGTTTGACTACATGTTGACGTAAATTTATTTGAAAGTACTGCGTTGAATATATTGTGATCACCTTGTTGTCTGCTCTTTGTCATGGAGTATGCTATAGAGGGGTTGTGTTGTACATTGATGCTGCCGTTTTGATGCCATGGGCCCCTGCAAAACTGGTTAGAGTAATGGGATTAGGGCAGACAGTAGGTCTCTCTGGAAGCCTCCTGGGGCTTGTGTTTTCTGCAGATGATGAAGCTCAAACCAAGGGGAAATGACTGGGAGGTGAAAGGTGTCCCCTTGCGCTCTCTCTGCAGCTTGCCACAGAGCTAAATGGATTTGGTTTGTCCGGCAGGTGTTGTGGAAAGAACTACAGGTGCAAGTGAGCTCCATTGATATGTTGTCCACACAACCAACAGGAAATCAGTCCTTAACCTGCCCTGGCTCTGATCTGGGCCTGGCTCTGCCAGTGATCTGGGCCTGGCTCTGGCTCTGACCTGGGCCTGGTTCTCCCTCTGATCCGGGCTTGGCTCTGGCCATGATCTGGGCCTGTCTCTGGCTGTGATCTGGGCTTGGCTCTGTCTCTGATCTGGGCCTGGCTCTGTCCCTGATCTGGGCCTGTCTCTGGCTATGATCTGGGCTTGGCTCTGTCTCTGATCTGGGCCTGGCTCTGGCCCTGATCGGTGCTTGTCTCTGGCTCTGATCTGGGCCTGGCCTCTCTGTCCTTTCTTCCTTCTGCAGATCAAGTTTGACAGTGATGGAGTCTGCGTGTGCTGTGAGCTGCAGCACCAGAACTCCGGCTGCAACAGCCTCGGAGAAACACTCAAACTCAACCCTCTGAGGGACTGCAACACCATCCGCCTGCGCCTCAAGGTGTGTGTGTGTGTGTGTGTGTGTGTGTGTGTGTGTGTGTGTGTGTGTGTGTGTGTGTGTGTGTTTGTGTGCGTGCGTACGTGCATGTGTATGTGCTCATATGTGTGTTTGAAGAGGAACTGCACGGGTGTAGTCTCAGTGGGGATGAGGTGAAATGATGGGTAAGGAGTAGACTGAGTATCTCTGCGTCTCCCCATCCTGATACACCTGCTTCCCCCGGTCAGTCACAAAAGGAAAGGAGCTCCTTCCATATCATTCCCTGTGTTGACAACAGTGAGGCCACAACTATTTGCATTTTCTATGTGCTTCTATGTGTTATTTGGCAAGAACGCAGGCACCCCTTGAAACGTCCGTAATGTAGTGTAAGAAAATAGAGTGTGTGTGCAGTGCGCACAGTGTGCACTGCTATTGTGATTATCCACAGTTCATATTGTACTTTTCACACATTCTTTTGTTAATGGGTTTTTCAAATAACATGTAGAAAAATGGTTTGAGGAAACTGGTCGTCTTCAACCATTTGAGTCGGGCATCTGTTCAGGTATTCACTGGTCTTTAACACTTAAGTTCAAACTCCTTTTTAATATAGTTATAATTACTTATTCTGTTTTTTAGTAAGATTGCCATTTAGGTTTTACCGTGTGGTAATCCCTTCTTGGATGGAAACAACACCTTGATTGGTTAAAATTTGGTAACTTCAAAATATAATTTATGGAGAATATTGATGAATTAATTAATGCAATAGCTCATAACTTTTAACAGTTGTTGCTCATAACTTATAACAGACTCATAATAGAAAGAACAACATGAAAACAATTGATTTATTTAATTTTTGTATAGATTACAGTGGTCAGAACAGATAGGAATTCATGAATGAATTTATTGCAGTATCAGTCTTTTTACATTAACAGAGCTAAATATTTTGCTCCATTGTCACTGACAATTTGTTAGCAAGTTGGACGTTATTATTCTTCATCTTATTCTCAAACGTACTGCAGGAGTGCCATTTGTTGACATTTAAAACAGCTTTATTAACTGACATTTAGTAAGTCAGAACACCAGAGCCGCATGATATTTAATATACGATGGCATTCTCCAGGTGGTGGACTATGGCCATTGAATAGACTGCAGTAAATATAGGGAAACATTCACCGCTGCCTTGGAAACAGTACCATCGCCCTGGAGAGACGCTGGCGCATTTGCAGGCTGAAATAAGTCTGATAGCAGGGAAAGCAGGAAGCAATCAAGTCTGGCTTGACTCTAGAAGGCTAAGAATATTTGTCAGGGATTGCGCTGAACACGTGTCTCCGCGTCCGATCAGCTGAAGTGGCTCTTTGACTGAAGTACAGGCCTGTTCCTCAAGATCCAGAGAGATCCAGTCAAGGGCCTTACAGTGCAGTGCCCAGCTGTGAGCCCACCCCCTCCTTTGAGTGGCACTGTGGTCCCAGCTGGAGGTTCCCTCAAGTGGTGGTAGCCGTCATTTTATAGCGTATTACACTGACCTGCCTTAGCCATCGGTCAGCTGTGCCTGAGGCGAATCAACATTTTTCCGCTGAAAACTGACCTGAGCGAGCAGTTTAGAATGTTGGCTAACTCCACATACTTTAGTGTAGGAGGGTGAACCAGAGCCCAGGTGGAAGTGGTCTTGCTTATACTGTCATTATTCTAACACTGACCCAAGTTGACAGGACAGAATATTAGCTAACTTCATTTGGTGCTGTAGGCTGGACCAGCGCCCAGGAGAATCGAGAGAAAATGACCATGTGAATGCCGTTATTGTTAAGATATCAGCATCTAGCTGCCGCCTCTCAAACCACAGCTAGTTTTATGGACTAGTGGACATAGTTATCATCATAATAATATAACATAAATGCTTTATTTATTTGTTGTTCTTTTTATTTATCAGTGGCACAGTGATGAGAAAGACCAAGTTCTTTGACAGGAAAACAAACTGCAAGTGAATGGCAAAAAAAGACAAATGATGCTAAAAGTGTGAAGCAAACATACATTTTATTCATGGGCAGTATATAGAGTTGCTGTCCAACATATAACACAGGTACTATATATAACAATAAATACACTGGAGACTGTTTTCACTCACACTAGAGTAACAGCACACTGGAATCTCTTTGTACTCGAGGAAAATAATCTGAATTTTTCCTCCAATTTCTGTTCAATTTTTGGGTGAGTGCAGGCCTATCTTACTTGAATCTTAGATGTAGGCAATGCCAAAGAGAAGGGGAAATCTCAGAAACACAGCAATCTGTAAAACACAGGATGGATTATAATCACAAACTGTGACATTGCCTGGCATTAAAAAAGTACACGTACAACTGTTATGTTGGGAAAATTGAGAATCTGGATAGCATATATCTCCATTTACACCTTCAGTTCATTTAATGTGTATATTTGCACGATGCACAGTTGAGCCACACCCAAAGTCTTATACTTTTCCTCCCTCGTTAAAATTGTGTCCGAAACCGTTGGGGCCAGATTTACTAAAGAAACAGTCGCAGCCCAAAACATTCACTATATTGCGGCTCTATTGCGGTCATATAACGGTATGTAAAAGTCGTGGGAGTGGGAGGAATAGACACGGGTGAACTTGTGACGGAAGAAGACCACAGAGCGTCGGAAGGTAACTGTATTCACTCCTCAGATCATACATTTTAAATAAAAAAGGATTTGGGTGGAGAGTTAAATTCAAAATTGAGAAAAAACACACCCCGTATTTATTTTTCAAGGATATTCCAAATCTCTCAGGCCCCTTACGCATTAATGTCAGAAGTCTAATAACCTGTGAATTCCAGTTCTTGTTCTTTGTTCTTTGTCATTTAAATTGGCTTTGATCTTCCATAGATGGATTGATACATAAATAGATTACCCCACGCTGCTATGATTTTTGTCTGTATGCAATATACAGTCAATGTAAACGTCTTCAAGTTGCAGCAGAAATCTGCAGTGTAATCGATGCCTTTCTAGAATGTTGAGTTGAATTCCACACATAATGCTCCCCATTATTGTTATTGAACTTTTCAGCCCCCCCGACCCCCTCCCAAACTTCTCCTCCTCTCTTTCTATCATAGTGGAGAAAATAAAAAGTTTACTGCACAAAGACGCAAGCTACCATGTGTTGTTGTCAGCATTTCAAAGACCATCATTATCATGCAAATGTGACATTGAAAAAGGAACCCAGAGTTAAAACATATGCGCCTACCCTTTCATTCTGCCAAAATATATGTCCCTCGTTCAGGAGAGAGACACAAGCAGCGAACAACCCCCCTCCCCCAGTCCCGAGAATTATTATATCGCTCTACTCTCCCGATACAGCCTTATCACTGGCGCTCGTACTGTCTCTTCGTTTATAATCTCTGATGTGGGCTATCCATCTCACAATGTCCTCCAGCTGTCACTCATCTCAATGGTGTCCCCAAGTTGCCTTTTTGCCATAAAGGCCTTTATATATTCAAGCACTTTATATTCTTTGCCATTATTTATCCTGCTCCAGGGTGCATATGACACCGGGAGATGCTTCTGCGGATGCCGCATGCTTTTCTGACCAATTCTGCTAATGGTTGAGCAAAATATTTGTCAGTGTAACCATTTTATTAGCACCTCAAACCTTTTGGAACCCAGCCCTAACTTGGAGTGATGGTTTCTGGGTAGATCTGGGTGTGCAGTGCAGAGATCAGGTGATCTCACCTCGGCTTGTGTTCTCTGGCGTCCGACACACAGCCTGCAAGGTCGTTTTGTCACTGTGCAGCCTATTAAAGGCTCCCCTAAAGGTATCATTGCAATTAGGACCCAACATGATTTACTGTATCAGTATGTAAATGCCATTCAGTCCACAGAGCGCTACATTAATATATCCAACGCACATCTGCTAGACAGATGTTTTAGTGCACTTCAATAACAAAGCTGTGCTTCCTGCTGAAGGAACATGCCGACCTTAGAAAAGGAATGAATAGCCATACGTTAGTTTATTTTTACTGTACAGTGAGTCTGGACAAGGGTGAGCGAATGTCTTAATGTGCAGAAATGGTGCTGCATGTGGTCTTGGGTTGTGATGAATGGGGAGAGAGCTGTCAAAGCACACATACATAAATATTACATAAATATTAATCTGCTTGTTTCACAGGCTCGCATGCATTACATTAAGGACTGGAATGGACACACTGCCACGTGTCTCACTTACAGGAATAATATATGTAGGAATAAACAAGTGGACCCAAATTGTTGAATTCCATTTGCCCATGCAGTGTCTGTATCACAATCAGTGCCGGAGATATATTTGCCCATGCAGTGTCTGTATTGTATCACAATCAGTGCTGGAGATATATTTGCCCATGCAGTGTCTGTATCACAATCAGTGCCGGAGATATATTTGCCCATGCAGTGTCTGTATCACAATCAGTGCCGGAGATATATTTGCCCATGCAGTGTCTGTATCACAATCAGTGCCGGAGATATATTTGCCCATGCAGTGTCTGTATCACAATCAGTGCCGGAGATATATTTGCCCATGCAGTGTCTGTATCACAATCAGTGCCGGAAATATATTTGCCCATGCAGTGTCTGTATCACAATCAGTGCCGGAGATATATTTGCCCATGCAGTGGCTGTATCACAATCAGTGCTGGAGATATATTTGCCCATGCAGTGTCTGTATCACAATCAGTGCCGGAGATATATTTGCCCATGCAGTGGCTGTATCACAATCAGTGCTGGAGATATATTTGCCCATGCAGTGTCTGTATCACAATCAGTGCCGGAGATATATTTGCCCATGCAGTGTCTGTATTGTATCACAATCAGTGCTGGAGATATATTTGCCCATGCAGTGTCTATCACAATTAGTGCCGGTGATATATTTGCCCATGCAGTGTCTGTATCACAATCAGTGCCGGTGATATATTTGCCCATGCGGTGTCTGTATCACAATCAGTGCTGGAGATATATTTCACACCCCCAAGGTATAGTGGGGTTCTTATATAAAAAAAGAAAAAAACGTTGGCTGTGCAGTGTGCAAATTCCGGACCTACAAATTGACTGGAGACAACGCTGGTCTAATTACAGAGTCTCATCTAAAAGCTGCTGTCGCTTAGTAGTATCACCTGCCTGAGGGTGAGGATGTTATGTTTTTGTTGTGTTCGCCTGTCAAAAGTAAATCCAGCCAAGTTACAAACGTGCCAATATCTCCTGAAATCTGGGTTCATTATGATCACGTGACCGAGAGCTTCCAGAGTGCACGCGGCGTTTTTATCATTGGCAGCGACTGCTGAAAATTGCACCTGCATGTGTGAAATGTATGGCTATGGCGAGTGTATTTCACTCCAGTCCAACCATAATTGTACATACAGTATACATGAACATGCACACACACACACACACACACACACACACACGTGCACAAGTTCTCTCTGCATGCATTAATCTGCGTGCATGGGACTTAAGAAAAGAATTTCGTATTTTTCCTTCCGGTACTTTTGCAACTGTTTAGCTCACGGAATTTCTCTAACAACATTTAATTATGCATCCTTAATTTGATCAGCCCCAACAGCGTAAAGCTTTCTAATGTGTATTCATATTTATTTCTGGTCTTACGAAGCGATGCAGTGTTATAACACTAGAAGGAGGCATAAATAAAACATTTCAGTGCATCAAACGAAGGTGACTATTTTCCTTGATTTGGATGGATTACACGAGAGACAGAAAACATGTATTTTCTACATTGAAAAAGACAGAAGAAAAGACAAGGCAATTAGCTCAGTAAACCCAGCATGTAATAACCACGTTTTGAAACCAAACTCCCAAGTGTACGGGTTGCAAAACTAATTATCAGCAGATTGGTAAGCCGGTATTGGATTTTGTGTCTGTTAGATTTTGTAGTGGAGTCTGATCCCCATTAGAGGGTCATTAGTTGTATAACAGCCTGTGGCTCCTTGGTGTAACCTTGCTTTGCGGAGTGCTGTTCCTGTCAGCGCTGCCCCGTGCCCTGTACCCTTCTCTCTCTCTGCTCTCTCAGACGAGCTCAGGTGCACAAGAATGCATCACACAGGTGCATTGTGCTGCTGTCTGAGTTCCATGTCTACCTGTCTGTTTTATGCCTGGTGTGCAGGCAGGCTGCCCCACCTCTTAGTAACTCTCAGGTAGAAAGCTAGGGTTAGGGGGGGGGGGGGGATTTAATGCAGTGTAGACCATGGGTCTTTATGATGGTGGTCGTGTTTTTTTTGGGAGTCAGGGTTCTTGTCTGTGGAGAATTGTTCTTAATTTTACCTCATTCATCTCCGTCCCATTTCCCCTTTCTCTCTCTCTTTCACTCTCATCCTCCCTCACTCTCGCCATCTCTCCCTCCTCCCCCTCCGTCCCTCTCACCCCGTGTTTCTCCTCCTCTCCATTCTCCTCTCCTCTCCGTCACACCCCCTCCTCCCTCCCTCCCTCCATCCCTCTCACCCCTTTTTCCTCTCTTTCCCTCCCTCGTTCCCCTCCCTCCGTCCCTCTACCCCGCAGGAGCTGCTGTTCAGCGTGTGCGCTCTGAATGTCATCTCCACCATTGTATGCGCCCTGGCGACTGCCATGTGCTGTATGCAGATGGTGTCCACCGATGTCCTGCAGATGGTAAGCGTAGTCCACGAGGTTAACCTCCGCCTTGCTCCTAATCGCTCTCTGTATGTCCGTGTGTGAGACGCGTCTCTGGCCCGCCACTGTTTATGTGTGCCATTGCATGCTGGAGCTACAGGCGCATGCCACATGCATTGCAATTTCATCTCAGAGACCGAAGCGCCTTGGGATTACACCAGAACAAACAATCTCCAGGTCCCAGCCACCAAACTGCAAAAACTAAAAGTGAGACAAAAAGATTGCCAATGAGGTGAGAGTTTTACTCATTTGCCAGTGGGGTAAGATAATTTCACTCATCAAGCAAAAAGTAACTTAAAACATGCTATTACTAGAGCTTTAGAGAAGAAAAATAAAACTTTAAGTCTCATAAAAACACTTGTTAAGACAGACATTTTTTGCAGTGAAGTACAGTAGCGGTTACAGCTTTTATACTGAACTGTCTTCCTCTCTGGTGAAGGCTAATGAGGAACTGGAGGACACAGGGTGGATAAATAGAGGCCGGGTTTTTCCCTCTGTGTTTGAGAAAGGCATATCATCTTTAAAATGGCCTGGTTTTTTCATTCTCCACATGTCTGGGAGGGAAACCATTTCTGCGCTTAAACATCTGAACCTAAGTGCTTTGCGACCATGGGGGAAATCACACAGCGTTATGAAATATCTGACATTGTGCCCGCTGCAGCCCAGGTTTTACAATACACAGATTGATTTGTACTGGAAAACCTGCTGATAAGTGACAAGTTATTTCCTGAACAGTCACCATTACAGAGAGAGAGAGAGACAGAGACAGAGACAGAAGGAGAGAGAGAGAGCAAGAGAGAGAGAGGGGGGCGAGAGAGGGAGAGAGGTGGGAAAGTTGTGGACTCCAATATTATCGGTGCCTTTTTAATATCTCCAGAGAATTTTGCCCGAGAGACCTTTTGATTGGAGGGTAATAAACCTCCCAGGAACATAAAATTCTAATATTGTACATGAGCAGACTTTGTGCATTTTACGGCCAGTGCTATAAATTGTGTGACTCCCTAAATGGAAGCGTGAAAGGCCATAGCCAGTGATTGATTGGTCTGAATGATATTAGCGTGGCTGTGGCTGCAGCTGGCCGGGGTGGGAGGGGATTTGTTTCATCTCAGAGCGCAGGCGGGCGGGCGGGGAGCGTAATCAGCACTGATTCCAGCAGTGTACTCACTGCACACAGACAATGGGCCGCGGGCCGACTGAAGGGCACTACGTTTTATCAGCTTTCACACCTGATTTGATTTCTCTTCCTTTTCTATAGCGTATGACTGAAACACAGGATATTTTTAGTTTTTATTGCTGTTTTATCAGAAACAAATCTTTTTTACTGGAGGTGAATGCGACTTCAAAGGTGCCTTCGAGTTTGTCGTTAAATATTGAGGCGGTGTAATTTCCTTTTTCTTGGGTGATTAAAATAGTCTATAAGGATACACTAGAGCGATCATATAAATGAAAGGCAACCAGTAATATTAAATGCAAAGTGCTGAATATTTGAGGTTTTAGAAAGCTGGTTAGAATGTGCCTGGTACTGCACAGGAAAGGCGTGCGTGCTCACTGACGACGAAACTCAGATTGAACCACTGAACGGTATAGTACATCATAAAGGAGAGGGGTGTGAGACAGCACTGCTGTTTTTTAAAATGGAGACCAAGAGATTACGTTAGCTTCTTTGCGCATAGGGTCAGTGGGAGGTGTATGACCTCTCATTCTCCTGTTCACTCAGGCGGGGGGCCCTACAGCTTGTTTTCCTGTTAAACGCAGGGAGAAATCAGATTGCCGGACCAGATAAAGGAGAGGGCCTGGTATCCAGGTGTTCTTCCTGTGACGCTTGAAAACAAATTTTTTCACCCCCCCCTCCTGTTTCCCTGCTTTTGTGCGCACAGCTGAATTTGGCACAGGTGATGCCTGTTGTCAAGCTGTCAGAATTCGGTCTCGACTGCGTCGCCGTCTGCGTCCCGCTGTGCACTCTGTTCTGTCTGCTGCATGCCACCCACTTCCTGTTGTGTTTTCTGTCTCTTCCCTGAATCATGCAAGTGCTGTTCCATTGCTATTCCACTCTATGTTTCATCACGCCTTGCATTTTTTTATTGTTTCTCCGCGTATCCAGTTGTGCTGGTAAGGGTATAACAATAAATACTCCTATGTCCTGTTACCTGTTCCTTATTTTAATATTTATGAGCAATGACAAAAACCTGTTCATCAAAAAAAAAAAAAAACCTGTTCATAAAAAATATTTTTGCTCTTGTTTTTTGCTGTTGTCATTTTTAATGAATGCATAAATGAATTTCGACAGATACAACGTGACCACAAGATAAATATATTTAGGTTAACATTTTTCAGATGATCTCTGCTCTCCAGTTTATGCCGCACAGATCTCGGGTCATGAATGCCGACTGCATGACCCCGCACGGCACCATTCTGCACCAGACCCTGGACTTCGACGAGTTCATCCCTCCCATTCCCCCGCCGCCGTACTACCCCCCCGAGTACACCTGCACCCCGATGATGGAGGCGCAAAGGTACTGCACCCCCCCAGCCCGGGACACTGCTCCCTCCGCACACTGCCTGAACCCGTCTGACCTCTCACCCCGCCCGGGACACTGCTCCCTCCGCACACCGCCTGAACCCGTCTGACCTCAGCTGACCGACTTGCACAGCACGGCACGCCGTTCAGCTTCCACACAGTAGTCCCCCGTTGGCCCCATTAAAGCCAGTGATGTGTGATCTCTGATCATTCATTGGTATTTATTTCCACGGCCCACAAACACATCCAGCGTGATTGAAAGCAGCGAATTCCATTTTTATGCGCGTGAGATACAGTACACGCTCAAAGTGCGCGTATAATGCAACGCGTTTATCATTTCGCCACATCTTTTCTCTCCCGCAGGCGGACATAAAATCTATTTATTAACTGTCCAGAGTAGACCTGTCCGCTGTCATATATCTGGTCTGTCGGCGGATACTTCTGCCCTTTATTTAGTGAAATCTTTGATGAAGAACCTTTGGCTTGTAACGTTGTGGGCGAGGTGCAGATGTGGCTTTGTATGAGGCGGTATCCCTGGCTTTGTGTAAATGCGCTATTGATTTTCGCCCCCCCTGGGCGCAAGACAGTCAGTTAAACTCGGAGCCATAAAACCACGCCGATTTAGCTTTGGTGACAGGCCCTGCCGAGTCCTCGACGGAGACGTAAACACGGAGACGCGCCGGCAGGCCGTGCCTATGCAGCCTTGTAGCTAAGGAGCAGAAGCGTGCCGTGACATCGTTATGTCCCAAATGATATACGGGTGCATGCACAGAGCGTCTGACGCCCAGCCACTTTGCACATGAAAGAGCCTGAATGCTATGTTCAAGTACCCGTGCAAAACACGCCGCCCCTTGTTTGTAATCAATGAATGTGGCAGCAAAGGCAAGAAGCAAATGCAATCCAAACGCGGTTTTAAATGAGGAGAAATCATTCGACGAGAGTCTGTAAGTATAATCCTTACAAAATGTCAAGGAGTGATTTTATCCATCTACTTGTTTTCTACCATGGTTTTAGTTTGGCGTCTTTGTGCTTCTCCCTCAAATGTTCAAAAGCTTTTTCAAATGCAAATATAATGTCACACTGCAGGCAGGTCAGGGAGATGGAACAGTTTCCTCAAAACTGTAATGTTCTGAGTTGGTGAATTCCTGGCCTAAGTGTCGGAAAGTTCTGGTAGAGAGCGTTTTTTTTTTTTTTGGGTCCCTCATCTCTTAAGCCCTTGGCAGCAGTCATGCACTCCTCACCGTACCAACAGCGCAGGCTGGCTGTCATACACAGAGGTCCTCTGCCATCTGGAATGCTGACGAGGTAAACCAAGATGGAGGCCAGCAGGTTCAATTCTCCACTGAGCCAAATATAAAATTGTTGCGTCGCTTGCCGTCAAAACTGTCATCAGCATCTGTGAAATCCCCTCTGTAAATACTTTTTTTTTTTTTTTAAGGTCCATCAGCAGGTTACTGTTAAATAATTGGACGCAATAAGAGAAGAGAAATTGCTGTGAAATTGTGCCCCTGTTTATCGCTATAAAGTATTGTCAAACAGCACTACTTACATGAACGTTTCTATAAAACTACACTGCCTGGACAAAAAAAAAGTCGCACTCTATTATTTCGTTGGACTGCCTTTAGCTTTGATTATGGCGCGCATTCGTCGTGGCATTGTTTCGACAACCTTATGCAACATCACAACATTTATTTCCGTCCAGAGTTGCATTCATTTTTGGCCGAGATCTTGTATTGATGACGGGAGAGTCAAACCACTCCGTAGAGTCTTCTCCAGCACATCCCAAAGACTTTCAATGGGGTTGAGGTCAGGATTGGTGGCCAATTCATGTGTGAAACTGATTCCTCATGCTCCCTGAACCACACTCTCACAATTTGAGCATGATCAATCTTGGCATTGTCGTCCTGGAATATGCCCATTGATGGGATAACCTGGTCATTCAGTACATTCTGGTACTCAGCTGACTTCATTTTATTGCTGCATAACGTTGCTGAGCCTAGACCTGACCAATTGAAGCAACCCCAGATCATAACACTGCCTCCAGGGGCTTGTACAGTACAGTGGGCACTATCCATGATGGGTGCAACAGCGACTTTTTTTTTGGCCAGGCAGTGTATATCATAGTATAAGCATGGCTGTTTTAGGCAAACATTAGCAGAGAAGTAAACAGAGGGAAACTGCGGAGAAGGGTAAAGGCGCTAACTTCCAAATTCCAAATATTCTCGCAGCGATATACCTGCGCTCTAGTACACGATACATTGTTCCATTTGTATGAAATATTGACAGGAGCAATGTTCTAATCAATATAACTCATTATGAGCTTTATTATGAACAGTACACCCTTGACGTTTTTAGTTTTGGCGAAGTGAGGCAGCACAGGTACAGCTGTCCTATTTTCAGGCGTTGATTGGATGCTGTACACTTTGTCTTATTGAAACGGTGTTTTATAGCCGTCTATTGCTGTGTTGTTTATTTTTGTTGTCTTTATTTGCATGTATTCCCTGGCCTCAGCGCCCCCCTCTCTACAATGACTACAACTGTTCTGCATTATGAGAAAGATAACTGTGTAATATATGTATTTATCACAGTGAAAATGACACACACGTAGAATAAGGTATCGGTGCTGTATAGTACAGTCTGTAATAATGTATAGTAATATAATAATTTCACTCTGTGTTTATGTCTGTCAGAGGGCTACACCTGGACTTCCCGCATTCTCCCTTCAGTGCCATCTACGGTGTACCCATCAACAGCCCTGGGACCCTCTACCCTTCAGAACTCCCCCCGCCATATGAGGCTGTGGTGGGACAGACCCCTGCTAGTCAGGTCAGCCCCCAATTCTTCACTGCCTCTCTCTGTGCGACGGTAGCCCTGTTACTTACAAATTGTATATAATATAAAATATCCATCCGTCCATCCATTATCTAACCCGCTTATTCCTGGGAGGGGGGTGGGAGGCTAGAGCCTATCCCAGCATGCACTGGGCGAGAGGCAGGAATACACCCAGGACAGGTCGCCAATCCATCGCAGGGCTAATATAAAATATGTGATTACAAATTATACCACTGCATATGTCACCTATTTATTAGGGTCTTATTGTTGAAATTTCAGTCCTGCCGGCTGTTGACGTAAACTTAAAGGAAAAATAGCTGTTCATCAACTGACAGGCCGACAATAACACTTAGGGCATTTAGAGAAAAGCAGTTTGAGATTGTATGGCATTATATGTAATGTCTAATACTTTACTTGGTAGTTATGATGCATTATATGCCTTGGTGAATGGCTGCATAAGTGCTTTTGCATAGGATACTGTAGTAGCGCTCGGATTAGTGGCAGACCGTAGTGACAGTAGCCCTCCGATTAGCCACATTATGTTACCTTCGCTTTCTTCATCACACAGTATTTGATTGAATGCTCTTTTGAGAGTTGAACAGTTGAACCGTGAGAAGCAAGGCAAGCTGCTCTCCCAAGAGGAGGAGATCAGATCAATGATCTCTGTCACACAACAAGGAAAGCTACTTTAGCAGGGAGAGAGAGAGAGAGACATCGAGAGACAGAAAGAGAGAAAGGATATATAGAACTTTGGAATGCTTTTTATTTACTCGGTAATGGTAAGGTCATGGACTTTTTTGACCTTACTAAAGGTATTACCACATGTATGTTTAAAAGTTTAAAACAAACTTATGTATGTATCGATACTTTCCACAAACTGCCTCAGTATAGAGAGAGAGAGAGAGAGAGAGAGAGAGAGAGAGAGAGAGAGAGAAGGAAAGAGACAGAGAGAAGGGGCATTCAGATTCTCAATTGTGGGTCAGTGCAGTGAGAGCGAATGATATTCAGCTCTTTGTGAATGACTGCAGCCTCGTTCACGTTTAATATGTATTATAATTGGCAGGCAATGAACAAGGGTGACATTTCCCTCCCAAAGCGACTCCATTCACTCTTGCATTCATAAGGCCTCGCACATTCCACAAGCCTAATCTTTCAGAGGTGAAATTAAATTTCAAGCCCAAATCACCTCCATTTCCTGGAATGGAAAACAGTTGCTTCGATATTAAATGTCTCCAATAAGCAATAATCTGCATCATTTTCAGGAAATATAACGTAATCTTATCCTCATTTGCATTATTACTCATTTAATTGTTGTCTTGCTTGCGTTCAATATGCAAGCTATTTTCCAATTTACCAAAGAATGCCTGTCTCTGTCTTTGTCATAGTGTTACCCAAACTGAAAGCCTCTCTTAAGTCTTTTTATTATGAAACGTCTGCCTTTCCTTAAACCTGATCGTATGCCCAAGTCTTACCTGTTTTTTTCCACAACATAACCCCTCCACAAATGTTTTTTTAATGTAATTCATTGCTCCTCTGAAACACAAATTTTTGATGTTTGTTCAGCCTATGAGAAACACATCCTCAAGAGGTATCACTCTGTCTTTCCAAATTGTCATTTCAAAGCAGCATTCAAGTTTATACAGACAGCCAATTTAAAACAGAAAAGGTTGACTTATTTTTTTAAGGTTGACTTATCATCTATGGCTGTCACCTTTAAAAAAATGAGCACAGAGCAACAATCCAAATAGCAAGCTTGAGACTGAAAGATATTTTCTTATGTCAAAATGAGTTTGTTCAAGAAAAATAACTGACATTTTGAGTCGTCTGTGCAGACACAGTTGAAGTTGGAAGTTTACATAGGTGAAGTCATTAAAACTCATTTTTAACCACTCCACAGATTTCATGTTAGCAAACTATAGTGTTGGCAAGTCAGTTAGGACATCTACTTTGTGCATGACACAAGTAATTTTTCCAACAATTGTTTACAGACAGATTATTTCACTTTTAATTCACTATATCGCAATTCCAGTGGGTCAGAAGTTTACATACACTAAGTTGACTGTGCTTTTAAACAGCTTGGAAAATTCCAGAAAATTATGTCATGGCTTTAGAAACTTCTGATAGGCTAATTGACATTATTTGAGTCAATTGGAGGTGTACCTGTGGATGTATTTTAAGGCCTATCTTCAAACTCAGTGCCTCTTTGCTTGACATCATGGGAAAATCTAAATAAATCAGCCAAGACCTCAGAAAGACAATTGTGGACCTCCACAAGTCTCGTTCATCCTTGGGAGTAATTTCCAAACGCCTGAAGGTACCACGTTCGTCTGTGCAAACAATAGTACGCAAGTATAAATACCATGGGACCACATAGCCGTCATACCGCTCAGGAAGGAGACGCGTTCTGTCTCCTAGAGATGAATGTGCTTTGGTGCGAAAAGTGCAAATCAATCCCAGAACAACAGCAAAGGACCTTGTGAAGATGCTGGAGGGAACAGGTACAAAAGTATCTATATCCACAGTAAAACGAGTCCTATATCGACATAACACATAGCTCAGCAAGGAAGAAGCCACTACTCCAAAACCGCCATATAAAAGCCAGACTACAGTTTGCAACTGCACATGGGGACAAAGATCTTACTTTTTGGAGAAATGTCCTCTGGTCTGATGAAACATAAATTTAACTGTTTGGCCATAATAACCATCGTTATGTTTGGAGGAAAAAGGGTGAGGCTTGCAAGCCGAAGAACACCATCCCAACTGTGAAGCACTGGGATGGCAGCATCATGTTGTGGAGGTGCTTTGCTGCAGGAGCGACTGGTGCACTTAATAAAATAGATGGCATCATGAGGAAGGAACATTATGTGGATATATTGAAGCAACATCTCAAGTCATCAGCCAGGAAGTTAAAGCTTGGTTGCAAATGGCTCTTCCAAATGGACAATGACCCAAAGCATACTTCCAAAGTTGTGGCAAAATGGCTTAAGGACAACAAGGTCAAGGTATTGGAGTGGCCATCACAAAGTCCTGACCTCAGTTGAATCGAAAATTTGTGGGCAGAACTGAAAAAGCGTGTGCGAGCAAGGAGGCCTACAAACCTGACTCAGTTACACCAGTTCTGTCAGGAGGAATGGGACAAAATTCCAGCAACTTATTGTGAGAAGCTTGTGGAAGGCTACCAAAAACGTTTGACCCAAGTTAAACAATTTAAAGGCAATGCTACCAAATACTAACAGAGTGTATGTAAACTTCTGGCCCACTGGCCTAAGACAGGGAATGTTTACTAGGATTAAATGTCAGGAATTGTGAAAAACTGAGTTTAAATGGATTTGGCTAAGGTGTATGTAAACTTTCGACTTCAACTGTATATAGACAGAAAGGAATGTTGTTCTAAGCACACGGTAACCAGAGTTAAATCAATATGACACAATCATTCTTAACTGTTTGTAAACTCACTTGAATTGATTATGTCTTGATGTATATTTTAATAAATCGGACTGGAGCAGGCGGCGGTTATTACTAAACCATGCGATGCACTCTTAATTGAAAGAGAGCTCTACCACTTGAGTGGCTCACAATCCCTCCCTGTGGACATGTCTGGCCGGAGGGATGATTGAAGAGGGTGGACATGGCGCGAGCGCGGATCGATATCCTGCAAATGCGGCCTGATTGGCCTTCATGGCAACTACAGTGTGCGAAAAAGGCAGACAATCAAACCGAGCCAGGAGAACAGCACGATGGGGAGGGTTTTCCATTACTGCCGGCCGTCCAGCAAGCCTTAGTGGGAGGAGCCATGATGAGTCATGACTGGGTGGTCGTTATTCAGATCGATTTCATACATGGTTTTGCTGCTACTAATGATTTAATTCAAGATTGTTTTATCCTTTATATCCAAGGGGGGGGAGGGGGTCTTAAGAATTTAGACTAAGGAAGGGGGCTTTTAAGGAGAAGCCACAGCGGTGTGTATTGTGTGGAGAAAGTGTGTAGTGATGGTCATTCCCTGGTGCTGGACAAAGGCATGCACGGCGCAGATCCATCAGTGATGCTGGGGGAGAGAGGGGAGAGACCAGATGTTCTCCTGTAGGACCTCTGTCCTCCTCTGCTCACATGGAGGTTCATGACCTCCTCGCTCTCAGACACACGGCCGCTCCCCTACTTCCCTGGGAAAGGGAAAAGGGAGGATGAAATCTGGCGAGGACGATGGATTTACTGTCTCCCCTTGTGTGTGTGTGTGTGTGTGTGTGCGTGTGTGCGCCCATTCTCCTCTGCAGGTCACTACCAGTCTGGAGCAGCAGGCCACAGAGTCCAGCTTGTGTGAGAGGAACACCACTGCTGGCCTCAGTACTCAGGGTAAGAAGGGCTGCTTCCCATCCACTGTCTGCAAACTGCCTTCCATCAGCAAACTGGGAACTTGTTTAATTTCTGCCAAAGGCTTTCGATCAGTTAACATTTCAACGCCAATCGCCCCGTTCCCATTTTTGCGGGTGGTGTGGCGTTAAGGTCACTTGTCAGGTTAAAGGTCGGAGTTAAAGGCCAGGGTGATCATTTGGCTCCGGTTGTGGATTTACGCTCCTGACATGTCTGCTGTGTGTTGCCCTGGCCCCTGCAGCCTCTGTGGACAGCGCCTCCCTCATGGTGTCGGAGGTGGCCGACCTGCCTGACCGCAGCTGCTCCTCGGAGGACCTGTGCTCCCTGGAGGTCCAGGGCTCCCTCCACTCCGCCTCTGACCTCTCCCCCTTCGGCACGCCGTGCACCGCCCCCACCGACGGCAGCTGCACCAGCCTGGAACACAGCGGCCCCTGCTCGCTACAGCGCCGCCGCCCCCGCCCGTAACCACGACGACGGCGGGCACAGCGACTCCTCCCACAGCCAGGACCACTCGCCCGACTGGTCCTTGGAAAACATCGACGCGCTGGGGGGGGAGGAGCCTATGGGGGCCTCGCCCGTGCCCACGCCCACACACACCGGAGAGAAAGCCAGTAGGACACCTGAAATTCCTCCGGCGCTTCCTCCTCCCAGTCCCGCCTCCGCCTCAAACGCTGCGGCGCCAGCGGGCGTGGCCTCGGGCTCCGCATGCCCCTCCCTGTCTCCCCGGCTACGCGGCCACAGGCTCTGCTTCAGCGTGTGGTCTCCTCCCTGCTCCTCGTCTTCCTCGTCTTCCTCCTCCTCGGCCTCACAGCACCCCTCCAACTCCACGGTCAGCTGCTCCCTGACCTCAGACCGGCCGCGTCCACACCGGCCCGGCAGGAGGTACCGCAAGCTGGCCCAGATGGCACGCTCCACCAGCGACCCCATCTCCTGTGCCTCCGTCTCTGGAAGTAAGTGAGTTCCCCTCAGCGTAGGCACTGTTTTGGGGCACTCATACCGTTAGGCACTACCATTATCTTGCGGGACATAAAACGGCAGATAAACAGATAAACAGAACATGAATACTCTGAGCAATCAGTTTTCAGTAAAGGCCCATGTTACATTACAGGCATTTAGCAGACGCTCTTATCCAGAGCGACTTACACAACTTCTTATTACATTTATCCATTTATACAGCTGGATATATACTGAAGCAATTCAGGTTAGGTGCTCAACGGCAGTGTCCTACCTGGGAATCGAACCTGCAACCTTTCGGTTACAAGTCCAGTTCCTTAACCATACTACACTGCCGCCCTATATGACACCTTGTAAGTCACATATAAGCAACAGCTGTCCTGCTCACAGGGTTGTTTTGTTGTATTATCAGTGGTGTGAAGGGTAACTGGCATCGCTTTACCAAAGAGAGCGCAATGCTGTACAGCCAGCATGTTTGCTGAACTCTGTGAGCCAATAATAAGCGCACTGAACCAATGTTTGGTTCATTGGGTGAGCAAATGTACACCTGACACGACTGCTGAAATATGCTGCAGTTTTATGAAGACTAGCTGGGAGAAGAGAGGTATTATGTCCATACTTTGTTCAGGATTAAGAATATACAATGTCCATGCTTTGTTCAGGATTAAGAATATAAGAATATAATTGTATCAAAAAATATATACAGTACTTTACAGAATGTAAGAGTGACTACAGTAAGTTCAATAAGAAGAATATATTGTATTTTCTATGTAAATGACTTACATTTTCTATGTAAAGGACTTGGTGGTGCACAAAGCAAAACCATGGTCACCATCTCACAAAACACCTAAAAGTTTGAAACCGCAGATCTCAATTTGCCTGAGTAACTCTCTGACACGCATAATGTTATATACAGGAGCATTGAGGAAAAAGGTTATAACTATACAGTGAATGTTGTTAGAGCTCAACATATAATGTTAGCACTTAACATTTATAGCATGCAGGTAGTCTACCTGGGCAATGATTTCCTATAACAAATGAAATGAGCACCACATGCATTCACTATAGGTGTATAAGGAGCTTTCAAAACAGTTAGATTAACTGACCTCATATAGTGACCAACATTAATTAGAAGCTAACTATAAATGTAGTCTAATTGGAAACAATCAGAAATTTAGTTTGCTATGCTTTTATGCATTGTTGGTATATAAAGTTAAAGGAAATCTGTTTAGTAAATTGTCCATTCTCTTACAGAATACAATCGTGACTAAAATATCATTATTTTATATAAGTACTTAAATCATAAAAATTGACAGGTTCATTTTTTACATCTTCAATATTTTATATATATATATATATATAATATTGCATGTTGTTTCTGCCTTCATGTGTTTGTACAGCCACCTGCACATATCACAAATCCATCTAATTGAGCCATGTCTATTTATTTTTTCTATGTATCTCTGTCGCCCCCTGCAGGTGACAGCTGTGGCTGCGCTTCTGCAAGTAACCAGCAGCCTGAAGACTCCCCACAAACCTCACCTGAGCCAGGTATCACCCCAGCCTCTGTACCGCTCCTCTCTCTGCAGGTGCAGCTAAAACAAAACCCAACTAGTGCCCACGTGACCAGCCAAACACACACACTGCTCATGCAAACACACCTCAAAAACACACACATTTTCCACGCCTAAAAACCACAATCTTTTTCTCACCCCTGGCTTCCTCACCAAGCATACAATTTCTCAGGTAGCTAATTGTCGCTTTCTCAGTATGCAGTCAAACATACATATTACAGTCCTTTTTTAAAAGCCATTAAATAGAATGTCGGGTGAAAATGTAATGTTTACACTGTTGTTTTACACATTATATTGATGTGTGATGTGGTACTAATAGAAACTGATCTCTTGGTCTAAGTACTTGGGCTAAGCTTGTAACACACAATGGTCTGAGCCACTGTGTTTTTTGTAATTGTGACGAACATTGATGGAGGCTCTAACTCCTTTTTTAACCACATTGCAAATTGCACATAATATTAGGAAATAACATTATTGGCAATAATCAAACACAAACAATGCATGAGCATATATATCATATCTACATGTGTTTTTAAGTCCGGGTGTACCCCTTTGCAAATAAAACAGTTTTGAATTCCAAATGAGCTCTGCATCAAAACTTACTTCTAACACTACAAAGTGCCACTTTTTTTATCTTTAGAGTAGTATCTTCATAGACATTCAATACAGCAGTATGCAATGAATGCCTCATCAAACCTTATCAGTCCTGAGGTCAGGTGGTACACTGGCATTCTCAGACTCACACTGAAAAGAACATTTGGAACTTTCTAGATTCACGTTAAGATACAGGGGGATTTATGCAGGAATGTAAACTAAAAACAAATTTTTAAAACTTTCAGCGAGGACAGGGCTGTGTGGGAGATATGCGAAGCCTTGTACGAAGTCATCAGCGTGAGGCCTTTATCGCAATGCGCCACATAAACGCGTGACACGCACGGAACTCTTTTTTTCTCAGCCGCGATACATTCTAATGAATGCGCTCATCATGCGCCATGGCTTCACTGTTGTTGTGACGTAACCTAGCCTATGCTGCACACAGTGTGAACATTTATTCATTTGCTAAAGGAAAAAAAAAACTACTAAAAAAAACTATAATAAGTCTCCTGTCTGAAGCTCTGTGCAACCGCACCATTCGACCCCCCCCCCCCCAACGGCGAGCCTGTATGGGGAGATTATGTTATGTTAATTATGTTGTGTGCTTGTTGTCATGGTGACTGTCATTACCTCAGCAGCGTGCTCAGAGCACACAGCGGTGGTGGTGTCTTACCAGAGTTCAGCCAAACCCAGTGCCCCTGGCTGTGGGAAGCAGAAGGCAGCGGCCAAAGTGGACATTCGGCTCAAGCCCCGGGGATTGCAGGTGGCCTCCAGAGAGCGCCCCCACTCCCTGGCCGACTTCAAGACCTACAAGGACACCAAAGTACTGGTGGCCAAATTCCTGGAGCACTCCAGCTGTAGTCTACCTCTAGAGGTCCAGCAGGTGGTCAACAGCATCAAGTTTGTCATCAAGTCAGACGAACGGCACATGGAGGAGGCCATCTTCAGTGCCAACATCATCGACCAGGTGAGAGCAGAAACCAATGAACACAGAGCTAGGATCGAGCTGGGCTCCCAGGAGCATCCAGCTCAGGCGCATAATATCTTAGCCAAGTGAGTCACCCCATAGGCTGCATCGAATATGAACACGGTTGGGAGTCCCATGGGGCATTGCAAAATAGCCATAGCGTCACCCATAGAGGAGATGCTTTTTGTCAGAAGCATAGGCGCCGATCATGTGGGTGCTCTGCTCACTGCTCAGGGGCCTGGGCATCCACAGGCAAATCGTATTGCCGAGTGACTCGTATTGCCGAGTGACTCGTATTGCCGAGTGACTCGTATTGCCGAGTGACTCGTATTGCCGAGTGACTCGTATTGCAGAGTGAAGTTATAGTTTGATGCGGGTCACAGGTGTTTTAATCTAGTTTGATGCACACATGAAGCACCTGATATAAATGTGAAACAAGCAGCCAATTAGAAAGCGCTATTTGATGAGGCATGCTACACACAACTGACTCTCTAGAGTGCCAGCTATCAATAAGACATAGTTCGCTAGATGTGATGTTGACTCCACAAAATGGACAGGTTTGTTATAAAAATTAAACACACAGGGTTGGGGGTTATCACCTGCGGCTGATTTTTTTTTTAGGGCACCCCGCCCCTGGTAAAAAATAAACCTGGTCATATGTGTTTTCCCTGCCTCACTGCACAATACTGCCCCCTCTGGACTGTTGGTTACTGCCTTTGTGCAGTGCCCTGGTGTAGTAACTACACTGATGGAGAGTACAGAATGAAAAGGAGCAACCTTCAGAGAGAGGATGTGTGTGTATTAGTTTGTGTCCCCCAAAATTGATGGGAGCACATTACAGCAATGGGATAGGGAGACTAGCCAAGATTGGGCATTTCTAATTTGGGGGAGAACGAGTACATTTAAAAAAAAAATGAATTTCTTAGTTTAAAAAAAAAAAAGTAATAACTCTAGGATTAGGCTAAGATTTGATGGGAGTGACTTAAGCTACATTTTTACTTGCAATGGAAAAAGTCCATTGACTTAAATCCCATTAAATCCCCATCTACTTTTCCAAAACCAATAAAAATAAATGGTTTTACAGCTTTTAGAAGAGAAGTTCCTAGCTTCTTTTTTTTACTGAAGTTAGCATGTGTATTAATGCCTGTGTTACCATACGCAGGTGATGACACAGTCACCCAGCAGGCTGCGCAGTCCCAGGAAACGTCTCCATGAAGACCTGCACCTGCAGAGCTGTGGAGCGCTTAGCTCCCCTTCCTCTTTCCGGCACCGTTCCCGTGGCTCCCGGTCACCCGGCCCCCCAGAGCCGCCCAGTCCCCCCGGCGGCTCCCTCTCCGACCGCCACCACAGCCTCATCAGCGTGTGTCGAGAGACCATCCTCTGACCGTCCCGTCCAATCAGGGTGCATGTGCCCCAAGAAAATTAAAAAAAATAAAAACCCCGCCTTGCTATCTCATGGTGTGCCAAGATAAGGACCTGGAGTGTATACACACAGGACCACTCCTCAACAGTATTAAAAACACCAGAATGTCGTCCCTCAGGGGACTGATTTATTTCCATCACATTCAAAACAAGTTGATCATAAAGGCAAAGAAATGTTTGATGCCAAGAGCCAAATAATGGGGACATCTTAATATGACATTAAGAATGAGAAAATGAAGAAAGTTAGCGGGAAAAGAAGCTTTCTAATAAACTGTGAATCTAGCAGACCTTGAAGGTACTGGCTTCCACATACTCTTCCCAGATTTTGGGTTCATGAACAGCTTACCGCTCTGTGCCATGGTAGTACAGAGAGATCAGTGGATTATTTAATTTACCTCAGTGTGTTTCCATTCTTATCAGTGTTACAATAAAAAAAATTAAAAAAAACATTTGAGTTTTTTCTTGTGTGGTTTAGGTGTTTTCCCAGACCATGCGACTACTTGTTTGTGTGTGACTTTTTACTTTGAAACACCATTTTAAAAACATTACTATCATAACTGACACACAGTAGTATTGATGAGAATATGCATAATTTTGTGGAGCTCTCTACCCAAAGTATACTTCAGTATACATTTTTTCATGTGGTTAGTGCAGCATCAAGCTCCAAGATATGTGTTTAGCATCTAGATTTGTGCATAGTTTTTGAGAAATAAGATGTAATGGTTATATTATCCACTAAAATTACATTTCCCCTTGGCCATTTAATTGAGGCACTGTTGTCAAGCATTCCCACATAACAATACAATGTGGCATAATTTGATTTAGAATGGCCACTTGGCTAGACCAGGATTTGCCAATGTATTTATGCATACACAATATTGAATGAAGCTATTATATTGCTTCATCAATCGCATAATGTATTAGCAGCACACTCCTTAATTTGATTACATTGGGATCATAATTAACCTATAAATTTGGATTACCGTCGCATATACATGAGCGATTTAAATGTTCTAAGGCTAAAGGCTTTTTAAAAATGACCTTGATCAATTCTCATTTATCAATGACCTTTAAAATTGTTTCAAATCAAAGTATATTTACTGTCAATGCAGAGCGCATCGTGAAAGAAAAATCACTGAATGCTCTCTAATGTGAGATGCCACTACTAGAGTGGCATTAATAATTCTGCCTCTTTTTGCATTAAATCATATTTTAAAATAGCCGCTCAAGTTTACTGCATGAATTCACTAGTAATACTGGGTGCTCTTTATAAGAGCGTTTAAATATAGATGATCCGCCATCATCTCTGATATCATCTTTGAACATATCACAGAGAATGCTCGCTTCTCCTGACAGCAGAAAATTAATGCCACAGGTTCATTAAAATGTAAATAAAGCATATGGCAATGTGACTAACACAAGGACATGTTCATTACAGGTATAAGGCGGTTTTTTATTCTATACTACAGGTAAGAATGGGCAATAAACAATAATTACAATGTTGAATAAATGAACAATTTGGTATTGGTGTATGCTTTTATGTACCTTGCCTTGTTGTTTTAATAATATGACATATATTTCAAGGCACATGAATGAACCAACTACAGAGTGATAACTTTATGTAAATGTATTACTTGTAAGGTAATGAGCTGGACTCCTTAAGAAACCTCTACTTTCAAGACCTACAGTTTGATAACCATAAGTGGTAAAAAAAACAATACCTTCATTTCTTTGTAATTAAAAAGACTTGCTCTACAACATAGGTCATGTCTGAATACTTTGAGTTCATTTTAAGAGCTAATTACTTCATATAAATAATCTAATTGTTGCTGAATTTGTCATATCTTGTTCTATACAGTCTGATGTATAGTCTACACATGCCAATTTACAGGGTGAGATGATGATCTGTTGTACATTTGATTTGCAGTACTATTACAAGGGGTGGTTGATACAAGATATGATTGAGAAAATTACTGTAAATAATTAAATAATAAGAGCATAAATTGCCACAAACAAACTGAAACAGTTTTGCCCTTGTTACACACCCCTGGGTTAAAGGAACAGTTCACCTTTAAAGATTGATAAAAGTTTATCAAATTTTGCTTTTATCTGATTGGTTGCTTTCAACTTCTTTTCACCATACGTTCAGGAGGTTTATACTTTTTACTTACTGACAGGAGAATCCTCCATAGCAAATGGACACTTGGAGTGCGTCCCAATAGTCGAAAAATGCCACCTTTCCTCCTCTACTCCGTGCCCCGGAAATGGATCTTTGAACCAGTGTAGTTTATAGAACTGTCAGGAAACTAAAACAAAGGTAATTGCTTGGAACAAAAAGCAGGAATCGTCCTGCTCAATGCTTTAAGCAGTCAATCGTCCCTTGTAATAGTACTGAAAAACTAAAAGTACAAGAGATTCTACTCTGTAATTTGGAATATGTATACCTCGGCCTTTATAGAATAACATGAAAAATGTAGCAAATTTTAATAAAGTTGAGATCATTTGATTATTAATATAACTTCTTAATTAATGTATTCAAACATGATCCATGTTGTAGAGCAGGTCTTTGTGATTACAATGAGACAAAGATATTGTTTATACCTTTTTTTATGGTCGTCAGACTGTAGGTCTCGAAAATCAAGGTGGGAAGGCGGGGGAGTGAAAATGGACACTTTGTCCATCCTTTTCTTAATGATGGTTTGTGTTTTTTTTTCTTTCAAAAGTGTAATAATGGTCATTACTCCAAGGTTACTGATGGGTGTCAAATATGGAGTGGTCAAGGTTAAAAAGGGTCAGTTTTCCCCTGGAATGACCCAAGTACAGTTTTTTTCCCAGCACGCTATATAATATGGTCAATGCCTTTGAATCACCTGAAATAAATTATTTAAATCCGTGTAATATTTAGTTGGTATGTTCTGAAATACCTTTAATTTGAGTTCTTCCGTCATTTTTTAGGAAATGTTTTCAACATGCCTAATCTAGGTAGATTCCTATCCATATTCTGTTTGGTTTTTTTTTAAATTATTGTCCAGGGTTTGGTCCAGTGTGGATTGCTTACATTACAAACTGGAACCGCACAAGGTGTAAATGCATTTTCCGTTCCGTCTGTCCCACTGACTAGTGGTCTGTCCCGAAATTGCACTGTATCCCCGCCCATCATAGTGTCCCACCTCCAGGCGGAATATCCTGAACTGTCCAATCATAGCTCTCTGTGCACCAGGGACATCTCTCTCGATTGGATGTAGCTATTGTCAGTTATCCAGACCTGAACCTCTCACGAAGAACTACACGTTTGGTGGAAATGTCTCGTCTGAAATAAAGACTGCAGTTGCCTTTATTGGAAAATTAACCAAGGAATTACCCATCGAAGAAAGATGCTAGCAGTTTGCATCCTTTATATTTGACGGCGACTAACTTTACTGTAAACCATCACGATATTGCCTAACCTGTTAGCAAATCTACATTATCGGGAATGAAGTGAGCTTGGCGTCAAAGGAAACGGCTGAGAAGGGATGCCGAGGAAGTATCCATATAAACAAGGTTGCGAAAAACTATGCTTGGACGTGACCGATTAATTAATATTAATATACTGTGAGCAAAATGGCACATTTAAGTCGGACTCTAAAGCGTACCTAGCAATATTTAGCTATTAATGTGTGTTAGCTGTCAGAAAGCTAACTGTTATGCATTGTATCCGGGAATCTTTCCAGTTAGAAGGACAAGCAAGTCGCAAAACTAGCTAGTTAAATGAGTTTGTAGCAGCAGGAGTAGCTAGCTAGCCAGTTAGCTAGAGTTGTAATTTGCTTTCTCGTGGCTTTGTACGTTAATGATCTTGTTTTGATTGATTGCTAACCACGCGTACGTTGATCGCTGGCTAGCCAGCTATCGCTAACACTAATCTGCAAAGCGAGCCTAGTAAATATTCAGGTGGCTTTTTAGCGAGATGGTCCTCGGATAAATGAGTCGGTCTTGTCAAACTATTAGCTGGTTTGTCGAATAGCTACAAGTCAAATGTGCTGCACTCAAGTCAAGGAAGCCTTTTGATTCGCGAGAAATCCTGTTGGTTCTGCTACGACTTCCATACTGAGGTGGAGGCCACGTCAGTGTCATCGCGTTTAAGACGAGTTTTACAGCGTCAGATCCATTTCGGTAGCGCGAATCACCACTATTCCATGAACAGCCAGGCGTGGGTGAGGAAAGATCTCATTTTACAATAAGCTAGCTAACGTTAGGTGTGTCAAGTTACTCATTACGGATAGCCAGACCTGCGCCGTGGCCCTAGACGTCAGATCATAGACTTTTCTCAAATGGTGGGTTTCAGCGCAAATCGAAGGGGAGGCCGCCTGCCGTCCTTCATCCTGATCGCGCTGATGGTGGTTATCCTGATACTGTCATTCAACTACTGGGCCGTGTCTAACAAGCACAGCCGCCTCCAGGACGAGCTGGCGGAGGTGCAGACGCAGGTGAAGCGCACGGACTCTGCGCGCAGCAGGCTAGAGAAGCGCAACTCGGAGCTGATTGTGCAGGTGGACACGCATCGGAAGCAGATGGATCAGAAGGACGGCGATTACAACGCACTCGAGGGCAAACTGCAAGCGCGAGAGGCGCACTTCAAAAAGTGCACGGACGAGAAGGTAGGGACAGCCTAGTGTACTGTTCCTTATTCTTTTATTTTTAATACATTTTGTTGCAGGGAAGTGCTTAACTAGCTTCTGTGGGTAGTTTTCCTCGGTCACAGGGACAGCTGTGCGGTTTCTCCACGCACACTGGTGTGTACAGAGCGCAATCGTATATTATAAAAAAAGTCTCTGCAGCAGACCGTTTGCTGTTGGAATTTGGTGAATATTTTACTGCGTCTAATGAACTATTGCACAACGTATGTGTGCATAGACAGTATTTGAAGTGGGGTGTGGTCTGAAATTACAATATTTGTACACTACAGTTCAAATAGGAGTTAACCTGTAAGTAAATTGCATTGTATGACGACTTTTTTTCAGAAGATGATGTCATTCGTTTCTAAAGGCTGTTTGCATTGCTCTCTATCTCTATCTGTAGTGAGGGAAAACACACAGCATTGCTATATTTAAAGTGCACCTGTAGATATTGCAATAAATATTATTTCCAAAATACAAGTAGTGTATCACATTGGGTGGCCTTGTATGTATCACGACAACAAAACCCACCCACTGACTGGCAGGCCCCTGCCTCCCAGGTGTAACTCGTCTGTCAGTGGTCCCATTGTCTCACTACAGGGAGCTGGGGGCCTGTTGGCCTTTCCTTTACTTATGTCTCACACTGTGCGGCCTTATCTTTCCTCCTGTCCGAGTCAAAGGCCCTGCTGAAAGGGCAGCGTGCGTCCCTGTTATATTCCCTCGTATGGGTCTCCGTAGTTGCCATGTGTATGGTTTCTGTGACCGTCACCTAAACTAACCTTGAGTCTGAAACGGTTTCTGTATTCCACTGACCTTTGCTGCAGGTCAGCTACTGTGTAGCTTTTGGAAGCCTGAGGTGTTACTATCTGGGATATTGACCAATCGCTGATATGTAGTCTTGGGAGATCTGTCAGACAACCAACTGGTGCATTTACTGTGCTCACATGCTCATGACTAATTGAAATGGAACCAGAAAGAGTTGAACTTCGGGATTGAAAGAAAGAAGATCCTGTGCTAACATTTGACACATGTTCACTGGTTATTTTCAGTCTGCAGTATGAAGTTCTATTGATTCAACGAAGCGCTAATACAACAGTATGGTTAGCGAATAAAACAAATTAATTGTTGCAGCGAGAAACAACAGGGCTACCGGATGAGCTGTCGGTGAGAAACGCGATTCGGTTTCTGCTGGCTGGTTAATGTTTCATTTCTCGCAGAGAGGTAAATGGCTTTGAGGCTACCGTAAAGGACACGGAGCTGTTCCCTGAAACCAGGGGATTCTGCGGCACTGTATTCAGTATTCAGAATGCCGCTGTAAAGGCCAAGACACTCAGTGGATGGATGATTTTTAATTGGTTTTATTTTGCAAAGTATCACCCTTGGTGCTCATTTGAATGATGGCTTCGCCGCACATATTCCAATGCATCATAGAGCAAATACATTTCAATTAGAGGTGGAAAATAATAACCGCAACAAAAAAAACGGCATAAAAATGAATTGCTTATTAAAAAGGAAGAGGGGAAGTGGAGCGAGGGAGGGGGAGCGTGTGCAGTTGTGTTTCTCTGCTGAGGGTGTGGGTGATCGGCATCAGGCTGCTGTTCCAGTCTCCTGTAACAGGATCTTATTTCCATGCTTCCGTGGCCAGGGTTACATCTGTCAACACAACAGCAAAGGCCTCAAGTCACGCACGCATGTACACGCACACGCAAACACACACACGCACGCACGCATGCACACACCTGCGTCCTGCCTGCTGCCTCGGAGTGCGAGGCCTCAGCCAGTGCTTCTTAAACCTGGTCTGACAGGTCAGAGCCCCAGTGAGCCGGGTGACCCCACAGGGGGCCACATCTAGTGAACCAAAACTGAACCAACACTGGTGTAATAACGACTGCACGCCTCTGCATGTTTTAGCATTTTCCTCAAGTGCCTTAGCTGCTATTTGGCCAACAGAGGCTAGCTACATTAGGCACGCACGCACGCACGCACGCACGCACGCACGCACGCACGCACGCACGCACGCACGCACGCACGCACGCACGCACGCACAAACACACACACACACACACACACACACACACACACACACACACACACACACACACACACACACACACACACACACACACACACACACACACACACACACACAGGCCAGCCTAAATTTTCAGAAGTTCTGTGTGGTTTCATGTTTATTTTATGCGTTGATTTCCCTGGGATGGCAGTGGAGGGTTATTAAGGAGCAGAGCCTGTAAATCAAGAGATTGCAGGTTGAAATCCCACACGGGGCTCTTGAGGAAAGTGCTTAACCTGAATGCTTCGGTAAATAATATGTAAATGTAGCCTATGTCGCGGTGCCGGCTATTAAATATGATTCTGGGCTGAGTTATCTACCCACGAGCTGGGATCAAGATGTATAATGACGAATTGGACTAATATTAACGATTAATAATGAGGTGATTCGCCCCATTTCTTTTCCCTTGTTTGGAGTCGCTATGTCACCTGTACTCTGTGTAATAGACACTCATCCATTACACCTGCCTTCGAGCCGGTGTGTTTTAATGCGAGCTCGCCATTGAAGTAGAGACCCGAGCCCCTGGCATGTTTTTGGGAGGATCCACGTAACCCAAGGAGCCCTGGCTCTCCACCCTGCCTGTGGGCCAGAGCCAGCGGTGCCCTGCCACCACACCCTCCTGGTCAAAGTTAGCTAATGACCTGGCCATGGCTCACTCCACCCTACCTGTGGGCCAGAGCCAGCAGTGCCCTGCCACCACACCCTCCTGGTCAAAGTTAGCTAATGACCTGGCCATGGCTCACTCCACCCTACCTGTGGGCCAGAGCCAGCGGTGCCCTGCCACCACACCCTCCTGGTCAAAGTTAGCTAATGACCTGGCCATGGCTCACACTTTCATATTTTATTTCTTTATATCTCTTTTACTCTTTGGTTTTACCGTTTTACTGATAGGCCTATATGCTTTTATTTTAATGTTTAACTTTGTTTTTATATATTTTATTTTGTCATTTTATGCTTACTATGTTTTATGTTTTTTTTAAATTTTTATTATGTTTGGAAAGCACTTTGAGCTGCATTTTAAGGTATGACAGGTACTCTACGAATAAAGCTATTATTCTTATTACATCTGCGCGCGCGTATCACAAGCGTGGGGTATTGTTTTCTCTCCTGTCTGTCTGTGTTTGTGTCCCTATCATCCATAACTCGAACAATTATACTCCGATTGTGATTAAACTTTGTGGAAATGTTGACAGTTGGGCAATGACCTGAATTTTCCCAATCTGTCAATGCCTGCCTTCACAGTAAAAAGATACATTTTTTAGCCCCATGCATATTACGTTCAGGGTCGAGATTAGCACACGCGCGGGTGTAGCATCTCTCTGAGTGCCATTCTAGTTATTATAATTATTGTTATTATTATTATTATTACAGCCTGTGGTCACGGCAAGTGCATCTACAAACGTAGCTACTTAGATATGATTTGTGTTCCTGCAGCTGGAAATTTTTGCTAGTGAAAGTGTGTGGGTGTGACTGTAACTGAGTACAGCAGATTCTAAGCTTACTCTCAGCTTGCAGATTTCAGGGTGTGTTACCAAGGCCAGCATGAGAGTATCCTCATATATTACATCAGGCTGTCTTGCTGTTCTGGCCTTGTTAGTCAAAATGACTGTCTCGCGACCTTGAGTGTCTGCGGCCGTTGAGCTGCAAGCTTGCCATTGCCTCCCATCCTCTATGCAATGGTAGCCTTGCTAAAACGCGCGTCGGAAGGGCTTGGTTTGCCGGAGGTCCATCAGCCGTTGGTGAGACAAGCAGCAGGTAAGGGAGGAATGAATCCCAGTGGAAATAAGTGTAGCCATCAGCTTCAGTGTTTTATTGAGTGTGGCTGTGGCCTAGTCAGTGGGGGTGGGGTGGCCTGTCCCCTTCTGGTTGCTTGGAAAAGTCTCCACACAGCAATTTACTGCCCCGCGGGACTGGAGAAGACATCTCACCTCTCGTTTTTTCTGTAGGAAAGAGGACTTCAAGAGTTTTTATCTCCACTACAGGTGACGTTAGAGTGGTGAATAGCGTGCCTAATTAAAGCCTTTCGTATTCTGCGCTTTGGGCGTACGTGCCCTGGCGACCATCCGGCCGTCCCAACTGCCTGGTTCTGCGCTTCCTGACCGAGGGAGCAAACCCTCGGCAGCCACGGCGAGGCGGTTTCGGCCAGCGCGCGCAGGGAAACGCTGGAACCGCTCCAGAGTCGGCGCTTGGGGGTGAAACCTTACCTGGAAGGTGTTCGCGTAAGGGGACACGCAGTAGCCGGGGCCCAGGAGGGTTCACCCACCTCTTTAAGAGCAGCGTTCATTGGGCCGCACACCCGAGCTGGATGCCACGCCCACTCAAGGCGAGGGCGGTGGAGCGTGACTAACGAGTGCGTGTGGGTCGCCCTATATTATGAGAACTGTCAGAAGGGTAAAGAGGCGGTGTGCAGTGCTGAGCATGTAGCCAAAGGGAAGGTCTGTTCAGTGCCAGTTCTTTCTCTCAAGCATGGTCCCTTCCATTGTAAGTGAGCTGCAGGCTACATTACAGCATGTCAGGCTTTGGCTCCGGAGGACTGAACGCTGCCCGCTTTTGCTTTCTAGTGTGCGGCGTGCGTCACGTCTTGGCAGCTGCGGGCCCTACTGGCAGAGTCGCCTCCAGTGTGGTCCCGTCCAGTTAAATGGGAGAGAGCCCAGGGAGCCGATGAGGGATACAGACCCGCAGGAGGATCTGTTTCCACTCCCTGGCAGAATAGCGCTGGGGTTTTACGGGCGGTCTTTGTTCCCTGTTTATTTTTCAGGCTCATGGCCGTGGGCGTTTGTGGCGCTCGCGCTGCATTTCAACACATTTCAGTCGACTGTTCGTTTTCAGCAGCGTTTAAATGGCGTGTTGCTGACACTTTCGACCAAAGCAAGGTACAAAGCCGTTAAGGCAAACAGGTTTCAAATTTCTCGCGTTATCGGTGTGAACACGAGCTCATGGACACTGAACCCAGCCCTCGTTAATCCATCCCACAATCCCCACAGCAAATAACTGCCTTACTGCTTTGTTTGTTGGACACAATCAACAGATTTGTGTTAGTCACAGATATTAATCTCCAAATGCCAGGAACACCACACACGCGCACACACACACACACACACACACACACACACACACACACACACACACACACACACACACACACACACACACACACACACACACACACACACACACACACACACACACACGTTAATCCTTTCAGCAATGATGAACTACATTATTGTGTGAGTGGGGAGAGGAAAAGTAAAAGGATTTATTATTTTGTTTTTATCACCCGTTTTATCTCTCGCAAATTTGGAATGCCTGGCTTGGGTCTGTCCCCTTGGTGCAACAGCTGCAGCTAGTGCGCGCCCTCCCAAACGTGCAGTGCAGTTAGCCGCTAGAGCGTGCCCTCCCAAACGTGCAGTGCAGTTAGCCGCTAGCGTGTTCCCTCCCAAACTTGCAGTGCAGTTAGCCGCTAGCGTGTTCCCTCTCAAACGTGCAGTGCAGTTAGCCGCCAGCGCGAGCCCTCCCAAACGTGCAGTGCAGTTAGCCGCTAGCGCGAGCCCTCCCAAACGTGCAGTGCAGTTAGCTGCTAGCGCGAGCCCTCCCAAACGTGCGGTGCAGTTAGCTGCTAGCGCGAGCCCTCCCAAACGTGCAGTGCAGTTAGCTGCTAGCGCGAGCCCTCCCAAACGTGCGGTGCAGTTAGCTGCTAGCACGAGCGCTCCCAAACGTGCTGTGCAGTTAGCTGCTAGCGCGTGCCCTCCCAAACGTGCAGTGCAGTTAGCTGCTAGCGCGAGCCCTCCCAAACGTGCGGTGCAGTTAGCTGCTAGCACGAGCCCTCCCAAACGTGCAGTGCAGTTAGCTGCTAGCACGAGCGCTCCCAAACGTGCGGTGCAGTTAGCTGCTAGCGCGAGCCCTCCCAAACGTGCAGTGCAGTTAGCTGCTAGCGCGAGCCCTCCCAAACGTGCAGTGCAGTTAGCTGCTAGCACGAGCGCTCCCAAATGTGCGGTGCAGTTAGCTGCTAGCGCGAGCCCTCCCAAACGTGCGGTGCAGTTAGCCGCTAGCACGAGCCCTCCCAAACGTGCAGTGCAGTTAGCCGCCAGCGCGAGCCCTCCCAAACGTGCAGTGCAGTTAGCCGCTAGCGCGAGCCCTCCCAAACGTGCAGTGCCGTTAGCTGCTAGCGCGTGCCCTCCCAAACGTGCGGTGCATTTAGCCTTAGCCGCTGCTTCTGTTAACACTGCAGTAAACCACCTTCACCTCAAACTCCCCACCAGAGCTTTCCGTTCTGTCACTGTAGTCATCAAGTCCTACTATGCAGCACTTTCCCCAGGCTTATAGAGAACATGCTCTCTGCTGCTTCATTGTAATCTGGTCTATTCAACACCTGCATGCAAGTAACTCAGTGGTGGTAGTAGCCTCTGCAGTATATGATATAATACAAAACCATATCAATGGCTTATTAATGTATTGCTCCATGATTGCGTATCGATTTGTCTCCCCACTATAACTATAATTTTAAGTGTAATTCAAGCTACAATTATAGTGGGGAAACAAGTACTTTAAATTGTCCCGGGTACTGTAAGGTAGAAACATTTATTTAGTGCAGCAGTTATTTGGAACATTTTCAGTGCAGATAGATGTGTGAATGCTAGACAGTGGCAGCAGAAATCCAGCTGTAAATCAAAGGACTAGTTAAGCTCGGGGTGTAGTCTTTATGGCATGCAGGCTGACCTTCACCCCACAGAGGGGTGAACAGCTGGCTCTACGCAGAGGACTCTGCACTCTGCCTGCCTTCTCTGCTGCGAAAAAAGAATCGCGGACGCTTGCGTCCCGACTTCTCTTAAGGATACCGTTTCTCTGAGGGTACGTCAAATGAACAGAGCAGACATTTTTGTCTCTGGAGCTGTGCGTGCCATGAATGACATCAGCGCGCCGGGTTTTGTGTTCTCCGCAGAGCCGCTGCGTGTCCTTGCAGTACTGCGTCCGTCTGCTCCAGGGTCACTGCCGACATCCGCCGGTCATTTTGCCTCCTGTCATAGCGCCGCTGAGACGCACGCCACCTCTGCCCGCCTTGAACGGCACCCAGTGCAGTTTTATGAGCAAATAAAACCCAGGAATAGTGTTTGTTTGGATGTTCTGTCTGTGCACAGAAAGTATTACACGGCCTTTAAGGGCCATTAAATTGATGTACGTTCGGTGCGTTCTGCTTATTGCCTTCTCTGGAGTTCATTTTCACAAGCTTATTGACTCTCCGCGGAATGTAAAATGAGTTTAGTGCTCCGATTCGATTGCGATGCTTAAATATAACTTCAAGTTGCAAATATGTTGCATCTAACTCTCACTGGAATTGTTACATTATGGAGCTGTGTGTTTTGCATACGCTTGCTTGCTCAGTCATTTGACTACATTTTCGAGAGGGAGCTATTGATTTACATAAGTTTGGAATATTGCTGAAATTGAATCATTGAATCATGAGAACTTGCTGTTTCATGGAGAAGCACAATCAAATCTCAAATTTGAACATGCAATTGCTGCGATTAAATGGAGCAGTAGAAATCTCTTGTGCGGGATCCCGTTCACTGCAGTTAATCCGGTTTGTAGCTGCAGTGTACTGCCAGCCTCATGTCCGAACACTGAATCTGGAGTGAAAGGGGCGTTCATGCAAGCCTGGATTCAGCCGTACCTCAGTTTCTTATATTCTGGGTAGCCTCAGCAGTGCAGCTGTGGCTCTTGAGCCTTTTTTGTATTTTATCAACTTTTGGCATGTAGTCAGAAGTATTGTTGGCCTCTGAAGATTCTAGAATGGGTCAGTTACATTTTTGAAAATTCAAGTGAAACTGCCACCTCTTAGGCCCCGTTCACACTACAGCTAAATACGGTTGTTCCTATGCAAATGAGCTTGGTTGTTCGAGTGTGGACGGGAATGGGAATTAAGAACTGGTAGCCCATGAGATTAACTACGCAACGCTCCCTGGCTCCATAGAGCATGCTAAGGGCGATGTTGAGTAGCCTACTGTTAAAAGAAACATTAGTCAATGACGTTGCTTCATTCGCTGCCTGATCAGATGTGGAAACGCACGTCTTCTCCGGCTTCTCTCGGCAGAGATTCACAAAAACTGGCCGCGTTCATGTTTGTTGACATTGGAGATCACCGTTTACATCTACGCGATAATTGAAATGTGAGATTTACATTCGGAGCAAATATCGCGCTATTACAAACTTACTGACAGCTGATAGTCCTGTTACTCATTCGTACTTGTAAGCGTTCTCTGTCGTCTAAATATGCGTGTGTGTACGGACACAGAACATGAGCGACTCCAGCTAATAACTTTGGTCGTCAAGCCCCAAAATGAACGTTGCCAGTGGAGATGAAGACTAAGGATGCCCCTGTCTCTTCCTCCCTTTCAGATGAAGCTGCAGAGTGATATCACAGCAGAGACGTCAGAGATCCAGCGGTTGAAAGGTGAGCCAATGGCAGCAGAGCTTCCATGGGGCCCAGCCGTACGGTAGCAGCAGAAGCAGGAGCGTCTCCAGCCATCCGATAACAGTGCACTTGTTTCTGCACGTCTGTCCAGTCATTTCTTTTTGCCGAGCTGACACTAGTAGCCAGTAAATTTAGCATCTGGTGATTGGGTGCAAATAGGCAATATGATAGTGTCTCACCAGGGATTTTAACAAAAGCATTCTGATCACAGGTTGGTTCTCCACCCACTGTTAATAGTGCTACATATTGATCTGATTAACATCTATTATCTTGTGGAGAGCATGTGTTTCTAAATGCTCATTTTGGTTTGAAGTTACATGAATGAATATGTGATGATTATCACATTTGGTTGTGCTTGGTTGTGCTTGTGCTTGTGCGTGTGTGCGTGTGTGTGTGTGTGTGTGTGTGTGTGTGTGTGTGTGTGTGTGTGTGTGTGTGTGTGTGTGTGGGCGCGCGTGCGTTGTGGGTGCAGAGCAGCTAAAGGACTTAAGACAGGAGTTCCTCAAGCAGGAGGAGCAGCTGCGGGACGTGAGGAGAAACAACACTCACCTGGAGAGAAAGCTGGAGTACGAGAGGTGAGGAGGGAAGCCAATTCTGAGTGACCGTTCCATTCTCTTACTGCATGGTCACATGGCCATGTTAGGTGTGGTTGGGCTACTGCCACCATTAAGGCTGGTGGGGTTACAGTTTAATGTTTTAAGGCTGTATTGCACAAGCAATCTGCTGCAATCGCACAACAGTTTTAATACCAAGATAAGAATCTGCTGTATTTACATTCACAAGGGCTGTGCAAACAGCAATCAAGTGTTTCCCACTGACGTCTCTGCGAGCTGTACACTAGATTTGCATGCACTTAGCAGTAATATGATTTGTTCTGCTAACACGGGACCACAGAGAAATTACATTACTGACCTGTTCCTCCATGACTGACCACCCCTAGTCAATGTCAATGACCTTTGTCTCTGTTGTTTGCGTGCGTGCGTGTGCGTTAGCTTGCAGTGCGGACGTCAGATTGCCGAGCTGAAAGAGGAGTATGAGGACAGTAAGAAGACTCTGGAAGAGGAGACGGCGAAGCTGAGACAGGTGGGCACGGCAAAGGGCCCCTGAGGGCCAGGAAGAAGAGCGCTGAGAGAGGAGAGGAGAGAGGGGTGGAGAGGAGAGGAGAGGAGGGGAGAGAGGAGGGGTGGAGAGGAGTGGAGAGGAGAAGGGAAGAGGTTCTGAGGTGCAGCACAAACTAGCATGCTAGATTTCACAAGTACATAAACATTAGGACATGCTACTTAGACGTGAAACTGAGCGCAAAGAACAGGTGGGGTTGGAATGCAGTATAACTGAAATGAACTGCGGATCTGCTTTAGCCTCTTATGATCCATTGTTGCCCCCTGCTGGTGGCAAGCCGGTATAATCTGAGTGGTAATCAGGTGTGGTTGTACCAAGTTACAGAGGGAAATGCTTTGAGTAAAATGTTCGGTTACGTAGGTATGTAAAGGCCTCCTTTAATTTCACTGTAATTATGAATAGCCCTTCGATCCGTTTGTGGGAAAAGAGGCTTGATGTTCACACCCTTTATGTACCACAGACAGTATGCTTATTATAATGCAGGGTTTTGTCACAGCCAGCCTGGATGTTTGCATCGTCTGTTATTCAGAGGATATTGCACAGGGTTTCCTGGGTGACATGTCCAGCTACAGCACTAATCTTTGGTACAGTGATGCATCTCGTGGTTGGCAGTTGAGTCGACTGGCTTGACATTGAACTGTTTGGCATACTACCACAAGGAGGGGGTGTATTTCACAAAGAAGGATTAAGGAGTTAGCTGGCTAATTTTGTAAATATTTTGAGTTTGATGAGATCGGGGGGGGTATTCCACAAAGCAGGATTACTGAGTTAGCTGGATAACTGCACCCGGAACCCTCCCAAATCTGGAACATGGACTGTAAAGAGTTGTTCCGGATTTTACTCCAGCTTTACTGTGCATTTATCCATCTAACTCAGTAATCCTGCTTTGTGGAATACCCCCCTGACTGGATGATATTTACAAAAGTTGGAGGCTGAGGCTACCCAACTTTTGTAAATAAAAATATTTACAAAAGTTAGCCGGCTAACTCCTTAATCGCGCTTTGTGAAATACCCCACTGAAGGGGGGGATTGAGTCGGCAGGGTTTCCACTGCACCATCTGCAGACCGCCAGGGCAATAACTGCTCCTTCACCGTGCTGGAGAGGTGCGACTGGGCACACACTCTTTGGTTAACACGCATACATGGTGTCTGCGCTCTCTCTAACTGCCATTTGTCTGATTGGATATTACACACTAAGGTTAAAACAGGGTAAAAGCCGTTTATAAAGGAAACGTAAATTAATATGGTGAGATGTGACTGTGCGTAGTCCAGCCCCACTGTCTGCTGACTGGCCTTCTGGCTCTTTCTCAGAACCTGCAGGAGAACCGCGGAGGAGCTGCGGTCGGCGGACTCGTCGGCGGGGGAACGGAGGGGCAGACCGCCGGAGAGCGCCACACGGAGGCCACAAACCGCCGCGACAGCTCTGAGCTGAAAGGTAGCTGCAGTTTCAGTCTCATGGACTCGTGTCTTTGTGTTTGTTTGAAAATGTACAAGGTGATCTGAAGGAACAGTATGGGAATGGGGTTTTTCTGCGGGAATATTGGACCTTTGGGTTTTAGACCAGAATGTCCCTGTCCTGGTCCTGGGAGGCCTGGACCCCACTGTGTGATGTTTCAATCAGACTGCGTTTGTTTCATTTGATTTGATTGGGATGTTAATTGAATGTCCTTGTCGGATTTTGTTTGTTTTTTTAAAACATGTGTTGCGTGTGCTTGGCGTGTTCGCCCTGCCGAAGCGATGCGCTGGACGCCGGTTCCATGGCGACCGCCCGCCCACGCAGGAGCCCCGCGCACATGCTCAGTCTCTCTCCTCTCTGTCTCCTCGTGTGCCCTGCAGATCTGGGCAAGCCTGGCAGCGACGCCGGCATGCCTGGCATCGAGGACAGCGAAGTGGGAAAGATGGATGACGTGCCGTTCGGTAAGAGCCTCCTTCCTCCTACGCCGTTCAGTAAGGACAGGCATTCCGACAGCGTCCAAATGAAGCCTTAACCTCCTCTGCCCCTTCCCCAGCCCTGAGAAAGCCAGCTTTAATGCAGAGCCAGCCGGAGGAGGGGGTCGATGCTGCCGATGGGAAGGCGGAGAGAGCGGGGGCGGGGCCGGGCGAGGGCGCCGGGAACGAGCCAGAGCCGGAGCCGCGCACGGACGCAGAGCAGAGGCGGGGGGCCGGATCGGAGCGCGGAGAAACTCGAACCGGGCCGGCAGACCGCGGGGGACACGCCCGTCGTCTTGGTGGACGAGAGCAAGGCGGCCGTTCGGGCAGACGAGTTGGGGGAGCAGCGAAGGCAGCTGAGGGGTACGGCACGCCCCGTATGGCCCCGTCCTGTCTGTGGACGTGGATTTACACTCTTCTCACTCTGTCTTCTGCTTACATTTCTTCAGTCACTGCCGTGGGATTTGAATGAAGACGTTTTAGTTTGTGATGTTATGATGTTATGAACAGTTATGATTTTTATTTGAAACCTATTCACTGAAACATTTCACTGTGACTTAATTATAATCGTATATAGGGCCTGATTTACTAAGACCTTTAGTGCGTGCAAAACTAATAACGCAAACAATGATTGGTGCAAAACAAATACCGTGACCAATCATTGGTCATGTTATTGGTTTTGCATGTGATAAAAGGTTTTGCACACTCTAAAGGTCTTAGTAAATCAGGCCCTCAGTGTTATGCAGACATTTTTATATAATGATGTGCCTCTATAGCTGGTCATATAGTAATACCTGTAAATGGAAGCTGTAGGAGTTAAAGTGGGGTCCCTTGCTAGGTTTGAGCCTCCTGTCCTGACTCTTTCCCCTCAGACAGATTAGGGGCCTCTCTCTACTTCCTGTTTACTGAGAGGAGGAATCGGATTATTATTCCCATTTCACAGGGATTTCAGGTTCTTTCCAGGATTGCTGAAATTCCTGTCACAATTAAGAAAAAAAAAAAAAGAAGCTGATTTTGGTCCAAAATTGGTGTCAGTTTGCACACCATTGTTTGGAATACTGGGCTTGTCTTGGTTATTGTCATCAGAGCAGAGAATATAACTGATCCGTATTTGGCTCTGTAAGGCTGTCACCATATCGGCACTGGACAGATGCGTAATGTCCAGTACACATGTTATGGTGAGGGGACAGCGTTTTGTGTGGTTTGACTGTAGGCACTGCACTGGGAGGCCGTATGAAGCTTCTCTAAGCCCCATTAAAAGATTATGTATTGGTGTATTACACTCACTGCAGAGTATGATAGGCAAGGTATTGCATTAAAGTCTCCTGTGTGTGTGTGTGTGTGTGTGTGTGTGTGTGTGTGTGTGTGTGTGTGTGTGTGCGCGCGCGCGCATGGTGCGTTTGTCTGGGCTTGCATGTGCAGCATCTCATCAATGGCAGGGCAGATGAGACTGAACGATGAAAAAAGGTGATTGGTCAAGCGCGTGGCTGAGTCGTACACCTGGACCTGATTTTGCACTGCATGTTTGCAGCGTAGGTTCCTCTGGAAAAGAGTGTGTTAAATGCCAGGAAAGTGAAGTAATGTCTGTGTCTGAAGTAAAATCAGATTTTTTAAATGCTGTTTTTGAGGAGTGTGTGTTGCCTCCTCGTGAGTGTCGTAGAGGGATAAGACCCTGGTAACATCGCCCTTTCACCTGTTCAGTGTCCTGCGTTCATTCAACCATAACGTTCTTAGCCCTTCTTCACCTTGCGCCCTGTTTTGAATTAATCTACAATAGTGCATGTGTCCGTATAGTGCATTTGTCCATATAGTGCATGTGTCCGTATAGTGCATGTGCCCGTATAGTGCATGTGTCCGTATAGTGCATGTGCCCGTATAGTGCATGTGTCCGCTAACTGATAAACGCCTGAGAGTCAACAAGTCCTGAGGACTGTAGGAATAGGAAGGGGCTCCTGAGGGTCCTTACGGTGTGTGTGTGTGTGTGTGTGTGTGTGTGTGTGTGTGTGTGTGTGTGTGTGAGTGTGTGAGTGAGTGAGTGAGTGAGTGAGTGAGTGAGTGAGTGAGTGAGTGAGTGAGTGAGTGAGTGAGTGAGTGAGTGAGTGAGTGAGTGAGTGAGTGAGTGAGTGAGTGAGTGAGTGAGTGAGTGAGTGAGTGAGTGAGTGAGTGAGTGAGTGAGTGAGTGAGTGAGTGAGTGAGTGAGTGAGTGAGTGAGTGAGTGAGTGAGTGAGTGAGTGAGTGAGTGAGTGAGTGAGTGAGTGAGTGAGTGAGTGAGTGAGTGAGTGAGTGAGTGAGTGAGTGAGTGAGTGAGTGAGTGAGTGAGTGAGTGAGTGAGTGAGTGAGTGAGTGAGTGAGTGAGTGAGTGTACTAGTTATATTAGTGTGTGTGTGTGGTTTTTGCCTTGCCCGTCTGTGCTGTGTGGGTTAGCTGGCCTAGCGCCCTGCAGCTCAGAGCCTCTCCAGAGGAACCCTGCTCCTCTTGTGCTTGCTGCCAGACCACCTCCCTGTGTTCAGAATGTATGCAGAATGAAGGTTATTAACAAAGTGCTACGGGTTCAGCAGTCAGCAGCCTCTCTATCAGGTGAACATAGGTACTGGAACTCTGAGCACATATACCTTGCCAGGTAAAAACAAAAAGCCCCCATTGTTGTGTTCTTTCTTCTGGGACACACTTTCCCTCTGCTTACATGCTCTCTTCTCTCTCTCACTTTCTTTCTCTCCATCCTCCTCTCCTCAGGCCCTGACGTAAAGGCAGAGGGGCAGGAACTGAAAGGCGTGGGGCAGCCCCCAGCCCCTAACCCCGCCCACGTCCTGCCAAACCCCATGGAGTCCCGTCGTGCTCGAGACCCCGTTCCTGGGGACCCGCCCAGACACCGCCAGAGTGAGTAGCGCTCCTTCCGCGCGAGAGAGAGAGACTGGAGCCCTTCGCCCACAGCTCACAGTCATCTGGATTCAATCAACGTCCGTCTTTACCTCTGACTTACACGTACCTTTATTTTCACTGAGGTAACCAAACTGCGTTCATGGAAGTTATGAGTCAAAGTTAAGCGCAGATATTGATTGAATCCAGACCAGTGTCCTGTGTCGACTGAGCTGACACACTGGCTACAGTTAAGCTGTCCATGGATTATAGATGAACACTATATCGATTGGCAGATGCACATCGGTAACCTTTATTCTGTGGAGATCTGTGCTTTTAATAAAGCAGTCATCATAAGCATTGATGTGGAGGGTTATATATAATGAGGATGTTGGTGGAATTATATCTCGCATTCAGCAGGTGCCGAGTGTTCCTGATCAATGCAAAAAGTGTCATTCAATGTAATAAAATGTGGCATTGACCTTGGTTTTAATGCAAGCACATTTTTGAAGAGCCATCTTCAAAACTTGGCCGATTCGAAGCTTCTAATAGCCTGCCAGTTCGGTAGATTTCCATATCTGATAAGACGGAAAAGCCAGCACTCGCAATTAGCTATAAAATGCTTAGTTTGCAGAGTTCTATTTGAAGCATAAAATTAAGCATTTTTTGCTGATTGTGAGTGCTGACTTTTCTTTCACGCCATGTTATTCTTTGTCAAGCTTCAGCACCAAATAAGACAAAATAGTTTACTCAGATTTTTGACACATGGAACTTTACATGGATTTTCATATCTACGTCAGACTTCATATTTGCGCTTGGTTGGCTGTGTCCTTGTGAACATGTGTGCGTACAAGATGAGAGACCGTTGAGGGGACTCTCAAATCATGTTTATTTCTGGGCCTTATATATATTTTTGCAGCGTTGGGGGTTTCCTTTCTCTCAGGGCCACAATGAACAGGGGTAACTGCTGCACCACAGAATTACCCTCTGAACCTGCACTTCTGCACGTGGGAGCCTATAGTCTGAGATTTGGGAGCAAATATGCTGAGATATTATGTTTTGCTGATATGCTTTCTGGTCCATTCACTTATTGTGTTTCTATGCATTTGTGGGTTGGTGTTTATCTGTGTACATATTTGGATAAGTACTTGTATTCATGTGTGTACATGTGCAGTCCGTAAGTATTTGGACAGTGACACATTTTTTGTTGTTTTGGATCTGTAGTCCAGCACATTGGATTTTAAATGGAACAGTGACTATGAGGTTAAAGTGAAGACTTCCAGCTTTAATTTGAGGGTTTTTACATCCATATTGGGTGAACCGTGTAGCAATTGTAGCCATTTGTATAAATAGCCCCCCCCCCCCATTTTAGGGGTCCAAAAGTAATTGGACAACTTAAATAAAGTCATCATATTTAATATTTGGTCGCATATCCTTTGGCAACCCGTGACTTCCTGATGTCTGTTACCCAAAAACATCAAAATACTCTTATTTCGATGTGTTATTTTCAGGTACTCTTACAAGGGATACTATAACCTCTCTGCAATTGAATGGATCTCTATGGGAATTGAGGGGTGGGACTAGATTAAGGGTTGTTGAGTCAGAAGAAACAACCTTAAAGTGATCCATCCATATCTACTGCATATCCGGCAGCAGAGTGATGATTTCAGACTCGTTTGACGCCTCAGACCCTTGATGACTTATAGCCATTTAGCCAACCATGTGTTCCACACTATTCCCGTGTAATTTACAGCAAAATCTAGTCCCACCCCCCCAATTCCCATAGAGAGCCATTCAAATGCAGAGAGGTTATAGTATCCCTTGTTAAGGGTACCTGAAAATAAGATATCAAGAGTCTTTTGATGTTTTTGGGTCACAGACATCAGGAAGTCATGGCATGCCAAAGGATATGCAACCATATATAAAACATGATGACTTTATTTACGTTTATGTTAATTTGTCCAATTACTTTTGGTCCCGACAATTGCTACACGGTTCACCCGATATGGTTGTAAAAACCCTCAAATTAAAGCTAAAAGTCTGCACTTTAACCTCATAGTCACTGTTCCATTTTCAAATCCAAGTACAGAGCCAAAACGACAAAAATTGTGTCACTGTCCTAATACTGTATTTATATATAATACTGCATTTGCTCTGTATTTGGGTGTATATGTGTGTGTACAAATTCTGGTAGGCACATTTATACATTTCTGGGTATTTATACATGTACATATTTGGGTAGATGCCTTCAATGTTTATGTGTACATAAATGTGTATCCGGGTATGTACCTGTATATACAGTATGTGTGTACAAGTACATATTGTCTATCTTCCTTTCTTGCCTCTCCGTTAGCAAGAGTTACTATCTGTACCACCTGGTAAAAGTAATTTAAAGCTGGTTAAAGTGTTATCATGTTTACTGTGAGTGTGAAAGAGGCCGAGAGAGTGTGTGTTGGGGGGTGTGGGGCTGACTGGGTCCAGGGTAGACTCCTTGTGCTGCTCAGCTTAAGCTTTCCGCCGCAATGTCATCCTCAGACTTGCCTTCCCTCACTCCGTCTCCTTTCACCTCGCCTCGTCTCTCTGTCCTTTCTTTCCTCCATTTATATAGTATACACCCTCATCTAGCACCTTTCCTCCATTTATACAGTATACACCCTCTAGCACCTATCCTCCATTTATACAGTATACACCCTCCTCTTTCATCTTTCCTCCATTTATACAGTATACACCCTCCTCTAGCATCTTCCCTCCATTTATACAGTATACACCCTCATCTAGCATCTTTCCTCCATTTATACAGTATACACACCCTCCTCTAGCACCTATCCTCCATTTATACAGTATACACCCTCCTCTAGCATCTTTCTTCCATTTATACAGTATACACCCTCTAGCATCTTTCCTCCATTTATACAGTAAACACCCTCCTCTTTCATCTTTCCTCCATTTATACAGTATACACCCTCCTCTAGCATCTTCCCTCCATTTATACAGTATACACCCTCATCTAGCATCTTTCCTCCATTTATACAGTATACACACCCTCCTCTAGCACCTATCCTCCATTTATACAGTATACACCCTCCTCTAGCATCTTTCTTCCATTTATACAGTATACACCCTCTAGCATCTTTCCTCCATTTATACAGTAAACACCCTCCTCTTTCATCTTTCCTCCATTTATACAGTATACACCCTCCTCACAGCATCTTTCCTCCATTTATACAGTATACACCCTCCTAGTATCTTCCCTCCATTTATACAGTATACACCCTCCTCTAGCACATTTCCTCCATTTATACAGTATACACCCTCCTCTTTCATCTTTATTACATTTATACAGTATACACCCTCCTCACAGCATCTTTCCTCCATTTATACAGTATACACCCTGCTCACAGCATCTTTCCTCCATTTATACAGTATACACCCTCCTCACAGCATCTTTCCTCCATTTATACAGTATACACCCTCCTCTTTCATCTTTATTCCATTTATGCAGTATACACCCTCCTCACAGCATCTTTCCTTCATTTATACAGTATACACCCTCCTCTTTCATCTTTCTTCCATTTATACAGTATACACCCTTCTCTTTCATCTTTATTCAATTTATACAGTATACACCCTCCTCATCTTTATTCAATTTATACAGTATACACCCTCTTTCATCCTTCCTCCATTTATACAGTATATACCCTCCTCTAGCACCTTTCCTCCATTTATACAGTATACACCCTCATCTTTCCTCCATTTATACAGTATACACCCTCCTCACAGCATCTTTCCTCCATTTATACAGTATACACTCCTCTTTCATCTTTATTCCATTTATACAGTATACACCCTCCTCACAGCATCTTTCCTCCATTTATACAGTATACACCCTCCTCACAGCATCTTCCCTCCATTTATACAGTATACACCCTCCTATAGTATCTTCCCTCCATTTATACAGTGTACACCCTCTAGCACCTTTCCTCCATTTATACAGTATACACCCTCTTTCATTTTTCCTCCATTTATACAGTATACACCCTCCTCTTTCATCTTTATTCCATTTATACAGTATACACCCTCCTCTAGCATCTTTCCTCCATTTATACAGTATACACCCTCCTCTAGTATCTTCCCTCCATTTATACAGTATACACCCTCTTTCATCTTTCCTCCATTTATACAGTATACACCCTCTAGCACCTTTCCTCCATTTATACAGTATACACCCTCTTCTTTCAACTTTCCTCCATTTATACAGTATACACCCTCCTCACAGAATCTTTCCTCCATTTATACAGTATACACCCTCCTCACAGCATCTTTCCTCCATTTATACAGTATACACCCTCCTAGTATCTTCCCTCCATTTATACAGTATACACCCTCCTCTAGCACCTTTCCTCCATTTATACAGTATACACCCTCCTCTTTCATCTTTATTCCATTTATACAGTATACACCCTCCCCACAGCATCTTCCCTCCATTTATACAGTATACACCCTCCTCTAGTATCTTCCCTCCATTTATACAGTATACACCCTCCTCTAGCACCTTTCTCCATTTATACAGTATACACCCTCCTAGTATCTTCCCTCCATTTATACAGTATACACCTTCTAGCACATTTCCTCCATTTATACAGTATACACCCTCCTCTTTCATCTTTCCTCCATTTATACAGTATACACCCTCCTCTAGCACCTTTCCTCCATTTATACAGTATACACCCTCTAGCACCTTTCCTCCATTTATACAGTATACGCCCTCCTCTTTCATCTTTATTCCATTTATACAGTATACACCCTCCTCACAGCATCTTCCCTCCATTTATACAGTATACACCCTCCTCTAGCATCTTCCCTCCATTTATACAGTATACACCCTCCTCTAGCATCTTCCCTCCATTTATACAGTATACACCCTCCTCTAGCACCTTTCCTCCATTTATACAATATACACCCTCCTCTTTCCTCTTTCTTCCATTTGTACAGTATACACCCTCTAGCACCTTTCCTCCATTTATACAGTATACACCCTCCTCTTTCCTCTTTCTTCCATTTGTACAGTATACACCCTCCTCTAGCATCTTTACTTTTTTCCTGTTGCTCTGACCTGTCAGGCATTCAGCCAATCACCTCTCCTTCCACATAGACCCAATGTTTTATTCTTTCCCTTTTTCGCCATTCTACATTTTCTACCCTTGTTCCTTTATTCATTTCTGTCCTGTTGTCTCTCCTGTCTCTAAACTTTGTGTTCCTCCTCCTTCTCAATCAATTTCCAATTTTTTTTTTCTCTCCCCACTGTCTTTTGTCTCTGACTCCCTCTCTTTCCCTTCTGTATCATTATTTCCTCCGCCTTTCTTTTTTGTTCTCCCTCTCTCTCTCCTCTCTCTCTCTCTCCTCATGGGGACCTTCTCTGCGTCCGCAGGCCGTTTCTTTGATGAGAATGAGTCCCCCGTAGATCCGCAGCACGGCTCTAAGCTGGCGGACTACAATGGGGACGACGGGAACGTGGGTGAGTATGAGGCTGACAAGCAGGCCGAGCTGGCCTATAACGAGGAAGAGGATGGAGATGGTGGGGAGGAAGATGTCCAAGGTGAGCTTGGGGGACGTTCCCGACCGCCCTCCCTTCGCCCCACCACTGCTCCCAACGCCCTGTATTAGCATGCCGGCTAGGCCGTGGCTCATACCACACACAGCTAACTGAGCATGCCCAGCAGGGCGGGCCCGCTGCTCCACTCAGCAGTGAGCTCTGATTCTCTGCTTCCTTATTGGCTTGGCGTGTGTGTGAGCGCCGGCTTTGCCCCGGTAACTGAAGATGCTGATACCTGCATGCTTTACCCTGCAGTCTGCTGCTTGCCTCCCCTGCCCGCTAACGTCCGCGTGCTTTCCGCATGCTGTCGGCCTTCCCTATCCCTGCTTTGCTGGTGCCTCTGTGCTTGACTTCGTTTTTGAGCGTTTTTTGCACCATCCACCAGTTTTCACATGCATGTGTTGGACATATTGTTCCTGTTGTGGACATCATATTGTGAATTCTTTACAGGATTGTGTCAGAATGTTTGGTCTTCTGTTAATGGAGAAATGATGTTCTCTATGTGGCGTATCTGCGCTGTATGTTTCTTTGTAGTGGTCCTTAGGCTTCAGTCACTTCACTGTGTTCCTGTCGGCCTTCAGTGCCTCTCTGCAATAGATACCAAGCGATCAAAAGACGAGATTTTCTCATTTTGCTTAATTGCACATTTAGAAAGTGACTGCTCTTAAATCAGAAAGCTAATAGCAGGCAAGCCGTAGGTTTCAATACGTAAGGTAACTAAGTAATTTCATGGAACTGGTGTATGAAATGGCCCATTTACAAAACTGCCCCTGACCTTTATTCAGTTGTTGATTTTTCTGGATTAATACCAGGAGGTAGTGTCCTGCAGACTTGCTGCTCTGTTGAATTCGGTAACTCTGAGGGAAGGTGGAAAGTGCTTTGTCAGTCGGTCTTGAGTTTCTCCTAAACTGTCCCGTTTTCTTTCAATCTCCCGTCAGATGACGAAGACCGGGATCTGCAAGGAGAGAGGCCTGCAGACTACGGAAAGCGACACCAAGTCATTGACGTCCTGTAGACCACAACAAGACTCAAAAATAAAAACAAACCGTCTGATGGGATAGGTGTAAATCAATGGGAATGACCGGAAAGGGCACAGGAAAGCATTCCTTTGCTTGCCCTTTATTTCTCTGGTGCTTTGATGTCAGTAGTCTGCAGACATTAAAGAAACGGTGTGTAGAATTTTCCTAGACTGTTCCACTGTGGCCTGAAGAAACAGTACTGCTCAGAATATGATTCTGTAGAATGGCCAAAAAAACACTCCACATTTTAAGTACTGTACTGTTATTTATAGGAGATCTGTCCATCACTGTATGTTTACAAAATGCATACATGTGAGGACACGTTTCTTATTTGAAATGCATACAAACACACACTGTTGTAAATAGATGATTTTTCATTAGAGAATGAAGACATATTCATTGTCTGGGTCTTTCTCTAGTAAGTGTATAAGGGTAGACGGCTGTGAGCAGGACAGTGAGGGTCATTGGCACGTTCAGAGCATCGCATCGCTGTCTGGTTAGGACAGGGAATCACTGACAACAGGCCTGGACCTAGGCACTGACCGCAATACGCTGGAGGTTTAGTATTCTAGCACAAGGGAGAACATTGGCGCGATACAACTTTTTTAAAACGTTTTTCTGGGAAGATGTTATTTGACGAAGACCTGGAATTTGCTGTATCGTGTGCAAAGTTAGACGCTGCAAGAGGTCTGGGACTGATCATTCTGCGTGTGAACTCTTCCGCTGGTCAAAAAGAGAGGAGGGTAAACTGTGCATGGACAGACAAGAAATTCCCCAACAGCTCCTGAAAGCACTACTGAAATGTTTGGACATGATCCCTTTCAAGAGAGGAACTGCTGCATGTGTTGGAAATTTGCAAGCTTTGTTATCTAGTTCTTAGAGTGGCTGAAAAAGACGGCAGCAACACGAAGACCACGTTTATAATTAGGTCGGCAAACTCACTGCACATCTGGAGTTGAAGCCTGTTCAGCAGCCTCAGCTACTGTGCTTTTAGGATTATTCTTAGGCGTGCATAATGTACATAGTAAATAGGTCTGTGTGACATGAACTATTATTCTTAACAGGTATTTGGGCCCTAAGGTAAGTGTTTCACTTTTTGTGTAGATTTAAAAATCAATTGTGTGGGGCTGGCATATTGAATGTACCTTGGTGGGTATTTTTTTTATTATTTTGTTTTTAATTCATACAAGATGTAAAATAGTTAATTAAACACACATAAGTGATGAGACTACAAAAGAAAAATTGTATCTACACAGAACCATGTAAGGCCAAACTGTGTTCTGTCTTTCCCACGAATAAAAATGCGACTGTGATTAGCTCTTGAAGGTAATGAGGGCTTTTGTTATCACTGTGGCGGGGGACGTTAATGTGAATTGTGTAATGTCTCAGTGGGGGGGTCCTTCTCTAAGCTAATATATTTGCTTTAACAGACTTCTCCCAGTAATGAGGGAAGAAAGGGAACCACGTCTTATGTCAGTTTAATTATCATCACCATCCTAAAGATAACACCTGTTTCTGTATATTCCCTGAATGCGGTGTAATCCTAATTTATTAAAGGAAGTAATTCATAAACGTTTCGTAGTTTGTAACTTGTGGTTGCCTGCACGCTCACGCTGGGTGCATGCCTGCTGTACCTAGAGTCAGAAGTGTATAGATACTTGAGCTGTGCTGTATTTATGTCTTTGTGAATATACTGTGGCCATAAATCTACCTTTGGAATACCAACCCAGTAAGGGGTGTGGGGTGGCAGTGTTATGGAAGTGGCCTTGTAACCTAACCGTTGCAGGTTCGATTCCCAGTTAGGACACTGCTGTTGTACCCTTGAGCAAGGTACTTAATTAACCTGCAGTATATATCCAGCTGTATGAATTGATATTGTGTTGGAAAAAAAAATGCAAAAGCTGTGTAAGTCACTCTGGATAAGTGTCTGCTAAATGGCTGTAATGTAATGTTGGAATGTGAAAATGAGAAGGGAAGCCAATACGTCTGTTGTGATGAAACTGAAGAGGTTGTTGATGTTCACTAATGCCACGTGACTACAGAAGAGCTTCCACAGCTGCAAAATCAAAGGTTTTCATCATTAGATCATTTATGCATTTATTTTCGACGGAGCGTGCTGTCTCTATAATTTGACAGATTTACTGTCTCATATTAAGGATTTACCTGTTTATTGTGGGTTAGATAGATGCCATAATTATAGTTGCATCCATTTTTATCATGTAAATTCCACATAGAGCATCAAGAAATGTTAGAAGTAAACGTGCCCAACTCAATTCAGCTTGTGCAACAGTGGTAAAGGGTGTTTTTCAATCTCGTGTTTTAACTCGACAATAAAGCGGATTACATGTACGTCTGCACGTAGCCTACTGGGTTCTGAGCACTCAGCCACGATGTGACCAATTACATCAATACATTGCCATGACGACCGCTACGTTCCCCCTTTCCCAATTCTCAATTCATTTTTGTTGTGCATGCGTCACTTTACTGCCTGCTGTCTAATCGCGTGCAACTTCTGTCGGACGTTAATCTTGTTTTATGTGAATATTGCAGTGATCATAACTTTATTTATATAGTACATATATCATGCAGAAAGCTGAAAGTGCTTCGGATAAGACAAAACAAAGCATTAGCCTAATATCAATTGTAGGCCAAACTAATTCATAGTGGGCCTATCCGTGCATCTAATGACTCAATCGACATGCATCCCTCACAGCTTGACAAATCACGCTTTAAAAATTAGGCGTGGAATGAATGCCAGAGAATTCTAATTTGAAACCGTGTTATGCCACTTGAATGTGTGTTTACCAACGACATCTATGGATTAAATCTAGGAGTAAAAATCCTTCTGAAAATGACAGTCCTGGATGTGACGTACCAATGGGATTCAATGCTCATGGGAGGCTAAGGGACATTTCACTACTGTATTTAACTTGAATGAAAAACAGCGCAGCATTCTCTGCTCACTTTAAAGATTATGAACACAAGCGAACAAACTAACTGTTCCGTTTCTCAACTGCAACCTTTTTAAATAGCCACTAAATGACACTTTATAAAGGCAAGTCGTTTAACAATCAATTTCTGTTATAATTCAGTGGTAGCGGTCTGTCCTCGAATTTTGTTATAGCAATTGGAGGATATTTGTGTACATAATGACCAGGATATCAAATATGTTGGCTACATAAAAGATTTCCGGTATTTAGCTAAATTTAAAATAATCTACAAGGGATTCAGTGATTTTTTTTATAGTGATCTAGGAGGCCACTTGGTGACTCAGGTTACAAATAGGCTACATTCATATTAAATTAATATAGAATTAATTTATGACTAAAATTATATGCTGTTATAAGTAGCTAATTCAGTTCAATAGCATAGGCTACAACTAGAATGGCAAATGCAGATTTTAAAATTCAGTGCCCATACATTAGGCTATTTGGAATTAAATGGGGAATTATGCAAGTAAGCTGTATGCATCATCTTTTTATGACAGACATCCATAGTTAATCGAATACATCAATTTTAAACTGTGATATCTATAAAAAACAGATGACATAGTGAGCTATTCGCGCTGCTCAAATCCGCCTTACCACTCAAAATATCTACCTTGCATTGTCTTGGTAAAAAAAAAACGAAATAGGTAGTAGGGGGGTATTGGGTGGGAGTTGACCTGCGCATGCGCCAATGATCCGGTCATCCGGGTCTCTGCCATTGAGAGTGTCGGTAAGGAGGCGGGAAATGGCGTCTGGAGGAGCAGCGCAAGAGCGGATTGACGGTCTCTGAAAACAGCCAGCTAGTCAGAGACGGCTAAAGACCAGCGGCTGCCCCCCCGCCGCGGCTACCAGCAGCCAGGCAATCTCAGCCACCGCAGCGACGATATACCGCAGTCTTTGGCAAGTAAGTCAGCTCGGCAATTATCGCGACTTTAGGTATGGGGGAATGTGAGTGTCGTATGCATATTTAGCTGGGTAGCGACAAGCCAGTGAGTAGCTAGTCCAATCGCGATTCGCTAGTGCACATCTCGCTGGCCAGCTAACGCTAACGCTAACTACCACAGATGAGCGTTAGGAGCTTTACCCTGCTGTAGTTCGCTAGCAAAACATCAGTTTCCTCCAGGGTCCATTAGCTCGGGAACATACTGTTCTGCAGCATGAACAAAAAATCAGACAATGCTTTATTAAAGTAGCTAACGCTAGAAAGGTAGTACTTGGCGCTAGCACTTTGCTCTAATGCAATCAATCAGCTTCCTTCAATTAGCTGGCTATGTGCTAGCCAAGATTGTATGTGTTAGCTATACTCGCTAGCTAAATAAACCAGCTAACAGTTTGTTTGCTAGCTCGCTACCTGGGACTAAGCGTGTATTTTTAGCGGCAATTGCTAGGATTTAAAACAAGTCACCCGTAACGTTTTGTTCAATTTTTCGTGTTTCGGGGGTGGGGACAGACATGTTGAATAAATAACGTTACCTGTGTACGTTATGGTTGGAGAAATTTGAGCGGTTTTTAGGCCATGGCCTGCTTCTTCATCGCTCGCCCCGGGCTTGCCTCAGAAAGTATACCGAATTTCCCTTCTTCTTTCCCGCTTGCTTCGTCTATGGGGCGGGATCCAGTTTGATTCGGCGAAAACAAACAAGCCAGGTAGCAGTTGCTAACTCGCTAACGTACCCAGTTTGTTAACACTAATAGCTAACGTTTCTCTGACAGTTAATAACGTTACTAACCCTCAGGTGTAATGCTAGCTAAGGCTCTGCTTAGGAATGTGTTGTTAACATCGACCATTTAATTTAATTGCATGCAAATGTGTGTGTTTTTTTCTGTCTGTTAGTTAACGTTATTAGATTTTTCACCATGCTTAGCTAGACAACTTGCTATCTACCAGCAGTTTTTAATTTAGGGGTGGGGGGCGTTGCTAAACATCTCGTCTCTACTTGCATGGAGTTCCAACATATAGCTAACGTTAGCTTAACGTTACCATCTAATGTTATATTGGCAAACATAGTAACGGTAACGTTAAGCCAGTCTGATAACTTCTGGTAACGTTCACGTAATTTTGGTTTTAAAAATCGGGAGTGTAGTGTGACTTATTAGTGTGTGACCTGAAGCTTTAACGCGAAATCTAGCTCTAATCTAACCGTAGCGTTGGCATGTATACGACCATCGAGTTTGAGCGACTTTTTTGAATTACTGGCATTGTCACTTAGAAAATGAAGTGAAAAAAATTGTACATTAACGTTAGCTTACTATTTTTTTGTTTATTTATTTATTTTTAACCCAGGTGAAGTTACTGAAAAATACCTGGTCATAGGTTTACTGAAAAGCTGCAGTTCAATGAGTGCTTTGAGTTATTATCAGAATGTTCCTCACCCACGACTTGGGTCCATTTTGTTTTGGACCTCATTGATTGGGATTCTAATAAAAACTTTTGGACTTATAGTGTCACTGGTTAGTGTTCATCACTTTACTCTATCTTCTGTAAATATAAGCATTTTGGCCTGCCTCATCCTTAATTGTTGTTAGCCTGAGCAACCCCAATCCTTTCTAAGGAGTTGAAACTTAATTTGGGTAACTTCACAGTTCTGTGCTGCTGAACCATAGAGCCAGTGTTTTTGAATAATACCTTCTGTGTTGTTTTGCATGGTGTTTGCAACCCGTCTGGATATGCCTATAAGTGAAATAGTTAGTATTGTTGTTTGACAGCATTTTTAATAATATATGCTTAGCTTATTTAACAGCACAATATTAGTATACAACATACACAACTTCTGCCTGTTATGCACCTCTTTGTAGATGTACTAGGAGCATTGTCTCCCTTGTGTAGACCTGTTGCAAGTCGCGCTGTGTTTTAAGGGCTACTGTTTTCCAATCGTGTGAAACATTTGTTTAGACTTATCAGCATTTTCTGTCGGATGACAAGCTTTTTCAATGAGCGTAATAAAAATGTACTGTAATACAACCAGTATGCAGTATTTTTGAATCGTTAAAAAAATAAAAGTCAACTGTAGATCACGTCAGCTGACTCTTTATCCTATTGATAATGAATTTTTGAAGCTTCATTCAAGCTATGGTGTCTCTTCCCGACTCCACTCCTCCTCTGTGGCTCTGAAGCACTGTGTAGCCATCCTCTGCCTGTGCCTGAAGTGACAAGAGGGATTAGCCCCATTTAACAGGTGGTGCAGCTGTGGTATACTGGCTGACAGGCAGGGCTTGCCGAGGGAAGGTGCTAACAGCAGCGAGAACATCGGGAGACTTTCAAGGTGGCGTGATGGATTGGTTACGCTCGGATGTCACTTCCCACCCTTTATCCCTCTCTGTGGTAGAACGTGGAACAGAATGTGGTTGGGTGCGGGTCCCGTTTTGGAAATTTATCTCCAGTTGAGTCGCTGCCAACTAATCGGTCGCCTCATGCTGTCGCCACTACGTGCTGCTCTCGCATGCACGCAAAAAAAAACAAAAAAAAACAAGGCTTTGCACCAGAGTGGTTCAGTGTTACAACTTTTTCAACAGTCTGCCTTTTAAATGATTTTAAAGTGGCTGCCTCCATTTCCGGGAGTTTTTCGGCCGTATGTCATTAAATTAATTCTGATTGTAACAGTATGTGAGGCACGAGCAGCCGTTATGCTGTGTGTTGAATGCATCTGTAAACGGCATTAATGCTTTAAAATGAGTCGCCTTATCACTGATGATGAATGAAGCGACACACACGCATGCACTTTAAACAAACTTTGCAAATGATTGAATAATCTGCCTTTTAAATGTATTTCTAAATGTTTTTTTAAATGTCTACTTAAAATTTTGTTCCTTACTGTAATATCCAGTGTAAGACCTATTTTTATATATTTTCATCAAATTGCCTGTCTGTTGACTACTCTTTAAGAATAGTTGCCTATTAAAACTTGGCTTCAAGTGTAGATGCACCTTTTGAAGCTGAACATTGTATTGTAATAACCAAATGAATGTGCTGTTTACTATATACCAAGGATGTCCAACCTTTCCCAGGCTGATTAAAACCACTGACATACATAATAGATGATTTTTTTCTGTGATATTTCTCAGATCACTGCAGTGCAGATTATTCAAGACAGCCTTGTGTCTATTTGGTGTGAAACAAGTATTCACACGTGCTAGAGGAAAGCCCTGGGTGGTAATCGCACAGTGATCCCAAATGCGCCCTCCAGACAAGCGCCCGGAGCAGCCCCGGCTAGTGTTTTGGTTTTGGTGTGATGCATAAGTTTTCACTGTCTTGAATTAGAAAATTTGAACACGTTTTTTTTCCACGCTGTGCTCACCAATCCGAGAGGATTAACAAGCATATCACACTGACTCACACTCCAGACTCATTGAGTCTTAACCTAAAAGACTGTAGTATAGAACGACGCTCCCCCCCCCCCCCCCCCCCCCCCCCCGGATCTGCAGTCTTTAGCCATGACGCTGCCTAAACGGACTGTTTGTGATTAGTAAGTGATTGAATAATGGAAGCTTTAAAAAATCAAATGCAGGCCTGCGGGCTGTTCTGTTGCATTGTCACGTCCTCATGAGAGACCCCCCCCCCCCCCCCCCCCTCTCTCTCCATGGTAAACGGATCCACGTGGTTGTCGGCTCTCTTGTTTGGTTAGTCATCTGTACGTTGCGCCTAAGTCCCAGGCTCCACGTTGCCACTGCTGAGTGCAGTTCACGCCTGAAAGGGCTTCTCAGGACACCTCTCCTTTCCACTGAGTTATGATACCTTCTGCTGGTTATCCTCAGGGGGGTGTCTGGGGTGCTTGTTCTGTGCTCGGGATAAAGCGGAGCGTGAGGCCAGAGTGCCTGATGGGAAAAAGAGTGGCGGGGGGGTGCTGTTCTTTTTCCTTAGTGCGTACCTAGCAGCTGGTGGTAATTGGGGAAAAATAAGTCCAGTGATGGAGTTAACAAAAAATAGACTGCCCTCTCTGTAGTTGGTTGTGAGAAATAAATGCACCACAAAATTGTCCTTGTAACACAGGGGTGTGTGAGTGCATGTGAGTGTGCGCGCGTGTGTTGGGCACGGGATGAGTCATGCTTTGTGTTAGTAAAAATAGGCAGGGAGAGACTCGCAGGAGCGGTGGAACGGCTGCTGCCTTCCTCTTCTCTCTCTCTCTGGCTCTCGCTCGCTCGCTCGCTCACACACTACTGCTGCTGCCTGCTCTGCTGCCTGCTGCAGGACCATGGATCTGCGTTTGGGCGCCCGTTCCTCTTCCACACCGAGAGCGAGATGCTTCATTATCCAAGCCAGATCTGCACCGCCGCCGGGCCGAACGCACTTTTTATGCCCGTCTCAGCATCCCTCTCTTCCCCCCATCGCCCCGGTGTTTGCGCTCGTACCCACGCCCCAGTGCCGCAGGGCTCAGACGGGAACCGCCACAGCACCGTAGCGCAGTCTCCAGCACACGCAGCACACGCTGGCTGCACCCCATACGCACACTGCTGTCACCGCTAACACTGATGGATGGTCCTCATCGTGATGTCATTCTGTTCCCCTCCTGTGCTAGTCCTTTAACGATGTGCGCTTGTCTCGCTGCAATCCAGTTTTAAAAGAATAGCAAATAAATAAATAACTCGGTGCTCTGTCTATATAATCTAGCAAATTTGGCCTGCTGAGTTGCCAAGACTAGTCTGAAAGCAGGGCAAAAAATTAATGTTTTCACCCACTGGCCAGTGTGGCTGAGGATTAAAAAAAATATATATAATCACTAGCCATTTTCAACATTTTACCAGCCACATTACCTTTTACCATATAACACAACCAGATTGGCTACCCGCCAAAGTGGCTGCTAGAGTAGAAAATCCTACCAGTCACGATCAAAATTTTACCAGCATTTGGCCGGTGGCAGTGTTCATTTCACACCCTGTATGAAAGGCCTCTTAACCATTATGATGAGGAGATTGAATCTTGTGTTCCCTTGTGCTTGTGTTTAGATATAATCAGTGAATGGTCTGATCTGAGCAGCTGAAGTAGAGGCCTGTAAAGATGGGTGAGTTCTTCCTCGGCATCAGCTGAGTCTGAGACGGATACAACCAGTGTTGTACATCACAGTGGCAAGGGGATTAGTAGGCGTTCGGTTTACTTTCTAAGACGAGCAGCATTATTGGACTCTGTGTTGTTTATTTTTCCTATGGCAATACAACCTAATTTATGTTGGGTTTGTTAAGAGCGGAAAACTTATTTGATGGAGATATAACCACTGTTTAACTTCAGTGGGGATGCTTTGTTAGTTGTAGAACATGGCCTTGTAATGTTTTTATTTAAAAGTCTGATGAGAGTTGTGTTTCTTTCCTTGCGAGAGAGGGTTCTGTCGTTGTCAACGCTGAGGCAGTGATGTCCACGTCTTCTGCATTCTGTCATAGAATGTTAACTTCAACTCCCAGCGCAATGTCCCTGCTCTACTTGTGAACCCAGAGCCGTCCTGTATTGTACTGTAAAACGTCTAACATGAAGCAGAAGTGACTGTTGTTCAGGGCTCCTGAGAGAAGACTAAAGCCAGAAGTGTGAAGGAGTCTGGGATGTTTTGCGCGTTGCTGTGTAAAAGTCCTGCTTGTCCTCGGGAATGCGCTGAAACACCTTGTATTGCTATCTGCTCTGTTTATTTAACATATGTTTGTTTCTGCCCTGTTGGCAACCGGGGTCCGCCCTGCTCATGCACATGCACATGGTATGCTGGCCGTCTTAGCGTGCGGTTTGGTCATGATTGGATGTAGTCCGCAGGGCTCTGCCTTCATATTTCACGCTTGTGATGTCCGTTTACAAGGACCGTTTAACCACAGAATCAGTGTGAAATGAGGAGGGTGTGACTTTTGTATGATAGTGAGGATCAAGTAAACATTGTAGCAGATGCAGCGTTTATATAACTTTCTGCTTTATTTACATATGAATGGGTGCATCCACAAATGATGGGTTTGGTGAAATTTGGTGTCTAGCCATAAGTGCTTTGCAATGTGGCCCTTAAGGGACCATTTGATTTGTACACAAACTACAACAACACAAAGATGATGATGCATTATTGTTACAGTGGCCAACTATCTGTCCAAGAGGCTTTTAGTATCTAAACTTTCCACCCTCAGCGGTAAGATGATGACATTAGCTGGTCGTCACATGCAGTGAGCTGAAGTTGCCTGCGCTTTGAGAGTTACAGCAGGGTTTTCTCTCTGCTGGCCTGACAGGTCCCGGACATGTCTGAACACATTTCAGCGAGCGCCGTTGCGTAAGCTGCGCAGAAGGATGGATGAGGAGATGTAAGGGTGGGGGTTTAGGGGCTTCGGTGGAGCGCTGCGGTTTCTTTAAGGAATTTTCCCCTGCTAGTCGCTGGCACTGCAGCAGAAACGGGAGAACTTCTCGCACAGCAGGGAAACATTTTTTTGCCATGATTGTTTTTAAAAAAAATAAACAAATTGTTCATACAAATATTCTGCCTTTGCGCACGCAGGCTTCTGAAATTAAGACTTGTCGAGGTTCTGCTCTGTTGCTAGTGGTGTATAATGCTGTGGAAAGCGAAGCAATTTTTTTCTTTAGGATAAAATGGTCATCTCATAAATAGCTGTGAATTGTGTTCTGTTCTGGTATTGTGCTTGCTTCTAGTTCGAAGCTTTCTCTAGGGTTAGAGGGTTGACACTGTGGTGCCAGGTCAATGGTGTAGCTAAGCAACTGTTTGTGGGTTCTAAACAACCCTAATTGGTGTAAAAAATAATAAATAAATATGTTTAAATGTTTAAAATGTATTGATCTTACACTGTTTAAATAGCTGTTTAAGATCACATTTGTCTGTATCAGTTTAAACATTTTTAAGTGTTGCATCATTATACTTTTTTTCTTATTTTTTTCTTTAGAGCTGTTTGTAAATCTTTTGTATGTTGTGTTCAGTGAGTTGTTGTGTTCAGTGAGTTGTTGTATGTCGTTCCACTTTTTAACAGGATGGCAATGATGCAAAGTCCCAGAGCTGTGAATTGGTTGAATTCTGTAGGCTAGGTGAAAGGTGTTTTTTTTTAGGGGGGGGGAAATTACTGCCCTTCCATCCCAGAATAGCCCTGTGAGAAACACTGTATTTCCTTCCCCTCCTCAGGGATCACAATCACTCAAGTTCATATCAGACCTGTTGTTTTTGCTTGTTTGTTTTTTGCATGCATCCTGTAGGTGTATTCAGTCTCTTTTATTGTAGCAGGACACTAAGTGTAAGCCCTGGTTTCACAGCCTCCCACTGCACAAGCCTCCATCAGCATGCTCAGTCCCCTGTATGTAGCATAGAGCAGGGTTAGCCTCCATCAGCATGTTCAGTCCCCTGTATGTAGCATAGAGCAGGGTTAGCCTCCATCCACATGCTCAGTCCTCTGTATGTAGCATAGAGCAGGGCTAGCCTCCCTCCACATGCTCAGTCCCCTGTATGTAGCATAGAGCAGGGCTAGCCTCCATCCACATGCTCAGTCCCCTGTATGTAGCATAGAGCAGGGTTAGCCTCCATCCACATGCTCAGTCCCCTGTATGTAGCATCGAGCAGGGCTAGCCTCCGTCCACATGCTCAGTCCCCTGTATGTAGCATAGAGAGGGTTAGCCTCCATCCACATGCTCAGACCCCTGTATGTAGCATAGAGCAGGGTTAGCCTCCATCCACATGCTCAGACCCCTGTATGTAGCATAGAGCAGGGCTAGCAGGCTAGCCGGGCGGCAGTGTAGTATAATGGTTAAGGAACTGGACTTGTAACTGAAAGGTAGCAGGTTCGATTCCCAGGTAGGACACTGCCGTTGTACCCTTGAGCAAGGTACTTAACCTGAATTGCTTCAGTATATATCCAGCTGTATGAATGGATAAATGTAATAAGAAGTAGTGTAAGTCGCTCTGGATAAGAGCGTCTGCTAAATGCCTATAATGTAATGTAATGTAGCCTCCATCCACATGCTCAGTCCCCTGTATGTAAGCTGTAGCATAGAGCAGGGTTAGCCTCCATACTCATGCTCAGTCCCCTGTATGTAGCATAGAGCAGGGCTAGCCTCCATCCACATGCTCAGTCCCCTGTATGTAAGCTGTAGCATAGAGCAGGGTTAGCCTCCGTCCACATGCTCAGTCCCCTGTATGTAGCATAGAGCAGGGTTAGCCTCCATCCACATGCTCAGTCCCCTGTATGTAGCATAGAGCAGGGTTAGCCTCCATCCGCATGCTCAGTCCCCTGTATGTAGCATAGAGCAGGGTTAGCCTCCGTCCACATGCGCAGTCCCCTGTATGTAGCATAGAGCAGGGCTAGCCTCCATCCTCATGCTCAGTCCCCTGTATGTAAGCTATAGCATAGAGCAGGGCTAGCCTCCATCCTCATGCTCAGTCCCCTGTATGTAAGCTATAGCATAGAGCAGGGTTTAAAAGGATTTGGAGCTACGCTGCATGGTCTGGCCCTGGTCTAGCTGGTGTTCGCTGCGTGGGGATGGATGGCGTTGGCGATTTAGTGCTCACAGTAGAAACGGGGAGACTTGGCTGGGTGGGTTTGAGGAGACCCTGGCGTGCGCGGGCCTCAGTGACTTACTGTGCTTCCAGAGGAAATGGTGCCTTGAATACAACCAGATGTTTTTCAGCCACAGTTCTGGACGCTTCAGAGGAGAGCTTGAGCTTTGCCTTGAATTTTAATTTATTCTTGCTGGGGTGGGGGAAAGGGAAGTTGGGGGTGTATTCAGAACCTGTTGACCTTTTTGCCGTGCTCCGTCTACTACTACTACTATTATTGTTATTATTATTATTATTAAATTATGGGCATGATTCAAGATGAGTTATTGGTGTGAATGAATCCTGGAGACCAGAAGTTTGTAATTTTTGGTCCCTCCTTTGCTAATCTGACCTTTCACCTTTTCCTCTTTTTCCCCCGTTTGTCTATTGGCTCCTCTACCCTTTCTCTCTCCCCATCAGTCTTTCATGTGACGGCTAGGACGATGAGGCTGAGAATGCGCAAGGCTTCTCAGCAGCCAAGCCCCGCCCACACGCCCCGCCCGTCCCGGACCAAGCGGAGGCACTCCGAGGTAGAGGAGTGCGCGCCTGCCGGCGGAGGCAAGATGAGGAAGAGCGACACGGGGCTGCTCTCCACCATCAAGAAATTCATCAGAGGAAGTGCGGTGAAGGTACGCTAAGGGAAAAGGCCCTTCCACAGCAGGTCCCAGCCTCTCTGGCTGCTGTGTTCCAGTCCCCTTCGATTTAATTTATTTCATTTTTTCATTTTATTTTATTTTATTAATTTTATCTTATAAACTCTGCTTACTGTACATCGTCTAACTTTTTATAAGCTTGTTATATGAGCACCGCTTCTCCTCCCTGCTCCACAGACCTTAATTTAGAAGCCATTACGATTTAAGATGTAAATTCAGTGTTTGTCAGGACCCAGTATCAGGTTCCCTCCAGAAGTGTAAAGCGGAATGTTCCGGCCCGCCTGGCTTCAGCCCTGTTCTAAGAATAGCCGTGCCTCTAGAATAGTTGCGTAATGACAGTAGGTAGAGTCGGCTGAAACAAGCGTGCAGCTTGTTTGACAAAATGGGTCCTCCTTGGGGTTTGGCTACTTGGTCAGGACTTGGAGATTAGCCGTCATGGTTTTAAATGGGCAAAAACGGCCATTTTTTCACCTTCTCAAGTCCGTTTTAAGCTTGAGACTAAGAGAACTCAAGTGCTCATTACCTTTTCCCTCCAAATTTGGATCAGTCTAAACGCATTGCAACAATGGGACAGAGTATACACTAGAAACCATTCCACTACTCTTATTAGTGTTCCAGCAGGAGTTTAACAACGTGTTGCCATTTGTTCTGGTCCTCTGCCAATTTACAGATTAACTTTTGAATTAAGTTTGTTTATGTAAATCATATGTGGGGGAGGGAGGGGAGCAGGGAATTCACTCTGGTTATGTTTGATGAACTGAAGATGATTTGGGATTAAATTTGTTGTTAGTAGTTCTACCTGGATTCTCCTCCATCCCAGGGCTACAGTGCATTTGTGTTCCGTGCTCTGGTGGTTTAGCTGCTCCTGTCGGTTCATCCCTCAGGTGGAGCAGGAGAACCCGGCGAAGAGGAGCCGCCTGGACTGCGACCTGGACGCCAACCTCATTTCCTCCACACCGCACACTGGGGACCTGCCCAACAAGGCCATGCCTCGGGTCCGCCGGAGAGGTCCCGTCAACGGGGGTGAGTTTGGGGACCGGGCTGGTCCCGCCGCGGGTCTGGACACGCAGAGCTGGTGCCGCTAAGGGCCTGAGTGATGGAACACGGTGAGAGCAGGATTCCTCTCTCACTGCGTCCCACTGACGCCCTCCTCTCTCACTGCGTCCCACTGACGCCCTCCTCTCTCACTGCGTCCCACTGACGCCCTCCTCTCTCACTGCGTCCCACTGACGCCCTCCTCTCTCACTGCATCCCACTGACGCCCTCCTCTCTCACTGCGTCCCACTGACGCCCTCCTCTCTCACTGCGTCCCACTGACGCCCTCCTCTCTCACTGCGTCCCACTGACGCCCTCCTATCTCACTGCGTCCCACTGACGCCCTCCTCTCTCACTGCGTCCCACTGACGCCCTCCTCTCTCACTGCGTCCCACTGACGCCCTCCTCTCTCACTGCGTCCCACTGACGCCCTCCTCTCTCACTGCGTCCCACTGACGCCCTCCTCTCTCACTGCGTCCCACTGACGCCCTCCTCTCTCACTGCGTCCCACTGACGCCCTCCTCTCTCACTGCGTCCCACTGACGCCCTCCTCTCTCACTCCCAGATGCCACAAACCACGACACGAGCAAGCCGGTAAAGCCCAACGGGAAGCTGGAGCAGGCTGCCGACGCCGCCTCCAGCCCGCCTCGCACCACCCTGCTGGGCACCATCTTCTCTCCAGTCTTCAACTTCTTCTCACCAGCAAACAAAAACGGTAAAAACACCCCCGCTGCCCCCCAGCGTCCATTACCCCTCTTAAAAGGAGGAGAATCTGCTCCCAGCACCAGTGTAGGATTGTGTGGTTAGCATGTTGTGTGTCAGTTTATATTATGTGTGCACAGAGGCCATATTGTCAAAGCACAGCCTGCTGTTTATTTGATTTGGGATCAAAAATGTTTTTGCACAATGTGTCCATTACAGTGTTTTACCAAAAGAGTTATGCATGTGCTGAAAGTGCGGTTCTTCTGTTCTGGTCCCATGAATCTCTCTGTCTCTGCCTCTGCCCCCCTCCGCAGGCACGTCAGGGTCGGACTCCCCAGGCCAGGCTGTGGAGGCGGAGGAGATCGTCAAGCAGCTGGACATGGAGCAGGTGGAGGAGACCCCCACCTGCACGGCCACCTCCGCAGAGAGCGCGGGCGTCCCGCTGTACCCCAGTGTCCCCGCCCCGGCCCCGCGGCCGCCGGCCCCTCCCGAGGCGGCCCCAGAGGAAGGGGAGATCGTCGTGGACCCTGACCTGCCCCCTCTCACGGGTGCGTCCGCGCGCGGGGTGCAGTCCCGCTGTTTCAGACCCGTTTCTGCTGCCTTTCCCCCCCCCCTTTTCTTACCCTGTTGCTTTCTACACTAACCCTACAGCCCCAGGCTCCACCCCTGAGGGCGGCTACTCTGAGGCTCCGCCCACCTCACCTGCGGAGGGCTCGTATGAGGAGGACTGGGAGGTGTTTGACCCGTGAGTGCACTGTGCACTTTGCACCGACTATTCAATAAAAAAAACTAATATTTCAATCCATACTGATTTTAAATATTTACCTGCGGCACTCTGCTCATTCAGAGGGGGTTCCGTCTGTGTTTTGGTCCAAGTGCTCAATTCCAACGTAAGAAATGTCTAAGGGAGTCTGATGAAGTCTCACATCTGCATTGACAATTCATCTTTAGCATCCAACCTGTAAAGATGTGTTTAAAAAAAAAACATCCGACATGTAATCACTTCATTCCCCGTTTTATTTTCAAAGTTGTTCCCATTTTTATTCTTTCTGATGGTGTTTGTGATTGCAAGGCTGGAGATATAAACCAGCTAATTATCGTGCAGAAAACTTATACCTCTGCTAATGCAGTGAATAATGAAATAAATATAATTGTGTTTAAATGCCCCCTCTGATTTGCCCCCCTGTGTGGGTGGGGTCTGCCCTCTCTGCAGGTACTTCTTCATCAAACACGTGCCCCCGCTGACAGAAGAGCAGCTAACCCGCAAGCCAGCACTTCCTCTGAAGACCCGCAGCACGCCTGAGTTCTCCTTGGTCCTAGACCTGGTGAGCTGAGAGCCAGCCGGCCTATGCCACACCCACGGGCCCTGGCCCCTCCCTCAACACCATTATTTACCCCCCCCCCCCCATTGGAGGTTATTTTTACTCACAGGCACATCCAACCACAGGGGTCACACGCCGTTATTACCAGGTTTATACTTGTTCTGTCTGTCAATTGTGGCTGTTTTGATGAGCAAAATCATAATCACTTTGGTGTGTCTGATGGGTAGCTGGCTGTTCAATGAGCTTTGGAGCAAAAAAATAATTTAATGATTGAGAGGAGATGCTAATAATATTTCTTCACATTGCATCATTAATACAGCAATCGTTCCCCATTATGTTTCACACTGTCTACTTGTTTTCCACTGGACTAATGCGTGCCATTAGGTCTCATACATATTTTTAAGGAGCGCCTACTGTCAGTTCCACATCCATTTCCCTGAGCCTTAATTATTAGATAAATTTTGCCTGATAATACACATTCAGTTTTTAAAGTTTGTGGTGTACATTGTGGTTGAGGCCTGAAAAAGGGAGCACAATTCATTTTATGGGTGTGTTAAAGTTATTGGTCACGTGTGCTGTTCTGAAACTAACATTCGTCCCATGAGTTAATCTCATTTTCCGTGCGTTTGTTTTCCATCAGGATGAAACGTTGGTACATTGTAGCTTAAACGAGCTGGAAGACGCAGCGCTTACCTTCCCTGTCCTCTTCCAAGATGTCATATACCAGGTATAGTGCAGCTTTGTTCCAACCGAGTCCTTCTCTCGCAAAGTTATTCTGCGTGCTGGCCACTAGAGGGTGCTGAGCGCTGTCAGTCCAACAGAGTACTCAGAGGGAGTTTGGTAGTGCTGTGTATAACTGACTTTTTAAACATTAAAAAATGTTGACGCTTGGTTCTAAGCCCTTGATTTTAGGGGCATCAGTTTTATTTTTAGCCTTATGAAACCCAAACCATGAGATGAGTTTAAATGCAGAGTTATGTGGGTTATGCTGTAAATTATTCCCCTTGGGTAAAGAGTGCTTATGGTTAGTAATTAATTTTGGCTGTGATGAGCAAACCCAAGCCCAGCGGCGGCACACTGAATGAGGCTCATCTCTGCTCATCTGCAGGTGTACGTACGATTGAGGCCGTACTTCAGAGAGTTCCTCGAACGGATGTCTCAGATATACGAGGTACGGCATTCGCCGCGCCCGCTGCTCCTCACATGGCGGTAACGCGCACGCACGCATTTTAGACCCTGTTAAAGAAGGCTGAGTAACCTGCCCTTTCTTCCATTCCACAGATCATTCTCTTCACCGCGTCTAAGAAAGTGTACGCAGATAAGCTGCTGAATATCCTCGATCCCAAGAAACAGCTGGTTCGGTCAGTTGTGTTTTTCGGGAAATTTCATTGGTCTCTCGGCTGTCTTCTCCTGCAGTCTTGAAATTGTTTCCCCACCTAATGGGCATATGAAAGAAATCCTGGAAAACATTACTTTACCCAGCACAGTATAAGTATTCAGTTGAAAAAATGCACTAGAAGAAATCTAATGTCGAGGTACTGTTTGATTAGCTTATCCAGTTGGTGAGCTGGAGTACATTTCTCTCCCATGATTATACGTTTGTTGAATATTGCACTGACAGTATTTTATATGTATGGCGTTGGTTATGTTTGTGACGAGCTTCTAGGTGTACGATGGTCGGTTTTGTCTGAGGTATAGCTCTGTTCCTGGCCTGATGTCATGGATCTTTCTTTTTTTTCAACCCTGATTCGATTTGCAGACACAGGTTGTTTCGCGAGCACTGCGTTTGTGTGCAAGGAAACTACATCAAGGACCTTAATATCCTTGGGAGGGATCTGTCAAAGACCATCATAATTGACAATTCACCGCAAGCCTTTGCCTACCAGGTGAGTCCAATGATCGCTGCTCGCTGTCAGTAGGCCAATGAAGCCACTCGCATTGAGTTAGTGATGCTACCCCCGTGTGTCTCTACAGCTCTCCAACGGGATTCCCATTGAGAGCTGGTTCATGGATAGAAATGACAGCGAACTCCTCAAACTGGTTCCTTTCCTGGAGAAACTTGTGGAGCTGGTAAACTCACTTCCTTTCTACGCCTTGTATTATGAGAACTAGGCTGTGTCCAAATCAGAGTCCTATCTGCTGCGTCCTGTGTACTGTGTACCAGCGTACTGTGTACCGTTTACTGCATACTGTTTAGTCACATGCAGTATGCAAAAAATATCCTCCATACTTTCAGCGAAAGCCTGGAAATACGTATATCATGACATGTAGGCCCCTTCACACTACAGATAAATACGGTTCTCGCTCCTCTTTTTAGTGATTAGTACAGTCAACTTCACACTTAGTACAGTTATGAAAAAGAGCGACAACTCGTAGTAAAGAGTCCTGTTCAAAAGGGTAGCGACTACTGAAGTTGACTCTTGTTCCTATGCAAGTGAGCTTGGTTGTATGAGTGTGGACGGGAACGGGTGTTGACATCTGGTAGCAGATGCACAGTGATTAACTGCACAGCGCTCCCCGACTTTCACAGAGCGTGCCAAGAGCGACGTGAGTACTGTTAAAGGAAGCCTTAGTCGACGTTACTTCATTCACCGCCAGATCAGATGTGGAAACACACTTCTTTAAATCAATGAAACTTACTGACAGCGTTGTAAATACAGGAGCGAGTCCTGTTACTCATTCATATGTAAGCGTTCTCTGTCGTCTAAATTATGCGTGTGTATGGACACAGAACATGAGCGACTCCAGCTAATAACAAAAATGCAACAGCTTAACTTTCTCATCCAGTGTACTCAGCAAGCGTACTGTATAGTATGGAAGGGCGTTGATTCGGTCACAGCCAGTTTTTCACAACATTACGGAGTGTTTTTGTTTGTCCTTTCCCCCTTTCCCCCTTCCGAAAGTGGTCATTGGTATGATCGGGGTTTGTTAACATTTGCTTAATGAACATGCATGTAATGTCTTAGTGATTCAGTCATTATGTAAAGATCCGTGATTTGGTTTGCAGTTTTTAAGTCCATGCCTTTACATTGTATTTCACTTTATTGAAATGTTTACTCCCATTTTCACTTTCCTAGTTAGTATGCTGTGTGTTTGGTCTCTATTAGTTCACAGGATTAATTGTGAAAGTGCACCTGCGCTGGTTTAATTTGGGCTTCCAAACATGTTTTTGCATAGTGCGTGTATTAGAGTTTTATAAAGGGTTGCTGGGTAGCTCACTCGGTAAAAGCACCGCTTGTGGCGCATGAGTGAGCACCACGGTGTCTGATCAAATCTGGGCCATGCCGGTGCAGACTGTGGCCAGCAGCCCTGCAGGGGCAGTGCATGATTGGCTTTGCCTCGTCCAGAGGATATACAGGAGGGATTCAGTCAGCTGGGACAGCATTGTTCATTGCAGTAGCGCCCCCTGTTGGCCGTCCGGGCGCCCATGGCTTGCTCTCTGCGCACGCGTATGATTGGGTCTCCTCCCCCCTCGCTCTGTACGTGCGCGGCTTGTGGCCGCGGTGTGTAAAGAAGCAGCTGGCTGACACCGTGTGTTTCGGAGGAGAAGCTCGAGTGTCTTCACTCTCCCGAGCTGGCAACAGGGGGCGTATATGAGCTCGCTTGTGCATAGTTTGCGTATTGGACATTCCAAATTCGGGTGGGGTTGGAGATGCCAAATTATTAAAATTAATGAATAAATATTTTATAAAAGTTGTGGATAGTAGTCTTGTGCTGTGATCTCTCTAACGTGTCCTTTTCTGTGCACACTGATGTCCCGTCTCGCAGAATGAGGACGTTCGGCCACACGTGCGGGAGCGCTTTCGCCTGCATGACCTCCTTCCCCCAGACTGAGCTGTGTGTCCGGGCGCAAAAGGCCCCTCCCCCCAAAACCCCAGAGGAAGAAAATGAAGGAAATGAATACGAACAATTCAACTACAACAAAAAAACAAAAAACAAACAAAACAACGTTATAAACTTTGGATTACAACAAAGACATTGCCATCACTGTTGAAATTTTAGATGAATTTTTCTTTTTTTTAAGCACCCCACATAACGATTACAAAAAAAAAAAAATGTTTTGAAGCAACATCTGATCATACAATTTATAATTGCAAATATATATATAAATATGTAAATGTACTCACGTTAACTGTAGGCAAGACCCAGGAGAGAATACTCCCGTTTGACTGGCCTTGGGTTGGATCCACCTCCCTCTCTTCACTCGGCAACGACAGGGCCAGGAGGCAAGGCGCCTGCGGCCAGGCCGGGCCGGGCCCACACAAGCCGGGCGACCGACCGCACGTGCTCTGTTTGGTGCTCCGAGTGGAGCTGATGACACTCACTGACTTTAAACCTCATTTCAACAGGAATGGCCAGTTTTAAAAAAAAAAAAAAAAAACTAAATATTAAAAAAGACATGTATATATCTTCTTTCCCTCTTCAGGTTTTTAAAACTTTTTACTTTAGCGCAGGATTTCATTATGCATTCCTTTTTAGTTGAGAAGCTTTTTTTGTTTTTTTCCACTCTGGTAATAGTTTTTTATTCAATAGTTTTATCCTATCTTTGTTTAAATGGCTGTTCTTCTGCTTTGTCTGCCTGAACAATGTACATTTGTTTTTTTTGTTGTTATTTTAATGGGACAAAAAAAGAAATGTGTTCGTCCCAAGTCGTTTCGGGGAGGGGGGGAGACATGCATTTATACAGTTTCTGTAATAAGGTATTCCACTGAACTTTTGACAAAACTTCCATATAAATAAAATGGGGTATAATTACTAGCGCTTTTCATATGGTTATGACCTAGAACAGAATGGGAGGAATGGACTGTTTAAACCATGGTGATGGCTTGATCTCTTCACTTGGGCAAGAAAATGTTGTGGTTCCCCCTAAATCTGAAAGTGAGCAAGGCAATATTCAGCGGGGAGCAGGTCTACTCGCACTCTGAAAAGGGTGTAGGGTTACCCCCCTTACTCCAACCTCCAGACTTAACTAAGTTTAGAATATTTCATAAGCTGATTTATTTGCACAATTAATTTCTCAGTGAACTCAAATTTGTGCCATCCCGTTTCGACACACGGTTTTAAAAAAAAGAAAAAAGATTTTTCTGTTTGTAGTACGAGGATGAGCCGAGAGTGAATGGAAGGATACATATTGAGTGCTTATGGTTTTTATTTTGTCTTAGGACGGGGAAAAGTATTAAAAGAAATGCCAGTGTAGCACGGGCTGTCCGACGTGGTCCTTTAGCGCAGACTGTGGGTGACGGAAACTACGCCCCTTGATGCAGCACCAGCATGAGTACAAGCTTCATCACTGTGGTTTAAATCCTGCCGACAGTTCACTTTGTTTTTTTTTTGGGTTCAGTTTTGGTTTTTATAATGGATTTGGCTTTTTGTTGAAATGCAGTTGAATGTCTGTGTGTGTGGGGAATCTTCATTATGTGTGAATCTCTGCCCAAGTCTTGGAAGCGTGCAAAAAAACTATAATATTTGTCCTTTTTCCGAGGTCTTTCTATTTTGTATTTGGTATTGTTTATTGGTTCCAGGATCACAAATGCATGTGGGGGGTGGGGTGAGGGGGGAAGTGGTGATCATCCAATCCATTGCCTGTGACTGCATTGACATGACTCCACAGGGCCTGGACTGTTAATTATATGCCCCGTTTTGGTTCCCCTGCTCTCATCCCACCCCCTCTTAAGTGAATGTAGCCCAGGGGTGTCAGTGAGCCTGTTTTGGTTTATTTTTTATCTTCATTTTTTAAATTTTTTTTTAATTATAACTGATTTGCCCCTCCCTCCTGTGCGTGTGCATGTGTGCGTGTGCTCGTCCATCCAGTTGCCGCTCCTTTGTCTCTATCCTTAAACCTCGGACCCCCCCACCACCCCTCCTTATAGTTAGAGCAAGACAATCGCCCCCGTAAGCTTGTCTGAAACACTACAAACGGTCCTTGTGGGCACCGAGACTGGAGTTGGCTATCATTGTGGGGGGTTCATTTTGTGCTGTGAGCGGAGGACTAGGCCGAGGGTCTAGAGAAGAGTTGATTTGTTTCCTGAGAACCAAGTTCTGTGTTCCGCACTTCTGGTGACACAGTACATCAAGGTCCAAGGGGGAAAGGGTGGGAGGGAGGGCGGGGTGGGTGGGCAGGGAGCACTCCATATTTGACCTGTATATGGTCAACTTTTATGATTTCAGCTTTTATCAGTGTTGTAATGATGGGTGCTATGGTGTACTTTGGGAAAGCCGAAGGGTGGTCGTGGTATTACGGCAAAGGTCGAGACCGAGACCGTGATTGTAGTGTACGTGACTTGTGCGGAGATCAGGTCAGCTGTGTGACATTTAAAGTGTTTTGGAGAAGGAACAAAGAAAATAAACAAAACACTCCATATATCCTCATAAAGCAGACTATGCATGTGCAAAGTACTGAGAGTCCATTTTCCGTTTAGTATATTAAACACTGATCTTGAATGCATTGAAGTCAAAGGTTATATGGATGGTTCTAAGATGGAGGTTTTAAATTAACTTCAATGAATTCACGGTCTCCTCCCTCATGAACTACATCTCTGCAAAATCTGTGACCCCCCCCCCCCCAGGCCAAAAGATGCCTGAGAATTTGCCCCTTAAATGCCTCAGAGAGGAGTGGGCCACCGCTTTATTGCGTGGCCCTGGCACTTTTCTAATGAAGAGCTAGCTCATTTTGTATGATTGTTAAAGAGCAGTACAGAGATTTTATGGTAAGATGGGGGGGAGAAAAAACAAAAAAAGTATTTCAAATGTAAACAGTTAATTTTTTATGTATATTACCAGTTTTATTGTACAAAATACATGCAGCTTCATTTTTAAAAAAAGAAACAAAAAGCATCCTTAAAATAAGGAAAATCTTTTTAAGAAAAACATTTAATTTTTGTATTTTTGATTTCAAGAGGCATGTTATGTCTACTTTTTAAGTGTATTAATGAAGATTTTAACTTTACATCAGGTCGAGTGTTTTTTCTTACTATATTATCTGTGTATGTAGGCCTAGTTAGCACATTGTGTCACTGAGCTGTTAAAAAAAATCTAGCATGTAGAAAAAAAAAAAGCCTGTTTTGTGGGAAAATCCTTCATTAAATTTTAATCATGGCAGTTTTTTCTGCAGAAAAAAAGTGTTTCTGAACTTTTTTTTAATTGAAAGTTGCTTTGCATTGTCGTCGGTTATTTTTTGCTGTAAAATGTACGGTACATTGAATAATTATTTCAACACCAGTTGCATGCTGGTCTTGCACTTTCTCCACTGTTGCTAAGTATCATTGTCTACTTGCTAGTTTATGTGATTATAAGTGTAATATATGTGAATCTTATGTGACTCTAAGCGTGGCTGATTGTTCAGTTACCCACGCAATGGTGTCCACTGCTAGACAGTTTTCATTGTTGGATGAGATTAGGGGAGCGAAATAATGGCGCATTCAGTCCTACATAGTAAGGTGAGTGGAAGACCATTCCAACCAAACAAAGATAGAAGTTCATTTGGATTTAAGATTCCCATTATTTTTGCAAAGTGGCAGATAAATCTGTATTTTTCAGATGTGCTGTCCTTTTTCTTTTTTCTTTTTTAAACGGGAAGCATAAAGGAATTATGCCATTTGAAAAGCACATTGAGGTATTCTCTGCAAGGTATCTTCACCATTTCCCCTCAAAATACAGAACGCTGCAACTATTGGTTTTGCCTCTATAAACGCGTTCCATGGACTACCACCAGTATCCGATATGCTTCAAGCTTACAGGCCTGCGAGACTGCTTCGTTCTTAAGATGCTGGTTATCTAGTTTTAGTAGTCCAAATAATTTCCAAAAACTTGACAGGTGGTAGAGCCTTTCCTTAAAGAGCTCCACTACTATGGAATAACCTTCCAAAAGATGCAAGGGAATCTGACAGTCAATATTTACCTGCCTGGATAAACTTGCAGGCATATATTATGGGGCGACACATTTTACCTGTAGTTTCTCTGTCTCTGTCCTAGTAGTTGCTGCAATGGTAAACTCCTGGTGGGGGTTATTTGTTGCCCCCACTACTCTTTATTGCTTTGTTTTCAAGCCATAGCTCTACCCCATCTCCAGTGCGTGTGAATGGCTACTTTCCTGGCTGCGTCCCAATATTCTTCAGTCCCCACCTCCCTTCCTCCACTCCCCCACTCCTCTCCTACCCGGAAGTATGCAAAACTGACTGTACGTTTCGAGTACAAGTATTTGCATGTACAATATACAATGTACCTGACTTTGCAGTTTGCGTCGAGACATTAATTAATATGTAACCCATTAATACGTAATTAAGATGTAATCAGCGACATTAGATTAAAACACAAAGATCCGTTTCCGGGGCACGGAGTAGAAGAGGTGGTAGTGGAGGAAGGGAGGGTGCATTTTTCGAGTATTGGGACGCACCCCCTGAGTCGCCCGGAAGCCTGCTGTCTCACCCGTATGTCCACTGATCCGACCTGCCACCCCACCCCTGGACCGCCACTTTCTGATTCTTCATGCAACCTGTCCGAAATTGACTGATTTCTATTTAGTATTTGTGATCCCACACACCGAGGAGGATGCTGATGTTCAAGAAACAACACCCTCTAATGAGGCTGGTTCATCCAAAGGTTTCTTCCTACATCTTCCAGGGAGTTTTTTTCCCTTGCTATCTGGGTGCATCCCAATACTCAAAAAATGCACCCTCCTTTCCTCCACTACCACCTCCTCTCCTCCATGCCCCGGAAACGGATCTTTGTGTTTTAATCTAATGTTGCTGATTACATCTTAATTACGTATTAATGGTTGCATATTAATGTCTTGACACAAACAGCAATGTCAGGTACATTGTATACTGTACATGCAAATACTTGTACTTGAAACGTTCAGGCAGTTTTGCATACTTTCAGGTAGGAGAGGAGTGGTAGTGGGAGAGTGGAGGAAAGGAGTGGGGAGTGAAGAATATTGGGACGCACCCTCTGTCTTGATCTGTGGGGGTATTGTGAATTTGATTGATTTTATTTATTGAGTGAATTTGATTGATTATTGAAGCCTGGCTAGGCACGGGTACGTTATTCCCTTCCCTCGTCCAGGGGTCCGTCCCAAGACTCAAAAAATGCACCCTCCTTTCCTCCACTACCACCTCCTCCCTTCCGTGCCCTGGAAACGGAGCTTTGTGTTTTAATCTAATGTTGCTGATTACATCTTTATTACGTATTAATGGTTACATATTAATTAATGTCTCGACGCAAACCGCAATGTCAGGTACATTGTATACTGTACATGCAAATACTTGTAGGGTGCATCCCAATATTCTTCACTAGCCACCTCCTTACCTCCACTCCCCCACTACCACTCCTCTCCTACCCGGAAGTATGCAAAACTGCCTGAACGTTTTGAGTACAAGTATTTACATATACAGTATACAATGTACCTGACATTGCGGTTTGCATCGAGAGATTAATTAATATGTAACCATTAATACGTAATTAAGATGTAATCAGCAACATTAGATTAAAACACAGAGATCCGTTTCCGGGGCACGGAGTAGAGGAGGTGGTAGTGGAGGAAGAGAGGCGGTCCGTCCCAAGACTCGAAAAATGCACCCTCCTTTCCTCCACTACCACCTCCTCTCCTCCATGCCCCGGAAACGGATCTTTGTGTTTTAATCTAATGTTGCTGATTACATCTTAATTACGTATTAATGGTTGCATATTAATGTCTTGACACAAACAGCAATGTCAGGTACATTGTATACTGTACATGCAAATACTTGTACTTGAAACGTTCAGGCAGTTTTGCATACTTTCAGGTAGGAGAGGAGTGGTAGTGGGAGAGTGGAGGAAAGGAGTGGGGAGTGAAGAATATTGGGACGCACCCTCTGTCTTGATCTGTGGGGGTATTGTGAATTTGATTGATTTTATTTATTGAGTGAATTTGATTGATTATTGAAGCCTGACTAGGCACGGGTACGTTATTCCCTTCCCTCGTCCAGGGGTCCGTCCCAAGACTCAAAAAATGCACCCTCCTTTCCTCCACTACCACCTCCTCCCTTCCGTGCCCTGGAAACGGAGCTTTGTGTTTTAATCTAATGTTGCTGATTACATCTTTATTACGTATTAATGGTTACATATTAATTAATGTCTCGACGCAAACCGCAATGTCAGGTACATTGTATACTGTACATGCAAATACTTGTAGGGTGCATCCCAATATTCTTCACTAGCCACCTCCTTACCTCCACTCCCCCACTACCACTCCTCTCCTACCCGGAAGTATGCAAAACTGCCTGAACGTTTTGAGTACAAGTATTTACATATACAGTATACAATGTACCTGACATTGCGGTTTGCATCGAGAGATTAATTAATATGTAACCATTAATACGTAATTAAGATGTAATCAGCAACATTAGATTAAAACACAGAGATCCGTTTCCGGGGCACGGAGTAGAGGAGGTGGTAGTGGAGGAAGAGAGGCGGTCCGTCCCAAGACTCGAAAAATGCACCCTCCCTTCCTCCACTACCACCTCCTCTACTCCGTGCCCCGGAAACGGATATTTGTGTTTTAATCTAATGTTGCTGATTACATCTTAATTACGCATTAATGGTTCCACATTAATTAATTTCTCGACGCAAACTGCAATGTCAGGTGCATTGTATATTGTACATTTAAATACTTGAACTCGAAACGTTCGAGGACATAAAGTAAAAGTCCTACCATGTGTTTCTTCCACCCATATATTCAGCCAGCTGATTTCACTAATTAGTTCTACCTCCTCGCTGAAGAATTATGTTAATTAGCAAATCGAGGTGATTGGAGCAAAATCCTGGGGAGAATTTTTACTTTATGTCCCCTGGATTCCCACCTCTGATTAAATGTAACCATTCAACATGATCTTATAGCTAATTGTGCGATTCTACCAAATGCCACAGCCTATAGCCTACGCCCGATCTGTCCGGCTTTCAAACATAGCCATATTTGACCTTTGCCTACGAAAATGAGTTCACCGCCAACTCCTGTGAAATTATAATGTGGTGGTTATCTGTTTTCGGTGTAACCTTAATAGTTTTAATTTCGTATGATTCACAGCTGGTGCATATTGTCAAGCAGGAAGGGGCTGTTTGCAATTATTAAACCAGCTGTCAACTCGCAGCATAAAACTTGCCGCACTTCTTATTGCGTCTTTTTTGCAAGTCTACTTTGCCTCGCAAGGGAAACTTCATAATGGGTGAGTCTAGATTAGGCTAAATAATATTCATGAAATTTTCTCGGGTGGGCATTGCTATGGAAGGAAATGACAATGAGAAGTATCTAAATGTATGCTCCTTGTTGCCTCGTTTTGCGCATTTCAATCTAGCCATGTGTCTGTCGTATTCTTTTTGAACGTTTGCGTTTTTGTTATGAAGTCGTTTTACGCTTTGCTATTTTTTTGTGTGTAGCTATGTCCTCTGAACCGTTTTTGCTTTTCAATGTAAGTGGGGTTTTTAAACCATAGTCCGTTGGCTCGTTGCTTTCGGCCTACTGCCCAGTCGTAATTGTGTTTGGTACGATTACAAATCAGGTTGCCTCCCCAGGGTAAACTTGGGTATGCTAATGTTTTATGAATTTTGATTAATAAAATGGAGTTTAGTTTTACTTGCAAGTATTTAGTGCTATATTGGGACTCAAATTGGTTGAGGTGTATAACCCATTCAAGCATTTGCTGTAGCCTACATCCACGGTTGGTGGTTTGAGCCATTTGCAACAACCAGGTCTTGCCTCACCTATTGCTAATGTCTGCTTTCTTGCAGCGGACAACAATGTGCTCATCGTGTATGCCCACCAGAGTCCAAGCTCGTTCAATGCAGCAGCCAAGGATGTAGCTGTTAAAGTACTTGCGGACCAGGGCTGCAAGGTGGTGCTCTCTGATCTCTATTCCATGAAATTCAAAGCCCCTGCCACTGCTGAGGATATCATTGGTAATGGGTGGTGATCTTTTGAATGACATTATTTTATAATGCTTTTTTTTTTCTTCTCTGGTTTACTATAAGCTTAGTTTGTCCTAAACTTGACATGTTTCCTGTGTTCCCAGGTAAACCACAGGACTTCCAATATGATAATTTCCAATATGGTCAGGAGACTATGGTGGCATTGAAGGAGAACCGGCTCAGCGCTGATATTGTTGAGGAACACAAGAAGCTGACGGAAGCCAACCTCATCATATTCCAGGTTGGTGATCCTACATTCATGACACTTGTGTAATTTGCTATAATTGTAACCTTCCATAAATTCTCATTTGAGTATGGTTAACAGTTTAATGAACATTGTTAATTCTCCCATTGTAAATTCTATGTTCATTACTATTTAAATTGATGTTGCTGCTCCAGTGTTCTACATAACTATTAATTGTTGCCAAACTAGGGGCCTAATTCTAATTCTGTCCTGCCAGTTTCCCATGTACTGGTTTAGTTTGCCAGCCATTCTGAAAGGTTGGATTGACCGGGTATTCACACGGGGCTTTGCCTTCACTAATGAGGACAAGTACAGCACTGGCTTCTTCAAGGCAAGTTTGCAGTGTGTCCCTGCTATACCTGGTTAGACTTTTTTTTAAGTGCAGATGATCCTATGGGTTCATCTATGTTTGATGGCTGGATAAGCTATGATGCTAATTTGTGGTTGTCATTTATTCAAAATGGCTGTCGGATGTGGTAAAGCAAAACTTACAATGGGGACTTGTGCTCTCCATTTGAGGATCGTAACATTTTGCAGAAGTTTTAAATGTGCATGGATGGTATTGGCATTGTACATTGGTGGCATGAGATCCTGTACCAAACTTTCAGTCAGTCTTTTGAAGGCTTCAGCAATGGGATTTGTTGAACTGTGCAGCTAAAGAATAACCTATGTCCTGTCTCCAGGATAAGAAAGCCATGCTGTCATTCACAACAGGCTCTTCGGAGTCAATGTTCAACTCCAATGGAATTAATGGAGACATGAATGTCACACTTTGGCCTATCCAGGTAAGGATTAATTGAAGTGAGCATCTGTCTTCACTCCTCACCTCCTTTCCTCCACTTGCCTCCTACCCAGAAGTATGCAAAACTGCCTGAATGTTCAGAGTACAAGTAGTTGCATGTACAGTATACAATGTACCTGACACTGGTTTGCGTCAACATTAATTTATTTGTAACCATTAATATGCAATCCGCAACATTGGATTAGGACACGGATTGATTTCCGGAGGAAAGGAGGATGCATTTTTCAAGTACTGGGAGTTGGGACGCACCCCAAGTCTTCAAGGATTGTGCAGGAAATGACAAGATGGACATGTCGTAATACATGTCAGATTATAGTTTCAGGTTAAGGGTGTAGAGATTGAATGATCTAAAATGGGGATACTCAAATCTGGCCCTTGAGGCCGGTAGTACTGGTTGTTTTCGTTCTACCCCTCTAATCTGGACTGATTTAAACCGGAGACACCAGGTGAGTTGACTCTCTGGCCAATCGGTCAAGTAATCAATCGGGTAGAAGAGGACCGAACAAGCAGTAGCCAATCAACTATTGGCCTCAAGGGCTCGATATGAGCATCCCTGATTCAAAATCGCATTAATGTTCAACTAGCGGTGATCTCATTCCTGGTCCTGGAGGGGCTGCAGGGCAAGGTCCACATGCTAGTTTGGTGATGTTAAGCTAAACCATTGAGCCGGCTAGTCTGCCGAATGTCAATTTGCCGTTAATTTGCAGTGAAGACAAAGCGGCCTCCTACTTAAAAATGAAGATGCAACAACGCCTTAAATTTGGTTCTTTTCCCCCTCCACTTTGTAGAATGGCATCCTGTACTACTGTGGGTTCCAGGTCCTGGCTCCTCAGATCTTTTGGGCCCCAATGGACGCCACTTCTGCAAACAGAAAGGACATGCTGGATGTGTGGCGGAAGCGCCTGGAGGGGCTGCTGGAGGAGAAACCCCTTCGCTTTCCTCCCTCTGAGTACTTTGATGGGGGGGCGGGCTTCAAGCTGAAGCAGTCGGAGCAGGAGAAGTGGGCGGCAGAGCAGTTTGGCCTCAGTGTGGGGCAGCATTTGGGGAAGCCCCTACCCCATAACAACCAGCTCACAGTCTGATCCTCTACTTTTTTTCTTTTTTTCTTCCAAAATTTGAGTAAAGTCTGGAATTGAAATCCTGCCTCAGTTCATTTTCTTTGCATGTCTCAAGTGTTGCATGTTGCTTTTGTACTAGAAAAGAATTGTGTATTGTGATTTGCACATCTCTGGGCATACCTATACTTTGCACTGGCGTACACTCATAACAGTATAACTGACCTGCCTGAGTCAAAACGTGTTACTGGCTGAATGTCAATTTAAGTCGCACTGAATTGATTTATGAACTCCCTTCATGGCTACATTTTCAACAAATGTCCATTTAAGCAGCCACCAGTTGAACACTATTTTAGTCTGCTTAAGGCATCTTGCAGTTGCCAAGGTTATTTGAATGTTAGTCTCCCTCCAGACTCAATGTTGCGTAGAATCGCTGCGCTCCACACCTGCAGTAACATAGTTGGCGTAGCTTACGTAGTGTATCTTAAGCACTCTCATGGGTCTGGCGTTGACCATTTTACTGTAACCAACCACATGTGAAACTACTCTGTGTGATTTTGCATAAAATTGTAATTTCACCAGAAGTGTACATTCACAGCAAACTGGAATTTGTTCCTTTCCAAAAATGAATGGATCATATTCAACATAGTCCAGGTAATGCTACTTCTAGCAGGACATTTTGCAGATGTCAATTTAATAATGGGCATTTTGGAATATTTGATTTCACAGCCATCTGTGCTGCTATTGCCAATTGGAAGGGCATTGGAACTTTTTTAAATATTCTATGAACTTCATTATCTGAGGCAATGAGTTCTAGTAATTCCATGAGGTGGATAAGTGTAGATCATTTGTTGTAGTAGGATTGGGGAAAATATATAGCTTACTACAGAATGGTTTAATTCCTCAGGTGCAAATGTATTCATTGCTCTTAATACAACATTTAGTATTTGGACATAAGGCCATATTAACACACTTGCGCCACTACTTCCTCGGGGGGAGCCTAGAACCAGAGACCTTAAAGGTCTCTGCATAGAACAGCTGACAACGTGCTCCTCGAAACCTTAGAGGATCTGGAAACCAAGCCTGGAGTCTTCCGGTATCCTATCATTAACGCCATGGCGCAGTCGCAGTCGCGCTTTCATTCTGCTTAGATTCAGACACACAGCCAAGATGGGGGACGCCGATTCGTGGGGTGAGCATTCACAATGCTAGTAATTGATGTGATGCTGAAGAAAGCATGGAAAGCGAGCCATGATTTAGTTGTTTTGGTAGTCTAATTTCGTTAGCTAATTTTGAGCGTGGTTTTTCTTTCCATAGACACCGAGAGCTTTGACCCGGACGAGCCCATCAAAAAGGCGGCAGTGCAGGACAAATGGGAAGGCGAGGACGAGGAGGAAGATGTGAAGGTAACATGGCAAGCTAGCCATGCTAGCTCTTCGGGCCCCTGGGAACCGCAACAACACTGCAACAGGCCAATTGATCTGGAAAACCGGTTTTATTGTTCAGCAGATGACGAGCTACACTTAAAATCAATGCTTTCAAGTCTTGCATAGAATTAGATTGTGTGATTTCTAGCCTGCTAAGTAATATTAGCTACATAGCCAACTTTCAAGTTGCTATGTCAGTGTCTCACACTCACAGGTTAATTTGCTAGCTAACGTTAGCTGTATATATTTTAATAGCTAGATAAGTTAGCTACTGAACTTCTGAATTTTACATCGTAAGTTAGACGTGGGACAACTTTGTTTTGTGGATCCATCTGCTCAGCAGTCACATGAGTAATTAAATGTGCTTAGCTAACATTAGCATTTGGTTTTGGCATTATGCCGGTATGAAGCAAATGGGTCAGTGAGAAACTGTTGACATGCCATGTGAGAACATGTTTCCCCGTTTATGACAAGACTAGCTAGATAGTTAAGTCGCGATAGTTCTAATGAAAAACAGACCAGTTCATGCGTTTTTTTTTCTTCTCAGTTTTAGCTAACATTACAACATTGTTATTATATACAACATTGCTCATGAAGCGGAAACTTGCCTTGCTAACGTTAGCTGGTTAGCAAGCTAATTCTTACCCCGCTGCCACATTTTAGCAGTTGCTTGCTCATTTCGACCTTGTAAGCTGTCTTGGTGTTTTTGGCTTTATTATTAAGGCTTCCTCTAGTATCACCGTTTTCTATATGACTTGGGCCACGTCGATTTCTTCAATGGGCCAATAAAGCTTTACTAGCTAGCTTGTTAAATGTAGCCACCGTTAGTTGCGTTCTGATGATACCTAATACTAGGTAGAGGTAGCTATTGTAACCACCCTATTCATTGTAGTCACGTTATGGCAAGATCGCGTGTGACAATGTAACTAATGGTGTTTTCTGATTCTGTCGGTAGCTGGTGAGGAAGCGATTTCGCTAGCAAATTGCCATCGACTTTGCATAAGCCTTGGTTAGATGGCTAACGTTAGCAGTTTGATGACACGAGTATTTTCCACATCCTCTGTTTGACTATAGCTAGGCCTAACTAAGTTATGGTTTAACGTTACTGGAGTGGGTTACAAGCAAGCCTTGTGTAGCTACCTCACGCTTGACTCTTCTGACAAGGTAGAATGAAAGTGGTCTGCAAATACCATTAGCTTTATTTGTTTATCTAGCTATTTAACGATACATCTATAGTTCGTTAGCCAATAGTTAGTGGTTCGTTTTATGTAGCCTGTCAGCACATGTCCTGTAACAGTCTCTCTATATAAACTGCCAGATGAATAGCTAAGTAGCTTCGTGATCGTGGATTAGGGTTAATTATAACATTACAATTTCAGTATTACTTTGGAGCATTTCTATCCATTATCGCATACCCTTTTTGGGGAAATAACATGTTGAATGGTGTGCAGATAATTTATATCATTCTCTTGTCTGGTGTAATTGGTCTTTTTGAGGCCCTTTATCCCTGTTATTTTTCCTGCTCTTGCGTGTGCTGTAAGTGAGGTTTTCTATTTATCTTGTGGACCCAGGTGTTTAGCACTTTCTGTCATAGCCCTGAGTAAGGCACCCAGTGCTGGAAAATATAACAATTGAAAGCTGTGGATGTCTCTGGTCAGGGTACAAATGAGTATTGTCGTTTACCTCGACCATCGTTGTTTTTAGGTATCCAGTGTCTAGTGTTTCCAAGAGGACTATATGAAATTATTGAATTCCACGTTGGCACAATATTCTCTATATCTATGACCAATTGTGAGAGCCAATCTGTGAGTTTAAGTGCAATAGATGGTAGGCTATTATATTAGCTACTCGACTCAACGGGTGATTTCACACTTCAGACTTGACTTAATTTAAAAAATATTTCTACATTAATGGGTGTTTAATGAGTTGTTAAATTTCCTTGGGTTGCGATGGTCTTTGCAGCCCATGGATTGTTTTCCATTAGAGGTGTGTCTCTCCAGACCTGATGAATAACCAACCCAGCTCTCTGCTTCTTTTCAGGATAACTGGGATGATGAGGAAGATGAGGAGGAAAAGAAGGCTGAAGTGAAGAAGGCTGAAGTGAAGAAAGCAGGTGTGAAAATGATATTAGGAACCCCAAAGCAACATATGCAGACCTAATTTCAAAAGATACTTTCTGTTTAATATATTGGGTACGTTTACATGCACAGCAATATCCGATTGCTGGAAGCTATCAGCTTACCCCAGTATTTAACTTGTCGCGTTCACATGGACATAAGATATGTGATTACTCCAAAAGCCGTGTTTACATGAATCTCTCCATAATCGGCTCTGTGGAGAACGTAGCTACTAACTGTTTCCCGTTGTAAGGACAAAAATAATCCGCCCGCCAAAAATTAACCTAAGTATTATTATTATTATTATAGCTAGCTAGTAATTATTATAGCTAGTTATTTATAGATAATTGCTAGTAGTGGTTGATTTATATTATTGTGCTAGCTAGCTTTACCGATCTCTAAATCTCCCTATATTTTCCCTATAAATCTCCCAAATTTTCCTATATTTTCAGTTATTTCTTGTGCTAGCCAGCTAGCTAGTACAAACACAAGCATGTAACACTGAACAATACATTTTCACCGGTAAAATAATAAAATTCTGGAAGTGGGATCCTGAAGGAACCCCAAGCATAGCAAATGTTGGAACAATTTTGACCTTACGTTATCGGATAAAGATGTTTACATGACCATTTCAATACTGTCATAACCGGGTTCAGATGGGAGTATTAGTGTGCATGTAAATGTACCCAGTGATAGCATAACATGTTTTTTCTGGGTTTTTTTTTTTTTATCCCCCCAGAAGTGAAAGTTTCAGATAAGAAAAAATTAAGTGAAAAAATCAGAGAAAAAGAAATCCTTGAAAAACAAGAGGAGCTGAAAGAGACGGTGGGTGTCCTTTCATCAAATGATTTCCATCTTTAAGCTAATTATTTCACTCAGGATGTTATTGCACATCTGCAAATTGTTTGTCGATCCCAATATAATGCTCTATATTTATGATGGAACAATTTTGTCATAGGGCACTCAGTATGATTGTGCCATGACAAAATACCAGGGCCATAACAATGAAATAGTGACAGATATTAATAAATTCAGAACAATTAGATTAATCTCACTCCCCCTGCTTGTGTGTTCTTTGGTCCTGTTAGTTAGATGAGTCGACAGAGAAGAGCGATCTCACGCCAGAGGAAGACTTGGAGGAAAAGCTGAGAGTGAAGCAGCTGCAGGAGGAGGCAGATCTGGAGCTGGCGAAAGATGCTTTCGGTAAAAGTTCCTGGGGGGCAGGCGGGGTTTCGATTAGAGTCTGTGGTTTAGAAGCAGAGTCGGTTAATACATGGGATGAGTTGTGTTGGTCCAGTGGTGTTGGGTAAATGTGTGAATGCACCAGTGTTTTTGTTTTTGGGGGGATTTAGCAGTATTTCTGAGTTGGATAACTGCACTGAGTAAAACCCGAAGCGGCTCTTTTTACTTCAGTCCATGTTCCAGATTTGTGAAGGCTCCTGGTTTTACTGCACTGAGTAATCCTTCAGTAATCCTGCTTCGTGAAATAGCCCCCCTTGGTCAGAATGTCTGTTCAAGCAAGCATGTAAATTTACCTGCGTCTATTTGTGAATATATCTGAAAATTGACAATGGGTATTCGTCTGAGTAAAATGGTAACTTATGTACAGTGCATTCAGTTCAATTAATGTTGTCAAATGGTAATGATGTACATGGCCAAAAAAAAGGTCGCCGTTGTACCCGTCATGCATAGTGCCCACTGCACAAGCCACTGGAGGCAGTGTTATGATCTGGGGTTGCTTCAATTGGTCAGGTCTAGGCTCAGCAACGTTATGCAGCAATAAAATGAAGTCAGCTGAGCACCTGAATGTACTGAATGACCAGGTTATGCCATCAATGGGCATATTCCAGGACGACAATGCCAAGATTCATCAGGCTTAAATTGTGAAAGAGTGGTTCAGGGAGCATGAGGAATCATTTTCAAACATGAATTGGCCACCAGATTCCTGACCTTAACCCCATTGAAAGTCTTGGGGATGTGCTGGAGAAGACTTTATGGAGTGGTTCAACTTTCCCATCGTCGATATAAGATCTCGGCCAAAAATGAATGCAACTCTGGACAGAAATAAATGTTGTGACGTTGCATAAGGTTGTCGAAACAATGCCACGATGAATGCGCACCGTAATCAAAGCTAAGGGCGGTCCAATGAAATATTGGAGTGTGCGACATTTTTTTTGGCCAGGCAGTGTATATTTATGTCTTCTTATAACATATTTAGATTTTAGTTGATCACCTTATTGTTTTACTTTTTAAATGGATTCATTGTTCTTTTTTTGCAGGAGTTTGTAATAACGTGACAGGAATTGATGCCATGAGCCCCTGCTCTAAAGATGACTTCACAGAATTTGAGAAGTTACTGAAAGAGAAAATTTCTCCATATGAAAAGTCTGTGCATTACTCAAACTTCTTGGAGTCTTTGTTTCGGGATCTCTGTATTTCATGTGAGTCTCTCTTGCACATTACACTTAAAGATAGTGCAGAAATGTGTCAGATAATTCTATGAAGATATTATAATTAAATTGGTACTAATGTTAGCGTCAGTGAATAAATGCTGAAATATGTAAGCGTTAAGTCCTCTCACTTGCTCACGGAAAATGCGGTACATTTCTGTATCCTTTGATCCATCAGAAATATGCATTTAATTGCGACAATCACAAAATCAGATAACCTTCCTGAGATGGATGACAAAAGGTTTGGAGAGGCTTGGTAATTAAGGTGGTTAGCTTTAAATTTAAGGACACAGTATATACAATGGTGTCTGACTCTTGATGTACCCTCAGTTAAACACTTGCTTGCCTGATCCTATCCTGCCTACTTGCCTTGATTGACAGAATGATAAAATGGAGTACAGTTTCACATCGAAAAAGGCAGTGTCACATTGGAAATACAAATGCAAAAAGCCTTGTGGTGTGTGTTGCCATGAGAATTGGAACATTTAAATATATATTTTAATGGCCAAACGTCATGTAAATTGCAAGCAATTATTTTATTTTGCAAATGTTTCAGGTTAGTTCAGTAATCTTCTTTCCTTTTAAGATGTCTGCATTTGTCATGTGCAAATGTAATGAAAAGGCACATTCTAGGCCTGTCCTTTTTAACGGTTTATTTGCATGTCTTAAGTAATTTCTTTAATGCTCATCTTATATTACTTGCACAGTGGAAGTGGAGGACTTGAAGAAAATCAGCACTTCGCTGACAGTACTACTTAGTGAAAAACAGAAGCAAGAAAAGGTAAGATGTCCATGTTTTAACATTTGTAGGACTTGTATTTGTAATGGGCATGGATGTTTCTTGGGGATTGGCGGGAGTTGGTGCCTGGTTATTTATTTTGCCATGACTCCTTAGCAGAACAAAGCGAAGAAGAAGAAGAAGGGTGTGGTTCCAAGTGGAGGTCTAAAAGCAAAAATGAAAGATGACCTGGCAGACTACGGGGAGTTTGAAGGGGGCTATGTCCAAGACTATGAGGACTTTATGTGACGACGGCTGCTCTTGGACCACCCCTATTCCACTCCCCTTTCCTGCCCTCAACATGCAACGCCACCTCCACATACCGTTCGCTACCATCCTGGAAAGAATCACAGATGCTATCCATTTATTTTGCTCAGTCTTCAGAATTTCAGAATGACTTTAATCAAGAACATTATCTACATGTTTTTTTGTTTTTTTTTTCTCTTTTCTCCTCGTCCAAAAATGTAACTGCCCAAGTACTTCTGTCCATCCTCCTTGGAAATTAACAAATATATTAAAGTGACCAAAACTCTTACTTCAAATTTCTATTTTAAGAAAGTCTATTGAAGTGAGAAGTGCAATGCCTGAAATAGTCAGGTATGCAGGACAGTGGTTGTTAGTTAGACTGAGTCCATTTTACTAATTTCATAAAAGAAAATGTGGCCTGTGTCAAAGTGGCCGAATAGTATTACTGTTTGACAACTGCAGTTTAATGGGAATAAATTTGATGTTCTATGCAAATAAATTTATTTGGAATACATCTGCACTCATCTAATGCAGGGGTAGGCAACCCTGGTTCTGGAGTGCTGGGGACGTTTCTGGTTTTTGTTCCATCTGAACTTGATCGCAAGAGTTTGATGGATGATTAAAGGTCTGAGCCTGAAATATTCTGAATGGTGAAACACCGAGTGCCTCCAGCACATAGTCACCTGCATTCATTACACAAAATTAAAATGTATCCAGTTATGTAATTATAGGTTTAGATGGAGAAAAAACCAGGACTGTCTCCGGCACTCTAGGACCAGGGTTGCGTACCCCTGATCTAATGGGTACTTAGGATTTTCTGTGTGGATGGTATTCAGTTTCTGCGGAAAGGTGTATTTCGAGTAACTTTGGCTGTCAAATGCAACTTCAATGCTTACATTTGATAGGTTACTTTGGAAGCCCCTCCTCCCCCCCAAGCATCTTGAGCAGACACTAAATGGACATGAATGTTGGGACTGTTGAAAGAGGACACATAAACTGACTAAAAGTACCAGGCAAGAGAATGAAACACAAATGTACCAGTTTGTAAAATGTGGCTAAAACCTCATGTAGCCACCCTCTGGAAAACGCCCAGTTCCTCAGACATTGCTGTGATTGGTTTCCTGGTGAATTTGGAAAATATTTAAATATTACTGCGCTTAAAAGGAATTTAGTTTGTACTCATGTTTACTACTAATGCAAGTACATGGGATGGGATTTGTCCTCTCATGGTTGTCTCATCAACACGGCTTTCTGCAGGCTTTTACTGAGCGAGCTGAGTAACTGAGATACTTGTTGAATAGACCCAGTGTGTTCATGTGTAAGAACTGCCTGATGTGAAGGGAAACGGTAGGTTTTCCTGTTTCTCTCTCATTTGGCAAAGGGGCTGCTTTATGGATGTTCTAGAAAATCAGATACTGGAAAGTACAAAAGACGGCCGCATCTGCAGTGTTTTATAAGCATCTAATAAAATCACTGTTCAAAAGGATTTGTTCACTGTGCTTTTTGGATACTAGAATACATACAGAACTTTGTGTATACAAGGCATTTACATTTTACCCTTTGCCAAAAAAAAAAAAACGACAATATGTGCCAAAATTTTGAGAAATTGATTCTGTGTAAAAACTAAACCGTATCCATGACCTTGTGTCTAGAAATGTACAGAAGGATAGAAAAAGTAAATCACCCAAGGCCTGTCTTCCTCAGTTGAAATGACACAAAATAAGTTTTTATAATGAATGAAATAGAAATGGTCCTTTCCATGTGATCCCAAAATACGCTTTTGTGAGTTAGAATCAGACGGTTAGGTTAACTACAATGACACTACCTAAAATTATTTTTACACTTCTATGCCATGTTTTAAATATTCTGTTGTTGACTACTCTATATTCTTTCCTGAATGTCCCAATTGATTTTGAGCTGATTTTATTCTTAAAATCAAAGGTGAGCTCCAATTCAAATCTTTATTTGCTATTACCAGTGTTATCTATTTTTTTAATCTAATGTCATTTTGTATTTAAATTATTCTATCACAAATTGCCACAGATTAAAAGTCTATGAAAAATAAAAACAATCGCAACATATATCTTTCAAATACACAAGGATTAAAAATGATAGCCTTTCACCTTTCTGTGTAAAAGCATCTTGCCTTACCCTCCGCCCTAATATATTTTGCACTGAATGGTTTCTGTAGCGACTAATTCTGCGTTTCCTGTTTGTTAGTGTGAGTGGTGCTGCTCGGCTTGGTCTGAGGGCTGTTAGCTTCTGTGCTTAGCCTGTGTTTAACCTCGTGATTCAGCCCACAGCCCGGCTGCGCTTAGGGAGAGGGTTTCGAGTACTGCGTCTGCTGCTGTTGCGGACGGCGGCTGCGCCACCCCTCTGCCTCCTGTTGCGCTTGGCCTCCTTCACGGCACTGACCAGAGACTGTCCCGGGGAGTTCTGCAGCGTCTGGAAGATGCTCTGTCGGGTTGCCTCCCGGTCGACGCAGGTAAAGGTAAGCGCTACTCCTTCGTTGCTCTTCATGACACGTGAGGTGCCGTCGGACGTGCCGTCGAAGCAGCGCCCCAATGCAATCTCCTTAGCTGTGCGGGGGGTCCTGGTCTGTAACAGTGTAGATGCCATAGTTGTGGCCCAGAGGGTCGAGTGGTGCCAGCATGGTGAACTCGTTAGTGTCGTTGTTGACTGCCAGGGGCAGGTGGTTGACCAGGTACTCCTGCAGCATGGCTCCCGCACTGTCACGCTTGCAGCTGCCCTGGGGAATCACCTTTAACAAAGTGCGGTCAACACGGTCCTGGTCATAGAGCATTCCGCTGCACTTGAACTCGAGGCACACAGTTGAGATGCCGGTGTGGTCCATGTCACGGATGCTCCGGGTATCACGGATGCCGTACAGTTGGCCCACGGTTTTTGGGTGGGTGCCACCCATGTTGCGCGAGCGCACATTTATCTCATGGGGGCCGTTGATCTTGACCTTTATGTAGCATGCCCTGTATTCCAGGGGCTTGGGCCACCAGCTCAGGTAGTCCTTCGTCCAGCTCATGGGGTCATCTTCATTAAAAGGCACTGTGTTGTAGTCGTACCTGTCTCCTTCCACCCTGTAGAATCGGAAGTGCCCTGCGCTGAAAGGGGCCTCTTCACACTCCTTCAGGTTGTCAAACGAGTACATGGGACCATTGCCTTCCTCTGCTACATTAGGGCTGGGCTTGGCTAAATTTACATGAAAGGCTGTCTTTTTCACTTTAGGGTCTTCGTGGTCTGTCCGTCTGTAGTTGAACTTGCTCAAGTAAGGTTGGTGGACCCCAATGCTGCTAGGGTTGAACTTAGGGGAAGAAGCAACCGCCTCAAGCTCCTCTCCGCCCAGATTAGCCATGACGTAGGCCGTGTAGGCATCTGCCTTCTCTTCGTCACAGAAAGCAGGCAGACAGGCGCCATTGGAGCCTGTGATGACGCTGTCGAATCGGCCCCAGGCTCTGGGGTTGGAGGAGTACCCCGCAGAAGGCTCCATGTTGATCAGGCTCACAACCACTCCCTCCACCTGCTCGCTGGACATGAAGCGATCCCCACGGAAGGCTCGTACCTTCATGTAGCACCTCCTGTTCTCCGGGACGTCCAGATTAAATAGCCTCCTCTCCCTAATCTCCATGTTCCCGACGAGGAAGGTCCTCTCCTCTCGCTTTCCCCTGCGCCTCTTCTCCGCCTGAAAATCTCCCTCCTCCTCCCATAGGCCCGTCTCTGGATTCAGGGACCACAGTTTCATAGCCCGCAGGTGCTCAGGCATTTTCACCTGGGCTGAATCCAGGAGCACCTTGACCTCACCTGCATTCAGAGGCTCGCCTGCCTCTTCATCCCGGAAGTCCACGGAGAACATGCCATAGGTCCTCAGAGGCAGCATGTCGCCTTCTTCGCCGATGAAATTGAGGTCGCTCTGGGCAGCAGTTGCTGTGGAAACATCTCTCGGATCCAGGAATGTGACACTGGCTTTCACGTTACCCACAAACACCTCCCCGTTCTCCCGGTAAAAGGCATTGGGTGGGATCTCAATCTCAGCGATCGGATCCTGGGCCTCCACCTCCCCCAGGTGAAGTGTGTTAGTCTCTGAAGAACGCAAAATCACTGGTGCCTTCTTCCTCAGCAGTTTGACCTCATGGTATACAGCTCCCCCTTTCTTGTTGAAGGGCAGGACCTTGGTGGTGTTTACAAACTTATCCATATGATCCACAAAGGTCAACACCAGCCTCTCTGTTTCAGGAGGCACCTGGAGGGAGAAAGTTCCCTTGTATCCCGTGCGACTGATTCGCACCCCATTCATGAAGATGTGCCCGAACCTCATGGGTTCCCCATTGTCTGCTGCCACCACCCGTCCGCGAACGGTAGCCTTGGTGTCCACACACTTCTGGCAGCCACACTGCGTGACCACCATGGTTGGCAGCTCATAACCCTGGCAGGATATGTGTCTTTTCTCCATTTTTGCCACCCCGCAACAGTACTCTATGGGGTCCTTGCAGCGGATCCCCTTGTCCAGCTGTCCTACACATGCCCCCATGGGGCATTTCCCAACATCGTAGTATAAAGAGCTACTCTTATTCTGGTAGCAGTCATGAGGCAGACGGATCAGGTGGGATTCAGGTTTAGGGTTACATGAAGGAGTCTTGTGACCTAGTGGAAAGAGAACACACGAATAACATGAATGAAACGGCTTTGTAGGATCATACAAGATCATACAAAAACTGATAGCAGTCTTAAGATATTATGCTGTGTTCATCCAACATAATGCAATCTAAAACAATATGCATGAGATATTTATATACTATATTAATTCACTATTAATATATTATTTGGTTGGAGTAGCATTGGAAGCATAGTAAAATGTAGGGTAAACATAAGACTCCTGTCCTGGCGAAAGAGAGCATAACAGCAACTCATAGGAGCTTACCTATGACCGTTAGTACAGCTGTCTTAGACTTGATAGCTCCAGCTTCGCTGCTCGCTCGGCAGTAGTACTCTCCTGCCTGTTCCGGGCCCAGGTTCCTTAGCACCAGTGTGTTTTCATATTTCAGATACTTCTCATCCAACAGGCTGCCATTGTGAAACCTGGGAGAACACAAACCGGTAATAATCAATGAAGAAACTCTTTATTGAGGCAAATTTAATAATTGCATTGGGTTTAAGGCCGGCTTCACACGGTGAAACTGAAACACAACAGTTTCAAGGGACTAATGCTGCACAAAAGTTGCACCGTATGAAGCCGGACTAAACCTTTAGACCACAGACCTACATTACAACTAGAACAGCTGTTTCAACCTGTGAGATGAGAAGCAGCTGTTCCACTTACAATGCAGTTAAACTCTTATGTTGGTTGCAATCGCCTCCGTGATTTTCCTGTCTGTTATTATAATATTGTTTGGTATTTTTTTGATTTGCACCTGTTTAAAAATGTCAAGGATGTGTAAAATAGAATGACTTAAAGAGCATTCTTATGTAAAAAATAAAAATAAAAAACTTTTTTGACAAGGCTCTCAATAAATGGGAAAAAAATGGCTATCAAATTCACGTAATTGTTGATTTCAAATCATCCATTATGAATTAACACTTGTTATTAGCCCATATTTACGATATTTAATAATGTGTTTTTCTAATAATACAGAAATTACTACCCAGAATAATATGGACATGTGCATAGTCAGCCTCCATAGACTGCATTACTCGCAGGCTTACCACTGGTACTGGTCAGGTTCCGGAGTGCCACCCACTTTGCAGCAGAACGCGGCCGTCTGGCCCTCTCTCCGAACCTTGTGCTCAGGGTTTGTCAGCACACGGAGTTTCTCTATGAGAGGAGAGTAAAGCGGACAGCATACTTCATCAGACATGGTCGACAAAAAGACGTTTAGACAAAGGCAAAAGACGTCCACAGACACCTTGAACGATTTACGTGAAAAGACAAACTGGTTAGAACTGTGATATTTAGACCAATTGCAGACAGGGGGCGGGTCAATGAACAATTAACTTTGCCTGAGTTTGCCTCAACAGCCTGCGCAGAAGACATTGTACGAAGGCAACAAAAAAAAAAAAGTATTTTTGTTCTATTCGATGTCTGCAGATGTCTAAATGTCAGTGTCTGATGAAGTATGCCATCCGCTTAAGGCATCAAAGCGGAGACATAGCCCAGGGTGGCTATTTTACAAAGCGGGATTAAGGAGTTTGCCAGCTAACCTTTGTAAACATTTTTAATTTCATTACATCCGATTGGATGAGAGCTTGGGCTATTTCAAAATATTTACAAAAGTTAGCCGGCTAACTCCTTAATCCCGCTTTGTGAAATACCCCCTCGGAATGCCACAGATAAGTGCATAAAAGTTAATTGCAAAAAAACCTCCATCCCCACACCCCATGTTTATTCAGAATTTCGAACACCCCCCCCCCCCCCCCCTCCGCAAAATAAACTTTGGCTATGTCACGGTATTAAAATATAAATATCAGTAGGTGGATGTGATCGAACAGCAGCAAATCATAGATTGTGTACTAATACTATTATAAATTAATAGAAAAAATATTTGTAAACTGCTGAAATTATAAAATCATTTCACTTTGTGAAGTGCCCAAATAACAATATCTGAATCAAAAATTTTGTTGCCCTATATATTAGTTATAACTGATACAGTAAAAATGCAGTACTAGGTTTTTTTTAAATAGCATATATCTGTGCCATATTGAAGTCATAGATTGATGTTGCCCTCCCGGCTCTGACTTTACCTGCTCTGTTGAGCCTCACATGGAGGACAGAGGTGTGCTTGGTGCTGTGGGGGACAGCCACGGTGAGGGGGGCGTGTTTCTGCAGCCTGACGGTCAGAGTGGTGTTGCCGTCGGGGCAGAGGCCAGGGATGCGGAAGTGGCCGTTGTGGTCGGCGAGGGTGAGGAGTTTGGGGGCGGGGCCCGACAGGATGAGGGCGGCCCCAGGAGCGGGAAGCCCCCCGGCACTTCGCACGGAGCCCAGTAAGAGACGGTCCTCACACATGCAGGCGTCACACTCTGCGTTCACCTTGCCCATTGCACACTGCAGGACACACACTGGAATGATAACGTCAACAAGCAAACATAACGTAAGCAGCATCCCGGCCTCTTTCCACCGCAAAGAAACACAACCTATATTTCATAATGAATGACCAAATGGTTTTTATTAAGTGATTAAGTATACTGCGTGTTAATGTGTTGTTATTGATTGGTCTGGTGGACAAACGGCTTTATCCATGGACAGCCGTGTCACATTGTTATCATATTGCACATTTTACTCCCTGTTTTCCAGTGACGTAGGTTGAACCTTTGCTCATGGGTGCAATAGCAGTATCCCCGCTGAGATTCCAATTGCTAAACCTCTGGTGACTGGTAAGTCTCTAAATCAGTGTGATCTCATTGATCTTAAAATCTGCATAAGCATGGATATGTGTGTGACTGTACATGATATATACACGTAGCTGTATTTGCATGGAATGAGCAGAAGCTCACACACATCGACAGCACCTGGGCAGGGAGGTCCCTTGCAGGTCTTCTTTTCTGTTGATGAGCCAGTGCACTGCTGCCTCTTCTGTTGGGAGGGTGAACTGCACCTCCTAGAGCGCACTTGTACAGCCACCTGGCCACACTGAGCAGAGCAGGGAGTCCACTCTGACCAGGGACCCCACTCACCCCGAGCTGAGACTTCAAGCGAAGGAAAATGGACAACATACTCATTCTGGTAATTCTGCAAGGGTATGTCATTTTTCAATTGTTTCAATTGTAGCCATTTTGCAATTTGTGCCACTTGATTTAATTTATTTTGAGAGACAGATGTATAATCAAACAACGACGGTCAAGAACGGTCTTTCTGTGCATTGGTGCATGCGTGCACATAGCGCTGATAGCAGTATGCGTATGGAAGGAGCACAGAAGAGCCAAGATGTCTTCAGCACCTGGACAGGGAAGCCCCTTGCATGTTCTGCTTTCCATTGTTGATCCGATACACTGCTCCTTGTGGTGGGAGTGTAAACTGCAGCTCCTGGAGCGCACCTGTACAGCTGCCTGGCCACACTGGGCCAAGCAGGGAGTCCACTCTGACCAGGGACCCCACCCACCCTGAGCTGAGGCTCCTAGAGAACGAACACAAAAAACATGTCTATTCAGAATTTCTGTACATATGCCAAAAATGTAAAACTAAACTTAGTATAATTACTGGTGGTAATTATGAACATGTTTAGAGTCACTAATGTAAGTCTGACTTCGCTTGTGTATAAGTGTATAAGCAGCCAAGCTAAATATTAAATGATCAAGTCCCTACCATTCGTCTGACTGAAGAGAACAAGGGAGCCTTTTGTGAACTTATGTTGGCACTTTTAAAAAGAGCACTGCACATGCACACACTCAGAGAATTTATGATACTGTCAAATCACAAAGAACAGCAATTTCACATTCACATTATCATTAATTTAAAGTGATACATTTATATACGTACAAGCTTGACAGTAGTACAATAACGCCCTTTTTTTTATCACTACCCTCATGTTTTAGTAAATGCAGCTAAGGTTCCAGAACCCCTTTTTGCTCATCTTCAGCGGCTGACCTTTGGGACACAGGAAGCGGACGGCGTAGTTGGAGCAGTTGTGTCCGGCAGGCTGCTCCGCGTTGATGCACCAGAAGCCCAGCGCCGGGACGGCGTGTACGCTCTCCCCCGTACTGCGAGCTGGAACCCAGTCAGTGGTGCGGGCCTCCAGGGCCTTGGGTTTTTCGCACACGCGTTCGGGGAAGTAAAATCGGATCGCGTCCAGCTGCTCGTAATCCCCCTGTCCTCCAGGGTGGTCCACATTGAACCACGTACTCCATTCAAAGCCACCTGCACACAGAGAGTGAAAATGACATAATTAATGGCACGTCTGCACATGATACTGCAGTCTTTTGAGAAGTACCACTCATTTTTCTTTGAAGGTCTATAAGAATGTATTGCATCCCAATAATATCCTGGGTATATTTGACCCAGGCTAACAGTTTAACAGGTGCTGGTAAGTATACAGAACACCAGGGTTAAATCTACTGTTGGCACAGGGTCTTGGAGGCAAAATATTTTGAAATTACACAACATGTACACGAGGCGCCTTTTTTTAAGGTGAAAATTTGTGCATAAACACATGTTAAATGGAAACTACTAGTCGGAACAAATGGATTCAATAAAACAGATCAGGTTTGGACTCTCTTGCAAACATAAGGTCTCTCCTGGTTAAATAAGTTGTTAAAAAAAACAAAAAAAAACTGTGTATAATGGTGGTAGTGACCCCTGCTGGTCGATCTGGTGCCCATAGATTGCAGTCAAAGCCACATATGAAAGGTCCTTCCCCGCTCAATGCGAGCTTAGCTGCACTCTGCGGAGTGTAAAGAAGCAGCTGGGGACATGAGTTTGGGAGCAGAACTGTGGATGTCTACATTCTCCCGAATCGGCATTGGGGATTGCGCAATGTATGCGGCAGTGGTTGTAGAGGATTGGTCATTCAAAATTAGGGTGGGAATTAGATATGCTCAGCCCCGTGTTGGGCGCCAAATTAATATTAAAATTTAATAAAAAATTTTTAAAAAGAAGTTCCAGGCAGTTGGTCTGCAAATCTTACAAACATGCCCATAGGTTCTGGACTGTGGAAGTGAGTCTAGGACGTGTGTAGCTGTGGGTTATGATGGTAAGTGCAAGGAGAAGATGTTCGGTAAACGGTACATAGACAAACCTTGAGCTTGGATGCATAATGTGGCTCCCAGGATGAGGAGGACGGACCTCATTGATAGGCAGCTCATCCTTGTGCTCAATTATCACCACAGACCTGACCTCTCACGGTGACCTTCGCACACCACCCAATTATAGTTATAATCCAGCAGCAGATTTCCTGTAAAACAAAAATACTAAATTTTGTGGAGTCAATTTCTTGTCATAGAACAGTTTTGATCAATAGAGTTGTTTTTCTTTTATATATATTTTTCTCAAAAAAGATAAGCCACAATGTTCACTACTTGAACTCATTTGAATGTTCTTTCAACTTGTTTCATCCAGGAATCATAGGAAAATAGTGATTTACAAAAGTTGTCTTCATGCTATAAATTTCCCAAACAATTTCTTCAGCATTTACAATATATTTTTATCAACTCTTTCTGTTAGCAAGCCCCTGTGCGACTGGATGCATATGTTCTTTTTAAATAATTAATAAAACAAAACAAAACTTTTCACTGGTCATATCATGTACAGTATAGTAAAAATGTTCCTCACCTCACAGGATATACTGGCTGAAAGGAAGTTCAAACAAAGGGAATGGAAAGAATATTCCAGATGTAAGCAGAATCCCCCACATCCCACACATCTGTGGGATACATCATGGGAGTGCCAGGGGAAAGCTAAAAGGTTTATGCAACTACCTCCAAAATATAGGCACAAATTCCTCAAGTACACACTCAAACTTATACTACTGATTCACTGAAGTAAATGTAGAACCACTTCTGTAACAACACCTCTAAGCATAACAAAGGAAATAACTACATCTCAGGAAAAAAACTATGCACTGTATATTTTCCAAAACCTTTGATATTTATGTATAAAGAATATATAAAATATATGTGTGTGCATAATAATATATCTGAGTTATCACAAGCCGCTGTCTGTAATCATCACAACAACAAAAAACCCAGCACTTGGAAAATCACAAGCTGGAAAACCAAAGAAAAACATTCTCACAAAATATTTGGAAGTATGTTCAGCCATCTAATATAGCAAAAGCAACATATTTTTTATGTTAAAATCTTATTTTCTTGCTTATTGGAACTGGGTTGAACTTCAATTACAACACACACACACACACACACACACACACAAAATTGAATTGTTTTGGAAGTTGCAAGCACACAGAGTAAGGGAGTGACAGAGGGAGAGAGAGTAAAATGAGATAAATAAGAATAGGACAGAGGACTATGAAGCATACAGTGTGGTCTTACCCTGGTCAGTGTCTGTGTGTGAAGTACTGCAGCTGCGCGGAATGCTGGCTGCCTGTCTTATATAGGGACATGTTGAACCCACAGCATTGGCTCTGCGTCACTCGTGGGAAACCCAATACGAGTGTGAGCAAACAGTTATTCACCCTGCACTCTGCACCAGCTGCAACTCAGTCAGTGCACATGAATGAAATGTTGGGAACATAAATCCCGGAGAGCACAGTTACAATCGAAAAATGGTACCAGGATGTGATGGTAGTGAAAGAAGGTGATGGTTTTAATGTGTCTGGTTTGTATACTTACAAACCTCTTCACTATAGATACCTAAACACAAATAAAAAAATTAAAAAATTTTGAGGCTTGAAATAAAGTGGTTTTGCCCTTTTCAAAAAACACATTTTTCATCATAAATGTCTAAAAACGTATTATTTTTCACTAATTTCACTGTACATCCATCTTGCAAATTGTTGTAAGATTAATGATAGAGATTAAAGATCTAACACTGTTATTATGGCCATGGGTTGATTTGATGTGGGAGATCTGGTCTCCAGAACACAGCACATTAATTATAACAGCAAGTAAGCAAAGACAACATTTTCAGAATATTTATTTCACACAATATGGTGACATTCACAAAAGGTAAATAAAATGTAGAACTATTCCCCATCCACCACCATTCAAGCCACAATGATACTGGATTCTTTCTGTCATTTTGTATGTTTACTGTCAAATCGTATATGAAGAATGATTGATGACAGGTAAAAGGAAGAATGATGTTGATACTGGAATACATCTCATGCAAATATAATTCTATTTATCCATACATTACCATAACTGGCAAGGAAAATGTCATCTTTCTTGACATTGATTCCTCAAAACACATAACGACTCCCAGTATCCCAATGTCCCTATATGTACTATATTCGTTGTTCATTGTCAGGGGGACCACCTGCTGTCATGTAATTTGAATAAATCATGAGTACTGAAATTATGAGCATCTGAAGCATGTATGCTATATAATGTTTTAGTGTGAAAATAAATCTCAACAGACTGGTCAAGTAAAGGAATTATACAATGAACATGATTTTTTTTCTTCTGTGTTTGGGCTCTGTACTCCAGCACTTTGGATGTGAAATGATACAATTACTGTGAGGCTAAAATGCAGACTGTAAACTTTAAATTTGAGTGCGTTTTCATCCATATTGTAACTGAAGAAGGCTGCAGTACAGGCCTGGCGTAGCATCCCCAGTGAAGATGCAGCATCTCGTGATTTCTACTGTACAGGTCGCACACTTCAGGCAGTCCTTGCCAGCAAAGGATATGCAACCAAGTAGTATTATTTCATAGCAACATGATTAATGATTAGGATTAATACACTTTCCATTTATGTCACAAGAAATATCTTCAATGCATTAACAGGTCAACTCAAAAGAAGTCCCATGAAAGAGACATTTCTAATTTATATGGATATAGATAATCTGCAATAAAATATGCTTTGGAACCACCACTCACAAGTCTATGAAACCATACATGTAAGCTATGATACTTAACATAGCTACATAGATTCTCAAACATTGTATGGCTACAATGTCTTCTGGGGTTAGATTAAAAAACATGGTAGACATGTCATCTTAGTTAATCTAAACAGAGATGACAGGTGTGGTTTAGGCCATCTCAAAAATTGACAGACAACAAACAACTGAATATGAGCAACAGATCATGAGCAGCATGATAATTTCCTATCCACCGGAAATAAAAAAAAGGCATTTTAATTTTTTTGCCCATTTTGGCACTTTTTGGACATAAGTCTATAGTCACATGTCATTTTACAAAAACACATTTTTCATCATAAATGTCTAAAAACATATTATTTTCCTCTTATGTTGCCGCAGTTATGAAGTAAATATAATTCCCTGTCCATTGGAATGAAAAAAATAGCATTTAAATTTTTTTGACCATTTTGGCCCTTGTGGACATAAGACTATAGTCTTATGTCTTTTCATTTTCCGAAAAGCACATTTTTCATCATGAATGTCTAAAAACGTATTATTTTCCACTTATTTTGCCACAGTTATGAAGTAAATATAATTCCCTGTCCATTGGAATGAAAAAAATAGCATTTACATTTTTTTGACCATTTTGGCCCTTGTGGACATAAGACTATAGTCTTATGTCTTTTCATTTTCCCCAAAAACACATTTGTGATCATAAATGTCTAAAAACGTATTATTTTCCACTTATTTTGCCGCAGTTATGAAGGAAATATAATTCCCTGTCCATTGGAATGAAAAAAATAGCATTTTAATTTTTTTGACCATTTTGGCCCTTGTGGACATAAGACTATAGTCTTATGTCTTTTCATTTTCCGAAAAGCACATTTTTCATCATGAATGTCTAAAAACGTATTATTTCCAACTTATTTTGCCGCAGTTATGAAGTAAATATAATTCCCTGTCCATTGGAATGAAAAAAATAGCATTTTAATTTTTTTGACCATTTTGGCCCTTGTGGACATAAGACTATAGTCTTATGTCTTTTGATTTTCCCAAAAACACATTTTTCAACATGAATGTCTAAAAACATATTATTTCCAACTTATTTTGCCGCAGTTATGAAGTAAATATAATTCCCTGTCCATTGGAATGAAAAAAATAGCATTTAAATTTTTTTGACCATTTTGGCCCTTGTGGACATAAGACTATAGTCTTATGTCTTTTCATTTTCCCAAAAATACATTTGTGATCATAAATGTCTAAAAACGTATTATTTTCCACTTATTTTGCCACAGTTATGAAGTAAATATAATTCCCTGTCCATTGGAATGAAAAAAATAGCATTTACATTTTTTTGACCATTTTGGCCCTTGTGGACATAAGACTATAGTCTTATGTCTTTTCCTTTTCCCAAAAAGACATTTGTGATCATAAATGTCTAAAAACTTATTATTTTCCACTTATTTTGCCGCAGTTATGAAGTAAATATAATTCCCTGTCCATTGGAATGAAAAAAATAGCATTTTAATTTTTTTGACCATTTTGGCCTCTTGGACATAAGACTATAGTCTTATGTCTTTTCATTTTCCCAAAAACACATTTGTGATCATAAATGTCTAAAAACGTATTATTTCCCACTTATTTTGCCGCAGTTATGAAGTAAATATAATTCTCTGTCCATTGGAATGGAAAAAATAGCATTTAAATTTTATTGACCATTTTGGCCCTCTTGGACATAAGACTATAGTCTTATGTCTTTTCATTTTCCCAAAAAGACATTTGTGATCATAAATGTCTAAAAACGTATTATTTTCCACTTATTTTGCCGCAGTTATGAAGTAAATATAATTCCCTGTCCATTGGAATGAAAAAAATAGCATTTACATTTTTTTGACCATTTTGGCCCTTGTGGACATAAGACTATACTCTTATGTCTTTTCATTTTCCCAAAAACACATTTTACATCATAAATGTCTAAAAACGTATTATTTTCCACTTATTTTGCTGCAGTTATGAAGTAAATATAATTCCCTGTCCATTGGAATGAAAAAAATAGCATATAAATTTTTTTGACCATTTTGGCCCTCTTGGACATAAGACTATAGTCTTATGTCTTTTCATTTTCCGAAAAAGACATTTTTCATCATAAATGTCTAAAAACGTATTATTTTCCACTTATTTTGCCGCAGTTATGAAGTAAATATAATTCCCTGTCCATTGGAATGAAAAAAATACCATTTAAATTTTTTTGACCATTTTGGCCCTTGTGGACATAAGACTATAGTCTTATGTCTTTTCCTTTTCCCAAAAAGACATTTGTGATCATAAATGTCTAAAAACGTATTATTTTCCACTTATTTTGCCGCAGTTATGAAGTAAATATAATTCCCTGTCCATTGGAATGAAAAAAATAGCATTTCAATTTTTTTGACCATTTTGGCCCTCTTGGACATAAGACTATAGTCTTATGTCTTTTCATTTTCCGAAAAAGACATTTTTCATCATAAATGTCTAAAAACGTATTATTTTCCACTTATTTTGCCGCAGTTATGAAGGAAATATAATTCCCTGTCCATTGGAAAGAAAAAAATAGCATTTTAATTTTTTTGACCATTTTGGCCCTTGTGGACATAAGACTATAGTCTTATGTCTTTTCATTTTCCCAAAAACACATTTGTGATCATAAATGTCTAAAAACGTATTATTTTCCACTTATTTTGCCGCAGTTATGAAGGAAATATAATTCCCTGTCCATTGGAATGAAAAAAATAGCATTTTAATTTTTTTGACCATTTTGGCCCTTGTGGATATAAGACTATAGTCTTATGTCTTTTCATTTTCCCAAAAAGACATTTTCATCATAAATGTCTAAAAACGTATTATTTTCCACTTATTTTGCTGCAGTTATGAAGGAAATATAATTCCCTGTCAATTGGAATGAAAAAAATAGCATTTAAATTTTTTGACCATTTTGGCCCTTGTGGACATAAGACTATAGTCTTATGTCTTTTCATTTTCCCAAAAAGACATTTTTCATCATAAATGTCTAAAAACGTATTATTTTCCACTTATTTTGCTGCAGTTATGAAGGAAATATAATTCTCTGTCCATTGGAATGAAAAAAAATACCATTTAAATTTTTTTGACCATTTTGGCCCTTGTGGACATAAGACTATACTCTTATGTCTTTTCATTTTCCCAAAAACACATTTTACATCATAAATGTCTAAAAACGTATTATTTTCTACTTATTTTGCTGCAGTTATGAAGTAAATATAATTCCCCTGTCCATTGGAATGAAAAAAATAGCATTTAATTTTTTTGACCATTTTGGCCCTCTTGGGACATAAGACTATAGTCTTATGTCTTTTCATTTTTCCCCAAAAATACATTTGTGATCATAAATGTCTAAAAACGTATTTCTTTCCACTTATTTTGCCGCAGTTATGAAGTAAATATATTCTCTGTCCATTGGAATGAAAAAAATACCATTTAAATTTTTTTTTGACCATTTTGGCCCTCTTGGACATAAGACTATACTCTTATGTCTTTTCCTTTTCCCCAAAAAGACATTTGTGATCATAAATGTCTAAAAACTTATTATTTTCCCACTTATTTTGCCGCAGTTATGAAGTAAATATAATTCCCTGTCCATTGGAATGAAAAAAATAGCATTTCAATTTTTTTGACCCATTTTGGCCCTCTTGGACATAAGACTATAGTCTTATGTCTTTTCATTTTCCCGAAAAACACATTTTTCATCATGAATGTCTAAACACGTATTATTTTCCACTTATTTTGCCGCAGTTATGAAGTAAATATAATTCCCTGTCCATTGGAATGGAAAAAATAGCATTTAAATTTTTTTGACCCATTTTGGCCCTCTTGACATAAGACTATAGTCTTATGTCTTTTCAATTTTCCCCAAAAAGACATTTGTGATCATAAATGTCTAAAAACGTATTATTTTCCACTTATTTTGCCGCAGTTATGAAGTAAATATAATTCCCTGTCCATTGGAATGAAAAAAATAGCATTTACATTTTTTTGACCATTTTGGCCCTTGTGGACATAAGACTATACTCTTATGTCTTTTCATTTTCCCAAAAACACATTTTACATCATAAATGTCTAAAACCGTATTATTTTCCACTTATTTTGCTGCAGTTATGCAAGTAAATATAATTCCCTGTCCATTGGAATGAAAAAAATAGCATATAAATTTTTTTGACCATTTTGGCCCTCTTGGACATAAGACTATAGTCTTATGTCTTTTCATTTTCCCGAAAAAGACATTTTTCATCATAAATGTCTAAAAACGTATTATTTTCCACTTATTTTGCTGCAGTTATGAAGGAAATATAATTCCCTGTCCATTGGAATGAAAAAAATAGCATTTTAATTTTTTGACCATTATTGGCCCCTTGTGGATATAAGACTATAGTCTTATGTCTTTTTCATTTTCCCAAAAGACATTTTCATCATAAATGTCTAAAAACGTATTATTTTCCACTTATTTTGCTGCAGTTATGAAGGAAATATAATTCCCTGTCAATTGGAATGAAAAAAATAGCATTTAAATTTTTTTGACCATTTTGGCCCCTTGTGGACATAAGACTATAGTCTTATGTCTTTTCATTTTCCCCAAAAAAGACATTTTTCATCATAAATGTCTAAAAAACGTATTATTTTCCACTTATTTGTGCTGCAGTTATGAAGGAAATATAATTCTCTGTCCATTGGAATGAAAAAAAATACCATATTAAATTTTTTTGACCATTTGGCCCTTGTTGGACATAAGACTATACTCTTATGTCTTTTCATTTTCCCAAAAACACATTTTACATCATAAATGTCTAAAAACGTATTATTTTCTACTTATTTTGCTGCCGTTATGAAGTAAATATAATTCCCTGTCCATTGGAATGAAAAAAATAGCATTTAAATTTTTTGACCATTTTGGCCCTCTTGGACATAAGACTATAGTCTTATGTCTTTTCATTTTCCCCCAAAAATACATTTGTGATCATAAATGTCTAAAAACGTATTTCTTTCCACTTATTTTGCCGCAGTTATGAAGTAAATATAATTCTCTGTCCATGGAATGAAAAAAATACCATTTAAATTTTTTTGACCATTTTGGCCCTCTTGGACATAAGACTATACTCTTATGTCTTTTCCTTTTCCCAAAAAGACATTTGTGATCATAAATGTCTAAAAACTTATTATTTCTCCACTTATTTTGCCGCAGTTATGAAGTAAATATAATTCCCTGTCCATTGGAATGAAAAAAATAGCATTTCAATTTTTTTGACCATTTTGGCCCTCTTGGACATAAGACTATAGTCTTATGTCTTTTCATTTTCCCCAAAAATACATTTGTGATCATAAATGTCTAAAAACGTATTTCTTTCCACTTATTTTGCCGCAGTTATGAAGTAAATATAATTCTCTGTCCATTGGAATGAAAAAAATACCATTTAAATTTTTTGACCATTTTGGCCCCTCTTGGACATAAGACTATACTCTTATGTCTTTTCCTTTTCCCCAAAAAGACATTTGTGATCATAAATGTCTAAAAACTTATTATTTTCCACTTATTTTGCCGCAGTTATGAAGTAAATATAATTCCCTGTCCATTGGAATGAAAAAAATAGCATTTCAATTTTTTTGACCATTTTGGCCCTCTTGGACATAAGACTATAGTCTTATGTCTTTTCATTTTCTCCGAAAAACACATTTTTCATCATGATTGTCTAAACACGTATTATTTTCCACTTATTTTGCCGCAGTTATGAAGTATAATATAATTCCCTGTCCATTGGAATGGAAAAAATAGCATTTAAATTTTTTTGACCATTTTGGCCCTCTTGGACATAAGACTATAGTCTTATGTCTTTTCATTTTCCCAAAAAGACATTTGTGATCATAAATGTCTAAAAACTTATTATTTTCCCACTTATTTTGCCGCAGTTATGAAGTAAATATAATTCCCTGTCCATTGGAATGAAAAAAATAGCATATAAATTTTTTTGACCATTTTGGCCCTCTTGGACATAAGACTATAGTCTTATGTCTTTTTCATTTTCCGAAAAAGACATTTTTCATCATAAATGTCTAAAAACGTATTATTTTCCACTTATTTTGCTGCAGTTATGAAGGAAATATAATTCCCTGTCAATTGGAATGAAAAAAATAGCATTTAAATTTTTTTGACCATTTTGGCCCTCTTGGACATAAGACTATAGTCTTATGTCTTTTCATTTTCCCAAAAAGACATTTGTGATCATAAATGTCTAAAAACGTATTATTTTCCACTTATTTTGCCGCAGTTATGAAGGAAATATAATTCCCTGTCCATTGGAATGAAAAAAATAGCATTTTAATTTTTTTGACCATTTTGGCCCTTGTGGATATAAGACTATAGTCTTATGTCTTTTCATTTTCCCCCAAAAATACATTTTTCATCATAAATGTCTAAAAACGTATTATTTTCCACTTATTTTGCTGCAGTTATGAAGGAAATATAATTCTCTGTCCATTGGAATGAAAAAAAATACCATTTAAATTTTTTTGACCATTTTGGCCCTTGTGGACATAAGACTATACTCTTATGTCTTTTTCATTTTTCCCCAAAAACACATTTTACATCATAAATGTCTAAAAACGTATTATTTTCCACTTATTTTGCTGCAGTTATGAAGTAAATATAATTCCCTCTCCATTGGAATGAAAAAAATAGCATTTAAATTTTTTTGACCATTTTGGCCCTCTTGGACATAAGACTATAGTTTTATGTGTTTTCATTTTCCCAAAAAGACATTTGTGATCATAAATGTCTAAAAACGTATTTCTTTCCACTTATTTTGCCGCAGTTATGAAGTAAATATAATTCTCTGTCTATTGGAATGAAAAAAATACCATTTAATTTTTTTTGACCATTTTGGCCCTCTTGGACATAAGACTATAGTCTTATGTCTTTTCATTTTCCCCAAAAAGACATTTGTGATCATAAATGTCTAAAAACGTATTATTTTCCACTTATTTTGCCGCAGTTATGAAGTAAATATAATTCCCTGTCCATTGGAATGAAAAAATAGCATTTACATTTTTTTGACCATTTTGGGCCCTTGTGGACATAAGACTATACTCTTATGTCTTTTTCCTTTTCCCAAAAAGACATTTGTGATCATAAATGTCTAAAAACTTATTATTTTCCACTTATTGTGCCGCAGTTATGAAGTAAATATAATTCCCTGTCCATTGGAATGAAAAAAAATAGCATTTCAATTTTTTTGACCATTTTGAACCCTTGTGGACATAAGACTATAGTCTTATGTCTTTTTCATTTTCCGAAAAAACACATTTTTCATCATGAATGTCTAAACACGTATTATTTTCCACTTATTTTGCCGCAGTTATGAAGTAAATATAATTCCCTGTCCATTGGAATGAAAAAAATAGCATTTTAATTTTTTTGACCATTTTGGCCCTCTTGGACATAAGACTATAGTCTTATGTCTTTTCATTTTCCCAAAAAACACATTTGTGATCATAAATGTCTAAAAACGTATTATTTTCCACTTATTTTTCCGCAGTTATGAAGTAAATATAATTCTCTGTCCATTGGAATGGAAAAAATAGCATTTAAATTTTTTTGACCATTTTGGCCCTCTTGGACATAAGACTATAGTCTTATGTCTTTTCATTTTCCCAAAAGACATTTGTGATCATAAATGTCTAAAAACGTATTATTTTCCACTTATTTTGCCGCAGTTATGAAGTAAATATAATTCCCTGTCCATTGGAATGAAAAAAATAGCATTTACATTTTTTTGACCATTTTTCGGCCCTTGTGGACATAAGACTATACTCTTATGTCTTTTCATTTTCCCCAAAACACATTTTTACATCATAAATGTCTAAAAACGTATTATTTTCCACTTATTTTGCTGCAGTTATGAAGTAAATATAACTCCCTGTCCATTGGAAATGAAAAAAATAGCATTTAAATTTTTTTGACCATTTTGGCCCTCTTGGACATAAGACTATCGTCTTATGTCTTTTCATTTTCCGAAAAAAGACATTTTTCATCATAAATGTCTAAAAACGTATTATTTTCCACTTATTTTGCTGCAGTTATGAAGTAAATATAATTCCCTGTCCATTGGAATGAAAAAAATAGCATTTTAATTTTTTTTGACCATTTTGGCCCTCTTGGACATAAGACTATAGTCTTATGTCTTTTCATTTTCCCCAAAAACACATTTGTGATCATAAATGTCTAAAAACGTATTTATTTTCCACTTATTTTGCCCGCAGTTATGAAGGAAATATAATTCCCTGTCCATTGGAATGAAAAAAATAGCATTTTAATTTTTTTGACCATTTTGGCCCTTGTGGACATAAGACTATAGTCTTATGTCTTTTCATTTTCCCCAAAAACACATTTTTCAACATGAATGTCTAAAAACATATTATTTCCAACTTATTTTGCCACAGTTATGAAGTAAATATAATTCTCTGTCCATTGGAATGGAAAAAATAGCATTTAAATTTTTTTGACCATTTTGGCCCTCTTGGACATAAGACTATAGTCTTATGTCTTTTCATTTTCCCAAAAACACATTTGTGATCATAAATGTCTAAAAACGTATTATTTTCCACTTATTTTGCCGCAGTTATGAAGTAAATATAATTCTCTGTCCATTGGAATGGAAAAAATAGCATTTAAATTTTTTTGACCATTTTGGCCCTCTTGGACATAAGTCTATAGTCTTATGTCTTTTCATTTTCCCCAAAAAGACATTTGTGATCATAAATGTCTAAAAACGTATTATTTTCCACTTATTTTGCCGCAGTTATGAAGTAAAATATAATTCCCTGTCCATTGGAATGAAAAAAATAGCATTTACATTTTTTTTGACCATTTTGGCCCTTGTGGACATAAGACTATACTCTTATGTCTTTTCATTTTCCCAAAAACACATTTTACATCATAAATGTCTAAAAACTTATTATTTTCCACTTATTTTGCTGCAGTTATGAAGTAAATATAATTCCCTGTCCATTGGAATGAAAAAAATAGCATTTAAATTTTTTTGACCATTTTGGCCCTCTTGGACATAAGACTATAGTCTTATGTCTTTTCATTTTCCGAAAAAGACATTTTTCATCATAAATGTCTAAAAACGTATTATTTTCCACTTATTTTGCTGCAGTTATGAAGGAAATATAATTCCCTGTCAATTGAAATGAAAAAAATAGCATTTAAATTTTTTTGACCATTTTGGCCCTCTTGGACATAAGACTATTAGTCTTATGTCTTTTCCTTTTCCCAAAAAGACATTTGTGATCATAAATGTCTAAAAACGTATTATTTTCCACTTATTTTGCCGCAGTTATGAAGTAAATATAATTCCCTGTCCATTGGAATGAAAAAAAATAGCATTTACATTTTTTTGACCATTTTGGCCCTTGTGGACATAAGACTATACTCTTATGTCTTTTCATTTTCCGAAAAAGACATTTGTGATCATAAATGTCTAAAAAACGTATTATTTTCCACTTATTTTGCCGCAGTTATGAAGGAAATATAATTCCCTGTCCATTGGAATGAAAAAAATAGCATTTTACATTTTTTTTTAAACCATTTTGGCCCTTGTGGACATAAGACTATACTCTTATGTCTTTTTCCTTTTCCCAAAAAGACATTTGTGATCATAAATGTCTAAAAACTTATTATTTTCCACTTATTTTGCCGCAGTTATGAAGTAAATATAATTCCCTGTCCATTGGAATGAAAAAAATAGCATTTCAATTTTTTTGACCATTTTGACCCTTGTGGACATAAGACTATAGTCTTATGTCTTTTCATTTTCCGAAAAACACATTTTTCATCATGAATGTCTAAACACGTATTATTTTCCACTTATTTTGCCGCAGTTATGAAGTAAATATAATTCTCTGTCCATTGGAATGGAAAAAATAGCATTTAAATTTTTTTGACCATTTTGGCCCTCTTGGACATAAGACTATAGTCTTATGTCTTTTTCATTTTCCCAAAAAGACATTTGTGATCATAAATGTCTAAAAACGTATTATTTTCCACTTATTTTGCTGCAGTTATGAAGTAAATATAATTCTCTGTCCATTGGAATGGAAAAAATAGCATTTAAATTTTTTTGACCATTTTGGCCCTCTTGGACATAAGACTATAGTCTTATGTCTTTTCATTTTCCCAAAAAGACATTTGTGATCATAAATGTCTAAAAACGTATTATTTTCCACTTATTTTGCCGCAGTTATGAAGTAAATATAATTCCCTGTCCATTGGAATGAAAAAAATAAGCATTTACATTTTTTTGACCATTTTGGCCCTTGTGGACATAAGACTATACTCTCATGTCTTTTCATTTTCCCAAAAACACATTTTACATCATAAATGTCTAAAAACGTATTATTTTCCACTTATTTTGCTGCAGTTATGAAGTAAATATAATTCCCTGTCCATTGGAATGAAAAAAAATAGCATTTAAATTTTTTTGACCATTTTGGCCCTCTTGGACATAAGACTATAGTCTTATGTCTTTTCATTTTCCCAAAAAGACATTTGTGATCATAAATGTCTAAAAACGTATTATTTTCCACTTATTTTGCCGCAGTTATGAAGTAAATATAATTCCCTGTCCATTGGAATGAAAAAAATAGCATTTACATTTTTTTGACCATTTTGGCCCTTGTGGACATAAGACTATACTCTTATGTCTTTTCCTTTTCCCAAAAAGACATTTGTGATCATAAATGTCTAAAAACTTATTATTTTCCACTTATTGTGCCGCAGTTATGAAGTAAATATAATTCCCTGTCCATTGGAATGAAAAAAATAGCATTTCAATTTTTTTGACCATTTTGACCCTTGTGGACATAAGACTATAGTCTTATGTCTTTTCATTTTCCCGAAAAACACATTTTTCATCATGAATGTCTAAAACACGTATTATTTTCCCACTTATTTTGCCGCAGTTATGAAGTAAATATAATTCCCTGTCCATTGGAATGAAAAAAATAGCATTTTAATTTTTTTGACCATTTTGGCCCTCTTGGACATAAGACTATAGTCTTATGTCTTTTCATTTCTCCCAAAAACACATTTGTGATCATAAATGTCTAAAAACGTATTATTTTCCACTTATTTTTTCCGCAGTTATGAAGTAAATATAATTCTCTGTCCATTGGAATGGAAAAAAATAGCATTTAAATTTTTTTGACCATTTTGGCCCTCTTGGACATAAGACTATAGTCTTATGTCTTTTCATTTTCCCCAAAAAGACATTTGTGATCATAAATGTCTAAAAAACGTATTATTTTCCACTTATTTTGCCGCAGTTATGAAGTAAATATAATTCCCTGTCCATTGGAATGAAAAAAATAGCATTTACATTTTTTTGACCATTTTCGCCCTTGTGGACATAAGACTATACTCTTATGTCTTTTCATTTTCCCCAAAAACACATTTTACATCATAAATGTCTAAAAACGTATTATTTTCCACTTATTTTGCTGCAGTTATGAAGTAAATATAACTCCCTGTCCATTGGAATGAAAAAAATAGCATTTAAATTTTTTTGACCATTTTGGCCCTCTTGGACATAAGACTATAGTCTTATGTCTTTTCATTTTCCGAAAAAGACATTTTTCATCATAAATGTCTAAAAACGTATTATTTTCCACTTATTTTGCTGCAGTTATGAAGTAAATATAATTCCCTGTCCATTGGAATGAAAAAAATAGCATTTTAATTTTTTTGACCATTTTGGCCCTCTTGGACATAAGACTATAGTCTTATGTCTTTTCATTTTCCCCAAAAACACATTTGTGATCATAAATGTCTAAAAACGTATTATTTTCCACTTATTTTGCCGCAGTTATGAAGGAAATATAATTCCCTGTCCATTGGAATGAAAAAAATAGCATTTTAAATTTTTTTGACCATTTTGGCCCTTGTGGACATAAGACTATAGTCTTATGTCTTTTCATTTTCCCCAAAAACACATTTTTCAACATGAATGTCTAAAAACATATTATTTCCAACTTATTTTGCCACAGTTATGAAGTAAATATAATTCTCTGTCCATTGGAATGGAAAAAAATAGCATTTAATTTTTTTTGACCATTTTGGCCCTCTTGGACATAAGACTATAGTCTTATGTCTTTTCATTTTCCCCAAAAACACATTTGTGATCATAAATGTCTAAAAACGTATTAGTTTTCCACTTATTTTGCCGCAGTTATGAAGTAAATATAATTCTCTGTCCATTGGAATGGAAAAAATAGCATTTAAATTTTTTTGACCATTTTGGCCCTCTTGGACATAAGTCTATAGTCTTATGTCTTTTCATTTTCCCAAAAAGACATTTGTGATCATAAATGTCTAAAAACGTATTATTTTCCACTTATTTTGCCGCAGTTATGAAGTAAATATAATTCCCTGTCCATTGGAATGAAAAAAATAGCATTTACATTTTTTTGACCATTTTGGCCCTTGTGGACATAAGACTATACTCTTATGTCTTTTAATTTTCCCCAAAAACACATTTTACATCATAAATGTCTAAAAACTTATTATTTTCCACTTATTTTGCTGCAGTTATGAAGTAAATATAATTCCCTGTCCATTGGAATGAAAAAAATAGCATTTAAATTTTTTTGACCATTTTGGCCCCTCTTGGACATAAGACTATAGTCTTATGTCTTTTCATTTTCCGAAAAAGACATTTTTCATCATAAATGTCTAAAAACGTATTATTTTCCACTTATTTTGCTGCAGTTATGAAGGAAATATAATTCCCTGTCAATTGAAATGAAAAAAATAGCATTTAAATTTTTTTGACCATTTTGGCCCTCTTGGACATAAGACTATAGTCTTATGTCTTTTCCTTTTCCCCAAAAAAGACATTTGTGATCATAAATGTCTAAAAACGTATTATTTTCCACTTATTTTGCCGCAGTTATGAAGTAAATATAATTCCCTGTCCATTGGAATGAAAAAAATAGCATTTACATTTTTTTGACCATTTTGGCCCTTGTGGACATAAGACTATACTCTTATGTCTTTTCATTTTCCGAAAAAGACATTTGTGATCATAAATGTCTAAAAAACGTATTATTTTCCACTTATTTTGCCGCAGTTATGAAGGAAATATAATTCCCTGTCCATTGGAATGAAAAAAATAGCATTTACATTTTTTTTACCATTTTGGCCCTTGTGGACATAAGACTATACTCTTATGTCTTTTTCCTTTTCCCAAAAAGACACTTGTGATCATAAATGTCTAAAAACTTATTATTTTCCACTTATTTTGCCGCAGTTATGAAGTAAATATAATTCCCTGTCCATTGGAATGAAAAAAATAGCATTTCAATTTTTTTGACCATTTTGACCCTTTGTGGACATAAGACTATAGTCTTATGTCTTTTTCATTTCTCGAAAAACACATTTTTCATCATGAATGTCTAAACACGTATTATTTTCCACTTATTTTGCCGCAGTTATGAAGTAAATATAATTCTCTGTCCATTGAATGGAAAAAATAGCATTTAAATTTTTTTGACCATTTTGGCCCCTCTTGGACATAAGACTATAGTCTTATGTCTTTTCATTTTCCCAAAAAGACATTTGTGATCATAAATGTCTAAAAAACGTATTATTTTCCACTTATTTTGCCGCAGTTATGAAGTAAATATAATTCCCGTGTCCATTGGAATGAAAAAAATAGCATTTAAATTTTTTTGACCATTTTGGCCCTCTTTGGACATAAGACTATAGTCTTATGTCTTTTTCATTTTCCCAAAAAGACATTTGTGATCATAAATGTCTAAAAACGTATTATTTTCCACTTATTTTTGCCGCAGTTATGAAGTAAATATAATTCCCTGTCCATTGGAATGAAAAAAATAGCATTTACATTTTTTTTGACCATTTTTGGCCCTTGTGGACATAAGACTATACTCTCATGTCTTTTCATTTTCCCCAAAAACACATTTTACATCATAAATGTCTAAAAAACGTATTATTTTCCACTTATTTTGCTGCAGTTATGAAGTAAATATAATTCCCTGTCCATTGAATGAAAAAATAGCATTTAAATTTTTTTGAACCATTTTGGCCCTCTTGGACATAAGACTAGATAGTCTTATGTCTTTTCATTTTCCCCAAAAAGGACATTTGTGATCATAAATGTCTAAAAACGTATTATTTTCCACTTATTTTGCCGCAGTTATGAAGTAAATATAATTCCCTGTCCATTGGAATGAAAAAAATAGCATTTTACATTTTTTTGACCATTTTGGCCCTTGTGGACATAAGACTATACTCTTATGTCTTTTTCCTTTTCCCCAAAAAGACATTTGTGATCATAAATGTCTAAAAACTTATTATTTTCCACTTATTGTGCCGCAGTTATGAAGTAAATATAATTCCCTGTCCATTGGAATGAAAAAAATAGCATTTCAATTTTTTTGACCATTTTGACCCTTGTGGACATAAGACTATAGTCTTATGTCTTTTCATTTTCCGAAAAACACATTTTTCATCATGAATGTCTAAACACGTATTATTTTCCACTTATTTTGCCGCAGTTATGAAGTAAATATAATTCCCTGTCCATTGGAAATGAAAAAAATAGCATTTTAATTTTTTTGACCATTTGGCCCTCTTGGACATAAGACTATAGTCTTATGTCTTTTCATTTTCCCAAAAACACATTTGTGATCATAAATGTCTAAAAACGTATTATTTTCCACTTATTTTTCCGCAGTTATGAAGTAAATATAATTCTCTGTCCATTGGAATGGAAAAAATAGCATTTAAAATTTTTTTGACCATTTTGGCCCTCTTGGACATAAGACTATAGTCTTATGTCTTTTCATTTTCCCAAAAAGACATTTGTGATCATAAATGTCTAAAAACGTATTATTTTCCACTTATTTTGCCGCAGTTATGAAGTAAATATAATTCCCTGTCCATTGGAATGAAAAAAATAGCATTTACATTTTTTTGACCATTTCTCGCCCTTGTGGACATAAGACTATACTCTTATGTCTTTTCATTTTCCCAAAAACACATTTTACATCATAAATGTCTAAAAACGTATTATTTTCCACTTATTTTGCTGCAGTTATGAAGTAAATATAACTCCCTGTCCATTGGAATGAAAAAAATAGCATTTAAATTTTTTTTGACCATTTTGGCCCTCTTGGACATAAGACTATAGTCTTATGTCTTTTTCATTTTCCGAAAAAGACATTTTTCATCATAAATGTCTAAAAACGTATTATTTTCCACTTATTTTGCTGCAGTTATGAAGTAAATATAATTCCCTGTCCATTGGAATGAAAAAAATAGCATTTTAATTTTTTTGACCATTTTGGCCCTCTTGGACATAAGACTATAGTCTTATGTCTTTTCATTTTCCCAAAAACACATTTGTGATCATAAATGTCTAAAAAACGTATTATTTTCCACTTATTTTGCCGCAGTTATGAAGGAAATATAATTCCCTGTCCATTGAATGAAAAAAAATAGCATTTTAATTTTTTTGACCATTTTGGCCCTTGTGGACATAAGACTATAGTCTTATGTCTTTTCATTTTCCCCAAAAAACACATTTTTCAACATGAATGTCTAAAAACATATTATTTCCAACTTATTTTGCCACAGTTATGAAGTAAATATAATTCTCTGTCCATTGGAATGGAAAAAAATAGCATTTAAATTTTTTTGACCATTTTGGCCCTCTTGGACATAAGACTATAGTCTTATGTCTTTTTCATTTTCCCCAAAAACACATTTGTGATCATAAATGTCTAAAAAACGTATTATTTTCCACTTATTTTGCCGCAGTTATGAAGTAAATATAATTCTCTGTCCATTGAATGGAAAAAATAGCATTTAAAATTTTTTTTGACCATTTTGGCCCTCTTGGACATAAGTCTATAGTCTTATGTCTTTTCATTTCCCAAAAAGACATTTGTGATCATAAATGTCTAAAAAACGTATTATTTTCCACTTATTTTGCCGAGCAGTTATGAAGTAAATATAATTCCCTGTCCATTGGAATGAAAAAAATAGCATTTACATTTTTTTGAACCATTTTGGCCCTTGTGGACATAAGACTATACTCTTATGTCTTTTAATTTTCCCAAAAAACACATTTTTACATCATAAATGTCTAAAAACTTATTATTTTCCACTTATTTTGCTGCAGTTTATGAAGTAAATATAATTCCCTGTCCATTGGAATGAAAAAAATAGCATTTAAATTTTTTTGACCATTTTGGCCCTCTTGGACATAAGACTATAGTCTTATGTCTTTTCATTTTCCGAAAAAGACATTTTTCATCATAAATGTCTAAAAACGTATTATTTTCCACTTATTTTGCTGCAGTTATGAAGGAAATATAATTCCCTGTCAATTGAAATGAAAAAAATAGCATTTAAATTTTTTTGACCATTTTGGCCCTCTTGGACATAAGACTATAGTCTTATGTCTTTTTCCTTTTCCCAAAAAGACATTTGTGATCATAAATGTCTAAAAACGTATTATTTTCCACTTATTTTGCCGCAGTTATGAAGTAAATATAATTCCCTGTCCATTGGAATGAAAAAAATAGCATTTACATTTTTTTGACCATTTTGGCCCCTTGTGGACATAAGACTATACTCTTATGTCTTTTCATTTTCCGACAAAAGACATTTGTGATCATAAATGTCTAAAAACGTATTATTTTCCACTTATTTTGCCGCAGTTATGAAGGAAATATAATTCCCTGTCCATTGGAATGAAAAAAATAGCATTTACATTTTTTTTAACCATTTTGGCCCTTGTGGACATAAGACTATACTCTTATGTCTTTTTCCTTTTCCCCAAAAGACACTTGTGATCATAAAATGTCTAAAAACTTATTATTTTCCACTTATTTTGCCGCAGTTATGAAGTAAATATAATTCCCTGTCCATTGGAATGAAAAAAATAGCATTTCAATTTTTTTGACCATTTTGAC
>CM056388.1:9945033-10019481 GCA_029718625.1 Synaphobranchus kaupii | reverse complement strand
TCATAAATGTCTAAAAACGTATTATTTTCCACTTCTTTTGCCGCAGTTATGAAGTAAATATAATTCCCTGTCCATTGGAATGAAAAAAATACCATTTAAATTTTTTTGACCATTTTGGCCCTTGTGGACATAAGACTATAGTCTTATGTCTTTTCCTTTTCCCAAAAAGACATTTGTGATCATAAATGTCTAAAAATGTATTATTTTCCACTTATTTTGCCGCAGTTATGAAGTAAATATAATTCCCGGTCCATTGGAATTAAAAAAATAGCATTTTAATTTTTTTGACCATTTTGGCCCTTGTGGACATAAGACTATACTCTTATGTCTTTTCATTTTCCCAAAAACACATTTTACATCATAAATGTCTAAAAACGTATTATTTTCCACTTATTTTGCTGCAGTTATGAAGTAAATATAATTCCCTGTCCATTGGAATGAAAAAAATAGCATTTACATTTTTTTGACCATTTTGGCCCTTGTGGACATAAGACTATACTCTTATGTCTTTTCATTTTCCGAAAAAGACATTTTTCATCATAAATGTCTAAAAACGTATTATTTTCCACTTATTTTGCTGCAGTTATGAAGAAAATATAATTCCCTGTCAATTGGAATGAAAAAAATAGCATTTAAATTTTTTTGACCATTTTGGCCCTCTTGGACATAAGACTATAGTCTTATGTCTTTTCATTTTCCCAAAAAGACATTTGTGATCATAAATGTCTAAAAACGTATTTCTTTCCACTTATTTTGCCGCAGTTATGAAGTAAATATAATTCCCTGTCCATTGGAATGAAAAAAATACCATTTAAAGTTTTTTGAGCATTTTGGCCCTTGTGGACATAAGACTAGTCTCATCTCTTTTCCTTTTCCCAAAAAGACATTTGTGATCATAAATGTCTAAAAACGTATTATTTTCCACTTATTTTGCCGCAGTTATGAAGTAAATATAATTCCCTGTCCATTGGAATGAAAAAAAATAGCATTTCAATTTTTTTGACCATTTTGGCCCTCTTGGACATAAGACTATAGTCTTATGTCTTTTCATTTTCCGAAAAAGACATTTTTCATCATAAATGTATAAAAACGTATTATTTTCCACTTATTTTGCCGCAGTTATGAAGGAAATATAATTCCCTGTCCATTGGAATGAAAAAAATAGCATTTTAATTTTTTTGACCATTTTGGCCCTTGTGGACATAAGACTATAGTCTTATGTCTTTTCATTTCCCCAAAAACACATTTTTCAACATGAATGTCTAAAAACATATTATTTCCAACTTATTTTGCCGCAGTTATGAAGTAAATATAATTCCCTGTCCATTGGAATGAAGAAAATAGCATTTTAATTTTTTTGACCATTTTGACCCTCTTGGACATAAGACTATACTCTTATGTCTTTTCATTTTCCCAAAAACACATTTTTTCATCATAAATGTCTAAAAACGTATTATTTTCCACTTATTTTGCCGCAGTTATGAAGTAAATATAATTCCCTGTCCATTGGAATGAAAAAAATAGCATTTTAATTTTTTTGACCATTTTGACCCTCTTGGACATAAGACTATATTCTTGTGTCTTTTCATTTTCCCAAAAACACATTTTTCATCATAAATGTCTAAAAACGTATTATTTTCCACTTATTTTGCCGCAGTTATGAAGTAAATATAATTCCCTGTCCATTGGAATGAAAAAAATAGCATTTTAATTTTTTTGACCATTTTGACCCTTGTGGACATAAGACTATATTCTTATGTCTTTTCATTTTCCCAAAAACACATTTGTGATCATAAATGTCTAAAAACGTATTATTTTCCACTTATTTTGCCGCAGTTATGAAGGAAATATAATTCCCTGTCCATTGGAATGAAAAAAATAGCATTTTAATTTTTTTGACCATTTTGGCCCTTGTGGACATAAGACTATAGTCTTATGTCTTTTCATTTTCCCAAAAAGACATTTTTCATCATAAATGTCTAAAAACGTATTATTTTCCACTTATTTTGCCGCAGTTATGAAGGAAATATAATTCCCTGTCAATTGGAATGAAAAAAATAGCATTTAAATTTTTTTGACCATTTTGGCACTCTTGGACATAAGACTATAGTCTTATGTCTTTTAATTTTCCCAAAAAGACATTTGTGATCATAAATGTCTAAAAACGTATTTCTTTCCACTTATTTTGCCGCAGTTATGAAGTAAATATAATTCTCTGTCCATTGGAATGAAAAAAATACCATTTAAATTTTTTTGACCATTTTGGCCCTTGTGGACATAAGACTATAGTCTTATGTCTTTTCATTTTCCCAAAAAGACATTTGTGATCATAAATGTCTAAAAACGTATTATTTTCCACTTATTTTGCCGCAGTTATGAAGTAAATATAATTCCCTGTCCATTGGAATGAAAAAAATAGCATTTACATTTTTTTGACCATTTTGGCCCTTGTGGACATAAGACTATACTCTTATGTCTTTTCATTTTCCCAAAAACACATTTTACATCATAAATGTCTAAAAACGTATTTCTTTCCACTTATTTTGCCGCAGTTATGAAGTAAATATAATTCCCTGTCCATTGGAATGAAAAAAATACCATTTAAATTTTTTTGAGCATTTTGGCCCTTGTGGACATAAGACTATAGTCTTATGTCTTTTCCTTTTCCCAAAAAGACATTTGTGATCATAAATGTCTAAAAACGTATTTCTTTCCACTTATTTTGCCGCAGTTAGGAAGTAAATATAATTCCCTGTCCATTGGAATGAAAAAAATACCATTTAAATTTTTTTGAGCATTTTGGCCCTTGTGGACATAAGACTATAGTCTTATGTCTTTTCCTTTTCCCAAAAAGACATTTGTGATCATAAATGTCTAAAAACGTATTATTTTCCACTTATTTTGCCGCAGTTATGAAGTAAATATAATTCCCTGTCCATTGGAATGAAAAAAATAGCATTTAAATTTTTTTGACCATTTTGGCCCTCTTGGACATAAGACTATAGTCTTATGTCTTTTCATTTTCCCAAAAAGACATTTGTGATCATAAATGTCTAAAAACGTATTATTTTCCACTTATTTTGCTGCAGTTATGAAGTAAATATAATTCCCTGTCCATTGGAATGAAAAAAATAGCATTTCAATTTTTTTGACCATTTTGGCCCTCTTGGACATAAGTCTATAGTCTTATGTCTTTTCATTTTCCGAAAAAGACATTTTTCATCATAAATGTCTAAAAACGTATTATTTTCCACTTATTTTGCCGCAGTTATGAAGGAAATATAATTCCCTGTCCATTGGAATGAAAAAAATAGCATTTAAATTTTTTTGACCATTTTGGCCCTCTTGGACATAAGACAATACTCTTATGTCTTTTCATTTTCCGAAAAAGACATTTTTCATCATAAATGTCTAAAAACGTATTTCTTTCCACTTATTTTGCCGCAGTTATGAAGTAAATATAATTCCCTGTCCATTGGAATGAAAAAAATACCATTTAAATTTTTTTGACCATTTTGGCCCTTGAGGACATAAGACTATAGTCTTATGTCTTTTCATTTTCCGAAAAAGACATTTTTCATCATAAATGTCTAAAAACGTATTATTTTCCACTTATTTTGCTGCAGTTATGAAGGAAATATAATTCCCTGTCAATTGGAATGAAAAAAATACCATTTAAATTTTTTTGACCATTTTGGCCCTTGTGGACATAAGACTATAGTCTTATGTCTTTTCCTTTTCCCAAAAAGACATTTGTGATCATAAATGTCTAAAAACGTATTATTTTCCACTTATTTTGCCGCAGTTATGAAGTAAATATAATTCCCCGGTCCATTGGAATTAAAAAAATAGCATTTTAATTTTTTTGACCATTTTGGCCCTTGTGGACATAAGACTATACTCTTATGTCTTTTCATTTTCCCAAAAACACATTTTACATCATAAATGTCTAAAAAACGTATTATTTTCCACTTATTTTGCTGCAGTTATGAAGTAAATATAATTCCCTGTCCATTGGAATGAAAAAAATAGCATTTACATTTTTTTGACCATTTTGGCCCTTGTGGACATAAGACTATACTCTTATGTCTTTTCATTTTCCGAAAAAGACATTTTTCATCATAAATGTCTAAAAACGTATTATTTTCCACTTATTTTGCTGCAGTTATGAAGTAAATATAATTCCCTGTCCATTGGAATGAAAAAAATACCATTTAAAGTTTTTTGAGCATTTTGGCCCTTGTGGACATAAGACTAGTCTCATCTCTTTTCCTTTTCCCAAAAAGACATTTGTGATCATAAATGTCTAAAAACGTATTATTTTCCACTTATTTTTGCCGCAGTTATGAAGGAAATATAATTCCCTGTCCATTGGAATGAAAAAAATAGCATTTTAATTTTTTTGACCATTTTGGCCCTTGTGGACATAAGACTATAGTCTTATGTCTTTTAATTTTCCGAAAAAGACATTTTTCATCATAAATGTCTAAAAACGTATTATTTTCCACTTATTTTGCCGCAGTTATGAAGGAAATATAATTCCCTGTCCATTGGAATGAAAAAAAATAGCATTTTAATTTTTTTGACCATTTTGGCCCTTGTGGACATAAGACTATAGTCTTATGTCTTTTCATTTTCCCAAAAACACATTTTTCAACATGAATGTCTAAAAACATATTATTTCCAACTTATTTTGCCGCAGTTATGAAGTAAATATAATTCCCTGTCCATTGGAATGAAAAAAATAGCATTTTAATTTTTTTGACCATTTTGACCCTCTTGGACATAAGACTATAGTCTTATGTCTTTTCATTTTCGCAAAAACACATTTTTCATCATGAATGTCTAAAAACGTATTATTTCCAACTTATTTTGCCGCAGTTATGAAGTAAATATAATTCCCTGTCCATTGGAATGAAAAAAATAGCATTTAAATTTTTTTGACCATTTTGGCCCTCTTGGACATAAGACTATAGTCTTATGTCTTTTCATTTTCCCAAAAAGACATTTGTGATCATAAATGCCTAAAAACGTATTATTTTCCACTTGTTTTGCCGCAGTTATGAAGTAAATATAATTCCCCTGTCCATTGGAATGAAAAAAATAGCATTTCAATTTTTTTGACCATTTTGGCCCTCTTGGGACATAAGTCTATAGTCTTATGTCTTTTCATTTTCCGAAAAAGACATTTGTGATCATAAATGTCTAAAAACGTATTATTTTCCACTAATTTTGCCGCAGTTATGAAGTAAATATAATTCCCTGTCCATTGGAATGAAAAAAATAGCATTTTAATTTTTTTGACCATTTTGACCCTCTTGGACATAAGTCTATACTCTTATATCTTTTCATTTTCCCAAAAACACATTTTTCATCATAAATGTCTAAAAACGTATTATTTTCCACTTATTTTGCCGCAGTTATGAAGTAAATATAATTCCCTGTCCATTGGAATGAAAAAAATAGCATTTAAATTTTTTTGACCATTTTGGCCCTTGTGGACATAAGACTATAGTCTTATGTCTTTTCATTTTCCCAAAAAACACATTTTTCATCATAAATGTCTAAAAACGTATTATTTTCCACTTATTTTGCCGCAGTTATGAAGTAAATATAATTCCCTGTCCATTGGAATGAAAAAAATAGCATTTTAATTTTTTTGACCATTTTGGCCCTTGTGGACATAAGACTATAGTCTTATATCTTTTCATTTTCCCAAAAACACATTTTCCATCATAAATGTCTAAAAACGTATTATTTTCCACTTATTTTGCCGCAGTTATGAAGTAAATATAATTCCCTGTCCATTGGAATGAAAAAAATAGCATTTCAATTTTTTTTGACCATTTTGGCCCTCTTGGACATAAGACTATAGTCTTATGTCTTTTCATTTTCCGAAAAAGACATTTTTCATCATAAATGTCTAAAAACGTATTATTTTCCACTTATTTTGCCGCAGTTATGAAGTAAATATAATTCCCTGTCCATTGGAATGAAAAAAATAGCATTTCAATTTTTTTGACCATTTTGGCCCTCTTGGACATAAGACTATAGTCTTATGTCTTTTCATTTTCCGAAAAAGACATTTTTCATCATAAATGTCTAAAAAACGTATTATTTTCCACTTATTTTGCCGCAGTTATGAAGGAAATATAATTCCCTGTCCATTGAAATGAAAAAAATAGCAATTTAATTTTTTTGACCATTTTGGCCCTCTTGGACATAAGACTATACTCTTATGTCTTTTCATTTTCCCAAAAACACATTTTTTATCATAAATGTCTAAAAAACCTATTATTTTCCACTTATTTTGCCGCAGTTATGAAGTAAATATAATTCCCTGTCCATTGGAAAGAAAAAAATAGCATTTTAATTTTTTTGACCATTTTGGCCCTTGTGGACATAAGACTATAGTCTTATGTCTTTTCATTTTCCCAAAAACACATTTTTCATCATGAATGTCTAAAAACGTATTATTTCCAACTTATTTTGCCGCAGTTATGAAGTAAATATAATTCCCTGTCCATTGGAATGAAAAAAATAGCATTTTAATTTTTTTGACCATTTTGGCCCTTTTGGACATAAGACTATAGTCTTATGTCTTTTCATTTTCCCAAAAAGACATTTGTGATCATAAATGTTTAAAAACGTATTATTTTCCACTTATTTTGCCGCAGTTATGAAGTAAATATAATTCCCTGTCCATTGGGATGAAAAAAATAGCATTTTAATTTTTTTGACCATTTTGGCCCTTTTGGACATAAGACTATAGTCTTATGTCTTTTCATTTTCCCAAAAAGACATGAGACTATAGTCTTATGTCTTTTCATTTTCCCAAAAAGACATTTGTGATCATAAATGTCTAAAAACGTATCATTTTCCACTTATTTTGCCGCAGTTATGAAGTAAATATAATTCCCTGTCCATTGGAATGAAAAAAATAGCATTTAAAGTTTTTTGACCATTTTGGCCCTTGTGGACATAAGACATTTACTTCATAACTGCGGCAAAATAAGTGGAAAATAATACATTTTTAGACATTCATGATGTAAAATGTGTTTTTGCAAAAATGAAAAGACATAAGACTATAGTCTTATGTCTTTTCATTTTCCCAAAAAAACATTTTTCATCATAAATGTCTAAAAACGTATTATTTTCCACTTATTTTTTGCCGCAGTTATAAAGTAAATATAATTCCCTGTCCATTGGAATGAAAAAAAATAGCATTTTAATTTTTTGACCATTTTGGCCCTTGTGGACATAAGACTATAGTCGTATGTCTTTTCATTTTCCCAAAAACACATTTTTCATCATGAATGTCTAAAAACGTATTATTTCCAACTTATTTTGCCGCAGTTATGAAGTAAATATAATTCCCTGTCCATTGGAATAAAAAAATTGCATTTCAATTTTTTTGACCATTTTTGGCCCTTGTGGACATAAGACTATAGTCTTATGTCTTTCATTTTCCCAAAAACACATTTTTCATCATGAATGTCTAAAAACGTATTATTTCCAACTTATTTTGCTGCAGTTATGAAGGAAATATAATTCCCTGTCAATTGGAATGAAAAAAATAGCATTTCAACGATTTGTTTGACCATGTTGGCCCTCTTGGACATAAGACTATTGTCTTATGTCTTTTCATTTTCCCAAAATGACATAAGACTATAGAGTCTTATGTCTTTTCATTTTCCCAAAAAGACATTTGTGATCATAAATGTCTAAAAACGTATTATTTTCCACTTATTTTGCCGCAGTTATGAAGTAATATAATTCCCTGTCCATTGGAATGAAAAAAAAAGCATTTAAAGTTTTTTGACCATTTTGCCCTTGTGGACATAAGACTATAGTCTTATGTCTTTTCATTTTCCCAAAAACACATTTTACATCATAAATGTCTAAAAACGTATTATTTTCCACTTATTTTGCCGCAGTTATAAAGTAAATATAATTCCCTGTCCATTGGAATGAAAAAAATAGCATTTTAATTTTTTGACCATTTTGGCCCTTGTGGACATAAGACTATAGTCTTATGTCTTTTCATTTTCCCAAAAACACATTTTACATCATAAATGTCTAAAAATGTATTATTTTCCACTTATTTTGCCGCAGTTAAGAAGTAATTATAATTCCCTATCCATTGGAATGAAAAAAATAGCATTTTAATTTTTTTGACCATTTTGGCCCTTGTGGACATAAGACTATACGTTTTTAGACAATTATGATGAAAAATGTGTTTTTGGGAAAATGAAAAGACATAAGACTATAGTCTTATGTCCAAAAGGGCCAAAATGGTCAAAAAAAGTTAAATGCTATTTTTTTCATTCCAATGGACAGGGAATTATATTTACTTCATAACTGCGGCAAAATAAATGGAAAATAATACGTTTTTAGACATTTATGATGAAAAGTGTGTTTTTGGGAAAATGAAAAGAAATAAGACCATAGTCTTATGTCCAAAAAGGGCCAAAATGGTCAAAAAAATTGAAATTGCCATTTTTTGAATCCAATGGACAGCGAATTATATTTACTTCATAACTGCGGCAAAATAACTGGAAAATAATAAGTTTTTAGACATTTATGATGAAAAATGTGTTTTTGGGAAAATGAAAAGACATAAGAATATAGCCTTATTTCCAAAAGGGCCAAAATGGTCAAAATAAATTTAAATGTTTTTTTTTTTTATTCCAATGGACAGCAAATTATATTTACTTCATAACTGCGGCAAAATAACTGGAAAATAATACGTTTTTAGAGACATTTATGATGAAAAATGTGTTTTTGGGAAAATGAAAAGACATAAGACTATAGTCTTATGTCCAAAAGGGCCAAAATGGTCAAAAAAATTAAAATGCTATTTTTTTCATTCCAGTGGACAGGGAATTATATTTACTTCATAACTGCGGCAAAATAAGTGGAAAGTAATACGTTTTTAGACATTTATGATGAAAAATGTGTTTTTGGGAAAATGAAAAGACATAAGACTATAGTCTAATGTCCACAAGGGCCAAAATGGTCAAATGGTGGGGAAAATGAAAAAAAATAAGACTATAGTATTATGTCCAAAAGGGCCAAAATGGTCAAAAAAAATTTAAATGCTATTTTTTTCATTCCAATGGACAGGGAATTATATTTACTTCATAACTGCGGCAAAATAAGTGGAAAATAATACATTTTTAGACATTTATGTTGAAAAATGTCTTTTTGGGGAAATGAAAAGACATAAAACTTTAGTCTTATGTCCAAAAAGGGCCAAAATGGTCAGGAAAATTCAAATGCTAGTTTTTTTCATTCCAATGGACAGGGAATTATATTTACTTCATAACTGCGGCAAAATAAGTGGAAAGAAATACGTTTATAGACATTTATGATGTAAAATGTGTTTTTGGGAAAATGAAAAGACATAAGACTATTAGTCTTATGTCTTTTCATTTTCCCAAAAAGACATTTGTGATCATAAATGTCTAAAAACGTATCATTTTCCACTTATTTTGCCGCAGTTATGAAGTAAATATAATTCCCTGTCCATTGGAATGAAAAAAATAGCATTTAAATTTTTTTTGACCATTTTGGCCCTTGTGGACATAAGACTATAGTCTTATGTCTTTTCATTTTCCCAAAAAGACATAAGACTATAGTCTTATGTCTTTTCATTTTCCCAAAAAGAACATTTGTGATCATAAATGTCTAAAAACGTATCATTTTCCACTTATTTGCCGCAGTTATGAAGTAAATATAATTCCCTGTCCATTGGAATGAAAAAAATAGCATTTAAAGTTTTTTGACCATTTTGGCCCTTGTGGACATAAGACATTTACTTCATAACTGCGCCAAAATAAGTGGAAAATAATACATTTTTAGACATTTATGATGTAAAATGTGTTTTTGGGAAAATGAAAAGACATAAGACTATAGTCTTATGTCTTTTCATTTTCCCAAAAAGACATTTGTGATCATAAATGTCTAAAAACGTATCATTTTCCACTTATTTTGCCGCAGTTATGAAGTAAATATAATTCCCTGTCCATTGGAATGAAAAAAATAGCATTTAAATTTTTTTGACCATTTTGGCCCTTGTGGACATAAGACTATAGTCTTATGTCTTTTCATTTTCCGAAAAAATACATTTTTCATCATAAATGTCTAAAAACGTATTATTTTCCACTTATTTTGCCGCAGTTATGAAGTAAATATAATTCCCTGTCCATTGGAATGAAAAAAAATACCATTTCAATTTTTTTGACCATTTTGGCCCTTTTGGACATAAGACTATACTCTTATGTCTTTTCATTTTCCGAAAAAGACATTTGTGATCATAAATGTTTAAAAACGTATTATTTTCCACTTATTTTGCCGCAGTTATGAAGGAAATATAATTCCCTGTCCATTGAAATGAAAAAAATAGCAATTTAATTTTTTGACCATTTTGGCCCTCTTGGACATAAGACTATACTCTTATGTCTTTTCATTTTCCCAAAAAGACATAAGACTATAGTCTTGTGTCTTTTCATTTTCCCAAAAAGACATAAGACTATAGTCTTATGTCTTTCATTTTCCCAAAAAGACATTTGTGATCATAAATGTCTAAAACCGTATAATTTTCCACTTATTTTGCCGCAGTTATGAAGTAAATATAATTCCCTGTCCATTGGAATTAAAAAAATAGCATTTAAATTTTTTTGACCATTTTGGCCCTTTTGGACATAAGACTATAGTCTTATGTCTTTTCATTTTCCCAAAATGACATAAGACTATAGTCTTATGTCTTTTCATTTTCCCAAAAACACATTTTACATCATAAATGTCTAAAAACGTATTATTTTCCACTTATTTTGCCGCAGTTATAAAGTAAATATAATTCCCTGTCCATTGGAATGAAAAAAAATAGCATTTAAATTTTTTGACCATTTTGGCCCTTGTGGACATAAGACTATAGTCTTATGTCTTTTCATTTTCCAAAAAGACATTTGTGATCATAAATGTCTAAAAATGTATTATTTTCCACTTATTTTGCCGCAGTTAAGAAGTAATTTATAATTCCCTATCCATTGGAATGAAAAAAATAGCATTTTAATTTTTTTGACCATTTTGGCCCTTGTGGACATAAGACTATACGTTTTAGACATTTATGATGAAAAGTGTGTTTTTGGGAAAATGAAAAGAAATAAGACCATAGTCTTATGTCCAAAAAGGGCCAAAATGGTCAAAAAAATTGAAATTGCCATTTTTTGAATCCAATGGACAGGGAATTACATTTACTTCTTAACTGCGGCAAAATAAGTGAAAATAATATGTTTTTAGACAATTATGATGAAAAATGTGTTTTTGGGAAAATGAAAAGACATAAGACTTTAGTCTTATTTCCAAAAGGGCCAAAAATGGTCAAAATAAATTTAAATGCTATTTTTTTTAATTCCAATGGACAGCGAATTATATTTACTTCAAAACTGCGGCCAAAATAAACTGGAAAATAATAAGTTTTTAGACATTTATGATGAAAAATGTGTTTTTGGGAAAATGAAAAGACATAAGACTATAGCCTTATTTCCAAAAGGGCCAAAATGGTCAAAATAAATTTAAATGCTATTTTTTTAATTCCAATGGACAGCAAATTATATTTACTTCATAACTGCGGCAAAATAACTGGAAAATAATAAGTTTTTAGACATATATGATGAAAAATGTGTTTTTGGGAAAATGAAAAGACATAAGACTATAGCCTTATTTCCAAAAGGGCCAAAATGGTCAAAAAAATTTAAATGCTATTTTTTTCATTCCAATTGACAGGGAATTATATTTACTTCATAACTGCGGCAAAATAAGTGGAAAGTAATACGTTTTTAGACATTTATGATGAAAAATGTGTTTTTGGGAAAATGAAAAGACATAAGACTATAGTCTTATGTCCATAAGGGCCAAAATGGTCAAATGGTGGGAAAATGAAAAAAATAAGACTATAGTCTTATGTCCAAAAGGGCCAAAATGGTCAAAAAAATTAAAATGCTATTTTTTTCATTCCAATGGACAGGGAATTATATTTACTTCATAACTGCGGCAAAATAAGTGGAAAGTAATACGTTTTTAGACATTTATGATGAAAAATGTGTTTTTGGGAAAATGAAAAGACATAAGACTATAGTCTAATGTCCACAAGGGCCAAAATGGTCAAATGGTGGGAAAATGAAAATAAGACTATAGTCTTATGTCCAAAAGGGCCAAAATGGTCAAAAAAATTTAAATGCTATTTTTTTCATTCCAATGGACAGGGAATTATATTTACTTCATAACTGCGGCAAAATAAGTGGAAAATAATACATTTTTAGACATTTATGATGAAAAATGTCTTTTTGGGGAAATGAAAAGACATAAAACTTTAGTCTTATGTCCAAAAGGGCCAAAATGGTCAGGAAAATTCAAATGCTAGTTTTTTTTCATTCCAATGGACAGGGAATTATATTTACTTCATAACTGCGGCAAAATAAGTGGAAAATAATACGTTTTTAGACATTTATGATGAAAAGTCTGTTTTTGGGAAAATGAAAAGACATAAGACTATAGTCTTTTGTCCAAAAAGGGCCAAAATGGTCAAAAAAATTTAAATTGCCATTTTTTGATTCCAATGGACAGGGAATTATATTTACTTCTTAACTGCGGCAAAATAAGTGGAAAATATTATGTTTTTAGACAATTATGATGAAAAATGTGTTTTTGGTTAAATGAAAAGGCATACGAATTTAGTCTTATTTCCAAAAGGGCCAAAATGGTCAAAAAAAATTTAAATGCTATTTTTTTAATTCCAATGGACAGCAAATTATATTTACTTCATAACTGCGGCAAAATAACTGGAAAATAATAAGTTTTTAGACATTTATGATGAAAAATGTGTTTTTGGGAAAATGAAAAGACATAAGACTATAGCCTTATTTCCAAAAGGGCCAAAATGGTCAAAAAAATTTAAATGCTATTTTTTTCATTCCAATGGACAGGGAATTATATTTACTTCATAACTGCGGCAAAATAAGTGGAAAGTAATACGTTTTTAGACATTTATGATGAAAAATGTGTTTTTGGGAAAATGAAAAGACATAAGACTATAGTCTTATGTCCACAAGGGCCAAAATGGTCAAATGGTGGGAAAATGAAAAAAAATAAGACTATAGTCTTATGTCCAAAAGGGACAAAATGGTCAAAAAAATTTAAATGCTATTTTTTTTCATTCCAATGGACAGGGAATTATATTTACTTCATAACTGCGGCAAAATAAGTGGAAAATAATACGTTTTTAGACATTTATGATGAAAAATGTGTTTTTGGGGAAATGAAAAGACATAAGACTATATAGTCTTATGTCCAAAAGGGCCAAAATGGTCAAGACAATTCAAATGCTATTTTTTTCATTCCAATGGACAGAGAATTATATTTACTTCTTAACTGCGGCAAAATAAGTGGAAAATAATACGTTTTTAGACATTTATGATGAAAAATGTGTTTTTGGGAAAATGAAAAGACATAAGACTATAGTCTTATGTCCAAAAGGGCCAAAATGGTCAAAAAAATTTAAATGCTATTTTTTTTCATTCCAATGGACAGGGAATTATATTTACTTCTTAAAGGTTGTATCAGCGATTTTGGGTCGAAACATAAATGATCACATTCATCTGATTTTTCCTCGCGATCCGCTAGCTGACCGCCCCATAAGCAGGCCATCAAAAAACCGCGTCTCTGTAGGCAGCCTATGCTCCGAGATCGTACACAAAAACAAATGGTACTACCAACCACTCAAAACCAAAATAAACAGTATTCCAACCAATCACCGACAAGGGGTTGGTGATACTAATACGCTAATACTTCTTATCTCGCTGAAATCTTGACGGATTTACAAACGGTTTGGTTTCTTACAAACGTTATTAACGTGGTTATAATACTGGATGCTTGAACACTATTTTTTAAAACATAACATAATTGGCTCTGAGCTGGAGCTGGCTCTGTTTGTTTGGGATTTCGCTTCAGAAGTGACGTCACCCAAAATCGCTGATACAACCTTTAACTGCGGCAAAATAAGTAGAAAATAATACGTTTTTAGACATTTATGATGAAAAATGTGTTTTTGGGAAAATGAAAAGACATAAGACTATAGTCTTATGTCCACAAGGGCCAAAATGGTCAAATGGTGGGAAAATGAAAAGACATAAGACTATAGTCTTATGTCCAAAAGAGCCAAAATGGTCAAAAAAATTTAAATGCTATTTTTTTCATTCCAATGGACAGGGAATTATATTTACTTCATAACTGCGGCAAAATAACTGGAAAATAATAAGTTTTTAGACATTTATGATGAAAAATGTGTTTTTGGGAAAATGAAAAGACTTAAGACTATAGCCTTATTTCCAAAAGGGCCAAAATGGTCAAAAAAATTTAAATGCTATTTTTTTCATTCCAATGGACAGGGAATTATATTTACTTCATAACTGCGGCAAAATAAGTTGAAAGTAATACGTTTTTAGACATTTATGATGAAAAATGTGTTTTTGGGAAAATGAAAAGACATAAGACTATATAGTCTTATGTCCACAAGGGCCAAAATGGTCAAATGGTGGGAAAATGAAAAAAAATAAGACTATAGCCTTATGTCCAAAAGGGCCAAAATGGTCAAAAAAATTAAAATGCTATTTTTTTCATTCCAATGGACAGGGAATTATATTTACTTCATAACTGCTGCAAAATAAGTGGAAAGTAATACGTTTTTAGACATTTATGATGAAAAATGTGTTTTTGGGAAAATGAAAAGACATAAGACTATAGTCTTATGTCCACAAGGGCCAAAATGGTCAAATGGTGGGAAAATGAAAAAAAATAAGAATATAGTCTTATGTCCAAAAGGGCCAAAATGGTCAAAAAAATTAAAATGCTATTTTTTTCATTCCAATGGACAGGGAATTATATTTACTTCATAACTGCGGCAAAATAAGTGGAAAGTAATACGTTTTTAGACATTTATGATGAAAAATGTGTTTTTGGGAAAATGAAAAGACATAAGACTATAGTCTTATGTCCACAAGGGCCAAAATGGTCAAATGGTGGGAAAATGAAAAAAAATAAGACTATAGTCTTATGTCCAAAAGGGCCAAAATGGTCAAAAAAATTAAAATGCTATTTTTTTCATTCCAATGGACAGGGAATTATATTTACTTCATAACTGCTGCAAAATAAGTGGAAAGTAATAAGTTTTTAGACATTTATGATGAAAAATGTGTTTTTGGGGAAATGAAAAGACATAAAACTTTAATCTTATGTCCAAAAGGGCCAAAATGGTCAGGAAAATTCAAATGCTAGTTTTTTTCATTCCAATGGACAGGGAATTATATTTACTTCATAACTGCGGCAAAATAAGTGGGAAATAATATGTTTTTAGACAATTATGATGAAAAATGTCTTTTTGGGAAAATGAAAAGACATAAGACTATAGTCTTATGTCCACAAGGGCCAAAATGGTCAAATGGAGGGAAAATGAAAAGACATAAGACTATAGTCTTATGTCCAAAAGGGCCAAAATGGTCAAAAAAATTTAAATGCTATTTTTTTCATTCCAATGGACAGGGAATTATATTTACTTCATAACTGCGGCAAAATAACTGGAAAATAATAAGTTTTTAGACATTTATGATGAAAAATGTGTTTTTGGGAAAATGAAAAGACATAAGACTATAGCCTTATTTCCAAAAGGGCCAAAATGGTCAAAAAAATTTAAATGCTATTTTTTTCATTCCAATGGACAGGGAATTATATTTACTTCATAACTGCGGCAAAATAAGTGGAAAGTAATACGTTTTTAGACATTTATGATGAAAAATGTGTTTTTGGGAAAATGAAAAGACATAAGACTATAGTCTTATGTCCACAAGGGCCAAAATGGTCAAATGGTGGGGAAATGAAAAAAAATAAGACTATATTCTTATGTCCAAAAGGGCCAAAATGGTCAAAAAAATTAAAATGCTATTTTTTTCATTCCAATGGACAGGGAATTATATTTACTTCATAACTGCGGCAAAATAAGTGGAAAGTAATACGTTTTTAGACATTTATGATGAAAAATGTGTTTATGGGAAAATGAAAAGACATAAGACTATAGTCTTATGTCCACAAGGGCCAAAATGGTCAAATGGTGGGAAAATTAAAAAAAATAAGAATATAGTCTTATGTCCAAAAGGGCCAAAATGGTCAAAAAAATTAAAATGCTATTTTTTTCATTCCAATGGACAAGGAATTATATTTACTTCATAACTGCGGCAAAATAAGTGGAAAATAATACGTTTTTAGACATTTATGATGAAAAATGTGTTTTTGGGGAAATGAAAAGACATAAAACTTTAGTCTTATGTCCAAAAAGGCCAAAATGGTCAGGAAAATTCAAAAGCTAGTTTTTTTCATTCCAATGGACAGGGAATTATATTTACTTCATAACTGCGGCAAAATAAGTGGAAAATAATATGTTTTTAGACAATTATGATGAAAAATGTCTTTTTGGGAAAATGAAAAGACATAAGAATTTAGTCTTATTTCCAAAAGGGCCAAAATGGTCAAAAAAATTTTAAATGCTATTTTTTTAATTCCAATGGACAGCGAATTATATTTACTTCATAACTGCGGCAAAATAACTGGAAAGTAATACGTTTTTAGACATTTATGATGAAAAATGTGTTTTTGGGAAAATGAAAAGACATAAGACTATAGTCTTATGTCCACAAGGGCCAAAATGGTCAAATGGTGGGAAAATGAAAAAAAATAAGACTATATTCTTATGTCCAAAAGGGCCAAAATGGTCAAAAAAATTAAAATGCTATTTTTTTCATTCCAATGGACAGGGAATTATATTTACTTCATAACTGCGGCAAAATAAGTGGAAAGTAATACGTTTTTAGACATTTATGATGAAAAATGTGTTTATGGGAAAATGAAAAGACATAAGACTATAGTCTTATGTCCACAAGGGCCAAAATGGTCAAATGGTGGGAAAATTAAAAAAAATAAGAATATAGTCTTATGTCCAAAAGGGCCAAAATGGTCAAAAAAATTAAAATGCTATTTTTTTCATTCCAATGGACAAGGAATTATATTTACTTCTTAACTGCGGCAAAATAAGTGGAAAATAATACGTTTTTAGACATTTATGATGAAAAATGTGTTTTTGGGAAAATGAAAAGACATAAGACTATAGTCTTATGTCCAAAAGGGCCAAAATGGTCAAAATAATTGAAATGCTATTTTTTTCATTCCAATGGACAGGGAATTATATTTACTTCTTAAAGGTTGTATCAGCGATTTTGGGTGGAAACATAAATGATCACATTCATCTGATTTTTCCTCACGATCCGCTAGCTCCCCGCCCCATAAGCAGGCCGTCAAAAAACCGCGTCTCTGTAGGCACTAGGCAGCCTATGCTCCGAGATCGTACACAAAAACAAATGGTAGCAACTACCAACCACTCAAAACCAAAATAAACGGTATTCCAACCAATCACAATGATCTGCACAAACGCTAATACTCTTATCTCGCTGAAATCTTGACGAATTTACAAACGGTTTGGTTTCTTACAAACGTTATTAAGGTGGTTATAATTCTGGATGCTTGAACACTATTTTTTAAAACATAACATAATTATTCATAAGTATGTTTGTTTGGGATTTCGCTTCAGAAGTGACGTCACCCAAAATCGCTGATACAACCTTTAACTGCGGCAAAATAAGTGGAAAATAATACGTTTTTAGACATTTATGATGAAAAATGTTTTTGGGAAAATGAAAAGACATAAGACTATAGTCTTATGTCCAAAAGGGCCAAAATGGTCAAAAAAATTTAAATGCTATTTTTTTCATTCCAATGGACAGGGAATTATATTTACTTCATAACTGCGGCAAAATAACTGGAAAATAATAAGTTTTTAGACATTTATGATGAAAAATGTGTTTTTGGGAAAATGAAAAGACATAAGACTATAGCCTTATTTCCAAAAGGGCCAAAATGGTCAAAAAAATTTAAATGCTATTTTTTTCATTCCAATGGACAGGGAATTATATTTACTTCATAACTGCGGCAAAATAAGTGGAAAGTAATACGTTTTTAGACATTTATGATGAAAAATGTGTTTTTGGGAAAATGAAAAGACATAAGACTATAGTCTTATGTCCACAAGGGCCAAAATGGTCAAATGGTGGGGAAATGAAAAAAAATAAGACTATATTCTTATGTCCAAAAGGGCCAAAATGGTCAAAAAAATTAAAATGCTATTTTTTTCATTCCAATGGACAGGGAATTATATTTACTTCATAACTGCGGCAAAATAAGTGGAAAGTAATACGTTTTTAGACATTTATGATGAAAAATGTGTTTATGGGAAAATGAAAAGACATAAGACTATAGTCTTATGTCCACAAGGGCCAAAATGGTCAAATGGTGGGAAAATTAAAAAAAATAAGAATATAGTCTTATGTCCAAAAGGGCCAAAATGGTCAAAAAAATTAAAATGCTATTTTTTTCATTCCAATGGACAAGGAATTATATTTACTTCATAACTGCGGCAAAATAAGTGGAAAATAATACGTTTTTAGACATTTATGATGAAAAATGTGTTTTTGGGGAAATGAAAAGACATAAAACTTTAGTCTTATGTCCAAAAAGGCCAATATGGTCAGGAAAATTCAAAAGCTAGTTTTTTTCATTCCAATGGACAGGGAATTATATTTACTTCATAACTGCGGCAAAATAAGTGGAAAATAATATGTTTTTAGACAATTATGATGAAAAATGTCTTTTTGGGAAAATGAAAAGACATAAGAATTTAGTCTTATTTCCAAAAGGGCCAAAATGGTCAAAAAAATTTTAAATGCTATTTTTTTAATTCCAATGGACAGCGAATTATATTTACTTCATAACTGCGGCAAAATAAGTGGAAAGTAATACGTTTTTAGACATTTATGATGAAAAATGTGTTTTTGGGAAAATGAAAAGACATAAGACTATAGTCTTATGTCCACAAGGGCCAAAATGGTCAAATGGTGGGAAAATTAAAAAAAATAAGAATATAGTCTTATGTCCAAAAGGGCCAAAATGGTCAAAAAAATTAAAATGCTATTTTTTTCATTCCAATGGACAGGGAATTACATTTACTTCATAACTGCGGCAAAATAAGTGGAAAATAATACGTTTTTAGACATTTATGATGAAAAATGTGTTTTTGGAAAATGAAAAGACATAAGACTATAGACTTATGTCCAAAAGGGCCAAAATGGTCAAAAAAATTAAAATGCTATTTTTTTCATTCCAATGGACAGGGAATTATATTTACTTCATAACTGCGGCAAAATAAGTGGAAAATAATAAGTTTTTAGACATTTATGATGAAAAATGTGTTTTTGGGAAAATGAAAAGACATAAGACTATAGACTTATGTCCAAAAGGGCCAAAATGGTCAAAAAAATTAAAATGCAATTTTTTTCATTCCAATGGACAGGGAATTGTATTTACTTCATAACTGCGACAAAGTAAGTGGAAAATAATACGTTTTTAGATATGTATGATGAAAAATGTGTTTTTGGGAAAATGAAAAGACATAAGACTATAAGGGCTCTATTTTCAAACCAGCGCAAGGGGACGGTATAGTCAAACGCAAGCTTGTTGACAGCATCAACGTCTTAAAAATGGCGCTATGGCGTTTCTCAGCAATACCGCTAGGATCAACAAATTCTCAACATAACATCCTTTCGCTTGCACTGCAGTGGGATGGGTGGCGCTGTCTGGGTCGTGTTCTAAAATACTTTCGGCTCAGTGACAATTTGAACCAATGAAAACCCATTGCGTTATGATCAGCTGGAACCACCTCTTAGCGGCAACGCAATAGACTCTGGCAATTTGGCAACTTATTAGTCATGTAGTTCTATGTAGTGTCTATAGGTGATGCCAACATTACACTTCCATTTAATGAACAAATAGCCTATAATTATTATTAATTAATTAATTTTAATTTTAATTTAAACTACTAGAATAAAACAGGACAGCTTACAAGAAACTTGCGATCATGTAGGCCAATAGCCTATAATATATAAATTACACATTGACACAGTTGAATCATAAGCCTACCATTTGAATCATAATTATGCCTACATCACCTAATGTAGGCTAATTAATGCATTCGCCACCTCCTCCCGTGCCTTCCGAACTTCTGGGAGACGAGGTGGTGTGGATTGTGATCCATAAATTACTACAGTCCTAGCCTGTACTTCTGTTGCAAGTATGTCTGATTCCTGTGCGGAAAATCGCTCTTGTCATTGACGGTCCAGCGCGTTTGGGTTGCTCATTATGAAATTGCATGGAGCGATTGCGTTCCAACTGGCTTTTTTTAAAGCATGAGAACAACAATTTGATTGGCTACCATAGAGACACACCTTGGACATTTAAACCCAGCCTTTTAGCAATACCGCCATCAGATGCGCCAAGATTGCCGTCATGAAATTACCAAATTTCTCGCCGACACGCCCTCAGAGCGATACCGCCAAGCGCTTACTCTTGTGTTCACCATTGCGTTTGGTTTATTAAAATAGAGCCCTAATAGTCTTATGTCCAAAAAGGGCCAAAATGGTCAAAAAAATTGAAATTGCCATTTTTTGATTCCAATGGACAGGGAATTATATTTACTTCTTAACTGCGGCAAAATAAGTGGAAAATATTATGTTTTTAGACAATTATGATGAAAAATGTGTTTTTGGTTAAATGAAAAGACATAAGAATTTAGTCTTATTTCCAAAAGGGCCAAAATGGTCAAAAAAAATTTAAATGCTATTTTTTAAATTCCAATGGACAGCAAATTATATTTACTTCATAACTGCGGCAAAATAACTGGAAAATAATAAGTTTTTAGACATTTATGATGAAAAATGTGTTTTTGGGAAAATGAAAAGACATAAGACTATATATAGTCTTATGTCCACAAGGGCCAAAATGGTCAAATGGTGGGAAAATGAAAAAAAATAAGACTATAGTCTTATGTCCAAAAGGGACAAAATGGTCAAAAAAATTTAAATGCTATTTTTTTTCATTCCAATGGACAGGGAATTATATTTACTTCATAACTGCGGCAAAATAAGTGGAAAATAATACGTTTTTAGACATTTATGATGAAAAATGTGTTTTTGGGGAAATGAAAAGACATAAGACTATAGTCTTATGTCCAAAAGGGCCAAAATGGTCAAGACAATTCAAATGCTATTTTTTTCATTCCAATGGACAGAGAATTATATTTACTTCTTAACTGCGGCAAAATAAGTGGAAAATAATACGTTTTTAGACATTTATGATGAAAAATGTGTTTTTGGGAAAATGAAAAGACATAAGACTATAGTCTTATGTCCACAAGGGCCAAAATGGTCAAATGGTGGGAAAATGAAAAAAAATAAGACTATAGTCTTATGTCCAAAAGGGACAAAATGGTCAAAAAAATTTAAATGCTATTTTTTTTCATTCCAATGGACAGGGAATTATATTTACTTCTTAACTGCGGCAAAATAAGTGGAAAATAATACGTTTTTAGACATTTATGATGAAAAATGTGTTTTTGGGAAAATGAAAAGACATAAGACTATAGTCTTATGTCCAAAAGGGCCAAAATGGTCAAAAAAATTTAAATGCTATTTTTTTCATTCCAATGGACAGGGAATTATATTTACTTCTTAAAGGTTGTATCAGCGATTTTGGGTCGAAACATAAATGATCACATTCATCTGATTTTTCCTCGCGATCCGCTAGCTGACCGCCCCATAAGCAGGCCATCAAAAAACCGCGTCTCTGTAGGCAGCCTATGCTCCGAGATCGTACACAAAAACAAATGGTACTACCAACCACTCAAAACCAAAATAAACAGTATTCCAACCAATCACCGACAAGGGGTTGGTGATACTAATACGCTAATACTTCTTATCTCGCTGAAATCTTGACGGATTTACAAACGGTTTGGTTTCTTACAAACGTTATTAACGTGGTTATAATACTGGATGCTTGAACACTATTTTTTAAAACATAACATAATTGGCTCTGAGCTGGAGCTGGCTCTGTTTGTTTGGGATTTCGCTTCAGAAGTGACGTCACCCAAAATCGCTGATACAACCTTTAACTGCGGCAAAATAAGTAGAAAATAATACGTTTTTTAGACATTTATGATGAAAAATGTGTGTTTGGGAAAATGAAAAGACATAAGACTATAGTCTTATGTCCACAAGGGCCAAAATGGTCAAATGGTGGGAAAATGAAAAGACATAAGACTATAGTCTTATGTCCAAAAGGGCCAAAATGGTCAAAAAAATTTAAATGCTATTTTTTTCATTCAAATGGACAGGGAATTATATTTACTTCATAACTGCGGCAAAATAACTGGAAAATAATAAGTTTTTAGACATTTATGATGAAAAATGTGTTTTTGGGAAAATGAAAAGACTTAAGACTATAGCCTTATTTCCAAAAGGGCCAAAATGGTCAAAAAAATTTAAATGCTATTTTTTTCATTCCAATGGACAGGGAATTATATTTACTTCATAACTGCGGCAAAATAAGTTGAAAGTAATACGTTTTTAGACATTTATGATGAAAAATGTGTTTTTGGGGAAATGAAAAGACTTAAGACTATAGCCTTATTTCCAAAAGGGCCAAAATGGTCAAAAAAATTAAAATGCTATTTTTTTCATTCCAATGGACAGGGAATTATATTTACTTCATAACTGCTGCAAAATAAGTGGAAAGTAATACGTTTTTAGACATTTATGATGAAAAATGTGTTTTTGGGAAAATGAAAAGACATAAGACTATAGTCTTATGTCCACAAGGGCCAAAATGGTCAAATGGTGGGAAAATGAAAAAAAATAAGAATATAGTCTTATGTCCAAAAGGGCCAAAATGGTCAAAAAAATTAAAATGCTATTTTTTTCATTCCAATGGACAGGGAATTATATTTACTTCATAACTGCGGCAAAATAAGTGGAAAGTAATACGTTTTTAGACATTTATGATGAAAAATGTGTTTTTGGGAAAATGAAAAGACATAAGACTATAGTCTTATGTCCACAAGGGCCAAAATGGTCAAATGGTGGGAAAATGAAAAAAAATAAGACTATAGTCTTATGTCCAAAAGGGCCAAAATGGTCAAAAAAATTAAAATGCTATTTTTTTCATTCCAATGGACAGGGAATTATATTTACTTCATAACTGCTGCAAAATAAGTGGAAAGTAATAAGTTTTTAGACATTTATGATGAAAAATGTGTTTTTGGGAAAATGAAAAGACATAAGACTATAGTCTTATGTCCACAAGGGCCAAAATGGTCAAATGGTGGGAAAATGAAAAAAAATAAGAATATAGTCTTATGTCCAAAAGGGCCAAAATGGTCAAAAAAATTAAAATGCTATTTTTTTCATTCCAATGGACAGGGAATTATATTTACTTCATAACTGCGGCAAAATAAGTGGAAAGTAATACGTTTTTAGACATTTATGATGAAAAATGTGTTTTTGGGAAAATGAAAAGACATAAGACTATAAGGGCTCTATTTTCAAACCAGCGCAAGGGGACGGTATAGTCAAACGCAAGCTTGTTGACAGCATCAACGTCTTAAAAATGGCGCTATGGCGTTTCTCAGCAATACCGCTAGGATCAACAAATTCTCAACATAACATCCTTTCGCTTGCACTGCAGTGGGATGGGTGGCGCTGTCTGGGTCGTGTTCTAAAATACTTTCGGCTCAGTGACAATTTGAACCAATGAAAACCCATTGCGTTATGATCAGCTGGAACCACCTCTTAGCGGCAACGCAATAGACTCTGGCAATTTGGCAACTTATTAGTCATGTAGTTCTATGTAGTGTCTATAGGTGATGCCAACATTACACTTCCATTTAATGAACAAATAGCCTATAATTATTATTAATTAATTAATTTTAATTTTAATTTAAACTACTAGAATAAAACAGGACAGCTTACAAGAAACTTGCGATCATGTAGGCCAATAGCCTATAATATATAAATTACACATTGACACAGTTGAATCATAAGCCTACCATTTGAATCATAATTATGCCTACATCACCTAATGTAGGCTAATTAATGCATTCGCCACCTCCTCCCGTGCCTTCCGAACTTCTGGGAGACGAGGTGGTGTGGATTGTGATCCATAAATTACTACAGTCCTAGCCTGTACTTCTGTTGCAAGTATGTCTGATTCCTGTGCGGAAAATCGCTCTTGTCATTGACGGTCCAGCGCGTTTGGGTTGCTCATTATGAAATTGCATGGAGCGATTGCGTTCCAACTGGCTTTTTTTAAAGCATGAGAACAACAATTTGATTGGCTACCATAGAGACACACCTTGGACATTTAAACCCAGCCTTTTAGCAATACCGCCATCAGATGCGCCAAGATTGCCGTCATGAAATTACCAAATTTCTCGCCGACACGCCCTCAGAGCGATACCGCCAAGCGCTTACTCTTGTGTTCACCATTGCGTTTGGTTTATTAAAATAGAGCCCTAATAGTCTTATGTCCAAAAAGGGCCAAAATGGTCAAAAAAATTTTAATGCCATTTTTTGATTCCAATGGACGGGAAATTATATTTACTTCATAATTGCGGCAAAATAAGTGGAAAATAATACGTTTTTAGACATTTATGATGAAAAATGTGTTTTTGGAAAAATGAAAAGACATGTCCAAAAAGGGCCAAAATGGTGAAAAAAATTTAAATGCCATTTTTTGATTCCAGTGGACAGGGAATAATATGTACTTCATAACTGCTGCAAAATAAGTGGAAAATAATATGTTTTTAGACATTTATGATGAAAAATGTGTTTTTGGGAAAATGAAAAGACATAAGACTATAAAAAAAGGGCCAAAATGGTGAAAATAATTAAAATGCCATTTTTTGATTCCAATGGACAGGGAATTATATTTACTTCATAATTGCGGCAAAATAAGCGGAAAATAATACGTTTTTAGACATTCATGATGAAAAATGTGTTTTTGGAAAAATGAAAAGACTATAGTCCTATGTCCAAATAGGTCAAAAAAATTAAAATGCCATTTTTTGATTCCAATGGACAGGGAATTATATTTACTTCATAACTGCGGCAAAATAAGTGGAAAATAATACGTTTTTAGACATTTATGATGAAACGTGTTTTTGGGAAAATGAAAAGACATAAGACTATATTCTTACATCCAAAAAGGGCCAAAATGGTCAAAAATATTAAAATGCCATTTTTTGATTCCAGTGGACAGGGAATTATATTTACTTCATAACTGCGGCAAAATAAGTGGAAAATAATATGTTTTTAGACTTTTATGATGAACTTTTTTTTTGGAAAAAGACATGACTATAATGTCCAAAAAGGGCCAAAATGGTGAAAAAAAATTTAAATGCCATTTTTTGATTCCAATGGACAGGGAATTGTATTTACTTCATAACTGCGCCAAAATAAGTGGAAAATAATACTATAGTCTTATGTCTTTTCCCAAAAACACATCTTTCATCATAAATGTCTAAGAACGTATTATTTTTCATTTATTTTGCCGCAGTTATGAAGTAAATATAATGTCCCGTCTTTTGGAATCAAAAAATGGAATTTAAATTGTTTTGACCATTTTTTGACATAAGACTATAGTCTTATGTGTTTTCATTTTCCCAAAAACACATTTTTCATCATAAATGCCTAAAAACGTATTATTTTCCACTTATTTTGTTGCAGTTATGAAGTACATATAATTCCCTGTCCACTGGAATCAAAAAATGGCATTTAAATTTTTTTTGACCATTTTGGCCCTTTTTAGAAATGTGATTCTGGCTACATTTTGATATTGATTGAAATGCCATTGCCATTGTCAAATAACATTGAAATTACAGTCTAAAAAAAAGTTATTTGAATGTATTATTCAAATGATTATGATAAACAAGTTTATTGAGTCAGTTCAGTGGAAAATCAACAAAATACTAAATACTAATACTTATGTCGAAAAAGTAATAATACTAAACTAGATATTTATTTTTTTATAACCAGTGGGATGAGAAATCATATTCATTCAAAAACCAAGGGGAACTAAATCAATGAAAAACAGTTTGAAAAGATTTATGATGAAAAATGTGTTTCAGTGAAAAATCAGCGAAAAACATATAGAGTAAGTATCTTAGTATTTTTTAAATTGAAATACGTTTTCTTTTTTTAAATGACTTCAAACAAACTTTGACTTTAAATGATTCCAATTTTTTTCACAAATGGGATGTAACACTACAGCCTTATATATTGTGATTTTTATTTTTTTAATACAGTGCATTCAAGCCAGTTTTTATTTCATTTAAATACTTTTATGAACTTTTATTAAAGATTATATTTTATTACACCAAGTGAAACAGCTCAACCCCATAAAAATAATTAGAAATAATCATTTGTTTCTTGTAAAACATTTTCAGTGAAATACATTTTTTTTTTTTAAACTTCAATACATTACTTTGTATTTTTGTGTGTGCTTATTTTCCACTTAAACACATTTATCACTATAAATTATCATTATTCAATTATCATGGAGGACCCATTTACTTCCCCCTCAGATGGATGTGCCAGATTTTAGGCAGTGGACCCTGTTGTCCCTTAGTCAGTAGGAGTGTCCGGGGTGGCACTGGACACCCCTGATATATGATTGGCCACCCCGGGTGCCACCCTAAAATTTAATTCGCTATCACTGGCAGTTTGATGCTGCTTGATCTCATTTCACCTCTCGTTGAAAGAAGCGTTTATTTTGACATCTGGCGGCGCCTTTTTAAAATCAAGGACGTGGAAGAGAGAATATTTCCACAGCTCACGCGAGCGACTGACACAACTATGGCAGACCTGCGGCGAAAGCACGATATTGAAGTAAGTTTTAAGGTTTATCATAGGGTTTAGGTTTTCCTGAACAACTTTTACGAAAGTTGAGTCGCTGTGTAGATGCATATTGGCAATTTGGCTCCATAAGAGACAGTTAATCAGATAAGAGAGATTGGTTCCCAATTTAGCCTAACATTATGTTTTACATCTGTGCTAGTAATTACACGCCACGCATATACAGTGCCCTGTCGTTACAGTATACGAGTGTTTAGCTAATGTGGGGTAACTAGTACAGCTGTCAGTGTTCAGCAAGTTAACATTTAGCAGTTTGAAATCATTAACTCAGTTAGATTTTCGTACTTGAACTCAAAACAAACAATTGTTATCATCAATCTGTTAACGTTACTCAAAATATTACCACAATTTGCAGATAGCCTGTTTGCTATCGAAAAGGTGTAAGAAATTATAGCTACTTACTGCAGAGTAGGGTTAGCCATGATCTAACTAGTAACTTAGGCTGGTAGTTGATTTTAAGGTACTGGTCTCGATTAGGCAAAATAATAGCAAAGAAAAGTTAATATAATATATATGAGCATAAATATGATACTGCAAGTAAACATGTGCACCCCAAAATTAAGTGTTCAAAAACTTGAAACAAAAATGTAGTTTTCTAATTGAACCCTTACATGTCCCAGAAGATAAAGATAATTCAGTGTAAATTGGCTGAGAAATAGAGGTTGAAAAGTAATGGAGGTTAAAGTAACATTACCATTTTGTTGCATATGTAACTAACAGGACAACAAATAAGTTACATATGCAACAAAGCCTGTAAAATTGTTGTTGAGAAATTATGTTTTTGAATAAAAACAACCTTGCAATAATTGCAGGGAACATTGTTTAAGTTTGTAATATTGGTGGGCACCAAAATTATTTTTCTTTTTTAAGTCCATTTCTGCTTGATAATATTTAGTGCAGGCATATCTTGTGTTTCAAGTTAGACAGAAAAAAACATAGTTTGACTTGGGTGGATCAGAGAGGTCTGTACAAGTTGGTCATACCTGGTATGTCAAATTTCAGTGTGTTTTTTTGTTTTTACTTGCATAAATAAACTATGCAAATTATGTCACACACAAATGCTATCTCCTTTGTGCTTGAGCTTTATTTTCAGAAAATATTTTGGATGTTCAACACTTATAGACCCAGATTATATATCCCTGACCCAAGTCTCTGCAGTATGTGAGTACAGTACAGTGTGTGTGTGTGTGTGTGTGTGTGTGTGTGTGTGTGTGTGTGTGTGTGTGTGTGTGTGTGTGTGTGTGTGTGTGTGTGTGTGTGTGTGTGTGTGTGTGTGTGTGTGTGTGTGTGTGTGTGTGTGTGTGTGTGTGTGTGTGTGAGAAATAAATTGAGCTGCAGTTCTGAGGTAGAGACACTGGCTATTCATAGTATGTTAAATAATTCTAGTGATGTAACCCTAGTGGACCACACTATCTGCTACATTGAAGAACTCCGGGTTAAGTGAATTATCACTTCTACCTCTAATCAGCAATCATAGGATTCAATCATGCTCCTTAGATGCCAGGTTAGGGTTACACACTAATTTTCTGTCATGGTCTATGGACCCCCTGAAGTAGCCTTGGCCACCCCCTGTATAAAACTCTAGTTCCGCCACTGCCCTTAGTGTATCCAAATGTATCCAAAATGGCTAAATTGTTCACTGCTGCAAATCATAAAATAATCATATATATCATATATATAACTACAAATCAACTGTTTTGGCTCATTAAACTCATTTTTGCATAATTTTCAAGTGGGAATTACTATCTTTTAATCAATATAGGGGGATATACAGTATATCTTTGGGTCCAAAAATCTATCTAAAACCTGTCTTAAAATTAATAAAATATGTTTGTCCATTATAAAGCATATACCCATTCATACTCACTCCAAGGGACATTTTATATTGATCTAGCCCATATGCACAGTAAATTTTAGTATTTTCCATACCTAAGTGACAAGTATTGCACAGGGACATACTAATACGCCATAGTGTATATTATGTACGATAAGATTAGAACAAAATAATAATTCCCACCATCAGGAAAATGCTGGCAAATGTTCTAGCTGAAGGGCAAACGTAAAGCATGACTGAGCCACCTATGAACGCTTACACTACGATATGTGAAATGCACTCAAAATGTGAAAATAACAATATTGAACACATGGCACAACACTGTGGCGGAGTGGAAAAACTAACGTACATATTTGAAATATCAGAAGCAGTAATACTTACATATTGAGGAGAAAAATGCCCCTCATGCATGTCCCTCAGGTATATTATCAGACAGAATCAATGCTATGGTATCTTGGTAACTATGGTATCTTTTTCTGACCCACTCCCAAAATCCATGTAAGGCAGCGAGGATTTTCTCTTGCCATGCTGATGAGTTAGTAAATTAGTAAAAACTTGTGAAAATAACAAGAAACTACTATACCTCGACGAGCGAACGTACATTCTAAGTTGTGTGCGTAAAACTAAACTAGAAATTCTGCTTTGCCCGGCTGTAATTTATTCTTCAAAGTATCCTTATAGATATTGCAAACACTGTTGCAATGTCTTTTGTCTGTTGACCATTTTACAATACGAATATCAAAATAAAAGTTATTGGTGTATGAATTGTGCTGTGATGAAGAGCCATAGGCTGTTTAGATGAGATGGATGTGATGAAACACACAGGCACAGGATTAATTTTCTCTGGAACAGAAAAGGCTGAGCAAAGTTACTCTGGAAAATGCAAAGAAAAAGCACCTTTAAACTGCATCACCAAATAATTAAATTAGATAAACAAATGCCCTATGAATTCAATAAAATCAAATACATTTTTACAAGAAATGTTAATTTGCATGAACTGGACAGATTTTGTTTTTGTATGAACTGGACAGAATATTTGTTCCACTTTATTCAGACAGTGGGAAAGCAGAGAACATTACAGAACATTGCAGAAAGAAATGGGATGACTACTGAAAGTACCACGGTGGCAAATTGAACCCTGGCCGTGCAGAGGGGAGTCGTGTATACGTTGAAAGTCAGCCGCCCTACAGAACGCACCACATGATCTCCATGAACTGCAATGATCTTCTTTTATAATTGGCTTCTATAAAATAAGAGAGCGAGTGCATCAACAGACAAAACCACACACAGTCTCAGAAATGTAGGTACATTCTTCTTTAAGGAACACATTTCCCAAATGTACCCCGAAAGTACAATAATGTTCTATTTGGGTACTAATAAATACCTTTTCAAGCAAAAAAGATACAAATGAATTATGTATTGCTGGCTAGGGGTACAGATTTATGTACGTATAGGGTACCACCCCAGTGACAAGCATCTGTACCTTTTTAGGTACTTTGTGTATCTTTTTTTCTGTGCACACACACACACACACACACACACACACACACACACACACACACACACACACACACACACACACACACACACACACACACACACACACACACACACACACAAACACACACAAACACACACACACAAAAACTTGAGCATACTTTGATAGGCTCTCGCTGGTGGGTAAATACAGGCCAACAAATATTAATAAGTAGATTTTGTTAGGAAGATGAAGAAGCAGATAAGCATATTATGTTTGCATAACTGTTCTAATGGATCCCAACTATCTACTGGAAGTAACTAAGGATTTCCTAATTCTTTAACATAATAGCGGTTTAGATAAACCGCTAAAGAGCAGAAATAATATACAGGATATCTCTGAGCTAAACATGCTCGGCCCAAGGGGCCAGCTTTCGGCTCTCAACCTCAGCACCGGATATAATGTCGCCCTCTGCTGATATCTATGATTTGCGCTCAAAAAGACAGTTTTCCCATTGGGCTCCATTCATTTTTGACAGCAAATTTAAAAATATTTCCATTAATGATGTTAACTCTGTGCATTATATTTCTTAAAAGAATCACTTATCATTTTTCTGAAGTAATTTTTTTGGTTCTTACCACACAAAGATATGATTTATTTATTTTTTATTATTTATTTTGCCAATCTGCGCCTTCCTCGTTGTACATGTGACTTGACTGGACACAACTGCGCATGTGAGATGAGCGCAAAATTAAAACTTCCTGGTGCGGATGTGCTCCACATTGGTTTCTATTGGCATCGCTGTCTCTACATGTTATATACTCTAAGGTTCGGCCCCAGTGAGCAACGAGTATCAAAATGCCATTTTGCGTGTTGTCAGAAAGGCATTACATCACTTCGACATGCCTGATTTTGTCTACCATCTTCATTTCTGCTCACTACTACATGTCATGGTGGAGTTAGAGAACAGACTCCTTGTACACTGCATTGGGAGTCCAGATTGATTACAGCAGCTTGATTTCAAATCCAGTTTCACATTTTTCTGTGCGCTCCAGTAGTCTTTACAGTACTGTGGAAAGCCACCCCCTTGGAATAACTGGGAAATATGTACTGAGCATTCAGCATCTGGTAGGCCAGGGTTTACATTCCAGTTTTTGTCTCTGCACTTGACCATTCCAGACCATGTCACCTGGGACCATGGTGACAGATACCTGCAATGGCCTACAAGGTGCACTGACCATATTTCTTGCAATGGAGGGGTCTCCTGTCGGGTGTGGAAATGTTTGGTAAGTGGTTGATTCGACTAGTGATTTCTTCAAGATTTTTAAACTATAATGTGCAAGATATGCCTGCTTGAATAGATAGCCTGAAACCAAGAACAATTTACTGCTATTTACATATTTACCATTTTTCTAATGCTTATATAATAGTGGTTATTTAAATACATCTCATGTGTAAAGGTATACTCAGGTTAGCTAAATATTCCCTAATATTATCTACAGGGACAGGGTAGCACAGACAGGAAGTCTGTACAGGGCAGATAGGGGGTGGTTCCCCCCCTTCCCATGGGAACAGCCGGCCTGGAAAAACGATAAGGTGCATACACTCTGATCCTGACTGACATATCTCTATGTGTTAGTCTTAAATGCCTTATATTTTTACAGCTGGATACTGCAGAAATTCAGGTTAACCTGCTGGAGGGGACACAACAGTGCCTTACCCCTTACACAGATGACCTCATAAACCACCACACCACACGAGCCTGGTGTTCCACTATAACAAAAAAAAAAAAAAAGCACCCAACCAACACATCGTGAATATTCCCCAGCCTTACCGAAGCCATAAAGACTGAAATCAGTTTGATCTCACTTTTTGCATCGGTCAGACATTTAGTTTCTGGGGCTGGCGCCTGGTCCAAACAGGCTGGCCAAACTTGATTTTGACTTACAAATAAATGCATATTTCCCCCATTTTATTCATGCACACATTTTTACAAGTTCATTTTGGTGATTTTTCAATTTGTCAAACTGTTTCTGAAGGGGAGGGGGGGGGGGGGGGGGGGGGGGGCTACATTTACATTTGAATTGTGAGTCAACAAAAAAACAAAAATGAGAAATTGTGTTTGGATCCAGGCCCCTGTTTGTATGAGCTGGTCAGGGCCCGGAGAGCCTCAACCCAGGATTTCCAACCCTCTTCTTTAAACCAGGTAACTCAGAGCTTCTCTCTTTGAGGAAACAAACCAAACAGGTGTAGGACAAAAAAATCTTACTAAATTAAAAAGATTAAAATAATATATTCTATTTGTAAACATTATTTAATTTCAAAGAGCCTATTGATTAGGTTAGAAGGCAAAAAATGGTACCTATATTTTTTTTAAATTGTCCAGCTATTTGTGCATATACACTTTAACCAATGTGTGACTATAATAATAAAAATAATACTAAAACTAAAGCCCAACATACTTTGAATGACAGAATATGCAAAATGGCCACACCTGGCTACAAAAAAAGATTATGCAGAATGCATGCATATGTAGTGGGAATTAATATGCTCACCCAATGCTGACTGCACAATTGATTTCAAAACTTACAGCGAGTGGATTCTGATAATGTCATCTACCATTTATACTTTTCTTGCACACTTGCCGGCATTCATATCTGCGATATACATCCTGCTTGAGATGTTTTTTTTTTTTCTTTCTGATTAAGTGGTTCTGAAGGTAGCCTGCCTCCCTGAAAGTAATTCTCAGCATGACACAAAAACACAACAAAGTCAGAGCTTTCTACTGCGTCCTGTGTACTACTTAATGCATCCGGTTCAGTATGCAAAAAATATCCTCCGTACTATTATCAGCAAAAACCTGGAAATTAATATATATCATCAGGGGACTTTAAGTACACTACACTTAGAGAACATTTTGCCTACTTAAGCATTCTCAATAGTATGGAAGTGCAATGAATCGGACACAGCCCTACTAGATTCTTTCAACAGGTGACTAAACCATTTTAGGATTTATACTACACAGCACTCAAGGTGGTAGTGGTACGTTACTCCCTCTAGTGGTAAAACACATTCCTGGGTCAGTTTTTATGCATAGGTCCTCACATGACCTTTCAAAATAGAATTTAGATGCAATCTGGCTATTATAAAATGGCTTGGCTGAATACCCAATTCTGATTGGCTGGGAGGTGTGCATTATTTTTCCTTATACTATCACAAAGGCCCTGCTCCTGCTGCTTATGTTCTATAATATGAACATGCTTTCAAGGGCTGTGTCCGAATCAGCACCTTTCCATACTATTGAGTGTGCTTGTTTAGTAGATAAGACAAGAAAGTAGTGAAGTAAGCAAAAATGTATCTAAATGCAGTATACTTAAAACCCCCGGATGATATACTTCCGGGTGCATTCAGGAGCATACTTACGCAAACACTTTTGCAAACATTGATGTACATCTTCATTTTTTAAATGAGGTGCAGCTTCGCTGACGTTGTCCTTCAATAACAACAAAAACAATGTGACATGACTGCGCAAGATGTCCCTGGGTGGGACATCTTACGGCACTTCCACAGCACGGCTGATATATAAAAAATCACAACACCCAGCACCGCGTTGTTTGCATTCGTTTATGTGCTAAAAGGGTGCTTCTGAGACCCGTTCCGTCATGCAATGGGAGTGAATGGAGAGAGAAAAAACATCGTTCTCTTTTGGCCAGTTGCTGACCACTGGAGCAAGCCATGAAGATGAGCATATTACGACTCATATCGGCGCCAGGTAGCTGTACAACATTATGTTCTAACAAAGTTCAGTATGCCCTTTTAACCAAAATTGCTTCAGTAAATATCCAGCTGTATAAATGGATTGTATGTGAAAGAATTTAAAGCAGAACTGAACTTTGGTAGAACTTTGGGTTGTGTAGTTACCTGGCCATGATACGAGTCCAAATGTTGGTGAAATATGTTCGTTAGTTGCTCTGTGTTCCCCTGGAGTGATAATTGTCGCTCTCCATTCACTTCTATAGGGCAGCTAAAATGGTCTTCAAATGACTCTTCTAGCACGTATACGAACGCGCACAAAGCGGATTCTGTCAATACAAACAATAACCAGTCCTCTTACATTTTTTTTTTTTTGTGTAATTAAAATTATTTATAAAAGTACTATTTTCTTCAATTGTTGTTAGCAAGCTACCAGAAAAGACTAGCAAAATGTCAGCAGGTCGGTTTGTTTACCATAGATATATACTACCAGGAACGCTTGCTTTCGTGGAAATTTGGACCAATGAGTGGTATCTGATGCATCGGCGCATTAACGCTGTGTCCAGTGCAAGAATGATCTACTGGATCTATGTTCCAAATAAAATACGAAAAAGCCAGGAAAGTGCCATTTAATTAAAGAAAATAAAAAATACGTAAGAGGACTGCCATTCATTTTGACAGAAGGACAGTGTACTTCACACCTTTTATTAGGCCACTAATTTGTGCCAAACTACAATTCTATTATAAATAAATCTGTGAAATATATGACCACCTGTGTACCGCGTCAAAGATAAGACCCTGATAGATGGCAGTGACCTGACCTCAGAGACGTCTGTGACAGTGTTCAATTGCTCCACTCGAACCAGACAGTGAATTCTTTTTTTTATTTTTTATTACGACCATGCCGACTTACGAAAAGCACACAGGTCTGCTCAGGATAACCTGCCAATGTCCTAATCTTGTCCTTGTCAGAAACGGCTGATTATCAGATCATACCCTGAATTGCCCCTCTTTCACAGTCATGTGACTAACATCACAAAGGGACCAGTCTTTCCACAGTGCGCAAACTTATCTAAAATTGCACAAAAGGAAGAAATGCTTGAAAACAAAAAAGAAAACAACAGAGAGATCGTAAAGATAACACCCCGGGGGGTAATTACCGGGGCTTGCAGACGGTACGCGGCATACGGCAAACGCCCCGCATCCATTGGCTGATGAGGAGGGTGGAGGTCATAAAGCTGAGTAGCGTTGTCAGTGGTGTTGACCCGCGGACGGGCGTATAAAAAGGTGGCACTGGGTCCGTCTCTGCTCAGCACAGGTTAAGTACACAGGTGCACAGGTACACAGCGATGGGTTCCCGTGACACTCGAGATGCTGCTGGCCTTGGGCACAGCCCTGCTGGCATTGGGGGCAGAGAACCCGAGGGGCGGTGGGTACTCACTACAGGCGCTTCACTGCCCTCACTGCGAGCGCGTCCACTGCACCACCCCCCGCGCCCTCCGGCTGCAGTGCAAGGGCGGCCTGACCACGGGCGTCTGCGGCTGCTGCCCCGCCTGCGCCCGCACCTCAGGGGGAGACCTGCGGAGGCACCTGGGATTACCTGGGCAAGTGCGACGAGGGGCTGGTGTGCGTCCACCAGGACCCGGCTGACAGCACGTCTGACGCGGACCGACGCGGGATCTGTAAAGAGGGTAAAATGGCACCGTGCGAGAGAAGGCTTTAAACTACAGGGGTCGCCCGGCCGTATTTAGCAAGGAACGTTCCCTAGAGCACTGCGAGTGGATAATCACGTGTGTTGGAGTAGATTGGAGTGCACTAGATTGGATCTAATGCACTAAAACTAGGAAAGGCAAAAGCCTATATTTAATAATCAAGTCAAAACTAACTGTTTTGCAGAGTTAACACATGCCTAATTAATTGAAAATTATCAGATGATTCCATTCTCTGTTATTGCATTTCTGCACATGGATATTATGCATATTACAGCGGATTCTTTATTATAATGGGGGGAAAAAACGTAACTTCATCCTCTCTGTTCGGCTCATGACTCAATTTATGTCATTATGACAAATTATAGTAAAAGTACAAAAGGTGCACAAGAGAACTGTAATTCAACATTGGATACAATTACATCTAATCATCTGCTGGTGGGCGATCCCCTGTGGAAGGTTTGCAAGCTTAATTGTTATGAAAAAACAATTGAAAACAAGATTTGAGACGCAAGTCCTCCACTGAACTGTTTCTTGGTCACGCGCCACCGTGTGCAGAGCCGTAAACTCATTGGGTCACAGGGCAATTGGACTGGCCGGCAATTCACTTTAACAGTTTTGTTTGACGTGATCAATTCTGTAAACTCAAAACAATAACATGCATCTTTGGGTGCTGAAAGCCCAGCTAAATGTGATAAAATACAGTTTCTAAAGAACATTTTGTTGAATGCATTTTGACAATGGCAAGGCACACGGCTAGCCAGACCACCTCCAGAAAAAAGGAAAAAAAAAATCTTCAGGGAGATGCTGGGGTTCAACATATCATTAATGCTGCCCAATAAACAATAATATAAAAATCTGAAATGGATGTTATTTTTAAAAAAATTTCCTGGAAAAACATTGATATTTCAATGGTTTTTAAGTGGGTAAAGCCTCATTTCACCATTGAAATGCAGTCCATCCTCTTGTGCACAAAAGCATACAGTTGGTTTTAACTGCAGGGAGGTAGGTCTTACTGATAAGAACCTGGCAGCATCAAAGGCAATCTGATTTATGAGGTGTGAAAAGCAACAGTGCGGTCAAGGCCTGCTTTGATTCAAATGTACTCTCTCAAGTCAGTAAAGCCATAATCACACCTCTTATCGCAGCCATAATGCAAAAAGGGGCCTATTTATCTGAACTACAGATACATATCTATATAGAAAATCCACTGTCTTAGAATTTCATGTTTATGTGAAATCAAGACAATGGGCTTTGAATTCTTAGCGCATAATTACAGAAAAGTAGATGTAATAATTTAAGAATAAAGAGATAGCCTCCCTTTGATGTTAAGAGTCTTTAATGTGTTTTTTTTTTGCTTTGCTACAGTCCTGAATCCCTTGGAGACAGAAGGTTGTCGGCCAGCATGCACCTGGGAATTCTGCCGAGATCACCCCTCTGAGATTTGCTCAGCCAGGTAAAGTAGGGTCAAGCTGTGCCCCTAAACTGCATGTTCTCCCTGTCCCAAAAACTGATCCAGAATCAGTTTACCCAGACCCCTACCGAAGCATAAGCAATCTGCGTTCAAGTGGGATAATGCATCAGGGTCAGTACTTGAAGACAGGGTGCACCTACGACACAAACCCTCAGACCCTTCCCCTCTCCCCTTGTAGTTCTGTGGCCCTGGAGAAGCAGGAGTGCCACGGCTCCTGCCAGCACACCTCTTGCTCTAGTTGCCTGGTGTTGAAACCCCCTGCCTGCACGGAGCCCTGCGGGCAAGCCGATGCCACCTGCCTGCAGCGCTTTGGGAGGTGCGTGCACAGCCACATGGCAGCGGTGCATCACTCTGCGTGCCACCAGAACTTGCACGTGAGTACTGCGCCGAGGTGGCAGGGGCCACAAAACACTTAGCAGGGGCCTCAAAATATATGAGTCGGTCATGGACATAGTGTTCTTTTAGCTCAAGTTTACCATTGTGACATCATAATGGCAAAATACTTCGGCACTGTTAAAAAAAAGTGCACTGAATTCCACAGACTAATTGTACTTCCTAAGGGAAGCATGAGACTGTTGCTCATGCATAGCTATCTATTGCCCTCTCTGTGCAGACTATTCAATGACATTGAGTTGCTCTCTCCACAGAGTAATGCAGAGGGGTATTTCCTATGCCTGATGCCTGCCTGTACAAACATGGTGAGATGAAGAATAATTTTCCCTCAGGAGGTCCACAGAGTGAATCTTCGCTGGAATGTAGCAAAACTGGCAGCTATTTTAAGATACTGATTTGTATCAATTTTGTTTTTTAAATTGCCTTTGTCATTTAACACTTCCTAGTGTACAGCCGATATGTAGCATGTGGTGTGCAGAAATAAAAGTTAATATTGTGAAACTGATGTTAAATACAACCTGCCATTTAAAATTAAATGCACTACAAATACCGTTTGTCCCAGCCTCACATTGTTATGCATGGGTAGTGACAATATCTCAATGATATAATTCAACTGAAAGTGATCCTCTGTGATTTCCTGCAAGGCAAGTTGCTGTATTTGGTTAGGCACAAAAAAAGTAGTGTAGTGAAAGCACAATACCCTCCTATCCAAAAGATTAATAAACAATGTCTACCTGAAAAAAAATGCTTATTAAGAAAGGGAATAAATAACCACTTTTACTTCTGCTAGATTAAGTAAATGACACATGAAGGCTAGGCAGCATTTGAATCAGTATTGGTCCCATTTCAATTCAAATGTCTACTGACATCTATGATAAGAGATGGATCATTAGAATTTGAATGGGTTAAACTAAACCATCAAATTGTGCCCATGGTTCACCTGGGAGAGAGACGTGAAAACGGGTTACTGTATAACATGCCTTTTATGGGCCTGCAATTAGACCTGCTAAAAGACAAGAATAAAGCTCGGACCGACAATGGCCAGTTTTGTTCACTGTCCTTTTGAAGTTGGTTGTGTATGAAGATGCTTCGAAGAAGAAACAGTTAATTATTAAAAGTGTCCCTTTCTCAGAACTAACCTTTATGAGTTTACGAGCAATGGCCCAATCACCATTTTTAAAGATGTTGTTTCAAAACAAAAGGGGTGTTTTTATGCTCTGGGGAATCAGGTTGTCTGAGCGCCTTCCTTATTATATGAATCTTTTCTACAGACAGCAGAATTTGGAAACCTACCAAAGTTTAAAGAAAAAAATAAGACAGATTTTTCTAATGACAACGAATGAAAAGACCCCATTATGCAACTGGAATTTGGACAACGATGTAAAACAGGCTGTAAAACAAATTAAACTGCTACATCAATTACACTACCCCCACATTTTTGCTTTACACGGCAGGTCTCTCAATGCATTGAAATTCAGACACCACAAGCATCCATGCAGCAAGGTAGATACTCACGCAATATAAGTTCCCTGAGCAGTCTGCCCCACACTGGGTTTTGTCACAGCAATACAAGAGCAGCGAAATTAGCGTAAATCATTCCCATGGGGACCTGAAAATATTGAAATGTAAAAATTATTTGGTGTATACATCTAATTTCCTGTAAATTTTGAGTACTTGCTTCTTAGAATCTCCACATGCATTGAAAATGCATGTCACATTAATCAGCAGTACACCACCAGTTTGGGGTAAATTACAAGGAAAGGAAATGTAACCCTTCCATAAAATATATACTCATAAACACTTTAGCATGTTCTTAGTATCGAATCTAACAGAAGTGTACGGACAGCAGCCCTGCCTGTAACTGTAGTCGCTCAAACTCAATATACGGCTCGACAGCGTGCGTTCCATTTAATCACAACTACATCGCCATCTCAGAGTACTGACACATCCGTGTTCCATTTTTTTCCTCGACTGTACATCGATACACAATCTTGTCAGTTGGACGTGATCCATTTCCAAAACGACCTTGATTTTGAACAACCCTGCCATATTTCAGTAGACTGTCAAAGGTGGACTCCCCAGAGACAGAAAACACTCGGCTCAGCTACCGAGCAGTGAACACAAACGTATGCGTAACCTCACTATAAACCAAAGCCGCCTTTATTATCCATTCCATATATCATCCTTGTTATTCTTTACTGATAACAACAATCTGATAAGAGCGGATCTTAAAGGTGTCAGGGACATAAAACCATCCCACAGATACCACACTCTTGGGTCAGTTCTTTGCGTAATGCAAACCCAAACACAATTTCTGAACATTTTGAGCAGGAAGCATTACATCAGCCAAGAGATATATCATACAAGCTCCAGCAAAGAAAATAAGTGACACCATCAGTAAAGCTTTTAAAACCTTTCTGTGTGGGATAGAGGATTCAGAGGAGTACACTACCATCCCGAAGCTAAAACAAATGAGCCAGTGTTTTTACAAAACCACAAGCTCAATTTTACCACACATTTTACAAGCCTCTGGTAGCTTCTGCAGGGGCTATTTTAATGCTTTTTTTCTTGGGTTCTGAATGTGGTGCAGGACTCTATTTTGCAAGGGCTGTGCAGAAAAAATGCAATATGTCACTCCATGAGTGTCTATCATCAGCTCTGCTTCACTCAAGTCACCACGTTCCAGCGCTAAAGCGCCGTACGTTTACTGTGCAAAGCGACAGCAAATGTTCACTCAACCAACCTGTTATTAACCATTCCTCTTAAGACTGGGGAAAGGTTTTCCCAGCAGTATGCCTTAAACTCGGAATAGACCCAGACCACTGTCATGTCACACACTGGGGGTGGTCATGATTTAAAATGGCAAAGACCTGCCACATTGGATTCTTTGTGTGTAATTACATATGCAAGCACTATGCTAGCACCATGAGTAATACCGTGAAGCTATGAGGTTTTCCACATAGTACTGAATACCTGTGTACCAACGAGGACACAAAAATATTATTTAAGTGCAATTAAACAATCTCCAGGTACATATGAACATATTTCAGCATTAGCTGAGAAACGTGCTTTATTCAAGAGCGAGCACTGGACGAAGCAGAAGACAACGCCTAGTCGCAGTGAGCACTGCCAAGGAAGGCCTTAAACCTAAACCGCGTAATCATTTTCTTTTTTCTAGATGATGCTGTTGTTGAAGGTATTTTTTTAAGGATGTGCTTCATGCGTGTTCATGAATTAATAAATTCCAGAATATGTATTCAGGGATTGTATTTTAGTAAGCTATTCGTGCTCTACTGATTTTGCACATATACTCGTCGGTTTGGGCAACATTGTGAGCCAGGCCTGACAGTACTGCACATATGCATGAGATGAATGCTCCTGAAAGTCATGATGTTATAAATCCCTCCAAGAACACCTGCTAAATGAATTTAATGTAAGTGTCTTCCTGAAATGAGATGTAACAAATGTACACTTTAACTAATATATCATAACTGAATACTACAAGACCATATACAGGTAAAAATTAAGGGATTTAAAAAAAGCTACTGTACGTTTTTTACAGCTACAGTTTGCCAGTAACTGAAAGAGACACTGTGCAAGAATACAAAAAAATGTGTTAAAATTTTGTGAATGTAAAGGATAACATGGTGATTAGACTGAATGCCCCAAACAGCCGCAAACTCACATCTTCAAAAAACCAAAAGAGAAACAATATTCAAATTGCTAAACTATGATTTACTGTTTTTATACAGTACCGGCATTTGCATAGAAACACAAAATAAGCAGATGCCAAATTATACACCTTCTGAACACCCAAACACATTTTATATTAAATGGGAGTTATTACACTATATTATTTAGAGAAAATACTCTTCATTTAAATATTTAAAAGCAAAAAAAAAAGGTTTCATCAGTTCAGATGTGTTGAAACCCCCAGACTCATCAGTTGAGCAGACCTGGATGTACTTGACAGGAAGCTGTGCCCCAAACTCAATACATTTCAAACTGTGAAAAAAGACAGCTGCAGGTGCTGCCCGGAGGTAGAGTGAGAGTGAAAGGATAAACGAGACACGTCTGTACACAAGGCATGACTCAATACAACAGCAACCGTGGCCAAAGCAGGCACAAAAATCTCATTTTGTACACTCCTCTTACATGGATCGCCCCTCCCTACAGCTGAAGCGCATGACAGCTCAACATTTGACAAGGTTGAAATGAAAAAAAATAAAAAATGCAATCCAGTTTCCATGAACCCAGTGTGATTCACATGAAGGATCAGGGGCCAACCTAATTATCATGTCACACACTGACACCACTGGCATTAAATGTGATTCAGCAACACAAATTAACTAGTCACATTTGACATTAGATTGGCCTTGCATTCATGCAGCTACATATGTAAGTAATTGTAAGCATGAAATTGGTCGTGTGAAAGCATAGTACTAGGTAGTGTAACAACGTGTACTTGCAGAATACTTATTTGCATATACTATAATTTTACAAGGCCACTGTAATGTACAGCGTGACTAAAGAGCATAATCTGGGATGTTTGTGAATACATTTGAGTTATCAAGGGAATAGGCCTACATTCAAGAGCGAGGATTGGAATGTAAAGACAACTCAGAGCGGCACGTTGCAGGGAGCCGTGGGGGAGGGGCCAGGAAGAACCAACGTAATGACATCATCTTACGGCAAACTGCCAATAACTTACAATCGTTCCGTCTGCCATTTATCAACATAGTGATCTGAACAGAGCTCGGCCAAAAGAGGGAAATATAAAGCTATCTGTAAGCACATTTCCTTCAGAAGGGACTGATACGCACTTTAGTTTATCATTTAGTGAGATTTCCGCTCCTTATCAAGCACGGGGCAGGAGAAGAAACAGAACTCACAGATAAACAATAAAAAGAACTGATGACTTGTAGCATAAACAGTTAGAGCCTGCCGAGCTAAGCAGCCAATACCAACAACTGATACGTGTACAAAAATATGAAATATTTTAATTAAATTTTAAAAAGAGACAAAAGAAATAAAATAAATGATGCGTGGAGAAACTTCCTTCCTCCCCAGCTAAGGGGAGGAGCCGCGTGTCTCCTGTGTGATTGTCCAGCCGTGCGTTAGAGAAGGCACTTGGGGGCGGGGGACGAGGGGAGGCCTTGTGTCCGGGCTCCCCCCTCACCGAAACAGTCTGTGCCAGAAAGACTGGAAGGTGGTGGAGTTGAAGGCACCGATAAGGATGAGCAGCAGCAGGTACAGGCTCATCATGATGGCAAAGTGGTGTCGGACCAGCCAGGAAGTCCCTCTGGTGTGCCTGGAACCCCGCAAAAAACACACACACACAACCTCATTCACTCCACACGGACCCTTCAATAGACACTGGTGCTCTCAGTCCTCCACATGCACCCTTACCAGAAACCTCAGTGCACTGCAGTCAAACGCAAACCTCATGTGTAGACAGCCACAAGCAAGGTAAATACATTAATGTTACATGATACAGATTCTACAGTATCAGAGGATCGCACGCCACCATCGGCCGTGAGTCTACTTGTGCCCTACAGTTTGTGGTGGCCGTTTAAGGTTTCTCAATGACCAAGGGTGCATTTAACCCGAGTTTGAGAGGCTTCAATAGCGTATGTATCTCACCTTGTGCGGTGCTGTTTTTGGGAGTTTTAGAGGCTTCAGTAGCGTATGTATCTCACCTTGTGCGGTGCTGTTTTTGGGAGTTTTAGAGGCTTCAGTAGCGTATGTATCTCACCTTGTGCGGTGCTGGTTTTGGGAGTTTTAGAGGCTACAATAGCGTATGTATCTCACCTTGTGCGGTGCTGTTTTTTGGAGTTTTAGAGGCTACAATAGCGTATGTATCTCACCTTGTGCGGTGCTGTTTTTGGGAGTACACCAACAGGTACTTGACTCGGAGGAGCTGATTGTTGGTAACCACAAAGTACTTCTGAGGCACCTCTCCGCCTTCACTGTTTTTCGCCCGCGCTCTGTGGCGGTTAACGCCCTCAGAATCTGAAATACCAGTTTGAATACCAACAAATTACAAGTGTTCCCTCAGTTACAGATATGATGTCATGACTGTTATATGGGTGTGTGTTCTCCAGGCTGGATTGATTCGCGAGTGTGTGCATGAGCATGAATGTGTGTGTGTGTGTGTGTGTGTGTGTGTGTGTGTGTGTGTGAGTGTGCGCGCGCATACATAATGATTATCTGCTCAATGTTACCTTTGCTCTTCACTTGACACTTGACATCCGGGTGATCGATGATCTCACACACGGCGATGCAGCTCAGCAATGGTCCCAGAAGGCTCTCCCGCCACCCGTTGCGATGGGGACTGTAGAGGACAGCCATGCTGAGGTCACTAGTTAGGTAAGTGCCTTCACCGAACAATGAGGTCTGCAAATAAACATATATACATTCACTGCTGATGCACCACACAGCCGTTTGTCCATCTCCAACCGTTTCTTAAAAAAAACTAAACGCAATAAATGCAAATAAAATAAACCCGTGCTAGCTAAGGGGTTAATATTTAAAAAACAAATATTTGCAAAGATAATGTTCAAATTACCACTGCTATGTTTGCAACCTAGAGTGCATAAGTAGCAGTAAAGTTTCTAAGCAAAAGCAAAGTGCAACAGTAGCAGGATTATCTTTATGAAACTTAAGGCTGGTTATGATAAGACCACTGGCCTTGCTCAGATGACAGTGTAAGCCGTTGTGAACGATGGAGTGGAAATTCTCCAGGCAGCTGCCATGGAAGGCATAGAGGAGATCCCGCTCCCCCCTGATCTTCTCAAACCTGGCATTCAACTGGTCGCAGTACTCCAGCTCAAACAGGAAGTCTGGGACGGGCGCCGACACCCCCTCGCACTCTGTCAGGTCCCGAATACGAGCGTACTGATTCAGTCGGGCAAAGAGATGAGAGAAAAGAGGCGTGGAGAAGAACACAGAGCACATTATGACCGTCTGATCTCTCGCATGCACGTAGCTGAAATGCACACGGTCAACGGCACACTTTAAAGGCAACAGCAAGTACTGGCTTATCGGCAGGTTCCACCATGTGAAAGCTCCCGGCCGCACCTCTTCTTTCTGCAGAGTCTTCACAGCGAAGTTCTTGTGGGAGAGGACCCAGTGCATCAGAGCCAGATGGTGCTCCGCCTCCCCAGGACCCTGGCGCACGAGCTCCCTCACCCCGGGCAAGGAGCTCACATCTGTCAGCTGGAGGAGAGCCGAGACACAAGGCCGTCAGTTCGCTCTGGGACGGCGCAAATTGTGCGCGGCAAACGCTGCCGATTCATCCCATACCGTCAATAAATCTGTATTTTATAACTGAACCTTACCAGAAAAAAAAAAGTATGCTGATGGCCAGGTTTCATTCACTTATTTTGGTTTACTCACCAGGGCCTCAAAGTCTTTGCTGCCCCCGTTGACATATCGCGGTGGGAAGGGCCGGAGCACAGAGTCCCGCCTGTAGCTCAGGGCAGCGGCCACAAACAGGCTGCAGCGCAGGTCGGCGGCCACCGGATCCCTGTGCAGGCAGAACCGCACGAGCTCTCGCACCGTGGCAGGTGGGAGTGGGGGCTGCATTCCCAGCGCTAAGACACAGAGGGACACACGAGCTATTCGCTACATGCAGGTCCAGCTGTGTATGGAAGAGCAAGACATAATTACTCTCATTAATGAGAAAATTCAATTTGAAACCAATCTTCGTTTAAAGAGGGCAAATGTTTTGAGTATGACACTGTGTATCCTCGCACATAATCAAAGTATGTCTAGCTATTGATTACTGATGGGTATAATACTAAGTAAGGGAGCCTCGCTTATTTGCAGATTTATAGGTGTGTTAATAGGGCGCAATTGTTTCTACTGCTAAAACTAGAGAAGCCTACTACTCAGGCTAACTGGTACCAACAAGCCAAGCACCTGCTTTGTTCCCACTGCAAGCTAAATCCGTTGGGTTATCTAACGACTTTGTGTAGTTTTAACGTAACCACACGAGCTCTTTTTTTTTTTTTTTTTTTACTAAGTAGCAACACTTGTAACATCACAAGAAAAAAAGCCCTGCATATATCCCCATAGTCTTGTCCAATTACATTAACATTAGCTAGCTCTTTAACCCGCGGTTAGCTAGCAAGCTAATGTAAAGCCTCCCGTCATATGATTTGCTATCAGAAGTAGCGAGGAAGCTATGCAATAGGTCTTGCTAACGCTGCTAAGATTAGCCAATGTAGGCAACGTTAGTTTTAGAAGGCTAGAAGTTTTACCAGCTCTTTTCAACTCGTAGTTTCGTCACACTTGTAATGTTAACATCACATAAGTTCGCATAGCTGGCCCAGACTGTAGTAAAATAGACAGAGCTAAGAGCTAGCCAAAACTACTCAACTACAAAGCAACACGCATATCAAAACTAACGTATTGAGCAATGTCCACTAGGTAAATTAGCTAACTAGTTAGTTATATAGATTTATATATAGCTATATATAGTTAGATAGATTTCGAAGCGCACCTTGCTAACGTCGCTATTTATTTTCGTGAAGTACAACATATTACTACCTAGTGCTAGCTACATTTAGAGCTATTGCTTTATGCTTTAATTAAAGTAAATATTTAAACGTTGGCGTTGTTTGCTGCTGAGCCTGCCGTCGTCGATGCTTGCTTGCTATCGCTAGCAAAATAGCTAGCCCGCTAAAACAAAACAAAAAGTGTCACTTTCCTGAAAGGTGTTGTATTTGCAGGCTATTACAGTTTATGCACTTGTTGATACACACAAAACACATTTTCTATCACAATAGAGCGCACGTAGCACTCACAACTTAAACATTAGCTAGCTGCTGACGAGTCTCACTCACTCACCTGTAAGTCACACACACGTACAGTTTTATCTATCCGAGAGACTGGACAGGACCCGCTGGATTGACTGGAAGCTGTTTTCGAAAATGCCTGAACGGTTCTGTGGTTGACTGGAAGCTGTCTGCGGAAATGCCTGAACGGTTCTGTGGTACGCGAACAAAATCACTGCCATCTGGCGGCATACCAATGATTCCGACGAAATTTTTAAAACCCATCTCGCAAATCTCAGCAGTTTTTTTCCCCTCTAATCCAGTATTCAAAGCTGGGATATCTCAAATGCATGCAGTGCTTTAAATGTACTCCAAATGGAAGTGTAATTAGTCCTGTCATTTAATATAGTGATTAATGATTTGTTCTCTAGAATGGATGGGGCTATCACGCTGGCTCTAAGGAGGAAGGAAATGCAGGCAATACCAATGAAATTCAGTTTTTGTGAAAAATGAGAATTGTGCTATAGCTGTTAAAATGCATAGGGAACTAAAATAAAATAACAGAAAATCTGTAAATAAACGAAACTGTATTAAAATCAGTTTTGCATTTGCTGGTTTACTGTATGCATCTACTACAAGCTACCCCATTTTCTCTATTTGAGCATCACCACACGTGCGCGCGCACACAGTTTCAGAATATAGTGTTTAGTCTGACTGTTTACCCTGAAAAGATGGGGTTTCTTTGTTATTACCCTCCTCCCCAGTCTTATCTTTGTCAGGCAAAGTTGTATCTTCTATGATGCACACTAGCGACACCAGGATTGCTGACACTATCTGAAGACACTGCAACGCTGTGTGCAAGAGAGACTCAAGGGATGTGTTCAGGGACTGAAATCTCATTTTCGACAGCAACCTTAAACAACCTCTGCACCACCATTATTTTCCACGAGAGGGCAGTATTATACCTTGTTTCAAGATCAGATTGAACACAACAATTCAGTGGCACATTTATAGGTCAAAATTGATTCGGAATATTACTTGTATATCGATTTATTCATTTCCCCAATGATTTTAAGTAATATGCTGATTAATAAAAATCAATAAATAATGTGCTACTTTTGAATACAATTCTAAATTACTTGGAGTTTGTTATAATACTACTGTGAGGAACTTTCTGTCATCTGAGAGATGATTAAAGCAATGATTACTCACAAATGTCTTGTGTGAAGTTCCTTACTGTAAGGAGTCACAGGGATAGGCATATGTGATCGCCTAAGACGCCATCCGTCTGGAGGGACACCTACGAGTTTGTGGGGGGGGGGTGCCGCAATTGCATGAACACCCACCACCCACCACCGGTCCGCAACCCCATGCACCCCCCACCACAAGGGCAGAAAAAAGGCTGGAGACATGCCTGTGCACCCATACCCTTAAAAAGCGAGGTCAATGTCAGTCATTACTTAATGTTTGATGTTACATGTAAATATATCTTTCTAGCAGAGTGAACTGTCATTCAAAATGACAATGCCTCAATCTTCACCCATTGGTTTGAGAAACATGATGAACCTTAGCCATAGATCACGGCTTTCTTAGTCACCAGATCGTAACCCAATCAAGAATTTATGTGATATTCTATAATGAAACTTGAGACAGCATTTTCCACTTACATTAAATAAGTATGAGTTCATTGACTTTCTCCTGCAAGACTGGTGTTTATATCTCTTGCAGATGTCCAGGCATGAGCAGACTAAACTATGGTGCATACAAGCCATACCGGCAACACATGATGGTCCAATGCCATATTAAGTCCATAATCTATAATGCCAATATGTAATATGCCTTGCCAACTACTATCAATCAATCAATCAATCAATCAATATTTATTTATATAGCGCATTTCACAACAAGTTGTCACAATGCACTTCACAGCAAAACCCAGCCTAAACCCCCCACAAGAGCAAGCCAAAGGCAACAGTGGCAAGGAAAAACTCCCTGGTGTAACTAGGAAGAAACCTGCGAAGGAACCAGACTAGGGGTGTTAACGATTAATCGTTGATCGATTAATTGCCGTTAATAATTTGATCGATCGACCATTTCAAATTTAACGATCAAATTGAACTATTTGCGGTCTCATCTTAATTGTGTCAATGGGAGCTGTTGGTGAAATGCAATCATTAAGTTAAACACAAGGGGGCGCGCGCACTGCAATTAGGAAACATGTTATTAACTTTACACAGAAGAAGACTCACTCGACCATGAAGCACGCTACTTATGCGTGCCTGGGACATCGGTCCCATCGGAACGCGTATTTTGAGCAGCTAGTCTCGCTGTAAACCGACTGCGCACACGACTCACCCGATAACGTAAACATGCTTATATTCTTAAATAAAAATCAGCAGGCCTAGGTATTTACTGCACTTATGCAGTTTAAGTTTTAAACTGAGGCCTGAGCTGTCGTAGTTTGTCGTAGCTTTCTAATTTCAAGAGGGAACCTATTATAGCGCTGTTTTCAAAAATGTTATTTATCTTTATCTATTTCATAATCATTTTGCAAATTTAAGTTTTTAATTAAGGCTCATCTTATTTTTGTATATGTCATAGACGTACGTGTTAGTCACTGATTCGCCTCGGAAGAGTGAGCGCAATTTCCGTGCCTTATTAAAATATCATACTTAAACAAAACAGCGTTCATAATTATATTTGTGTTATGCTATGAAACAGGCGTATTTCTAAAATGTTTCAATAAAGCTTTGATTGAGGAAAAAAACATGCATTTTGTATTTTCTATGTCATAAGCTATTTTTAGCTGTTTTGTTATCGATTGATCGATTGATTGTTCATTAACGTTGACGACTATCGATCAAGGAAATTCCTTAGAATTTGCAACCCTAAACCAGACTCAATGGGGGAACCCATCCTCCTCTGGTCGGCTCAGGGTCTAGGGCTTAAAGACCAACATGGTCAAAACAGCCAATGTCCATGATAATATAATTCGCAGCAGCTAGATGACAGTCCAGATGTGGCGGCAGTGATGGTGGGGAACCGGGCGCCGATGGCGGCGGGAGCAGCTGGCAGCGGTGGTAAGGAGGGAGGGGCAAGCGGCAACGGACAGGAAGCCGGACAGCAACTCTCGAGATGCGGGGCATAAGCCCCGCCGGCAGAATGTAAAAAAAAAAGAGAGAGAGAAAACAGTTAGGGGAAGTGTAATAGAGCAGCAGGAGCACCAACTGGAGGGGTGGGGGGTGGGGAAGGGGTGGGAGGGTTGGACAAGTGCCCCCGCCAGGAGTAATCTATGGCTGCATAGCTATGAAGACAGAGTTTGAGAAACCATGCAGTCATGAGAGGGAAAACAATCCTACCCACCTATCAAGAGCCAGCCCAGGAAGATGGGGTCACAGCTGTTGACAGGTGACAGTAAGGAAAGGATGCCACCCCACATTACTCTATGGCTAAATGCTTCTCTGGTCCTGTCTCCAAACTATAGCTCATTATAAGCCTGATCATAAAGGTGCGTTTTTAATCTAGACTTAAATATTCCCTTATAAATTTTGGCAGGGTGTTCCACAGTAGTGGCGCTCTGTAGGAGAAAGCTCTACCACCTGTCAAGTTTTTAGATATTCTTGGGACTACTAGGTAGCCTGCGTCTTCGGAACGGAGTGATCTTGTTGGCTTATATGGTAAAAGCAGATTACATATATACACTGGCGCAAGTCCATTTAAAGCTTTAAAGGTCAGAAGCAAAACCTTAAAGTCTATCCTAAACTTAATTGGTAGCCAATGAAGCGATGCTAGTACTGGGGTAATATGCTCATATTTCTTAGTTCTAGTTAAAATGCGAGCGGCTGCATTCTGCACAAGCTGGAGATTATTTAGCAAGGACTTAGGGCAGCCAGATAGCAGGGCATTACAGTAATCTAGCCTAGACGTAACAAAAGCATGGATCAGTTTCTCTGCGTCCCCTATTGATAGGAAGTGCCTTATTTTAGCTATGTTCCTTAACTGAAAGAAAGCTACTCTAGATATGTTTTTTTTATGTGCGCGCTAAAGGTTAGATCTGGGTCTATAGTAACACCTAGGTCTTTCACAGCTGAGTTTGGAACAACTAAACAACCATCGAAATTTAAAGTAGATGTACCCAGTTTCTCCCTTTGGTTTTTTGGACCTAAAACCAGCATTTCGGTCTTTTCTGAGTTTAGGAGCAGGAAATTGGAAAGCATCCAAGCTTTAATATCTGCAATACAAGCCTCAAACCGAGAAAGTGGTAGTGCCTTGCCGGGTTTCATGGAAATGTATATCTGCGTATCGTCCGCATAGCAGTGAAAATCTACCCCATGTGCCCGAATAATATCACCAAGGGGTAGCATATATAATGAAAAGAGTACTGGGCCTAGCACTGATCCTTGTGGAATACCATATTTCATTACTGAGTAACTGGATGATACTTCATTTAATTTAACAAACTGCTTCCTATTGTATAAGTATGATCTGAACCATGCAAGAGCTTGACCATTTAGTCCAACACAGCCCTGGAGTCTGTTCAGCAGAATCTCGTGATCTATTGTATCAAAAGCTGCACTTAGGTCAAGAAGTACAAGAACAGACACAGAGTTTTGGTCGGCTGATAATAGTAAATCATTAATAACTTTAACAAGTGCCGTTTCAGTGCTATGGTAGGGTCTAAATCCTGACTGGAACATTTCATGGATATGGTTTGAGCTAAGGTATGCACCAAGTTGCTTAGCAACAGCTTTCTCTAATATTTTTGATAGAAATGGAAGATTTGAAATGGGTCTATAGTTTTCCAATTTGTCAGATTTGAGGTTTGGTTTCTTTAGTAATGGCTTAATAACCGCCATTTCTAGTGGCTCTGGTACATATCCTGCTACTAAGGATGTGTTAATGATTTTTAACATATGCTGGCCTAGTATGGGGAAACGTTCTTTAACTAATTTTGTAGGGATTGGGTCGAGTAGGCAGGTAGTCGGTTTTGAGGACATAACCAGTTTAGACAGCTCCTCCATGTCAATTGGCTTAAAACAGTTTAGTGCCACTGTTGATACATCTTCCTGTGTTGACCAGGATCTGGGCTGTTCATTGATTATGGGAGGAGTGATGCCTAGAGGAGGAGGCAATTTGGAGATCTGGTCTCTAATAGCTTCAATCTTTTGATTGAAAAAATTCATGAAATCATTACTGCTGTAAACGCTGGGGTAGGATGAAAATTCTGATGATGGTTTTTTAGTCAAATTGTCCACAGTGCTAAACAAGAATTTTGGGTTGCATTTGTTTTGTTCAATTAATTTAGAGAAAAAGGCAGATCTAGCTGATACAAGAGCTTGCTTGCAGTGTTGTCACGATACCAAAATTTTGACTTCGATACCGATACCAGGTTTAGTATCATGATACTCGATACTGAAACGGTACTTGAAACTGAAACGATACTGATTCGATACTCGGTACCTCTACTGAAATTACCTTAACCCTATTTACTTTGGCCCTTCAGAGGCAATTTCCTCCTGGTTTCTACTAGTTTTATTTAAATGTCAATATCTAAAAAAATATTCCCTGCACATCCATGGTTTTAAGTTCGAACTGAAGAAGAAGCTGTATCATTCAGAAATTTGCTACAGAATACATTTATTTCAGAATAGTCACATACAGTATATATATAATAACCATAACATACGTCGCCTAATGTATTTAAATACGTTTAAAAAAGAACGTACGAAAGCGTACGAATGTATTCACACAAGTACAGCAACGTATTTCAGCCCTAAGTGAGAGGGGTGGTCATTGCGGAAATGTCGACTGTACGGGACTTTGGCGAAATATAACAAGATAAACTCTTCAGGGTTCATCAGAAAACAGCTGTAGCTGAATATACTGGTAAGTAGCTACTTGGTTTCTTAAACATATTTATACGAGAGATTTTGGAGAAAAAAATGAGGTGTCTTCTAAACCGAAAGTGCATCAGGTACTGTATAGTACAGTAAGCAAGGGAAAACGGCGAATACTCATTTGTACAACGTTTTAAAAAAATATTGTTGTTTCTATACGTGACATGATGAAATACGACGACAGTCTATCGGGGTTATTTTCAGTGATTATACCATCATTTTTCAAGTCAAACTTCAAACTAGCCTCAACATCGTCTGGCACCAGGCATACACTGCACTATGGTCGCTGGTGTCGCTGGTGTCGCTAATCTCACGTTTCTCAGAATACTATCCCCTATGATCAGGGCTTTCTCAGTAGGTGTGTTACTGAGTGGGGAATATCGGTTTGAAACGCGAGTAGGGTGATGCTCGGCGGCTCTAAGCCGACAGCTATGTTTCTTTTGCACCGTGATAAAATCGTCCCGCAGTGAGGACTCTGACGGGGGAGAAATACTAGCATCTAAACTGGCATCCGGCTCAGGTAAGAGGGAATCTATCAAACTCTCACTCTCCTGGATCTGATATAACGTCCGGATGCGGGCCTCTAGCTCAGCTATTTTCCGTGCTAATTCTGAGTTAAGGTGACACTTTGCACATATACCATTACTGGTAAAATTAGCAACAGAACTAAGGCTAAACATGAAACACACCCCGCAGGAAACACTTGCAGTGGAAGCCATAATGTGCGCTTACCGTATTTATCCTTAGTTGTTGTTAGATGTTCTGGGTCTGGATGTGATCAACTTAGAGCGGTAGTCACAAAAGTGGGAAATCGTGGAAATTGTCGTTGAAAAATCTAAATTAATGCAGTAGTATTTTATATATATATATATATATATATATATATATATATATATATATATATATATATATATATATATATATTTAAAGTTCGTTCAGTTGAGTAAGCGAAGCAAACGCCTTCAGTTCAGATTCAAACAGGATACAGGAAACGAAACAGGAAACCCAAACCACACACCTATCTACTACATCTAGATCTGTTAAATTAAAAGCACCGAAGAATAAATATCATACATTTTGAACAGTTATATTATCCATAAAGAACCCAATAAATGATATCAGAATTGAACTTGAAGTGAATATCCAGACACACTGTGTCAGGCCTTTTGCACTCATGTTTAAAAATTACATACATGCAAATATTTTTTTTATATTATAAATAAATACATAAATAATGCATACCTCTTTATTTTGAGGCGTATTGAACACTTTAAATAAAATAAAAAAAGGTTATTGTGCAGGGAACAGACTGGATCTTTACTGTCACAAGCTTTGCTGTTACCAGTCACAATGGACAGGTTTTTGTGAAGACCAATCACAAGAGGTGACTGTGCATCAGCAGTAGGAAGGGCCCCTCATTGCTGATTGGATCAGCGGAGTCAGGGCCAGTTGTGACTTACGTACGTGGGAGCCTAGATCCATCCGTCAGAAAACACTTTTCCAGTCACAAGAGAGGGCCACAATGTCGTGTAATCTGATCCAAACGCCACAACTTCTACCTTCAGTAATATCATTGTTCTATTGCTTGTCCTAATCCATTTCCTGTTATATAAAACATGCGCATAAGGGCTGTGCATAATTACTGCTGCTGAACTCCGTCACGCTGTCGTGTGACGACAATAAAACGAAATATACAGCGCTTTCTTTTTTCTGTTTTTTTTGTTTTTGTTGTTGGTGATATATGGAGATGATCACATTGATAGGAAATAATGACTATATTTGCACTTGAAAAATAATTGTTAAAAATCCAGACGTAACACAAACTGGAAATATTAATTCCACGATAAGTAAAGAAATATGATCAAAGGATAATGAGCAATAAGCTCTCAATTTTGGACTCTGTTTCATCCCCACTTTGCCTAATTACCTAATTATGGCTTATTTCCTATCATTTATTTTCTTTTCTCTTTTGGACTAACAACCTTATAATTGTGTAGCGGTATTATGTTAGAGATTTAGGAAGACATAGACACATTTAACTCAACATTCAGTGTACTGAGTGTGCTTATTTACCCATGCATAATTATCCAATTAGAAACCCCCTTTCCCCTTTATCTATTAGCCAGCAGAACGCCATGTAAAATTACCATTTTACAGTTTGGGGTCATTTTGATAGTTAATCCTCCTGAATGAACATCTCACGCTCATGTTAATCATCTTCAATCTTCATGCTTTTGTGTGTGTGTGTGTGTGTGTGTGTGTGTGTGTGTGCATGCGTGTTAGAGTTTCTGAGGTGTGAGAAATAGACAATGCGGCTTTACTAAATGTGAATGCCTCTTTGCTTGTTAATGTGAGAAGATGGAGCACAAGATGGCACTGCACAGTGTCGGGGCTGAGCTGACCCCCAGCTGTGATGGCTTCAGGGGGCAATGGAGAAGGACCCCATGTTGTCGACAAGTCCTCAGCCTGTCAGATATAATGAAGCGGAAAATAATTGCGGGGTGAAGGAGTGGACCCCGACACCTGCCTCTCACCTGCAAGGCTCTCCAGAGATCCGCAACAGGAAGGCCAGTTGGACGCCTGCTGTGGGTCCTTCTGGCGCTCTGTGAAATTTTCCGTGGAAGATTTTGCACAAATATTGTCAGAGGAGGGCAGTTGTGAACTATAACAGATATGTGCCTGGTGCCTGTATGAAAAAACAACAACAAAATAGACAGATGGAAGAACAGCGTGAGTTAGTCTGTAGTGCCCTCTCAAATGATTTTTGTGAGCTTTGTTCATTTCATGTAGAAAGTAGTGGGTCTAAAAAATGTTGGTGGTAAAAAGCCCCTTTGTGGTTAATTTAAGAAAGAAACATCCGTTCTGACAGTACATTCAGAGGGAACGACTGGACACCACAAACACTCAAAAGTGAACGCATTCCTGGTCTGACCTAATGGGTCTGTTCTAACGTAGACTGCTGTATGCCATGAGCTTTTCATTTTCTATCTCAAAATAATAATAAAAAAAGCGAAAAACATAGATATGATGTGTAGTTGCAACACAACACGGCTTCCTTTTTTTAAATTAAGTCCATGGCAATTGTAATGACTGCATGTACAACTCATTATTTTCCTCTTCTGAATAGTTAGCCTGCTTGTCTTTTGTATATTAGTTGAATGAGAAGGTCTATGAGTAATGTGTATGCATGTTTTGTGTGTTGTGGTCAGACCTCTTGACCAGCATCCTCCCCCTGCCCACTCCTCTCTAAGCACTGCTCACAAAACCAGGTAAGAGGGGTGGAGGGGGGCACGTCACTTACATGGACAGCCGGCCTGCACCCCAGGAAAAGGGAGCCTACTTGATCCCCACAAGGGGGTGGCGGGGTGCCCGTACGAGTGAAAACGGAGGAGGAGGAATCACATCCCCACCCACCGCTCTCCACCCCTATTGTGCTCCTGACGCTCCACTCCGGTGCAAACCTTGGGCTTGCCTGCGCCTGACCTGAGGCATTGAGGGTCAGGGTGGGGGTGGTGACGGTATACTCTCATTTTAACCAGGCTTTCCCTGATGAATAGCCCACAAAGGGGGTGGGTTCTCTCGCCGGGGCAGCTGTGGGCTGCTGCAGCCCCGTCCTTTCAGGGAGTCCGCGGCTCCCCGTCTGGATGGGGGTGGGGTGCTGCGTATTGTGCCAGATTATAATGGCCTGTCTGAAGGTCAAGTTCACTTGGGTGGAGGTTGCGGGGGTGATGTGGGCGTTTTAAAGTGCTGAAAGGAACGGACCTGGTCCCCCAGTACACCGTCTGTGCTCCCCTGTCAGCCAATCAGCTGCTGTGTGGCTATATGACTGAGAAAACAGGGAATTGAAAGAGCACTCCCATATTAACCTTATATGGCTTCTTTAGAGGCCTTGTTAAGGCACAGCCTTTCAGCCTAACTGTATTTACATGTGCACCACACAGTGGTGTTTTTTATATCTGTGCATTCCATGTTACGATCCTGATACGGGACGAACCCAAGTGCAACGACCAGGAGACAGATTACAGAAAGTGGAACTTTATTAAGCGTTGGGGTGGTCCCAAAGCTGTACACGGGAGCAAAACAGGTTAGTTAGTTAACACAGGATAGCGTCCAACTGAGGACTGCTCCAAGCCGGAGCTGGACTTGAAGAAACACGGAACTGTTCCAAGCCGGAACTGGACTTGAACGGAGGTGTCTAAAACACCGGAACTGGACTGGAACTGGACTGGAAACTGGATCGGAACTGGACTGGAAACTGGACCGGAAGGTCCACTCAGGAAACGGGAGCGGCACGGAACTTGTTCCAAGCCGGAACTGGACTTGAACGGAGGTGTATAAAACACCGGAACTGGACTGGAACTGGACTGGGAACTGGACTGGAAACTGGACCGGGAGGTCCACTCAGGAAACGGGAACGGCACGGAACTTTGTTCCAAGCCGGAACTGGACTTGAACGGAGGTGTATGAAACACCGGACCTGGACTGGAACTGGACTGGAAACTGGACCGGAAGGTCCACTCAGGAACACAGGGGACGGCACGGAACTTGTTCCAAGCCGGAACTGGACTTGAACGGAGGTGTCTAAAACACCGGAACTGGACTGGAACTGGACTGGAAGCTGGACCGGAAGGTCCACTCAGGAACACAGGGGACGGCACGGAACTTGTTCCAAGCCGGAACTGGACTTGAACGGAGGTGTCTAAAACACCGGAGCTGGACTGGAACTGGACTGGAAACTGGACTGGAGCTGGACTGGAAACTGGATCGGAACTGGGCTTGAACAGGACTGGAAACTGGACCGGGTAGCTTGAGTAACCGGGCAGAAAGCAGAGGTTAAAGGCAGGGTGTTGTGACAGGACTGTAGCTGGTGAATGCACCGCCGAGTTGGAAGGTGCGGCGTAGCTCGGGCAATACTGGCGTAAGCCGGCTGGCATGCAGAGGTCCTGGTACCGCAACACGAGTACGGGAGGTACGTAACACGGGGAGGACAAACACAGCTGCGGGAAGACTGGAACTGCGGCGTCTGGAGGTTTTGAAGGGAAACAGGTAAATGCATGCAGCAGCGAAAGTTTAGCAGAGATAGCTACCAGTCAGGAAACCAGGCGAACAGGTATGAACCAGCAGGCTCACAAACACTGGACCAGAAACGGGATACGAAACAAACACGGTAGGTTAGTCAACGAACTGGCGCTGAATAGCAGCCAGCCAGGGGTTTAAATGGTGCAGGAAGTGAAGGAGAAAACGAGAAACAGGTGTGAAGTTAAATCAGGAGTGATTGCCGAAGCACAGCAGTGAGGAATGTGAGTAACGAGAGGGGCGAGTGATAGGCGGAAGCTAAAGTGGAAAATGAAACCAAAAGTACCCGAGGGAGACGCCCAGTCCACAGCCAGGAGGGAAACACGGACAAGGGATCCAACATGACACGGAGGGAAACAAGGAAAACATGGAAAACGGACAGGACGGGAACGGAACGTTACAGTACCCCCCCCTCAATGTACGCCACCTGGCGTACCCGGAGGCCTGGTCTTGTCAGGGAACTGTTCGTGGAAGTCTTGGATTACTGAATGGTCCAAGATCAGGCTCTTGTGGAGCCACGACCTCTCCTCAGGACCGTACCCCTCCCAGTCGACGAGGTATTGGAAACCCCGGCCCCTGCGGCGGATATCAATAACACGGTTCACCGTGTAGGCCGGGGCGTTGTCAACAACTCGGACGGGAGGAGGCGGGATGGTAGGGGTACTGAGGGGGCTGGAGGAGACAGGCTTAACCTGGGACACATGAAACACAGGGTAAACTTTGAGGGAGGCGGGGAGGGAAAGTTTAACAGACACCGGGTTAACTAGACAAATGATGGGGAAGGGACCAATAAAACGGGGCTGAAGCTTTCTGGATGAAGAGGGAAGGGAGATGTTTGCAGTGGAGAGCCAGACCTGCTGACCGGCCCTATACTGTGGGGCTGCGGTCCTGTGAAGGTCCGCCAGACGTTGGGAGCGGGAATTGGCGTGAAGGAGTGCGGTGCGTGTGAGTCTCCAAATGTTTTTACAACGAAGGACATGGGCCCTGACAGAGGGGACAGCTATCTCGGCCTCCTGGGTCGACAGAAGAGGGGGTTGATAGCCTAAAGCACACTCAAACGGGGATAGGCCAGTAGAGGCACTTTTAAGGGAGTTATGTGCGTACTCGACCCAGGGGAGAAACCGGCTCCAAGAGGCAGGATTGCGCACTGTAACGCACCGCAGGGCGGCCCCCAGGTCCTGGTTCGCCCTCTCTGCCTGACCATTAGACTGGGGATGGAAACCCGAGGAAAGACTAGGAGAGGCACCCAGGGCTGCACAGAACGCCCTCCAAACTCGGGAGGAGAACTGGGGCCCACGGTCTGACACGATGTCAGAGGGGATCCCGTGCAGCCTGACCACGTGTAGCACCAAGAGCTCAGCGGTTTCAAGGGCGGACGGGAGCTTGGGGAGGGGAACAAAGTGAACCGCCTTGGAGAACCGGTCCACTATTGTCAGAATGACGGTGTTACCTTCTGACAACGGCAGACCGGTTACGAAGTCGACACCAATGTGACTCCAAGGACGGCCAGGGACGGGGAGGGAAAGGAGAAGACCGGAGGGAGGCTGGTGGGAAGCCTTGCTCCTGGCGCACACCGAGCAGGCCAGGACGAAGGCACGGGTATCCCCTTTAAGGGTAGGCCACCAGAAACTCCTCCTGACGAGGGCGATAGTTCTGGCGACACCTGGGTGACATGCCAGGCACGAGGCGTGAACCCATTCGAGGACCTGGGAGCGGACGGAATCGGGGACAAAAAGACAGGAGTTAGGGTTATTGCGGGGGTCCGGTTGGGAAGTCTGGGCGGCCTTCACAATGCCCTCAATCTCCCAGGAGACCGCAGCCACCACACAGGAGGCCGGCAAAATGGGCTCCGGATCAGCAGGACTGGAGGGAGGGGAAAAAATGCGGGACAGGGCATCTGCTTTAATATTACGGGAACCAGGGCGGAAAGAAACAGAGAAATTAAAGCGTGCAAAAAATAACGACCATCTAGCCTGACGAGAATTGAGCCTCTTGGCAGATCTTAAATAAATGAGGTTTTGATGGTCGGTAAAAACAAGAAAAGGGGTACCTGCCCCCTCCAGCCAGTGGCGCCACTCCTCAAGAGCCAGTTTTATCGCCAGCAGTTCCCGATCCCCGACATCGTAGTTCCTCTCGGCGGAGGACAGCCTCCGGGAGAAGAATGCGCAGGGATGGAGCTTGCTATCAGAGGCGGACCGTTGAGACAGAATGGCCCCCACGCCGGTGTCGGAGGCATCCACCTCAACGACAAACTGCCGAGAAGTGTCAGGGTGAAGGAGGATAGGTGCTGAGGAAAACCGAGCCTTGAGTAGCTCGAAAGCTCGCTGGGCATCGGAATTCCAACAGTAAGGCAGGGCAACGGAAGTGAGTTTAGTCAGGGGAGCAGCAATGGAACTGTAATTGCGAATAAAGCGGCGGTAGAAATTTGCAAACCCCAGGAACTGTTGAAGGTGCTTGCGGGAGGTGGGTTGGGGCCATTCTGTCACCGCCTTGATTTTCACAGGGTCCGCCCGGATACTGCCCTCCTCGATAATGAAGCCGAGGAACGGGACCGTGGAAGCGTGGAAGGAACATTTCTCAGCCTTAACAAACAGCTGATTCTCCAACAGCCGCTGGAGAACCTCTCGAACGTGACGGACATGCTCCTGCGGGGATTGAGAAAAAATTAAAATATCATCGATATAAACAAAAACGCTCCTCCCTAGGAGGTCCCGCAGGACGTCGTTCACCATGCTCTGGAAGACTGCTGGGGCGTTAGTAAGGCCGAAAGGGACCACCAGGTATTCGTAGTGGCCCAACGGGGTATTAAAAGCAGTCTTCCACTCGTCCCCCTCACGGATACGCACCAGGTGATACGCATTCCGGAGGTCGAGCTTGGTGAACGTCACAGCTGGAGAGAGGGCTTCAAAGGCGGTGTTAATGAGGGGAAGAGGGTATTTGTTACGGATGGTGACCTGGTTGAGGCCCCGGTAGTCGATGCAGGGTCGCAGGGAGCCATCCTTCTTCCCAACGAAGAAGAACCCTGCACCGACTGGGGATGAAGAGGGACGGATAATACCCGAAGCGAGGGAGTCGTGGATGTATTCCTCCATGGCTAGTTTCTCCGGTCCAGACAGACTGTAGAGGCGTCCCGATGGCAGTTTAGCTCCAGCCAGTAGGTCAATGGCGCAGTCATACGGCCTGTGAGGAGGTAAGGACAGAGCACGTGATTTAGAAAATACTTGCGCGAGGTCGTGATACTCGCTGGGAACATTCGTTAAATCCGGTATAGGTTGCATGGAACAGGGTTTACTGGGCCCCGGAGGGGGTAGTGCAGAACGGAGACAGCTGGCTAGACAGTGGGCACTCCACGCCAGGATGCGACCGGCTTTCCAGTCAATATGGGGATTGTGGAGGCGAAGCCAGGTCTGACCTAAAACCAGAGCAGATTGTTGGGAGTTAATCAGTAATAGCTGAATGGACTCCCGATGATTGCCAGATAGAATTAATTGGATAGGAACGGTGGAGTGGGTAACTAACCCCAACCTCCTACCGTCCAGAGCTAGAGCTGAAATGGGTGAAGTGAGACGTTCCGTGGGAATGCCGGCCCTCCTGGCGAAGGTGATATCCATGAAGCTGGCGTCAGCTCCGGAGTCAATTAGGGCCGAAGAAGATAGGGTCTTGTCCCTCCAAAGGAGAGTAGCCTTGAACATGAGGCGGTCCTGGGCAGCATGGTTGGGGACGATGGGGCTCGTCAGTACGCCCAGTCTTACTGGCGAGCCCCTTCTTTTGGGCGAATGGGACAGGAGGCGATCTGATGGCCAGGCTTGCCGCAATAGAAACAGGATCTGGTGCGCTGACGGCGCTGACGCTCCTCGGGATTGACCGCAACTCTGCCCAGTTGCATGGGCTCTTCCTCGGACCCGCCCGTAGGCGCCCGAGATCCAGTAATGGAGTGTGAATGAACATTAGAGACGACGGAGGGCGAATGACGCCCGGAACTTCCTCCCCGCTCCCGGGCCCGGATGCGGAGACGATTATCGATGGCTATAGCGAGGCTGATGAGGCTATTAAGGGAGTTGGATTCCTCCCGAGTGGCAAGCTGGTCCTTGAGTTCCTCGCTGAGAGCTTGGCGGAAAGCCCCCTGGAGGGAGGCGTCATTCCATCCTGACTCCGCGGCGAGGGTACGAAACTGAATGGCCATTTCTGCGACACTGCGGTTGCCTTGGCGAACTTGAAGCAGACGCTGGGTAGCGTCACGTCCACAGGTCAGGTGTTCAAACACACGTCGCATCTCTGCCGCAAAGGCTGCGAAGTTGCTGCATAACGGAGCCTGGCTGTCCCAGATGGATGTAGCCCACTCCAGGGCGCTCCCTCCCAGGCTGCTCATAATGAACGCGACCTTGCTGGAGTCAGAGGCGAAGGAGGAGGGCTGCATCCGAAACACTATGTCACATTTAAGTAGAAATTCACGACATCTCCCCAACCCCCCGCGATATAACTCGGGGTGTTGTACACGGGGCTCACGGCTGGAAGTGGGAGCCGGTGCCTCCGGATGGGGTTCGGGAGAGGAAGGAGTAGGGTTGGCTGGAATCCGTAGTAGCGGTTGGTGGAGCGAAAGTTGGGATACTTGCTCCGTGATGCCCCTAACTACTTCCAGCACATCATCCAAACGGCGACCCTGTTGGTCGCTGATCGCAGTTTGGCAGGAGAAGGCGTGGCGAATCTGTTCCAGATCGGCTGGGTCCATATTGTGGGCCAGTTCGTTCTGTTACGATCCTGATACGGGACGAACCCAAGTGCAACGACCAGGAGACAGATTACAGAAAGTGGAACTTTATTAAGCGTTGGGGTGGTCCCAAAGCTGTACACGGGAGCAAAACAGGTTAGTTAGTTAACACAGGATAGCGTCCAACTGAGGACTGCTCCAAGCCGGAGCTGGACTTGAAGAAACACGGAACTGTTCCAAGCCGGAACTGGACTTGAACGGAGGTGTCTAAAACACCGGAACTGGACTGGAACTGGACTGGAAACTGGATCGGAACTGGACTGGAAACTGGACCGGAAGGTCCACTCAGGAAACGGGAGCGGCACGGAACTTGTTCCAAGCCGGAACTGGACTTGAACGGAGGTGTATAAAACACCGGAACTGGACTGGAACTGGACTGGGAACTGGACTGGAAACTGGACCGGGAGGTCCACTCAGGAAACGGGAACGGCACGGAACTTTGTTCCAAGCCGGAACTGGACTTGAACGGAGGTGTATGAAACACCGGACCTGGACTGGAACTGGACTGGAAACTGGACCGGAAGGTCCACTCAGGAACACAGGGGACGGCACGGAACTTGTTCCAAGCCGGAACTGGACTTGAACGGAGGTGTCTAAAACACCGGAACTGGACTGGAACTGGACTGGAAGCTGGACCGGAAGGTCCACTCAGGAACACAGGGGACGGCACGGAACTTGTTCCAAGCCGGAACTGGACTTGAACGGAGGTGTCTAAAACACCGGAGCTGGACTGGAACTGGACTGGAAACTGGACTGGAGCTGGACTGGAAACTGGATCGGAACTGGGCTTGAACAGGACTGGAAACTGGACCGGGTAGCTTGAGTAACCGGGCAGAAAGCAGAGGTTAAAGGCAGGGTGTTGTGACAGGACTGTAGCTGGTGAATGCACCGCCGAGTTGGAAGGTGCGGCGTAGCTCGGGCAATACTGGCGTAAGCCGGCTGGCATGCAGAGGTCCTGGTACCGCAACACGAGTACGGGAGGTACGTAACACGGGGAGGACAAACACAGCTGCGGGAAGACTGGAACTGCGGCGTCTGGAGGTTTTGAAGGGAAACAGGTAAATGCATGCAGCAGCGAAAGTTTAGCAGAGATAGCTACCAGTCAGGAAACCAGGCGAACAGGTATGAACCAGCAGGCTCACAAACACTGGACCAGAAACGGGATACGAAACAAACACGGTAGGTTAGTCAACGAACTGGCGCTGAATAGCAGCCAGCCAGGGGTTTAAATGGTGCAGGAAGTGAAGGAGAAAACGAGAAACAGGTGTGAAGTTAAATCAGGAGTGATTGCCGAAGCACAGCAGTGAGGAATGTGAGTAACGAGAGGGGCGAGTGATAGGCGGAAGCTAAAGTGGAAAATGAAACCAAAAGTACCCGAGGGAGACGCCCAGTCCACAGCCAGGAGGGAAACACGGACAAGGGATCCAACATGACACGGAGGGAAACAAGGAAAACATGGAAAACGGACAGGACGGGAACGGAACGTTACATTCCACTTGTATTTCTGAATCATTTCTTTACGCAGTTTATCATGTTTAATAAGTAGGCCAAATGAAAAATAAAACATAAAACACCGAATCAAACTCAGAGCCTGGGGTGCATCTACAGTAAATAACTGTACAGAACAGATAGTCATAAAAAGGAAACTTTACTTAAGATATTTTTCTTTGTTGCCTTTAAATCAAAGGTTTTTACATAATGTCCTTTGAATTAGCTTTCGAGTCATCAGTTTAATTTTATTTTAAGGAATCAAGGCTAAAATCCATGAATCTTTTCAAAAGCATACTTGAGGCAGGACGGCTTCAGCCCGATATGTCCTCCGATTTATCACATACTGTATGTGTGGTGAGTAGTTCAGCGGACCTGGGTCTAAATGCAAATTATCCTTTTAATTAATTCAATTCGAAAGCAGAAAAGACCATGAAAGATTTAGTATAAAGAAGAAGAAAAAATACATGTCACATTTCTGGGAACAAAGCAATCCTTTCCTGGATTGTGTTGTTTTTATCCCAGCATACAGCCAATTCTTTCTCCCTAGAACCATAATATGTCAGTGATTGAGTCTCATGTTCATAGGCATAACTGACTGTTGGGGGTGATAGACAGGTCAGCTGACCCGACGAGTCTTACTAAATGAAACACTTCTCCTGCATACGGTTTTGAACCACCTTTAATACGTTTGGTATTATGTCATTTGTGTTCATCTAAAGGTCAGTTTACACTCCGATGTTAAGCTGTCGAACATGCCAGTAGCCACGATTCCATTTGTGTGTCGCAGAAAATTTAACTGGGTGTTCCTTCAATCAGTTATAAACAAAGCAGCCACCAAGACAACTATGTTCAAAAGGTTAGAAAAAAGTATATTTTATCATTAAAATTATATCATATTATTTGCACAAGCCCTGAGCATGGATGATTGTTTCTATTCAGGGTGATTTAGATATTATTCATTTGTAAATTTGCAATAATTACATTTATTTTACAAAAATAGCTAAGGTTTATTGTTTTTATAAAAATAGCTTATTTCCGTTATTGCCGATTTGCGCAAACTTGTGAATGAACATTCTAATATCATGCTAAACAAACTAGGGCTCCTGCTACGCGTGAGGGGAAATCCCAGCTATTCTAGCTTCAGTGATGCACCTGATGTGACAGGTTACAATCACTAACCAACTCTAACATTAGGCCTTTGCTGCGGGGAAAAAAACCCAAAACAAAACTAAACAAAACACAGGCAGCAGTACTGCTTTATGGGTTTGTGATTAAATCAAAGCTGGAACTGTTCACTCTCCAGCATACATGCATGCTGTGAGCATGTCTGCTAACCCTGCAGGAGCTTTTCATAACAGGCACAGTTGCCAGTTATTATGATTATTATTTGTTTAATTATTTACTGAGCACTTATTCATAGTGACTTATGGGGCCATCGAGGAACGGTCCATTAGTGCGCATGATGAAAGGAGCTTCATGTAAGAACGTGTAAACAGAATGCGCAGGGCACGTAATGCATCAATAACCGATGCCCTGGCCCGATACATCACCAAACAGACCCAAGCATAGCTTAAAAGAGAAAGGGGGGTGAACACACATTCACCTGCTTGTGCAGAACATATTCATAGCCTGGTTTTGCACTGAAATTCCACAGGGAGTTCCACAGCATTCAGCTGAAGAAGATGTAACAGCAATAGTGACCTCAGCGCTGGTCAGTGCCAATAGTGGACAGGGGTATGGCTCACGTGTCTGGCAAATGAAGGAGGAACATGACCCTCATTCATCTGAGGCATTGATCTTTTCCACAGAGGATACAGCGAGACGCCATTAGTAACTCTCAAACTCTTAAAGAGCTTTTAATAGCCTGATAATTGTGTTCCCGTGGCTCAGTGGACCTGCACGCCACTCGCTGTAGTGCAGGAGAATATTCTAGGGTTTAAGAGTATTGTTCAGCTTATGCATTTGATGATGTGCAAAAAACATTGTGACATAAGTGAGATAGAAATTTTAATATTTTTAGCTGAGTTCATCCATTTTTCATTGCAAGATAAAATATTTTTTAGTCAATTATGTTTTGGTATGAGTCCGAATATATTATTAATGATTGTGATTATTATTCTTAATTGTCATTATTACCTAATTATGAATGATGATGATGATGATGATGATGATGATGATAATGATGATGATTTTCTTGGAATGGCCCAATTGTCAGTGGAGGAGAGCGCAGACTAAATCTATAAAAATCTATCTGTAAATCTATAATGCAGCGCGGACTGCATCGCAGCTGTCCAGCTGCAACTTCTTCCCCCTCTGCAGCTCACTGCAGTTCTCAGCTACGCTAGCCGTTCCCCTGGAGGAATGCAGTACTTATGCAGGCAGACGACAGGCACACATAGACAGCAGGACGTCTGATTGGCCGCAGGAGCTACAACTGTGCTTTGAGGTAGGAGATTCCCTGGCAACTGAAACCCTCCCCTCTGGGCAATGCTCCAAGGGTCTGCTAGCCACATATGGAACCGTCACGGTCAAGAGTCGGTTCCAGACTATTGCGCGCACCACTGCACCGCGGTCCAGTTCTTTAACTGGACACGCTCAGCAAGGACTTCCTGGATTAGGGGTCCGAGGTCAGATAGCTTCTCACAGGGTGGCCCCTCCTGTTTTCGGTCAACGCCTGCTCACCCCTGCTTTATGTATCTAAAGCCTATAGAACCCACGTGCAGACAGAGAGCATGCCTGACACTAAAGGCCACTGTTAAGCCGTTGCATGTCAGGGCAGTACTGTGACTGTCCCACAGAAACAGTGTATTATGCTGCAGAGATAGACGCTGTGGTGCAGTGCCCTGCGACTTTCAACCAACCCCTCCATAACACAGCAGTGTACTGCACCAAAGCCTTGCTTTCTGCTTCTTTCTTCAGTCTTTCTTGGCATGCATACATTGCAGGTTCATGTTCCTCCTCTTTGGAGGACCACGTAATGATGAACTTTATTATTATAATTATTATTTTCATCACCATTACCATCATCATAAATATCCCTATCATTACTGTCATCACTTTGGATAAAAGCGTCTGCCAAATAATAGTAATGTAATGTAATGTAATGATCATTAGCCTTTTCCTTTTAGCATCATTAGCATTACTATAAAAATACCATTATATCTGTGATCTTCCTTCCTCTCATGTCTTGGTTAAGTGAGAAAATAACGATACCAGTTATAATAAATAAGAACAAAAAAATTTATACCTGGCTAGAATAATCTCAGAAAGAAGTAATCGAAAAATAAATAACTGGAACAACAAAACTAGATAAAAGGTTGAAAAAATTAAAATAGAAAAGGAAAGGGGATAAAATAAAAGGAATAGATATAAAGTGACCCAGTCTCTACTACTTCAGCCCCCTCCTCGGCTATCCCACCCAACCCTTGTCCAACATATAGAACAAGAAACATCAACAAAACACCAGACGGTAAAATTGTAAGACTTAACAATGACACGAAAACAGTCCACACCAATGCAGAGCACAAGCACACCTGGCAGGAGTTAAGGTCTCTGGCTTGATAATCAAAGTGTAATCCTTTGTACCATTATATATACTCCTCTAACATATACAGTGACCTCCACTATTATTGGCACCCCTGGTAAAGATGAGTAAAAATGGTTATAAAAAATTAACCGTTTGGTGAATTAGCCTAATCTCACACAAAAAAAAAAAATACTTTAATTGAAGTAAATTTATTATGAGAAAAAAAATCCCTCATCAAGAAATAATTATTTTTTAACAAAACCACGTGTGTCACAATCATTAGCACCCCTGCATTTATATATAGAATAAAGTAATCTTTAATATTTGGTCGCATATCCTTTGCATGCCATGACTTCCTGATGTCTGTGACCCAACAACATCAAAAGACTCTTGATATCTTATTTTCTGGTACTCTTACAAGCAATACTATAACGTCTCTGCATTTGAATGTATCTCTATGGGAATTGGGTGGTGTGACTAGATTTAGCTGTAAATTATGCTGGAACAGTATGGAATACATGGTTGGTAAAATGGCTGTAAGTCATCAAGGGTATGAGGTATCAAACGAGCCTCAAACCATCACTCTGCTGCCAGATATGCAGTAGATATGGAAGGATCACTTTAAGGGTTGTTTCTCCTGACACATTTTCCTATTGAAAATTTTCCTATTGAAAATAAGTCAGGAGAAGAAACCCTTCAAGTTATCCAATCCATATCTACTGTATTTCTGGCAGCAGAGTGATGGTTTAAGGCTTGTTTGATACGTCAGACCCGTTCACTCTTATTTCAGACTGTCATCAGCGGGGATCGGGAAAATAAACGAGAACACGATTAATCGACCCAATCCCCTTCTTTCTTTCTTTTTTAAAACCGCCGCTGTTTTATTTTTCAAATGGATGTGTGCGGTTCTGCAACTCAGCAATTTTAGTGGCCAGAATTACGCCAGTCCATTTCCGTAAGGTATTCCTGCTGCCGGCCGATTGATTCCGCAGCGAGGTTGTACTCCCCTGTCGATCATTGATCGCGAGGCAAAGATCAATTAACGGTGACGGATTTCCAGCGTTATCGCGCGCTCACACAACTCCTTCTGCCCCGTTTCCGCCAAAGGCGCGGCTGAAATTCCTTCCTCTCCCATGAACCCAGTCCGCATCATTTAAATGACTCCTCGCGCTGTGGAGGGACTCAAGGACTGGAAGTTTACAGAAAAACACATCGCTGATAATCTCCTGTGCTGATTTAAAAGTCAGGTGTCCTTCACCACAACGTTCCCTCCAGTCTGAATGAAGTGGAATAATACAAAAGGGGGGACTCTCTGTTCTCCTTTATCACAAAAAAAGAAAGTTCCCGTGCAGAACCTTCCACCGCACTGACCGCTAAACGCTGTGAATATGCGTGTAACCGACACCAAAGAATCACACGCCAGCTATTCTTGAACAAATGATTATTGTTCTACAGTAATTCTGTGTAATTAGTCAAGCACATTGTAATTAGTCAAACGCACCACACAGGCCATGTGCTGCCTGTGGTACTCTGCCCAAGGACAAGGTTGAGTGGGAGTGGTAGGCCTACAGACTTTTTCATCATTCCTAATTTCATAAAGTTTGACTGGTATTATGTCACACAAAACAATGTGTGGCACTGCACGTTTTCAAATGAAAAATATGACAATAATAGAAGGCAAAGATCAGCAGATTTCTAATATTAACTGAATACTTCAAATACTACATGGCACCGTGATGCATAACTATTATCTACAAACCTACTAATGGAGGAGTCAGAAGCAGGGCTGTGATTGGCTACATTTCATTAATGTGCTTCAGTGTTTCCCCTACCATTATCTTGGCCGGGCGGCCCGCCAAGTTAATTTTTGCCCTCTTTGAGTTGGCTTTGTGCAACAGAGAATATATTTGTACGTATAGAAATGCGTGCGCATGTTTATGTATGTGTGTGTGCGTGTGTGTGTGTGTGTGTGTGTGTATACCTGTGTGTATGTGTATGTGCGTGTGTGTCATTGTGCTGAGATTAACTTGCAGAGAGAAATTCAGCGAAATCACCTCAGATAATGAAAGCACATCCACAGGGCAGAGATCGGGTTGCATGTATAATCCTCCTGTGGGATGTGCTGAGCCAGAGCTGGGAAAGGAGGGTACACTCCAGTTCACGTTTTATCTGAGATAGTAGAGGAAATAAAACAAGCACGCACGCACGCACGCACACACACACGCACAATAAAATAACCATCATTCCTTTATGTTGGCACAATGGAATTAAACAAAACGTGTGAATATCAGAGTACATAAGACATGGCATGGAAAAGGCAGTGATTGTAATGGCACTTCGAGGCACTTATAAAACCTCCTGCTGTTGTATTCTCACCCTGGAAAGATGTGGGAGTAAAGCTGCCGAACGCTCGACACCTGTGATGCAGCAAAGAACAGGGTGGGCGCTGTAATAACAACAAATAAGGGGCTTCTGCCGCGCTGCATGCAATATGCTGCGTGAGAAAGCACAGCAAATGTCTGGACGTGTTTGTGTGCTACCTCCTAAGCGCTAAGACAGTAGTGTAGTGAAGCCCTGCCGTAGCGGAATCGCATTTGCTGCTCGAAGGCCGTGGTTTTCAAATGAAGGGCAAGGCACAGCTGCTGTGCCCATCAGCAAGGTGCTTGGCTTTAATTGGTAAAGTGCACAATGTTTCAAACGGAAAACCAGATGAAGAGCCCTGGATAAGGTCATCTGCTAAGCAAAAAAATAAATAAAATTAGAGATGCTCTGACTTTAATAGCACATCATTATGAATAATTCAAAATGCTTGTGAGCCATTTATTGTAGATTGTGATAATTGAGGTGCAGGTCTTTCTAGTGATTGTGAATAAGACAGGGAACACAATTCTTTTAAAAGAGGACATATTGCCATATTCATCTTTTCATAATTTAAATGCTACAAATAACTCTCTCTTTCTCTGTTTTTTCTCCCACTGTGTTCCTGGCATCACAGACAATAGTAGGGAAGGGAAATGGCGATAATTGGAAATGGCTGTGTGAAATAGTATGAGAATCCAAGTAGCCATAGTTCATTTATAATTAGTTACCTAACGCTTTCACCCAGCCAAGGAAAAACGGAGTGAAAGAGAGAGTGAGGGAGTGAGAGAGAGAGTGAGGGAGGGAGAGAGAGGAGAGAGAATACAATATTAAAAAAACAACTCCATGTGAAAAAATCACAATATATAGAGTGAACTAACCAAAATCAAAAAGGCTGTCAATCAAAATACCTTCTTGCAATTATGTAAAAAAATGTGTACAAATCATCAAACCAGAAACTACTCCAATTAAATTGGCTGAATGCAATAAACTACATGAACAAATTGGAATGTTATCGATCAGAAAATATATTTTAGCACAGTAGCTACCATATTAATAAAAATAAAATAATTAGCACTTTAACAATGTACAGACTCAATTATCATAATCTGGAAATAGAAAAAGGAGCCAGAGAGGAGATAACAGTGAACACTGTGGATCAGGAGAAATAGAGACGGAATTCCTCTCTCCTCTCCTGCTCTTCATACGATACATTAAGAGAAGCTTTCTTATGTAAAGCTAAAAACAGAATTGCATCATATGACAGAAAAACACAAGATGAGCAATTACAGATATGTTTGGGAGAAGTACCATAATTTATGGAATTTTCTGCAGAATATGTGACAGCCGTTAATTTACACTGATGCCAATGAAGCCATTTGAATTTAAATTGAGAGAGGGACAGAGAGAGAGAGTAAGAGAGAGGGAGAGAGCGAGATAGAAGAGGGAGAGAGAGAGACAGACAAAGAGGGAGATCAGACCTACTTTGAACAAATAAACCAGTGTTTCTAAATTTTCTCACACTTACAGGCACGGAGAAATGACTTATTTAATTTGTTGAAGCACACAGAGGTTATCAGCTAGCGCACGTGCAGGGAGAAATGTGAGTGCTTTCAGGTTTATATATATTTATCATATATCAATCTTTAATTTTAATCTATTTAATTTTGTGATTGATACTGTGTATGTGCAACGTTGCTATGGAAACAATATGTAATGCAATGCAAATAAAGCACCTAAAATTGAATTGGGCCAAAGAGAGTGAGAAGAGAGAGAGAGAGAGAGGAGAGAGAGAGAGGAGAGAGAGAGAGAGAGAGAGAGAGAGAGAGAGAGAGAGGAGAGAGAGAGAGAGAGAGAGAGAGAGAGAAGAGAGAGAGAGAGAGATGAGAGAGAGAGAGAGAGAGAGAGAGAGAGAGACTTTTTTTTTTACTTTTGAGTCTCCTTTATTGCACAAACAAAAAGAAATCAAAGGAGAGACCTACGTGTTCACATATTTTGGGCGTTAAAAGAACATCCACTCACACGGGCAAGGGTAATAATGAAAGTAAAAGTAAAAAATAAAAACACAGAACTTAAAAACCCTTCCGAGAAACCCAATATTTTAAACAAACACAATTAGAAACCAAGAAAAATAAATAAAAAACAACCACATATACAGCTCTTCTTACCTAGAAGAGTAGGTCTAATTGCCCCTCTTCATTCTCTGTACAAATGCAATCCCCCACACCCCAAATCCCCCAGAAACCCTTAATGTTGCCCACCAATTTATAGTATGCCAACTCAGTAAGCAGACGTTTACGAATTAGACATCTTAAAACATGTACGGTTTCCAAAGATCCTGTTACCACCTATTCTGTGCCGAGTCATCCAGATTGCAGCCTTTGCTTTCCCCAGCAAGAAGTTTAATAGCACCATTTCTCGTTTTCTTGGAATGCTATACTTTGGCCCATAGATAAATACCGCGTGAGAATACCCACCGCCCAACAACATACACCATTCCCTAACTAAGTGCAAGACCCCCTCCAAACGTGCACACTGAATAAAAGCGTGAAACACTGTTTCTGATGCCCCACAAAAAGCACATCCCTCCCCAACTGTCGGATCAGGTGTGCCTTGTGTCTGTTTGTGGCTAAAGCCCCGTGCACAATCCTCCACTGCAGATCTCCTGATTTTTTGTCAATGGGGACCTTGTACAAGACCGCCAGCTACCTTTCGGGGAAGAGTCTGGCCCTAAAAGGTCTGTCCACTTTGAGATTCTGATCTCCTCAAGGGCACGAAGGTTCAGCACCTTTACACAAATGATGTACAGGGCTTTTTTCCCGATGCCACTGAATACACCCATCTGTGGCGTACTGAAGGAGAGAATCAACTCCTCCCTCTCCTGCCAATCCCCGAGTTCGGCTGCCACTGTCACTTCAGGGAAGGGTCCCCCTCCCAGCTCCGGACACCTTGACTCATACCTGTCCATGTGGGCAGCAGCAGAGGCAGGGTAGGGCTGTAGTCAGCTCATCCAGAAGTTTCTGGCAAACGCGCACTGACCGATACTTGACCGTTTCTGCAACCTGCTCCGCTGTTAGCCTCCTTCCTTCAGCTCTGAGATGACAGACCCTGGTGATTCCTGCCCTCAGCAGGCCTGCTCGTACAGACCCGGACTGCAAAGTCTCTACTGGCAAAAATGGATTAAAAAACAGCGGCTCATCCATAATCCATGGACCCATCTTAACGTCCTGACGGTTGATGGAAAAAACCTTCCATACCTGCAGCAGGGACCTATAAAAGGAAGGTAGGCCCCCCCCAGTCCAGTGTCCCCCATTTTTATCAGGAACAGGTGCCTGTCCAGACCCCAGCCCTCCTACCCTCCTCAGGAGGGCGCAGGCAAAATCCATCCATCTCTGCCGAACCCCGTACAGCAAACGCTGCACCACTAGCAAGCGGAAAGCAGCCACTCTGCACCGGACATCAATGAGTCCTTGCCCCCCTTCCTGTACCGGCAGGCCGTGCGAGAACCGGTGCTCAGCCAATGCTGCCCAGACCAGAAAAAAGTTTGTTAGGATCTTCTGAATTTTTCCCACTAATCCACTTGGAGGATCCAGTACTGCAAACTTATGCCACAGTGCAGAAGCAGTTAGGTTGTTTATAACCAGAGCTCTTTCCCCTATACGATAACTGGGGTAGCAACCATTTCCATCTAGACAACCTGGCACACACCTTCTCCTCTAGCCCCTCCCAGTTTTTCTTCATAACGTCTGCTGTACCCAATGACACTCCTAAGCACTTAATCCCCTCTCTACCCCACTGTACATTGCTTGAAAGAACTGGCAACCTTGTAAAATCCCCCTCCACCCCCGTACCCCACCATAATGCCTCACACTTCTCCCAATTCACCCGTGCTGAAGAAGCCCTTTCATAAAGCTTTAAGGTACGTTTCACTGCAATCACATCATCTTGCCCCTGAATAAAAACAGTTACATCATCCGCATATGCAGATATTTTAAGTGAATCCTCCCCCAATTGCCCTTGTATATAAACCCCCGTAAGTTTCCTCCTTAACATACATAACAGAGGTTCTATCGTCAAAACATACAGTTGCCCTGATAATGGACACCCCTGCCTAATGCCTTTCTGGACCTTGATTGGCACACTCAACCCACCCCCAATTTTCACCATACATTCAGCGTCAGAATATAATAATTTACACCATGATATGAACCCATCACCAAACCCAAATCTCTGTAAAAGTTTATAGAGGTAGCTGTGATCCACTCTGTCAAAAGCTTTTTCTTGGTCTAAAGACAGTAATCCCACATGTTAACCCTTTCTGCTTTGTGTAGTCTAGCAGGTCCCTTATTAGAAAAATGTTATCATTTATGGACCGACCAGGTATGCAGTATGACTGGTCTCTATGTACTAAGGTGTCCAACTGCAGCTTTATCCTGTTAGCTAGACACTTGGATAAAATCTTATAGTCTGTACAAAGAAGAGCCACTGGTCTCCAGTTTTTTAGGAGACAGAGGTCCCCCTTTTTTGGGAGGAGGGCCAGGATGGCCCGCCGACAGCTCCTGGGAAGTATCTTCACTTTAAGGACTGTCCATCAGAAAGCTAAAAAAGTCCTTCCCTATACACTCCCAAAAATGCTTATAAAATTCCCCCGGAATTACCATCAATTCCAGGCGTGCGGCCTGAGGGCAACTGCCTAACTGCTTCAGACACCTCCTGAAAGGAAAGGCCACCCTCCAAAACATCCTTCTGCTGAGTGGACAAGGAAGGAAGCTCCTGAAAAAGCTCCTCCACGCTATCTTCATCCGAGCCTTCCCCCGCGAATAGTTCAGAATAAAACTTTACAGCGATTCTCCGCATCTCTATGGGGTCCGTTGTCTCAACCCCCTCTGGAGACCGCAAACAGTGCATCACTTTTTTCTGAGCGTTGTTCCTCTCCAAGTAAAAAAAAAAGC